>CM061262.1:41692635-42307469 GCA_030848825.1 Tadarida brasiliensis | reverse complement strand
TCAGTGACTATGTAGTCTTCCCCTTCTTCACTCCTCCACCAATACCCCCAAATAGGTCTGAATAAGTAGGTATATTCTCACCTGAATTGGGTAGCAGAGGGACAAAGGCCCAGACTTCAGAACAGCAGGCCAACAGGCTGAACCCAGCTCTCCCCTTTGCCAGCTAAATGACAGAATAATTGCATCTTGCTTTGTTCATAAAATGAAAAATATACAGTTGGCCCTTGAACAACATAAGGTTCAGGGGGTGCAGACCTCCCACACAGTCAAAAATTGGTATGTAGCTATGTATTTAGTAGTAACATTCTCATAAAATTGTTTTAAAGGCTCAAGTGAATCATGATTGAAAAGCATATATGATAGTACCTGGTAAATACACTCAAGAATTGTTCTTTTTATCACTAGTAGTACTAGTACTACTATTATAGCTATGCTATTACACTATAATTTATTTGAAGGGAAGAAATGAGTCTTAGAACCATATAATTCCTAATTTTGTGCTCTCCTACCCAATTTTATTAGTTTAACTATTACACTGATCAATGTTTTCCTTGACGCTCAATTAGTAAACCTGAATCCAAATGCAGTTCTGGTATAACTAGAAAAACAATTAATTAGTCATACTGTGCCCAAATGTTCTCTTTTCTAGACAAGGGTAATTGTTTACGTAACAAAAGCTTCCATCATAATTGCTGTTATTAAAGTGTATACTGATCTTTTATCAATGAAGTCCTTAGTGAAATTATTTTGTTTAATTCCAATATATTTTGTAAAATCATAAACTCATTTTCATACATCTACTACAAATACAGATTCTTCTAAAACATATACCCTGCCCCTCACAAGAACAGAATGTAAATATATCATTCATTTGATCATTATTCTCCCATGTCAAGTATATCTGCAACACTTTGGTATTTAGTAATGACAGATTTATAACATTCTGCTGAAAGCTCCTTTGTGAGTAAAATACATTGTAAAGCAAATTAAAAATAAGTTTAAATAAGCAGCTGTGGGATTTTCAGGCACTCTGACCAAACATGATTCGGCAGATTTAAATTTAGAACAGTTTGACACAGCACTAACTGCTGGCAGCATTGTTTGATCTGAGTAGATGTGCAAACATTCAACAACAAAAAAGCATGTGTCAATAATTCATAGGTCTAGAGTCAACTCTCTTGGGTAAGGAAAGTGTATCTTTTTATTTTTTTCCTGTATCCTAAGACACTTCTTTGCTCTGTGAAAAGTCTTCCCTCTTGAGCCTGCCAGCAGACAGATCACCTGTTACAATCAGCTGTTCTGCTGACTTCAGGTGTTTTAGTCCATTAAGACCAAGCAGCCAGCTAGCTCGATGTACAAGTCACTAAACCACAAAAGGCAGCTATCTGTGTGGAAATTCGACACTCCTTGCACCTCAGTAATATTAACCCCTCAATCCCCTTCAAGTAGATGAATGAGGTGTTCCTAAACCAACCCTGAGAACTCCATGTAGGCAGGTAACATGTTTTTCAGACTCTGTTCGTGCTGGGAGGCAAGCTGAGATCCCAGCACCCTTCAAGCCCAAGTTAACCTCCTACTTGTAGGGCCTAAATACACTGTCATTTCTGCCTCCCTTGCAGTATTAAATCCCCTTCATCCACTAACTCCATAACCACATTAACACAGAAATAGCCAATTAGCTGGGGCTGTGATCACTTTGAGACAAAGGTCTTGTAGTGACACACTGTCAATCAGAAATCTAGATTATGAATAGCTACAGTGAGCACATAAACAAGACATTCAATTATTTGTTGTTACTTTAAAATAAAACTTCACTACCAAACTATGACCTTAAGTCACTAGAAATTGAAACCTGTGATAAACTACATTCAATCTGAGAATTCTAATATTTCACTCCAGGAATCCTGCTCAGATAACTATTCTGTCATAAATTAGCCTTGCAGCACAAGGAAATTAACTGACCAATTAATTTATGAATCTGAAATATAAAAAAGAACAATTCATAAATTTACCAGCTGTACCTTTCTTCTGTTCAAAAAACTGGGAAGCATCTCATTGTACTTTTTGCTAGTCAGATCACATCAGAAACATAAACATGACGATCATTCATTTATTTACTCAACAAGTATCTTCTGATCACCAGCTATGTCCAATGAATATAGCAGTAATAGAAATAGATGGATTCTTGCCCGGCCCATGTGGCCAAGTGGTTGAGCGTCGGCCCATGCACCAAGAGGTGGCTGGTTCAATTCCCGGTCAGGCACATGTCCAAGTTGTGGGCCTAATCCCCAGTGGGGGGCATGCAGGAGGCAGCCAATCGATATTCTCTCTCATTGATGTTTCTACCTCTCTCTCCCTCTCCCTTCCTCGCTCTCAAAAATCAATTAAAAAAATTAAAAAAAAAAAAAGAAGATGGATTCTTGAGCTCACATTGTTTACATTCTAGTGGGGGGAGTCACACAATAAGTAATTAAAATATTTGTATGTAAATTATGATAAACAGCTGCAAAAACAAATACAGGTAAGATAGAGAGAGAAGGGACTGTCATTTTAAATACAGTAATCAAGGAAGGCCTCAATGAGCAGATGACTTTTGAGCAAAGATGCAAAGGGTGGTGAGGGAGGAAGCCAGGCTGTGGAGGAGTGTGAAAGAGCAGACACGGAGAGGAGCCATCAGGCCCGAGGCAGTCCACAGAGCACTCACCCCAGCATCGCCTTATTCGACCCCCACAATGATGCTGTACATAGGGTAGTTATTATGCCCATGTTACAGAGGAGGGTCTGAGGCTCAGCTGTGTTACCACTAGCCCAATGCCACACAGTACGCAGTGGTGCTGACACCTTAATCTACATGTTATGGCTCAGCGTCGTTTTTCCATTGCACAAACTGCCACACTGCTGTGTCCAATTCTGTGTACTGAGACTTGTCAAAAACAAGATTAAACCAGCCTGTCCCGAAGGGTGGCTGTAATGGTGACGGGCCTGGAGATATCACGTGGAACTGCTGAAGAAAGAGAAGACCTGGAGCACCACATTGGAAAGGCTGCCAGACAGAAGAGGGAGAGAGGTGTTCAATATTTCTCCAGAAGGCAGAACTAACCAACACATGGAAATTACACAGAGACAAACTTCCAGCACAGAGTTGAATAAGATATCCAGTGATAGGAACTGTCCAACAATGGAATGGGCTGTCTTGTCAAGTTATGAAACTCCAATTACTGGAGTTACTCAAGCAGAGGCTGAATACAGGCCATCTGTCTGAGATGAAGACAGATTTCAGCACTTCACTACAGTGAAGGCTACATGGATTGACCGATACCTTTCCCAAGTCTGAGTCTGTGATCACACAAGCACCAGCGGTGCATGTGGCAGTCACACGTTCCAGCTGCTCAGTCAGACAGCTTGGTTAAAATGCTGTCTCCACCACTTACAGGGTTTGTACACTTGACCTCTATAAACTTCCGTTTGCTTATATGAAAATGATGAAAATAACAGAAGCTACCTCATAGGGGCTGTTGTGAGGATTAAATGAAATAACCCATGTAAAGGACTTAACACAGTACCTAGCACATAGTGAAGCTCAGTAAAATGTAGCTTATACAGATATGTGTATTTGGGAGCATGTATATAAAATGTGTGTGTGTGTGTGTGTGTGTGTGTGTGTGTCTGTGTCTGTGTGTGCTTGTGCCTATGCACAAATTTCTCTATCTCTGTTTTCACTTTTACTCAGTGGTTCAATTTCCCCAAAGTTGAGTTCTTACAGCACAGTAAATTACAACGTGATGATACTAACCATAATAGTAATAATAAACAATTAAACAGTTAGCAGTATCCTAGCCTAATTATTTCATATTATATCTCTCTTTATTACCAGGAAATACGCAGAAAAATTCATGTTTTAAACATTTGAGGCACCAATTTAAAACTTATGAAACAAAAAAATCAATATGTTCTTAATTGAAACAACTATTAAAAAATCAGAACCTTTCAACATAAGAAAGAATACCTAACAATCTGTACCTGTATTAATGTGTGTATGCGCAAGTAATCAGGTGTACATATGTATGCACACACACACACACACACTTTCTATTTTGAAATTAGGGAGCTAAGCTGGAAAGCCCACAATTACTTTTAAATTATTTCTTTGTGTGTTTTTTTTGTTTTTTAATTTTTTTTTTTATCCTCACCCGAGGACATTTTTTTGCATTTATCTTCAGATAGAACAGGAGGGAGAAAGGAAGAGAGAGAGAGAGAGAGAGACATCAATGTGAGAGAGACACATCAAGTGGGTGCCACCTACACAACTCCAACGGGGGCCGGGGACAAACTGCAACCGAGGTACGTGCCCTTAGCGGGAACCAAACCCAGGACTCCTTGGTCCGCAGGCTGACGCTCTAACAGCTGAGCCAAACCGGCCAGGGCTAAATTATTTCTTAATAAGAAAAATGATTCCAGATTTCTTATCAGGGTCAAGTATTTTATGCATATGTGTTTGTATTAACAGAAAACGAAAAAGAAATAACCATAGAAAAGTGCAACTGTATGATAGAATCTGGAGATGCTTCTAGGTGATAGAGAATGAGCAACAATTTTAGGTAGAGTTCTCACCACTCTTTTGTCATTCTGGATAAACTGATATTTATTATTCACTGGGAAAACATTCAAGAATGGACCTGAATAATAAAAGAAAGTCTTCACAGCTGGAAAAAATGCAGGTGATGTCACTATATTTTATTTCTGCAGTAGGGTGCCCAAAGCTTTTAGAAAGTCATAGTATGATACATTATAGAAAAGGAAAACTTACTTTCAATAACAGTATTTGTAATGATACAACAATATATGCATGGATTTATACCCATCATCATATCTGATGCTCCCAAAAACCCTGGGACATAACTGCTATTATCCACTTTTATGAATATGCAAATAGGGGTTCAGGGAATAACTTGCTCAAAATTACATAGTAAGAAATAAAGATACAACTTGATTCTAAAACATTTTATCTTTCTGTATTGTCCATCATGTGAATACATTAAATTATCATATTTTGGCAAAGATAATCTATTTTAATAGATTTCAAGTATAATAAAATTTATTTAGCACCAAAACTAAGTTGAATATATGTCATGGATTCTTAAGAGCTGGGTGTTAGAAGAGGTAATCCAGTCTGTCACCCAATGTCAGAACTGGGAGTCCAATTGTAACGGATGTTACAGTATTGACTACCTAATGATCTATTCTTAGAAACTCCTTCCAGACACTCTGATAACTTTTATTAATCCCACATCCACCCTTGAGAGCAAAACAGAATAAGATCCACTTTGCCAAATCACCCTCCAAGGACTGGAAGGGAGCAATTTCCCCCCTGGAAAGTCCCCCATTCCCATTTCTCATAAAATTATAACATTGAGCCTCTTTTCATTGTGGCAGCCACCTTTGATTACTCTCTCATCTGTCAAAATCCCTCTTCAGAGTGGCACTCAGCACTAAACCTCCAATTCAGCAATGAACCTAGTTACAGCCCTTGAACTTTCCTCTCATTGCCACCCGAGGTGGTGTTAAGTTGTTAACAGTCAAGTCTCAGTGAGGGCTCAAATGGACATAATAGAGAAGCAATTAAAAATCTGTGTTTTTAAGCTAGACCTGTAAACACAGGACTGATTGTATTGAGAAACAAAAACACTGCCACACTCCAGCTTCACTTCTTTCCACCGCCCATGGACAATCCATCCACAGAGTACTCTTGCTGCTTTTCGAACAAGACAGGTGCTCTCATGATTGTGAGCCTTTGTCCAGGACGTTTCCTCTCTGCCACAAACACCCTTCCCCCCATCCCCTGCCTGCAGACTGTCCACTCACCCTTTAAGGCCACTTCAATGTTCCTGTCTGAAGTCCTCCAGATCCAGCCCTCCTTTCTTCTTCACCCTGGCTCTAGTACCTGCATTTCCACAGTAATC
Source organism: Tadarida brasiliensis (assembly GCA_030848825.1). Lineage (NCBI taxonomy): Eukaryota > Metazoa > Chordata > Mammalia > Chiroptera > Molossidae > Tadarida > Tadarida brasiliensis. Next base: position 42,301,509 of record CM061262.1, on the reverse strand, counting down.
TGGAGCCGTGCTTATCACAAGGTGGTACCAATAGCCATTTGGAGCTCTCTCTCCCTTACTAGACAGCAAGTGAGCTCAGCAGAGGCATGGACTGTGCTTTACATCTTTTATTATTCCTAGCACTGGGCTCAGTGGGAAAGATTAAGCCATATTATACATGAATGACTATGATAAAGGGTTGAAAGTGAAACAGTACACAAAAAGGAAAGATTAATTCCAGCTCAGGGATCACGGAAAGCTTCATGAAGAAGACAGGACATAAGGGAAGACGAGTGAAGTGAAGGAGATTTAGTGATATGGAAATGACGGCCTGCTTGGTTATATGGCCAAAGGGAAAGGCATCAACAGGGATGAGAAAAACCATAAGCCTGGGTGGAATATGGAGCCTCAAAGGGAAACATTAACATCTCTTGGACACCTCTGCATACCGGACACAATGCATTCACTTTACATTTAGCACTTCATTGAATTACCTCATTTAATAATTCTGTAATGTAGAATTTAGTATCTTTACAGCCAAGGAAATTAAAGTTCAGAGAGGATAGCTTTCTCAAGGATACCTAGTTAACAAGTGGTGGAACTTTTTTTTAAATATTCATCTTTCTGCACACTTCTTTCTACAATACAGATCCTGGGCTTGGGGGTAAGATTAAGAGTAACCTGGATAGACTGGGCCTCCCTGAACTTCCCTGTGATCATCTTGTGCCAACCTTGATGCCCATCTCAGCTTATCATCCAGTAACATGCACACACACACACACACACACATGCATGCACACATACACACACACATCCAGGCACAGGAACACCAAAAGCTCTGTTAAATGAAGGATGTTTCTCCCCAAAGACTCCCAGTGAGACAGGAAAGAATAATACTGCATATCAATCAACCCTAAAAATCCCAATCAAAAGGTTATTTCAAATATGTCTTGAAGAGGCAAGAATAGCATAAGGGCAAGGAGAGCAGGTCCAGGAGCCAAGCATCCTAGCTCCTTACTAGCTGTGTGACCTTAGACAGGTCACTCAGCCTCTCTGTGTCTCAGTCTGTCAATCTAAAATGGAAATCAAGATAGTACTTAACTTATAAAGTTACTGAGGAGATAAAATTAGTTAAAGCATGTGACCTCTATAAACACTATCAGGCACATAGTAAATACTCAAAGTGATGCTTGGTCCACTTGAGACTAGTATGTGGCTATGATTCAATCCCAGGCCAACTGTCTCCAAAGCCTGTGCCTCCACATGGGTTTAGTATGAATCTATTAAGAGCTCAGGGAAAGAGACATGTGTAGGCTGATGCAAAAGGAAGAGAAAGGTCCTCTGGAACAAGCCTGGAAGATCTGAAGATGAACAGAAGTCAGAGGCAAGGAGGGGCAAAAGAGCACTTCAGGTGGGGGGGGGGCAGTAAGAGCAGACAGCAGATACCAGCATGGGTATTTGTGGGAAAACACTTGCATCCCCTTGACTAAAGGGAATAAAGGGAAATAATTAGGAGAGGGAAGTTGGGATCTTGAAAGTCAGTCAGAGGACTTTGAACTTACTGCAGTGGGTGGCTGGAAACAGGTGTGGTCTTCAGAGTGGTTGTGTGAAATGATCCAGTGGTGTTCTGGGAAGAGTTTTAATCTGGGTAGGATGGAGCTAAGGGATTACTGACACCACACAGTAAAGAAGGGCTAGAAGGAGAACGAGGCCAGGACACTGAGCGCGTGCACAAAGCGTATGGGAAGCTCTGAAAGAGGTCTGGGAAATGGGCTTGCTGAAGAGCCTGCTGCCAGACTGGAAAGGAGGAGAGAAGTGAAGGAAGACGAACATGGTTCCAATACTAGGTCGGTGAGTGATGGACCCGTCAGAAACACATACTAAAAATACCAGAAAGTACAAAATGTACAAAATAATGCTGAGACTAGACCACTTGAACTATTCTCTGAAGTCCCTGATTTAATTCTTTAATTCTTTGCTGAACCTCAGCTTTTTATCAATGAGATGAAAATGAGTTAAGCACATTAATAATGAAAGAAGCCGGGTTCCTGCCATGTACTTTGAATCAGTGCCTTTCTCAGTGATCCTGTACGGTAGTCATATTTTTAAAATATGCTGCAAAACTGGAGTTTGACTATTATTTACCACTGAAGATTTTTACATCAGCAATCTAGTAGGAAATGTATTGCTGAGGTCTTTGAGCGGTAACGGGTGCTTCATTCGCTATCCACCATTATGCTATAGTTAGTTGCATACATGCTACATTTAAAGTATTACAGTTTGGGTTTTGGGAAGCTGATTTTAAGGAGAATTTACTGGAAATATATGTAATTTTTAAAACCTATTCATGAAATAGATGAAAAAGTGCTTAGTAATTATTAGATAGATGATGGATAGTGGCTGATTTTTTAAATTAAAAAACACAGCAATCTTTACAGGAGTAAGTTATTTAGAAGCCATATTTACAATAGAAATCATTGTTTTAGGAAGCAGCAACTCCTTGAAAACTACACAGAAGTGTTTTTTACTCTATTATAAAAAGGCAGAATGCCATGAGAAACTTAAATTCTCCCAACAAACGTTCAACGCCATTTATTGGTTGTGCCAGGCAGTGGATATAAGGATAACCCTTCCCTCAGGAGCTCTGCTTCTAGGGGAAGGCAGACAAATAAGAAAATAAATAAAATACAAACCAATGCATGAATAATAGAGTACACAAACAGTTCAGAAGAGAAAGTAGTTTTCACCAACCACTGTTCCAACAGATAAAAAGAAATGGATCATATACAATCAGCTACTGTAAAACTCATTTTGAAGAATTTGAGAAGAATCACAAGTATTTTTTTTTTAAATTATGCAATAGAAGGAAGGCATGGGAAATGGCACAGCCTCTGAAACACATTTCCAAACAATTATATTAAAGATTAAGAAAGTCACGTCGCTCTCTCCAACAATCAAAATTACTTTCTAATGGGTTGTTTTCATCCTTCTATTCATCCAGATTAAACCAAAGCACACACTAAATACAAGAGGATTTATTTTCTGGAGTTCTGCCATGGTGAAAGCAATCTAATCAAAAATGAAATGGGGAATGAGCTCACTAAATAAATCAGAAGGAAGAATTAAAGAACCTGACAGATATTTTGGAGGCTTGTTAAAAAATAAATTGGACTTCAATTATAGAAATTGACTTAAATGAATGGTATACTTAAGACCCTACTTCATAACATTTTCTTAAAGTCAATTTGATTATCAACCATAAAATATTGCATTTCAATATACTCTTTTGTTACATTTCCAAAATGCAAGAGGTACAGTAATGGGTGTAAGCACAGAGTGAATGTCCAGAAAGAAAAGGAACAAAATACTAAAAATCTATAAATATGCTGATATCTGCTGTTCAGATCTTAAACCTAAATAAAATGTTGAGTAAAATACTTTAAATATTGCCTCCTTATGTAATAAAAGAATAATTAGTGTACTTTTGATAGTTAAGGAAAAGAAAAAGAAAGTTGAATAGCAGATAGCCTTCTAAAGATCTGTAATTTGTAAGCTATTTTACTCTCTTGATAGATGACCTTTAAATATAGAAAAATCAAATAGTAGGGGAAAAAAATTAAACCATCATCAAAGACACCTGTTCATATGATGTGACACTTAAATCAGCAGAGGTGAGGCGTACAGAGTGGAGATGGATCATGTTCCCCTTACATTTGCAAAGCAAGGGAAGAAGAGGTGTTGATCCTTCTCATGTTCATTCACTGGAGGTAGTAAGACGTCTAGGTAAAGTATCATGCTCATGCCCAACTCAGCATGATCAGTCAAACACATGGACAAAGAGATCCTGTTCTAGGCACCCCACTTTTAAACAGACAGAGAACCTACTGCCTGAAGAACAGAGGAATGAAAAATATAAATTGGACTTGCTCCATGAACCCCAAAGGACAGGATAAGGAAAGTGGGCACAAGTTGTGTATACGTGTATACATATTCTATCAGTCAGATGTGTCTGAAGATGAGAGCGTTTTAGGAGTAGCGAGTTCCCTGTTGTGTAAGGTGCTCAAGTACAGAGAGATATAATAGGAATGGAACAGAACGCACCCAAATTCTAAATACAAAAGTTAAATGGATCACCTTCCAGGTGATCTTTCCCCTGAGATCCTGTGAATATAAGAAATAGAAACCACAGTCATTGACCTTGTAAGACTTAAAAGTAACAAACAATAGGTGTCTTTGAAAAAAATGGTAACGCCCTGGCCGGTTTGGCTCAGCGGTTAGAGCATCGGCCCGCGGACCAGAGAGTCCCAGGTTCGGTTCCCACTAAGGGCACATACCTCGGGTTGCAGTCTGTCCCCAGCCCCGTTTGGGGTTGTGTGGGTGGTAACCAGTCAATGTGTCTCTCTCTCTCTCTTACCTCCTCTCTCCCTCCCGCTCTATCTGAAGATAAATGCAAAATCCATCAGGGTCCAGGCAGAAAATTAACTGTACTTCAATACCTCAATTTGTGTAACATGAGGAGAATTTAATAGAGACTATTTCCAGGTGTGGGCAACCCAAAGGGGTAACACAATTCCCCAGGGCCCAGTAATAACAACAGTGGGGCAGGGACATCCTTCACCTGGGGGAAGCCCTAGGCCTAAAGGGATGAGAGGAGGGAGCAGTCACCAGAACTGGGAGAGAGAACACGGTGAGGAGAGGACCACCTGACAGCAGCTGTGACTTTTCATCCTGCTCGATCATCCTTATGCTTGTGGAGGGAGCAGGGACTGCTGTGACCCTGCAGGATGAAGGGGTAGGGAGAAGATCTGAGGGCCAAAAGGAAGATATTTAGCATCAGTGCTAGCAAAGCCACATAAAACAGGGCAAACAATGAAAGCCCTAGACTGCATAAGAAATTGGAATATATTCTCTCAAGTGCCTTCGAAATGATATAATACTATATGCATTCTTACTGATAGAGAGTCCCAGACCCATTTCCTTTACCATCCCCGTATAGCACCAGCTCTTTTTTCATTCCTCAGGCATCTCCCTGGATTTCTTCTCTGAACTAAGCACTCAACTCCAATATGGTAGTATCATAGAACACACATTATAGGACCTGAAAATCTGAAAACAGAACTATCTAGCCTACCTCAGTCAAATAATTTCCCATCAGTATCCTTGCTACTCATTTCTTTATTTACAAAATACATTTACTTATCTCCTACTTGTCAGGCACCGTGCTAGACACACGGACACAATAGACACCAAGACAAGTCCACCTCTGTCTTCACAGAGCTTTCAGCCGACTATCAGTCACTACAATCTGCAACACCCTCTGCTCAGCAAAGGAATCTCAGAAGTGCTGTAGATCAGAGGCAGGCAGACTGTGGCCCACAGGCCAGACCGCAGCGGCCTTGCTTCCATAAACCATGTTTTACTGGAACAGCCATGTCCACTCACTTAGGTATTGTCTACAGCTGCTTTAGTGCTACAGCTTCAGAGCTGAGTAGCTGCTACAGAAACAGCACAGCCTGCAAAGCCTGAAATATTTTCTATCTGGCCCTGTACAAAAAAAATCTGCCAACACTTGCTCTAAATAAAACCTAATGCTTTGAGGATATATATTATAGAACATACACTTACACTGTCACTCATAAAACATCCCTCCTTGGGTGCCCTCGTTACAAACCAAGTCATGAAGGGGGTTGTCTTCCTGCAGGGTTGTATTTCCACTGTTATAAGTTTATTTTTAACAAATTTTAAAAAAAATCCTCACCCAAGGATATTTTTCCATTTATCATCAGATAGAATGGGCGAGTGGGAGGGAGGGAGAGAGGGAGAGAGAAACATGGATGTGAGAGAGACACATCAACTGGTTTTGTCCCGCATGACCCAACCAGCGCAGGGGACGAATGGAAACCGAGGTACGTGCCCTTGACTGGAATCAAACCTGTGACTCACTGGTCCACAGGCCGATGCTCCAACTGCTGAGCCAAACTGGCCAGGGCACTACTGTTATAAGTTTTGTTTTGTTTTCCTTCTTTCATTGTAAAAGCAGATAACAAAAAAGTATCAGGTGGCTAATGTCTTCTATTAACAGCTAACTTTCTTCAGATGATGTTCACATTGTCTTATATTACATCTAGTCTTTTGATTGATCAGAGTTCTTCCACATCACAGAAGGCCCATTTTTACAAAAGATCCTTTCTCAAGCCCTGGCCGGTTTGGCTCAGCGGTTAGAGCTTCGGCCTGCGGTCCAGAGAGACCTGGGTTCGGTTCCCACTAAGGGCTTGTACTTCGGTTGCAGTTTGTCCCCGGCCCTGGTTGGTCGTGCGGGTGGCAGCCACTCGATGTGTCACTTTCACATCGATGATTCTCTCTCTCTCTCTCTCTTCCTCTCTCTCCCTCCCACTCTATCTGAACAAAAAATGAAAAAATGTCCTTGGGTGAGGATAAAAAAAAAAACAAAAGATCCTTTCTCAGAATCACACCAAACAAATTTTGACAGGGGTGACTTTAGGTTATCTTTTAAATTGAACAATAAAATTGATTGTAAAAGCACTCAGCCAACACTCAAGTGCTATATAAATGCAAAATCCTAGCAGCAATAGTACCTTTCCTTCCCTGCAGACAGAAACATGAGTGGATGCTTATTCCCCAATCACTTGACCCAGAGAGCATTAAAATTTAAAATGAAAGGAAAAAAAAACAAAACTTAGCTTTCATTGACTAAAATCCCTAATAAGAACTGACAGGACCCTTGCAGGTTCTGGTTCCTCATAGGATGTTAAGAGGCTAAGTCAGTGGGCTGTGGCTGACTATTGATTTGCCATTCCCAAAACCCTTTCCTTTCCCTAATGGGAGTCAACATAGCACGAATAAAATTAAATGGCCATTTTGTTCATATTTAGACACCCTAATGCAGCAAGAGAGGGGAGACTGAGCCCAACAGTGAGCAGAGAACCAGGGATTAGAGGATAAAAGTGAGGCAGCATGGGGAAGGGATGGCTGACTAGCTAACACAACACAAGAGATCTCTTTTAAGGTACCAGCTTAACCATTCTAGCTTTGAAAATGCCTTCCTTAAAACCCTTAAACCAGCCCTGGCCAGTATGACTCAGCGGTTAGAGCATCGGCCCACGGACCAGAGAGTCCCGAGTTTGGTTCCCGCTATGGGCACATACCTCGGTTGCAGTTTGTCCCCGGCCTGGTTGGGGTCGTGTGGGTGGCAACCAGTCGATGTGTCTTTTTCACTTTGATGTTTCTCTCTCTCTCTTTCCCCCTCTCTCCCTCCCACTCTATCTAAAGATAAATGCAAAAAAAAAAAGTGTCCTCGGGTGAGGATTAAAATAATAATAATAGCTCTGGCCGGTTTGGCTCAGTGGTTAGAGCGTCGGCCTGTGGTCCAGAGAGCCCCGGTTCGGTTCCCACTAAGGGCACATACTTCGGTTGCAGTTTGTCCCCGGCCCTGGTTGGGTCGTGCGGGAGGCAGCCATTCGATGTGTCCCTTTCACGTCGATGTTTCTCTCTCTCTCTTCCTCTTTCTCCCTCCCACTCTATCTGAACAAAAAATGGAAAAATGTCCTCGGGTGAGGATTAAAAATAAATAAATAATAATAATAAAAAAACCCTTAAACCATATCTGTTCCATCTAGTACATAAGCTTTTAATAGTTCATACTTTTGTTTCACATCAGTTATCACAACTGAAACTATTTTCCTTATTTATTTAGTTGTTGGATGTCTGTCTCTCAGTGAGTTCCGCCAAGCTCGTTACCTGCCTGTTCAAAAATCGATACAGCTAACAAGTGATGAGCACTGAAAGAAAATAAATTAGACTGACCTAACAAATAAATGGATAGGTAAACAAGCTGGATCCTAGGCACTCTGCTGGCATATAAAAAAGCTCTGGTTATCCTGTGGTATGCTCCTCGACACTAATGGCCAATGTCTCCTGTCCTTATATACCATGAGCTGTGTTCTAAGAATATACACTAAAATCACATACCAACTCTTTGTATCTTCTCCACCAACCATCTCCTCTCTAGTCTCTCAGTCTCTTTTTCTGTACTGACTTCTGTCTCGCAATATCTAATCATGCTCAGGTTGTTCCCAGCTGTATAAAAAAAAAGAACTCTCTCCAATCACCCCCCACCAGAGCTAGCTGTTTCTATCAAAGTTGAAAATGACATCCTAATTGCCAAACCTTACAGCTGCTTGCAAATTCTCCTTCAACTTCTCTGCAGCTTCTTACCCTTGACCCACTCCTCGATTCTTAAATCACTTTGCTCTCTGACTTGAGGGGCACCACTCCCGATTATCCTTCTAGACCATGTCCTGTCAGTTCTATAACCTAATCTATCAAAAATGTCTCTACTTTTTCCTCAAACAATTAATGCCCCTTGTTTTTAGGACTGCATCAGCCTTCTGATTGATCTCTTGGCTCCCTCCAATCCACTCCTCACAGTGCAGTCATATGTTTACCTCAAAAATGCTCCCAAGTGACCTGGCCTCATTTAATCGGTTCTCTTACATTGTCACTGACTTTCAGCTTCAAGTGTCTTTGTACAGCAGAGTTTAATGTACATATGACATAGACATGCCCTATGAAAGAGTTAAAATATTCTCTCTGATCTTCAATAGCCACTGGACTGCAAACATCTTTATATATGCTAAAACATACTTAAGGTAACACATTTTCTAAGCTTTAACAAGGCCTCCAAACTACTGGTTTTGGAAATCTGGTTCCAAATACTGGTATGCCTGCCATCATTCATGAAAAATAATAAAAACCATACTCAAAGTCATCAATTTGTGCTCCTGACGATCCCAAATTTTACCTCTGAATTTTGTCAGTTGTGGTCCATTTCCCTGTTCTGAAAGTCATCCAGATGATACACGTTCCAAATGACTACACTTGATCTAAAAACCCTTCCAAAGCGGTAAGTCTCCCCAAATAAAAACAAGTAGAGTAGTGGATAGCAACACACAAATCTTTGCCAAGTGATTGAGTCTTACTGAAGCCACATCATACACTGGTAATCTCTCAATTTAATTAGGGAAAAAAGGCAATATAAACAAGCCCCCCAAAACTGACCAATGTGTATAATTAATTAGATACAAATATTGCTATTGCCAAATATGTCCTACTCATGAATGGAGTCCATGTTTTGTTTTTTCTAAATTATGAGAATTTTATGCATATTAAAAACAGTACGCTTCTTTATAATCTGTGGAGCCTAATGAAATTCATATTCAAAAGGTTTGTGCACTTCCAGACTATAAAGCTATTTAAAGCCTTTCATAATTCAATCCAAGCTATTTCTCCTGTCTTATTTCCTGACACTTCACTCTAGACACCCTAAAACATTGTTTGCTCCATGCACGCCTGGCTTCTTGCCTTTACTCTTACAGATTCCTTCATCTGTAAAGTATTCCTCACTCCTGCCCCTACTTTCCAAATATCTGGTACTTACCCCTCCTTAAGGTGCCAGCTTCTCCATGAAGCTTCGACATCCACGGCAATTTATCTAGTCCTTCTAATGCAATTCCATCCTTTCCCCTGAATGCTTCTTATGTACCTATATTTCCATCTCTAATACAAGTCTTTGAGAGCTTTGAATGAGGAGACAGGTGTGTCCCATCTTCACAGCTATAGCACTTGACACTTCCTCCAATATAACTGGTGCTCAATGAATGGATTTGCCATCCCCACAAATGGCCTCAAAACATGGGCCTCTCCTTCACCAGGAAGCCTCAGGAACCATTTTGGTAGTCAAGCTGGGCTTGAGCATGGTCAGAGGCGTGAGGAACACTGGCCCGATGCTGCCGTAACTCCAGAAGCCCTAGGGTGGGTGCGATGGCCTAAACTGGGCAAAGACCAGGCCCAGCAGTGTGCACAGCCGCGCAGCTGCGAGCGGGGAACGCGGTCCAAACGCAGGCCCCGCGAAAAGCACGTGCTGCGGCCGCGGCGAGGCGGAGCGGCGGGGAGGGGACGGGTGCTGGCAGCTCCCCCACCTACCTTCAGGGCTGCTGCTGCGGAGGGTGGGTGGCCGCAGTGGGGAGCCGATGTCCGAAGCGCTGGGGCCTGGGCTCTGCGCCATCCTGGGCCGCAGGGGGCCGAGTGCTGGCGAGGTGCCGGCAGGGACAGGACAGCAGCTCCCCTGCCTCCTGCCCTTGGGGAAGCGGCAGGGGGAGCGCCCGCGCACAAGGCCCAGAAGGCCCGCGGCCCTCGGCCCACTGCCCACCGGCTGCTGGGGGCGGGGGGCGCTCCGGGGCAGGTGGAGAGCAGGAGCCCGCCGTGTGGGGGAGCCCAGGGGCCAGGGCTTCTTGAAGGCTGCGAACCGAAAGGCCAGCCGGCTCGCCTTCCTGCAGCGTGCGCCCCCTCGTGGTGGCCGGAAGTGCAATCCAGACCTGGAAGGAAAATGGAAAAGCCTTGGAGAGGTTTCTCCTGGAAGAAGCATTGATTCTGATGGGAGAGGGGCCAGTTCAAGACCTGAGGAAAAGGTGAGTTCTGAAACAATTTTCCTTTTCCAAACGCGAAATTAAAATTTTATTTCTTGCAAGAAATTGTGACGGTTATAGTGATTTGGCTCACTTTTTACCTCTTGCGTTGTATTTTTCATCTGTATTCTTAATTATGTTTTGCTTTATGTCGTTCTAAAATTCTTTCCTACTTTAGAATCCCAATCAGATTCTCAGCATTGCCTGTAATCTTCTTTAGTATTACACACAGTGCTTGGTTGCTATTGTGTAGAAGTCTCAACATATATTTATAGAATAAGATATAATACTAAGCATTTCCTCTGCAGGTGTGGCTCAGTGGTTGAGCATGGACCCATGCACCAAGAGGTCATCGGTTGGATTCCCAGTCAGGACACATGCCCAGGCTGTGGGCCTGATCCCCAAGGGGGGCAGGCAGGAGGCGACCAATCAATGTTCTCTCTCATCGATGTTTCTGTCTCTCCTTCTCACTTCCTCTCTCTCTAAAAATCAATAAAGGAAAAAAAAAAGATAGTAAGCATTTCTACATGGGGGTATATGTTCAGTTTATTTTACTAAATGGATGAACTTTATTATGATATCCATTTTCATCCAATCAGTTATGTAAGTTTCTTTAAAAGGTTAAGCATTATTGCTCTTTAAAGAGAGTCAGTGGCCCTGGCCGGTTTGGCTCAGCGGTTAGAGCGTCAGCCTGCGGTACAGAGAGACCCTGGTTCGGTTCCCACTTGGGGCATGTACCTCGGTTGCAGTTTGTCCCCGGCCCTGGTTGGTCGTGCGGGTGGCAGCCACTCGATGTGGCCCTTTCACGTCGATGTTTCTCTCTCTCTCTCTCTCTCTTCCTCTCTCTCCCTCCCTCCCACTCAATCTAAAAAAAATAATAATAAAAAAAATAAGGAGAGTCAGTGATTTCAAGTCTATTGTAATTTGTTTAATATATCATTCTTCATTATTCCTGCAGACATAAATTTCAGGTAAGCCAACACTGAATTATCTTGTACTCCAAACTAATGAACACTAAATTAATGTTATACTGTATTCACTGCTCTTATTTGGGAAATATAAAATTTAATCATAGTTCATCTATCTTAGATATAATAAAGAGTTGAATAGGGGACATGTTGCAAAGTTGCCTAATGTTGCTGCATGTGTAAAATGCACTTCAGTTCCACTCATTCATTCAATATGTAAATTAAATTGAACTCCTATTAAGGGACCAGGTACTGAGTGAGGCATGATTATTGCCCTTTACAACTGCACAATCTAGTGTTTAAAATAATTGGGTAAACAAACTATCAAAATATAGTGTAATCCCTGAAATCTTACTGGAAAACTCGAGAGTCAGTTTTAAGAAAACCTCAGCCTTTCCTGTCCGGAATCCCTGTGCTCATGTTCAAATCCTTATTTTATGGAACAGTGGCCCTAAAATGAAAGAGTATGGATTCTGGAAATCCAGATGTGCCAGAGAGAAGCCTTAAAGTCTTCCTTTAACTGAAAAGGTGAAAGCTCTAAACTTAACATTGTTTTGTCATCTCATTTCATCATGAGAAGGGTGAGTACAGTCACATAAGATAGTTTGAGAAAGAGACCATATTCACATAATTTTTATTACCATATATTGTTATAATTGTTCTATTTTGTTATTAGTTATTATTATCTCATTCTGTGCCTGATTTATAAATTAAATGTTAAATGTATGTATGTATAGGAAAAAACACAGTATACATAGGGTTCGGTGCTGTCTGTGGTTTCAGTCATCCACTGGAGGTCTTGGAATGTATCCCCCAGGATAAGGGGGACTACCATAATGGAAAATAACATTTATGAAAATTATACAAATATGTTCATAGTAGTTGTTGTCTTACTCATTCCTAGTGGGACTATATAAGTAATCAATACAAATTTGTTGAATATACAGATTGGGGTAAAAATAGGTTTATAGTTGTTCATATGGAAAATAATATAATACTTAATAAATAATAATATAAGAGTAAACTGTGTTTCACATACTCACAACTGCACACCTACTTTTGCCCCACCCTGTAGATTTGAATGGATCCTGAGTATGTTAAAACATTTAATATGTGCCTTTTAGAAACTACTTTTTTGAAAATGTTCTGATCTGGCTGTGTGTGGCATGGCCCAAACAACTTTTCTAAAGGAGTTTATAAAGAACAGAGAGAGGTGAAAATGTACAAAGATACACCTAAGTTCTATTTGTATACAGAATGTTTGAAGGGGCTTGAGTAGACACAGAACAGAACATTTTAGAAAGTCATATTCCTCTCAAATAATGGTTTTAAGAGAGAAAAATCATTAAATGCCAATCAATATATAGCATAGGACATTATTAATGGTCCTTATTATGTATGAATTTTCAGGTTTCAATTAAAAACACAAAGAAAAATGGTTAACCTTAGATGGAGAATAGCAACTTACTATTAGCCAGTTTAACATAAATCTAAAATAGTAAAATGGATAAAATGAGTGCAGAAAATGTAATCAACAAACAATACTAATTCTAAAATGGCTATTGTACCTATAAAGAGCAGAATATCTGATGAAACATCACATAAGAATGTATGTAAATTATATTTTTAAAAGCCTATTGTTGGGGACATCTGTAATAGTGTCAACAATAAAAATGAAGGTTAAAAAAGCCTATTGTTAAAAATGTTATTTGTTTTAAAAAAAAAGCAGTTTGCATTATTTTATATAATATAAAATAGTGGAAATGGTAGTAAGCCATTCTATCAAGAAACAGAGAAACTTCATAAATAATTCCTAGGCCAACACCATTATGCAAGAGGAAATTATTAATTCTGTGTTCTATTCAGCAGTTCAAGAAACATTTATTATATTAGGTACTAAGTATCAGTAAGAAAGTCCTTGTCCTCAATGATCTTACTATCTACTAAGGGAGCCAAATTTTACTATCAAATAATAATAACCAGCAAATACTTAACACACTGACTATGCCAGGTAGGCATGGACTACCTGATTTAATTGATCCTCACAAAATCCTTATGGGCCAGGTACTGTTTTTAATCCTTACTTTACAATGACAAAACTAAAATTTAGATTGCTTAACTCACCCAAGAACATTCAACTTGTAGATGGTGAAGGTAGGAGTTTCACACCACTCTATTTTACTCCAAAAGGCATAAACTTAATTTCTTCATTCTAGCACATCCAGGAAACCAGCTAGGTCTCTCTTTAGCTGCTGCCCTTTAATTCCAGGCCCCATTCAAAGTGTTCTATCCACTAATGTCTTAACATTCTCAGTGGTATCTGCGGCAACTACCCTCTGACACTTTTATGTCTTTTAACGGTTCATCAGAGTTCTTGGACCGAGGTCTCCCATGCTAGACTTCTACCTGGTAACTTTCACACCTGCTTTAATTTCATACCCATATGTATCATCACTCACTATTCTATCACTAATATTTCTTCAAATTGGTGTAATAACCTAAAATAATTTTCAGCAGATTGTGATCTCATGGTCATTAAAATTAACATTATTCTACAAAATCCTACATATCATTTCATTCAGTAATTAAATTGCTGTCACCCCAAAATTAGTCATTTATACTGTGATTCATAGAGTTAAGATGGCATCTTGCAAATTTCCCCCAACCTTTGTCAATGTGCTTTAAGAAAAGCAAAATCCAGCCCTGGCTGGTTTGGCTGAGCTGTTGGAGCGTCGGCCTGCGGACCAGGGAGTCCTGGGTTCAGTTTCTGCTAGGGGCACGTACCAAAAAAAAGAAAAAAAAAAAAAAGGAAAGCAAAATCTATAAACGTTTCCAAGAGTTTCAGAGCATTAAACTACATTAAATGCACACACACAAAAAAAAGAGCATGTTTTAAAGCACTTTAATTTTGAATCTTAACATTTAGAATTGTAGAAAAGTGGAAAGATTAAGACTATGGTAGAGGAAAGGAAGCTTTTACAACTATGAATTACATCTCTTTTTAATATACCTAAAATCAAAAATATTCCCCAAATTACTTTACCTAAATACTTATATTTGAGAAGAATTTTAAAAGTATTTTTAGCAAATTTATGTTTTAAATTTATAAAGAATATTAGGCTTTTAAAAGAGATATATATATATATATACACAGATATATATATATATATATATCTGTAAAGTAAATAATTCTTTCTCACATGAATATTGCTTCTTTCTTTTTTTATTGATTTTTTTTTTTTAGAGAGAGAGGAAGGGAGAAGGAGAGATAAAAACATTGATGAGAGAGAACCTCTATTGGCTGCCTCCGGCATGCCCCCCACTGGGGATTTTGCCCACAACCTGGGCATGTGCCCTGACCGGGAATTGAAGCGGCGACCTCTTGGTGCATGGGTAAATGCTCAACCACTGACACACACCAGCCAGACTGAATATTGCTTCTTAATTTATGCGATTGTAAACTCAGTTTTTAGCTTTTTTGTTTTCTCAGAGAAGCATATTAATTAATTTTTGTGCTTTCTTGGATGAAAAGTTTTTTTGTTTTGTTTTTTACCACTTGAATTGATGAAAATATACACAAAGCAAATTAGACTAAGCCACTAAAGTTATAAACACGATAGAAAGCATTTCAAATCAATTAGGAAAGAAAAATGCTCTATTAAAATATAAAGTTTAAAAAAAGCTTGGGCTAATGTTGGAAATCACTTAGGTGTGTAAACAATTTGAAGAACGGACTTCAGAGCACATATGAGAGTCTTCTGTGGAGATGAGAGCGAGCTTGCAAAGTGCACTGCTCAGGTACTACTGGATTCACTGAGACTTTCTGAAAGACTAGGTAACAACTGCTAACAAAGAAAGGTAAGGCAAAAATGATGGCATGAAAAATGGACTTTTAAAGCATTAATTTTAAATGAAAAAAAATGTGGCAATTAGGTAGAAATGTCAAGAATTGAGTGCTGGTGAGGTCAACCGTTAAAAATGCAAAATCGATGTAATAATGGGAAAATTTTAAGGTGACAATATTTTGGTCTTATTCAATAACAAAAATATTAATCTGTGTAAAACAGAACATTAAGAATATTTAAGAAAAAAACTTAATCATATTCAGGAGGGAAAAAGTAGAGTTCTAGTGGAAGAGTGTGAATCTGACTATGTACATGCTATAGTATACAGCTCATTAAGACAAATGTCTGAAGGAATCAGAAAGATAGGTATTAAAAATACTGAGGAATAGGGGAAAGCCTATTTCTTATATTCTTTTACTAGCAACACATCCTTTTTATTCTTTGAGAGTTGAATTTTGTTTTGGTTTGTTTGTTTGTTTGATGAGAGGCATACAGCGTAGTGATTGTGAGCATGGGCTCTGAACTAAGACTGCCTGACTTTTGTTCCCAGTTTTGCCTCTTAGTAGCAAGTGACCCAGGGTAAATTACTTGCCTTTTAATATTTAAATTTCCTAATCTATAAAATTGAAATGATAAGAAGTGCACTCGTATTAAATGATATAATAATCTATACATAGCATTCAGACAGTGTCTAACAAACACTAAGTTTTGAATAAGTATTAGCTATTATTACCTGAATTCCTATGTTCCTTGCATAGTTATTTTTTTAGGAACTCCAAATATAAAAGTAAATCGATTGCTATAGTTCATATCGCTGTGCTTTTTCTGCCCATAAGCAAATGAGTATAGACAGCTACTATTCTATTGATAAAATCCTCAATTCCTTTTACCCTCTATAACAAGAATTCATAAGTAAATTTAGATCTCCCAAAAGGAACACAACTTTTATAGTTTTTCTAGATTTTCCAGCCCCCTTTTTATGCATTGTGCCCCCAAAATCACAGAAAATATTACCTTTGAGCACATCTTTTCCAAATAGCACATCTTTTTCACAGAGAGGCACAGTAGAAATTGAAAAGATATCACAACCACCCACAAAATAACTTTCTTTCAACCGATAGTCTTTGGTACCAATTCAGTACCAACAGGAATCCCCAGTTTGGGGTGTGATGAAGAAGGAAACTTTATTCAGTGCACACAGCTCAATGATGATACAGGATGGCTGTGAAGCGACCCTGGGCCCAGGCCCCTCTTCAGCGAGGCAGCTCAGCTCTGCTGTGCTCTGGTCTGGTCTGCTCCACTCTGCCCTGGTCTGCTCCTCAAGTCTTCGGTGTTTCACCTCTAGCCAGGGAAACCCAAGTCTTCGGTCTTTGGTGGAAAGGAGAAGTGCACTGCCTGAGCCACAGGGGAGCTGGTGTATATAGACAGAAGTCCCTGCCCCTGGTCCCCAATTGGTCTGTCCTCATGCAAATGAGCACTCTGAATTCTCACAATTTGATTTGTCCAAAAGGCACTACCCTGATTGGTCAGAATTGAGCCGCTCTGGTTGGTTGGAGCTGTGCAGCTCAGATTGGATGGGGAAATCCTCATTCCTACTGGTTAAAATAGAAATTTAGGAACTCCTTTGTAAGGACCTACTCAGATGGCAGACACACAGTACGGGCAGGCAGTTCAGTGCAGGCTTCTCCCTGAGTGCAGTTTGCATAAGAGGCCCCTGTGTAGAAATGGCTGCTAGGCTCTGTTTTTTTGTTTTGTTTAATTTGAGCCCAGTTAACCACCAGAAGCCCTCCTTAGCAGGTATCTTCTTTCTCAGGGTCCATATTTTCCCCTTTTTGATCAGAGCCTATTAATAGACAGCAGTGATAACCAATCAGGTCAGTTTGTCAGATATTGGCTTAGCTATCGGCTCTGGTCCCATCTAGTCCCTCAGTCGGATTCCTGTCGCTGGGCAGTAGTCAGTAGAGCAACTAGAGCCATTTATTTATGAGAGGTCTCTCAGGTACCTGTCAAACTCAAAAATGCAGTCTCTTATGAAAACAGCCAGAACAACTTGGGAAAGTTTAAAGAACAACAAAGGCATTTCATTCATAGGAGAAATCAGGTGATTGACAAAGGTATTTGTTATCATAACCATTGTGAATCACAAACATGGAGGGGGTACAGAGCATGCCTTGATGGATCATTTCTATCCTTCATGCAATAATTACTCAGGTTTTTGCAGGTTTTAAACATTTGGTTATACAGAACATCAGTCACTTGACAATGAAATATATTGAACAAATTAGAATAACTATTTGCAACTGCAGACCTTAAAATAGCTGAGCCCAGTTGGGAGCCAATTGAAAATGTCAGAAAATTTAAATCCTAAGCAGTCATAGACACTAGAAGCAAAACTGGAATGCCCCTTAATGGATCTGGCCCGGTTAAGGAGTTTGGTTGTTTCTAATTCTACCTGGGAAGAAGTCATCATCCCAGCACATTAGGAGGTATTGGCTATGGCACAGATCCCTCCTTGACCAGCAAGCATGTAATCAAGGGCTATTTTGTTGTTGAGGACTGTTCATGCTTAGGAGTCCAGAGGTGTTTGCTGGGTTCGAATAGCTCTGGTGGCTGAGCCAGCAATTTGGTTGATGGTCCTAGTTAGTTTTTTAATCATATCTAATTAAGCAGTATTAAGGCCACCCTATGAAAATACAATTCTGAGAAAGTGATTACCCTCATGTCCTGAAAAACCTCCTAGCAAGTCACATCCCACAGAAAAGCCATGAGGGTTATCTTCCTAAGCAGAGGGATCCTCAGCAAAGTAACCTAGTACGATCAGGCCTTCTTTTTCCTCTGATGAGAAGTTGGGGGGTGGGGAGTTGTTATCATTTTGGGGACAGTGAAAGAGGATGTTAAGTGTCCTAAAAGGCATTGTCCACTCAGCCTCCAGCTATCTAGACTATCCAATGCCCACGCCTGACTTATGTATGCACAGACAAAAATATAACCTGTGGGGCCACCAAGGTTCATTTATAGATTCCTTGGGCTGTTTCCATTTTCAATGGCCTTGCAAAGGAGAGTTCCACAAGGTTGGAATATGAGCAGTCAAGGTTAAAGTGGGTGCAACCAGATTTAAGGCATTTAAGATATAGGTACCAATGTGATAAGGGGTGGCTAGCAACTAATTTCACTGTCGGAGATGGTTGGGTCCAACCTGGGGAGAGTGTGTCTACTGCATAGAATGGATTTAGGTAGGAACAGGGGAAAGGTGGAACTCCCTTTTGAAATTTAACCCAATATGTTTCAGAAGGGGAAGTTTGATTAAATCAATAGTAGAGTCAGGGACTGAGAAATTACTAACAGAAATAACTATGGGATGATCAGTTTTATCAGAGGAAGAAACAGGCATTGGATGGCAACTCAGCAGATAAGTTCCATGAGGAGGCTAATGTTTAAAAACACTGTATAATATGTCTGTGCCCAAGGTTTCCCATTTACAAGGGTTAAAACAGCCAAAATCAGGAGCACTGTATAGTCAATGGTTAATGAAATATAATAACTAGAACATACAATTTAAAACAGAGAAATGAGACCAGCTTGTCATGAAAAGGTTAAGGCTGTTAACATACCCAAGAAAGACTTCACTGGCCCAGTCCTGAATCCTGGGAAAAGCCTTCTGTTTTGAGTGCCATCTGCCTTTTATCTGAGTAGTTTTCTGTTCTGGATAACTTTAGTATGAGGTCTCCTATAGGCTGGGTTGTTCAATTAGGAGAATGGGGTGCAAGTTTGGAGACTTTTAAAATGAAAAACATAAATGTATGTATCAATACCTTTTTAAGCTTGCAACTCAGGGATTACTTAACAGTGCTGGGTAAGGTCCCCTCCAGCAAGACTGGAGGGAATCCTTGTGGAGATGTCCTTTTTGATGAACCATTTATCCAGGTTGTGGGCCCTGATGTTCAGTGTCTTTGTCTCCCGGAGTGTTCTGTGGAAAGATTGCTCTGTGAGCTTGTGTTAATTTCAAGAGCCTCTGTGAGTTATTTGCAGTAAGTTAGAATGTCTCCTTAATAAGGCACATTCCCTAAGCTAGCCTCACAGGATAGGTCTTCCAGTAATAATTTTAGAAGGGGACAATCAATGTTTACCAAGAAGAATAGATCTTTTTTATTTGCTGTTTTTTGTTTTGTTTTGTTTTTTTATCCTCACCCGAGGACATTTTTTCATTTTTTGTTCAGATAGAGTAGGAGGGAGAGAGAGGAAGAGAGAGAGAGAAACATCGACGTGAAAGGGCCACATCGAGTGGCTGCCTCCCGCACGACCAACCAGGGCCGGGGACAAACCGCAACTGAGGTACATGCCCTTAGCGGGAACCGAACCCGGTCTCTCCGGACCGCAGGCCGACGCTCTAACTGCTGAGCCAAACCGGCCAGGGCTATTTGCTGTTTTTATTTTCAGAATAAGTTTTTGGGAAAATCATTTGATTTCTTTTTTTAATTGAATTTATTAGGGTGACATTGGTTAATAAAATTACATAGGTTTCGGGTATATAATTCAAGTTAAGTAACACCAAGGGAAAGACTTTAGGCCAAGGCAGATTAAAAGATTCAACAAGTTTTACCAATTGAATTTTACCTATCTTGTCAGTTTGTGCTATAAAACCAGAGGACTGGGGATGATAAGCACAGTATCAGCCAAGTTTTGCACAGTAGATGTAGAATGTGTCTAGTAAAATGGGTTCCCCTTTCCCTAATGGAGCTCTGGGGATTTTCCACGCAGGAACAATTCTTTCTAGAAGTATTTTAGTAACTGTTGTAGCTGTAGTTCCTCGATGGGAAATGCTTCTATCCAATGAGAATATATCTGGATCACCATTAGTACATTTTTATCCTTGAGGGAGGGCAACAGGATTGAAATCCACTTTCTAAACATCAAGTAGGCTTAATTAGTTTTATTTCCCACTTTTGTGAGGAAAGATTCTCTTATTTTGGTTATGCATTTATTTATTTATTTTTTCTTTATTGATTTTTAGAGAGACAGGAAGGGAGACAGAGAGAGAGATAGAAACATCGATGAAAGAAAACATTGATTGACCGCCTCCTGCATGCCCCTCACTGGGGATCAGGCCCACAACCTGGGCATGTGCCCTGACTGGGAATCGAACCGGCGACCTCTTGGTGCATGGTCAATGCTCAACCACTGAGCCACACCAGCCAGGCTTAGTTATAAATTTAATCATTCACTTAAAAAAAATTCACAAGCAATTATAGAAAGTTAAATGGTTAGAAGTAACATTTAATTCTTTAAATATTAAGGTTTGGTTCACCTAAGCAATTAAAGACCTGATGATGCAGAGCACATCTGTACTTTCCCTTCCTAATTTTCTTTTCAGACCATACCAATAGGGTGGGTGGGGAGAAAAAACGAAAAACTTTTGTTCTTTTAACAGAGAGAGAAACCCAAGTTCCAACTCTGATCTTAAAGTATACTTTAACTTAAATAAACCCATTTCAACCTTAGTTTGACCATGCGTGAGATTTCCTTTTCAAGATTCATTTTCCCATGAACCTTCTGCTACACAAACTTTCTACAACTTTCATAAAGCTTTCATCTCTTGTTCTTTCTTTTTTCTTCTTGCTCTTATTCCAGAGCAATCATTTACTTTAGAACAAAATTACTTCCTTTTCCTTCAATAAAAATGTATTTCCATTCCTCATGCCTTCTTTTACTAGAGGCACATCTTATTCTCTATATGCAATATTTTCAAGCACCATAACATCCTAATCAAACTTTATTACAAGTGTCTGGATCTTAAACTGAAGCACGTACCCCTCCAGCCTTGTAAAATGACATATGAAGATCTCCAAAACTTATACCCTAGTTTTCCATCTGGTCTGTTAACTCCAAAGCTAGAGAGCAGTGGACAACAGTATATCCTTAAATAAACCAACATCCTTAAGCTAGTTTTTATTTACTAAAGATTAATCCTAGATCATGTGTACTTAAAAAGCAATTGCATTTGTTTCTGTTATTTCTCCAACGTGTAAGAGCTCTCATTTGTTTTCAGCCAATTGAATAGAGCTCCATTACAATCTAAATTTGACTTTACAAATAAAATTTTTTGGGCAGTACCATTTAATAATATCGTATGTATAACAGACATACATAGAGACACATAAACACACAGACACCACAATAATACAAAACCCAATAGAAAAATTATGGATCCGAAAGTAAAGAGAATGGCCCCCGAAGGTCTTAAAAGGGACAGATTTTCCTGGGGAAAGACTGAAAAATGGCTCCAGAAGTGAAGCCTGAACATCGGATGGCTGCTGTCCATCTGGAGACAACAATGGGAGAGGGAAAGAAAGCTAGAGGGTAGGTAGGGTGGTAGGCAAAGGTGAGGGCTGAAAAGTGAGGGATTTTCCAGGCTTGTTTCCAGGTTTTCAATGTCACAAGTGCAAGGGTCAGAGGAAAAGTTTTCCAGCGATCCCCCACTTTGTTCCCGTTTCCTGAGCTCTGATTTCCTTTTTAATTTATCAGAGCATTTAACTAATTTAGAATTGTTTTTCCTAAGAGAGGTGACAATAGCCTCTTGATTTCATTTAGAGCTCTTAAGTAACCAGTTTTTTTTTAAAGCTTCCCATTATTTCTGGGAAGTACAGTATTTTCTTTGTTCTAATTGAGTACACAAATAAACAAGCTTTGGGGTTACAAAGGAACCCCATCTTGGCCAACAAAGCTTGAGATCATCTCATGTGATTTTTTTTCAGAGGCCTAGCCAATTGCAATTCTCTGGATATAATTTTGGTACATGTAATCAGCCAAAGTCCCAAACGGTAGCTGATTAGCATGTGAAAACTTCAAGTATGGGTTGCCCATTTGCACTCCTTCTTATAGGCAGCATTTGCCCTCAGTTTCCATTAGTGTGAGCATCCTCACAAACCTACAGACAACACCTGGTCTCAACCTGGAGGATATTCTCCCTAGGTACCACACATAACAGAGGACACCCTCACTGGAAGACACCCTCCCGGGCGCCAAATGTGACTGAGGGTACCCCTCCTCAGCACCAAACCTGAATTTTATGGAGGGGTCCTGCGGGTCCCAACATATGAAATGAGATCACCGGGTGAGAGTTGCCTACCTAAACCAAATAAAATCTCTGAGACCTCAGCGGCAAGCATGGAAGGCCTTGGATCGCAAAGGCCTAGCTCCGGATCCTCAGTTGCCACCAGGAAGACAACTTGAACACAAGGTATTTGTGTAGGCGCAAGATAAGGACGGTGCCAGGAGATTGGGTTGTTGCTTCAGAGCCCCGTGTTGGGCACTACCAAAGTCAACCAATGGTCGTCGGTACCAGTTCAACTCCAGCAGGAATCCCCAATTTGGGGTGTGGTGAAGGAAACTTTATTCAGTGCAAACAGCTCAATGGTGATATAGCATGTCTGTGAACACAACACGGCTGTGGAACGGCCCAATTATAATATAGCGTGGCAATGAAAATAGCACAGAGGTGAGGTGGCCCTGCCGCCGGCCTCTTTTCAGCAGGCAGCTCGGCTGTGCTCTGCTCGGGTCTGGCCAGCCATGCTCTGATTCACTGTGTGGTGCTATTCCTGTTTCAGCTGGAGCTAAAGAGACGCCATCTTCTGTTTGGGTGGAAAGAGAAAGTGAGCTCCCCCAGCCAAAGTGGAGCTGGCTTATCTAGACAGAAGTCCCCACTCCTGATTGGTCTGTCTTCATGCAAATGAGCACTCCAAATCATTGCAGCTTGATTGGTCCAAAAGACACTGTTCTGATTGGTCAGAATTGAGCCGCTCTGATTGGGCAGAGCTGCACAGCTCCGATTGGATGGGGAAATCCTCATTCTTATTGGTTAAAATAGGATTTCAGGAACTCCTTTATAAGGGCCTACCCAGATGGTAGAAACACAGTGCAGGCAGCCAGCTCAGTGCAGAGGCAGGAAGTTCAGCGCAGGCTTCTCCCTGAAGTGCACTTTGAATGAGAGGCCCCTGTGTAGAAGTGGCTGCTAGGCACTGTGTGTGTGTGTGTGTGTGTGTGTGTGTGTGTGTGTGTGTGTGTGTAATTTGAGCCAGAAGCCCTTCTTAGTGGGTATCTTTTTTCTCAGAGTCCACACTTCTTACTTCATTGTGGCCTCAAAATATAAATTTTATTTATTTTTTTAACTCATCTTTATTGTTTAATGTATTACAGATGTTCCCCCCCTTTTTTCTCCATTGACCCCCTCCTCCCCAATCCGACCTCCCTCCTGCCTTCCCCACACTATTGTTGGTATGCATTAGTTATGTATATGTGCATAGATGTTCTTTGGTTTATCTCATCACGCCCTTCCTCCCACCTTCCCTTTGAGGTTCATCAGTCGAACAACGAATCTGTACTTCTTAATTCCTTCACTTTTTTCACCCATCCTCCCAGCCCCCTCCCATCTGGCAAGCAACAAAAAGTTAAGTTCTCTGTATCTAGGAGTCTGTTTCTGTTCTGCTTGCTCATTTTGTTATTAACTTTTTTCTCAAAATACAAATTTTAAAGAGCTGTGTTAAGATTATCTAAAATTCAGTTTTTATTCAGAGAAAAATTTGAACAACCAAAAGTATCATTTTTAAAAATAGGACATACAGCCTAAGAGAAGAGAAAGGAAAACATATATAGTTACGATATGTTGAAGACTGATTTTATACATTATTTAGTGTTTCATCTTCTGTTTGTTAGGTATTTATTTGGGTACAAAACTTAACTGAGGCTTTTGAAGCTGCCATTCTGAAATGTGAAGACAATGACAACAATATCTGTTGTTTACTGGTTTGTTTCTTCATGAATGACTTTGAATACTTCTCATGTAAACCTCAGAATTCCATAATTGTTTCATTTTCTCTCCATCAACAAATCACAGAAGTTAAGTAACATTCACAAAGTCACCCAGGCATTTTAGGTATGGAAAACCAAGGCTCCAACCTATTTCTGACGTTCCTTTACTCTGAGCAGTCATCCCTGGTGTCAGGTTTATTACTTCCAGCGGAAGCAAATGCCGCTCCATCCCTCTTTCCCCCATCCCCTTAACACGTACACACACACACACACACACACACACACTCACACACACACACTGAGATTAGGCGACTTTTGTCTGGGTCAGAGGACCTAATTCAGGCTGGACTTTCTAATGATACACCTTCAGGGTTAAGTGACATGCAGTCGTACTTCATGACAAATGATGCGACTAACTGTGTCCTAAAACCAGATCCCTGTGTATTCTAGTTAGCCAGCTTTATTTACATGTACCCTCGTCCAAATGATTTTATGTGAAGAGTTATTCCTTTGATTCTAGTGGTGTTGTCTTATTATAGTGGAATACATTTACATCACCAATGGCAACAGCCATTTTATTCTTTATTTACATTATATAAATCAGTAAGCATATGTTCCTCTATTGGTAACTTGGAGCCAGAAACACGCACTTTCTAATTTCACTGCCGAGGCGGCTGTGATATCTTGGGAAAGACATTGGATTTAGAGTCAGAGCACCTGGTATTTAATTTATATCCTGCCATTTATTACACTGTGACCCTAGGAAAATCACGTTAGCTTTCTGTAAAATACAGGATTTTGGCAAGACGACATCAAAAATTCTTCTCAGCCCTAAAGTTCTAATTGTGCCCCAAATCATATTCAGGCTGCCTGAATTGCTCCTGAAATATGTATCATGAAAATATTGTGCCACGGGGCCTTAAAAAGACTGAAAACCCTGTATTCATTTCTTGATGGCCTGTACTGGAGTGCTGATTGGAAACCTATGTGGTGCTGTGCGAAACCGTGGGAAACAATTGGAATTGCCATCAAGGAACTCATTCTTTGGGGACACAGACAGTGAAAAGCATCATAGTACAGCCGTTTTAATGGGGACAACACTAGGTGCCGTGGGAAACATGGGAATGGACACCAGACTCAGTTGTGGGGACAGAGTTAGGAATGGCTTTTTAGAAGAGGTGATTTCAGAGCTGACTAAAACAGGTTAAGTTACGCCAAGGGAGGATAAAATATCTGGGGGGAGGGGAGGGCATGCCCAGGCCCAGATCCCTGGCCGTAATGGGATCTGGGGTATCTAGATGTGTAACAAAGTGTATCTATTACTAATTTTTAAGTACTCTCTGAAACAACAACAACAATAAAACCCCACTTTTAGATTCATATCCCCAATATATGTTATCAAAATAAACTGAGCTGTGCTGGTAGATTAAGCCTGAATGTTCATTTTCTTACCCATGACTTAACTCCCTGCTTTTCACAATTGTTTATTGTGAAAAGCTCTTCAGGCCTTTAAATGCTCATCAGAAATTATAGTATTGCTGTTTATTCTAATTCTTACTGTCCTTTCAAGTTGTTCTTCTTAAACTGGAAACCAGTAGCTTTTGTTCATGAATAATAATTCAATTTAAAAATTAAAACTGAAGGTTTGATGTTATATCTTGAGATAACTAAAGCTTTTTGTCCTCAATATTTTACTATTTGATTATCTTTTAGAAATGCTACACTATTGCAGATTGCTTTTTATACTGTCTAACAGATAAACAATCTTTAAAACCCCAGCTGGAGGTTTTCGCCTTCTGGGAAACTCATCGGAAGCATATTGTCTTCATCCTTCTCTTGCTCTTGCTTTTAAATCCATCCTCAAACAAATTCTGTTTTCTTGTTTGTTTCTAGGTTTGATAGGTCATATTAATGGAACAGATGTAGCAGCAGTGTGAAAATGTATTTGGAAGACCTTAAACTTCATTTATAAATTGTCCCTGTCCTAGCACTTCATAGAGTTGCTATGTAGTCATGCACTATTGAAAGAAGCCCAACATCCATAATAATCTTGTCCAGTTTTGAGTGATGTGGTGTACCAGCTGTGGCTCTGCTCCCTGTTGCACAGCTTTACTCTGGCATCTCTACAGATGAGAGGGAAAAAAAACAAAAACAAAAACAGGCAAATGTTCATTGAAATATTTATGTGTCTTAGAATTAAGGAGTAAGAATATTATGGAAACTACTTTTAAAGTCAAATCTGTAGAAATAGTAATATTTTCATGTGTTGTTCCAAACAGGTTCTGTGTCTTTTAAAACATCTAAGTTACATTTGAACTATTTTGATGAAACAAAATGTAGTGATTCCTGATAAAATCAAAAAGTCACTCAAGTTTTTAATAAAAATAGTGGCTCCAGCCGGGCCGGTGTGGCTCGGTGGATTGAGCATCATCCCATGGACTGAGGGGTCCCAGTTTGATTCCTGGTTGGGGCACATGCCTAGGTTGTGGGCTCGATCCCCAGTAGGGGGCGCGCAGGAGGCAGCCGATAGATTCTCTCTCACGTGGATGTTTCTGTCTGTCTCTCCCTTCCTCTCTCTCTAAAAAATCAATAAAAACATTAAAAAATATATAACGGCCCTGAAGAGGCTGGTAACAAAAAGCTGTGATATTAAAGACTAGTTTATTCTTTTGTTGATTATATTATTGTCCAAATATCTTCAGAATATGAGTAATAAGACAGAAATGCTTTATGAGAATGGTAAAAGAAGTATGAAAAACTGTTCTTGGAATCCAATCCTCCGTTAAGCTGAGGCACACATATCTTCTACCCAATTAGCTATTCGCTGCCCTAAATGAGTTATTAAGGAGTTTCAAAGGTAGTGGATGGAGCCTTTCAACACTGTGGTTAAAAGTGCAAATCTCAAGTCAGACAACTTCAACTCAAATGCCAGCTTCGCCACTCATGGGCTGTGTCACCTTGGAAAACTTATCCTCTCCAAGTCTGTTTTTATATCTATAAAGTGAAGATTATAACAGGGTTTGTGAAAAGTAAATGAGAGTAATTTACTTGAAGCACATAGCAGAATCTGGCACACAGAAATATCCAATATGGTAACCATTATTAGTAGATAAATAGGACATATTAATATCCTCACTATACTCAAGACTTCCTACTTAATGAATGCCATGCTTGTCTGTCAGAGCCATCAACAGTGTGTATGTGTCAGGGTGAATGTATGTGTATTAGTGGAAAGAGTCAGTGGTATCATCCCTATTTTTAGACCTTCTATGATTCTGTATTCAATTTTTCCTGGAAAATACATTCCATTGTGTTTTTGTTTATTAAGTCCACAAGCCCAACTTATTTTAGAAATTTGGATTTGAAATATTATTTTTAAACTTAGAACAAAACAGAAGAGAAAATTAGGTAGAAATGTTCTGTACTTCAAAAAGTATTGCCAAAGGCATATTATAACTAGGAACAGAAAAATTGCTATATTAAAAATTCATAACTCAACACATTAAGGTTTTATATCACCTAAGTTACTAATTAATTTACTGAATCAATCTAAAAGTACAAAGATTGTTAAATAGGAAATACAATGAAATAGCTAGTCATTTTTTAAATATCAAATTTGATAAGCTATAATTCTCTCATTTGTTTTGAGCTATAAATTAAAACAAATAGAAATAGTAAAAAATGTTCCCATTAAAATATAAAACGAGAAGATAAAATAAGTGTATGCTCTAGGGCAATGCCTTGCCCATTATAGGTGGTTAGTAAATATTTACTAAATTGAACTAAAATACACAAAACAAGCTTCAGGTTGACTAGAGTGGATTGAAGAACAAGTAAAGAATAAAGGTAGTGTCCTGTTTTAGGATGAGAGGCTGTTTGGAAAAGTTTTAAAACTGGACCCATATTAACTCCTGTCATGTCAAGAGCATTGAGTTTCTAATTAAATTTCTAATTTTGCAAAGTAAGCCAGCTGCATGAGTTATTTTCACTTTTAAACAACGTGTTACTTTTTTTTTCTTTTTGGTTAATCCTCACCCAAGGATATTTTTCTATTGTTTTTTAAATAGTAAGGGAGGGAGAGAGAGAGAGAGAGAAAAAAACACCGATGTGAGAGAGACACATTGATTGGTTGCCTCCTGCAGGACTTGACTAGGGCTGGGGATCAGAACTACAACCCAGGTACAAAAGCCCTTGACTGGGAATTGAACCTGAGACCCTCTGGTCCATGGACCGACGCTCTAACCATTGAGCCAGACCTGCCAGGGCAGTTGTGTTATTTTTAATCATATAATTTAACCTCTCCGAGTTTCCATATTGCCTCATCTGTAAAAGGAGGATGACAATAATGTCCCATTCTGTTGAAACCACTCGAATCAGCAACACCTTTAGGAGTTTTTCAAACATGCACATCCCAGGGCCCATTTTGGGCCTCTTGACTCAAAATCTCAGAGGCTGGGCCTGGGAAGCAAGTAGTCCATGTGGTTCTTATACGGTCTAACCTCTCCCTGATAACCACTGGTCCTCAGAGTTTTCATTAGTGATTGATTTAGGAAAGGAGCCCGTGGGTAGCATCAATCAATGGAGCCAAGGCATTCTTTCCTCTTGGAATAGAATTCAAACACCTAATGATTTGCTAAAAATTAAAAAGTAAAATATCTATATATGAAAGCAAAAATAAACAATATTATATAGTAAACTCTAATTTATTGCCTCCAGAATCAAGAAAATGTAATGAAAAATATTTTTTCATGTGATTAGTATATTGCAGTTTAGAAATTATGGTTATTCCTTAGAACTTAGGCCTCTCGTTACCATATATGCATGACTTGCTACTATGTCTATATTTCTCAGTTTTCAAGTCTGTGCAGAGCACATGCTCTGTGACTGGGCATTGTTATAAGCACGTTAGAAGTTCTAATAAATTGGATAATCAAGCAGCAGATAGGCTGCTTTTTTGATATGACTTTCAATTACCAACATATGTTCATGCTGGCTTATCAAAAGAAGGATTAATAGAAAGCACACTTTCTTCACACAACATTCTCTCTTTAAAATTGGAATGTGAGCAAAAGAATGCATTTCTGTTTGAATCAATTCTATTTGGCTCTTTGGCTGCCTTGTTACAGTGAAAGTAAAAAGGCTCACACAAAATTACTCATTACATGGAGAAAAGAAAGCCAAGGATCCAAGAGGAAAATAATTCAGAACTTACTCATCTCAGAATGCATTTTATAGCAAGAAATAAAATAATGCTGAGATAATTTAATGTTTCTGAATTTTCAATAATAAAAGGCTTGATAATGATTTTATTCAAATTTTTTGAATTTCTTTTTTCTTTTCAAAATAGAATATACTATTGCCACTGGCTCAGTTCCAGGAAAAATAAAGGAAAATCACCTTTGCTCAATGTAGTGAAGGTCATGAATATAGTTACCAAAAATGCTGCATGCTTTGTAGGGTGTCTGACAGTAGCATTAAAAGAGAAACTTGAAAGGAATACATTAAAATTTGAAATTAGGTCAAATGATTTTTCTGTTTGCAAGTATTTCCTGTCTGCTTGCAATAGAAATGTATTTGATTTTTAGTACTTCAATGTATATTTCTACCTAGTTTTTACCAAAGACACGCTTGGGTATAAGCTGCTTGTAGTGTTCTAGTATATGTGATTAAATTGGAGTCTGAACACCAAGCTTTCTTTCTTTCTTTCTTTTTCTTTATTTATTTCTTTTTCTTTATTTCTTTCTTTCTCTTTCTTTCTTTCTTTCTTTCTTTCTTTCTTTCTTTCTTTCTTTCTTTCTTTCTTTCTTTCTTTCTTTCTTTCTTTCTTTCTTTTTTGGCAAATTCTATGGCCTCACAATTCATTTGGCTCTTTTGATCCTTACTTTATAATCCTCTGTATTCACTGATGCAACAAATAGGCATAAACTTAATATATGACACTATGTTACATATAGTAGGTGAAAGAAAGAAGAAAATAAACATTCATTCCTTCTAAGATCTGGTCCCCTAAGACCCCGAAATCTTCTAGGTTTTGTTTAAAACAAATCAGATTGAACCAAGTCAAAGCATATGATATCAAATTCTAGTTCATATAGTTTTTATTCCCAGCACTAATCTGGTGTATAACCCTGCCCTATATTTTCATATCCCATTTTCATGCATTCAAATGTTATTGCATTATCCAAATATCACTTTTAGCTTGTGGGGTGAAAATGTCTCTCAGCAGTAGTCAGTACTCCTTACTTAAAATCTCTGTACTTCCAGCAAAATGGCAGACTGCAACCCAATGTGTATTTCTTTGGAGTTTTGACACTGTGATTATTCTATTAACCACATTTTTAGCCATCTATAACACATAAACACTTTTTATCTATGTCACCAGTCTGTTTCTTAAGCTTATTTTTCATCAATAAAAATATTGCTATTTTAAAATTAATGATAGTAGGAAATAAAGGTCGGTCATGGGAATTTAAGCTTTTAACCAAATTTTGGAAACAACTATGCTTGAATAATGAAGGTTGGGTATGGATTCCTTGCCCTCTGCAGGTTACTGAACTGCAAAGAGGACCTACGTGATTTTACTAGAAACCAGAAATGCTGGAAAGGTGAGTCTGCAGGAAAGTCCTTAGACTGAAAGTAAGAGTCAGAGCCTTGGGAGGTAAATGACCAGAAGCAGGAGCAGGGTAATGACAAGGAGATGCATCAGAGAGTTAGGAGTAAGGGAAAGCTGTAAAAAATAGAGCAGCTCAGCAATAAGCTGGACCAGGGTCCATAATCATCCAGGTCTTGTCCCGAATAGACATTAGGTGGGGATATTGGGTTGTCTTAAAGCTAATACACTAGGGTGAATACTTCTGGTTCACAGCTACTGCACAAGAGAATAAATACTGGTCCTCTTAAAGATATCACTCATAAAGGGGATAGTCATAAAAATTTTACAGTCATTCATTTCTCGTTGTGAAAGGTAAAAACTTATTATCAACTTTTAAAATGGTTCAACAATACCTAGTTTTCTAGGCATTATTCAAGGCAATCCACTTAATTCATTCATGCTGTTGCCAGTATTCAAACTCTATGCTCTGAGGTGAAAAAATTATAAAAAACTTACTAAGCTCCAAAGGTACAACCCACAAGCCAATAGAACATGATAGAATTAAAACTTTTCCCTGTCTATATTCTAAGAAAGGTATGTTAATTTATTAGGTATATAATATATTTATAACTGTCTACAGATTTTAAGTACTGCATATTTTCAAATTTTTATTTTGCTAATAAGGATCTTGCAAAAATGTACTAAAGAATTAGCCTCCTATCCTCTAAAATAAAGCCCAATATCCAATTATTGTAAATTTAAGGAACATTTATTCTTTGAGGGTATTGTCCATTTCTCTATATCTTATTGATAAAAGTATAAATGCAGAGCTTCATATGCTAAAATTATAACAATTTTCTTTTGCCATATATACCCCAGTCTTCATCTGTTCATTTTTCTGTCCATTGATAACTCTAGCGATAACATTTTCTCATTTGTAAGAACAAGGAGAAACCAGTTCCTGCATCCTTCTTTACCAGTCCAGCCAATATCTCTCAGCATCATAGAGTGTATTAGGCTTAGAATACTTGCAGTGAAATAAAGTATTCTTGTTATTGTATTTCTGATTCTATTTGGGGGGGCCTTCAATGTGCCCCTCCATTACACCCAGGGCTAGATCCAGGAAGGGTGGGTCACACTGGCCTCTGAGGGTCCCAGACTTGACAGTAACAAAGGTATTAGTGGGGCTCACTTTTGACATGGACTCTCTTTGACCACTGCATCTGTAGTCTATGGCATTGCTGCTCCCCACAATTTCTATAACTCACCTAATTTGCTTAGTTAAGATTTGTTCATTTGAAAACAACAGGGGATATCCCCAGTGGTGCAAGCTCAGAATATAGACCTAATGCCGCTGCAAAAGCTTGTTTCCTCCCTCTCCAGTCAGCATCCCTCTCTGGACCTGGCTGGCCCTCTTGCCTGCCCGGTTCCTCATGGCACTGCTCCAGCACATGACGGGGTCCATTGATTTGGAGAATTTTGACACAGGACTTAACTTGAAAGTGAAGAGTCATGTGACATTCCCAGTGGACAGTTTTAGAAGAAATTGGAAAGAGTTCCAACCAGAGCCACACAAGTAGCTTCAGAACACCAGACTACCTGTTCAATCCACCAAAACAACAAATGTCAACGAACAACTGAAACCTACTGGTTCTGTGAAACCAGTACAGATACAAATGTGGCTCCAAAGGGTTCTTCTCCTACACCTGAGCATATCTCCATGAAGGAAGAAAACCTCTGCCAATCTTTCTCCGATGCCTTGCCCTGCAAAATTGAGGGTACTGATAATGAAGATTGGCAGAACCCTCAGCTCTGCAGCGACTACGTTAAGGATATCTATCAGTATCTAAGGCATCCTGAGGTTCTGCCATTCATAAATCCGCATTTCTTAAATAGAAGAGATATAAACAGATATATGTGTGTCATCCTGGTGCAAGTCCACTCCAAATTTAGGCTGCTGCAGGAAGCTCTGTACATATGTGTTGCCATTATGGATCCATTTTTACAAGTTCAACCAGTCTCTCCGAAGAAGCTTCAACTGGTTGGAACTACAGCTCTGCTCTTGGCTTCCAAGCAAGAGATGTTTTCTCCAAATAGTGAAGATTTCATTTGTATCACAGACAATGTGTACATTAGTTCCCAAATTGGAGAAATGGAAATGCCAATTTTGAAAGAAATGAAATTTGAATTGAGTTGACCTTTGCCACTACATTTCTTAAGATGGGCATCAAATGCTGGGGAGGGTGATGTTGAATAGCAGCACACTTTAGCCACATTTGTGATGGTGCTGACTCTCATTGACTAGGACATGGCATATTATCACCCTTCTAAGGTGGCAGCAGCTGCTTCCTGTTTGTCCCAGAAGGTTCTTGGCCAAGGAAAATGGAACTTAAAGTAGCAATAGTACACTGGCTACAAAGAGCATGAAGTATTGGAAGTCATATAACACATGGACAAAAGTGTAGTGAAAGTAAATGAAAACTTAACGAAATGCATTGCCATCAAGAATAAGTATGCAAGCAGCAAGCTCCTGAAATCAGCGCTATTCCTCAGCTGAGCTCAAAAGCCATTGAAGAGCTTGCCTCACTGATGGGGGAGGGGAGCACTAGGCTGCTGGGGCCCTGGGAAGAGTGCTTCCTTTGCGCCCTTGCTTGCTGATTTGGAACTTTTGACTTTGTATGTAGTTCTCTAGTCTATTTCATAAAACCTCTTCCCAGCCCTCTTTCTAAATGTATAGTGAGGAAAAATAAAGCTATTTGTTTAAAGAAACAACACAGAAACTTCAACTCCAATTAGCTTAAATTATGTACAATAGTTATACCATTGCTTAGCTACATTATGGTTGAAGTAAGTGTTTTGGGGTCCACCTTAGGATTCTAAGGATTCTTTCTAAAAGTCGTTTCTATAGGGAAGCATGTTCTTGTTTCAAAAAGACTAACTTTTAGAAATTTTTTATTTTTAAAAATAAAAATTTAAGCCCTGGACAGGTAGCTCAGTTGGTTAGTGTTGTCCCCATGTGCCAAAGTGGTGGGTTCGATCCCCAATCAGGGCATATACAGGAATCAACCAATGAATGCATAAATAAGTGCAACGACAAATCGATGCTTCTCTCTCTCCCTCTCTCTCAGATCAATAAATAAAAATTAAAAAAAAAACATAAAAATAAAAATTTAGAATACACAAAATCAAAAGGTTAAGAGAGCCTGCTATATAGTTTGATGCTAAGCCAAAGATAGCGTAGAATAAAGTATAATGTCAGAGGCTTAAAACAAAGATTAAGTTTTAAAAATTTTTTTAAAGACAACTAAAGTGCTTAGACTTCAAGAAATGTTCTGGGCTGTTGCTGACGACCTTTTGATAAATGATTATTGTGATGACAGAAGTTATTGGGGAAAATACATCAGCTTTCTTTAATTTATAATGTACCGCATGTAGTTTTGAAATAAATTCTAGGCCTAAGATGAAGCCACTCCTGCCCAGAGTGCCACATCAGCAAAATGAAACTTATATAACTTTCATGTCCCTGTAAATGCTTTGCTTGACCAGAAAAGCAGTCCTCCCTCTATATACTGGGGGGATTGGTTTCAGGACTCCCTACAGATACCAAAATCTAAGTCCCTCGTATAAAATGGTGTAGTATTTTTATATGACCTATTTGTATGTAGGCTATAGCAGGGTATGTCTACACATTACTTCATTCAAGTAGGTTCAGTGTAGTGCTCGATACATGGTAAATTCAAGTTTTGCTTTCTTGGAACTTTCTGGGATTTTTTAAATTTTTTTTTTATTTTTGATTCATGGTTGGTTGAATCCATGGATGTAAAAGCCATGAATTCGAAACCTGTAGATAAGGAAAGCCCACTGTATATCCAGTCAGCCAATCCCCACACACCAGGCTAACTCTGGGCTCTATACTTACTTCCTTGTTCCTTCTCACTCCAAGCAAGTGTAACTATGTGGCCCCAGCCAATCAGATATTTTCTCTTCATTTCTTCCTTGTGTTATAGTCTTCACCTGCTGCAATTTGGCAGTTCTCCTAAAATAGACTGTCCACTTCAAGAAGCATTAAGTAAAGTTGTTTTGTATGATCTAAGTTGTCTTAATTTTTTATAACAATAGGAAGAAGTAAGTAGGCATGAAGAGTGTAAATGGGATAGATACATACTGAGTGAAAAACAAAACCAACAAAGAAATTGATTGGGAGAAAAAAAGAATTATGGGAGTACAATGAAAAACAACTTATGAATGAAAAAAATGCAGTAGTTATGTAATCTGAAAGACCAGTTAGAGTAATGAATAAGTGACTTTAATGGGGAAAATAATTTTTACACAGATACAATAACTACCCTGAAGTTTGGTAGGATACATAGCATGAAGGAGAAATTTGCAAGAACCAAAATGGTAACATTAGAATATGTGTGAAGTTTTCCCAGCAATTTGCTTCATGGAGAAAGGGATACATTTCAGAAGTTTCCTGAAGGGAAAAGTAAATTTAGCCAAGTGAGATGAAAGCAAAATGATCAAAGTTTGCCCCTGATTTGTTTGCTTGAAGGCAGTGACAATAATGGGTGGGAAATATGAGAAGAGGAACTGAATAGAATCTTTTTTCTTTTTTTCATTTATGGAAAAGTCAGAAATACAATCTTGTTCATATGACAGCTGAAAGTAAAAAGTCAAATCTATATCAGGGTAGAATCAATGTGGGCCATGTATAATTATGATTAAAGCAAATCAAATGAAAGAAAATGACGAGCTTCCATTGAAAAGATTCCATTTAAAACTTTCACTGCAGAGCAGCTGTCACAAAATAAGCATCCAGATTAGAGAATAAAAAGAACAGTAGATATCACAAAAACATCCGGAATTAAAGAAAAGAAGACGAAAGTAGTGGAAAAGAGCTTTAAAACGGTGTCACAATTGAAGTCAGGATATTTTAAATCATAATATTTGAAATGACTATTTATTAAACTTACTTTTAAAGATCTTTGCATAACAACACAACACCTAAGGAAAGTATCATATTTTAAAGTTTCTATTAATGTAATAGTTGTCATTAAAAAACAATAACTTCTTCCTTGTTTGATAAAGCTTTTATTGAAAAGAAATACATTATACCTATTTGTTTTCCAGTATAAGAGACTCTTGAAAATGTTTGTCACTGAAATCATGTAAGTAATCAAAGTCTTTTGCAAAATATATTTTTTTACTTATGTATTCTAGTTTATGTTAAATCTTATTTTAAATAAAATTACCAAAGGCCAGATAAACATTCTCTCATTTCAGATTGGAAGCAAACTACTAAATTGCTTTAAAAATATTTTATAAGGGACTGGAAAATTAGTTCTCTGGTGTTTTATGAACTTGGTCTTTTATGGATTTGATATGCTATATGTGCTGAATATTCCAATACTCCACACGTTATTAACAGCAGCCAGAATGTAATATCCCTACCGTAATGCTTCAGTGATCTTTTTTCACGTGAAAATTTTATGAACTTTAAAGTGAAACTGATATGTTATTGGCACTTTCTTCTAATGTAATAATTTGGGGGAAAATGTTCAGAAAACACAATTTAGAATGCAGTATTACAATAGATAAAATTTGCAAGAACAGGCATTTCTAAATATTCAAACGATCACAATTAGTTACTTACGTATAATGATAATAACAATAACTTTAAAAATTAGCCTATACTTTCAAAATTTTTATTTGCTCCCCATAAATCATTACTTGTTTTCCATACAGGAAGCGTAAATTTGATTTGTCCATGATCATTTATTCATTTTCAAATGGAACAGGTTATGTTTTTACAAAATAATTACTCGGGGAGTATAATTAAAAACATTGCTCAGTAAATATGAAAGTCCACAACATGATTACGTACACATATCCATAGTTCCTCCTGCACAAATAATTCAGTCATCTCTCCAGGGCAGCTTACTCTGGTAGCAGAAGTGAGAGCTAGTTTCAAGGGTGATTTTCATGGCATGTTCCTGAGAAAGTCCATGTGTAAAGGCGTTTCCTATATGAATGGCATGTGACAGTATTTCATCAGTTAATGCCTGTGGGTTCCAGAGTATTCTGTCTTGCCTTTCTTAGGTGGGAATGGAGGAGTATCTGAGCTCTTTGTGCAGAAATTCTTCATTAATCAGAGCTAATGGTTAACCTTGATTCTTGTAAAACTTTAGGACATTTACATTTGCTTTGTTTCTCAAAATAAGTCACACTTTTTATATCTTTGCTTTTTAAAAAATATTAATATACTTGCCATTCAACATATTATTATTATTGACGCAGTAATTCCACATGTTGAGAACCATTCAAATATGTGGGCATTGAAATGCCTTCGTATGCTCATCACAGCATGTTTAATAATGTAAAAAATAACCTAAATGTATTAAAATAGAGAGTGGTTAAATAAATTGTGAGAGCCCTAACCCATGGGAAATTATTGCACCATTAAAAATGATTTAAAAATATTTTTGTGATATGTAAAAATTCTTAGAGTGCACTATTTATAAGTGAAAACTAGGGCTCCACGGTGCATGTGTATGACCTAAACCATGGTAAAAATTCTGTGCACAGATAAAATGTCAGAGACACACTCCAGTGTTACAAGTAGTTTGTTTTGAGTGGTAGGAATTGTGAATGATCATAATTGTCATCTCTATACTTATCTGGATTTTCAAATTGCATCTAATGGATACGTATTTAATTTATAACCAGAAACACATACTACCTTTTGATAATGACTATTGCCATTGATCTAAACTTTTTTTTTTTGCTAGAATACACATTCAGAACTAGTCATTTCTGTGACTGCATAATTTCAGTTCCTCCTCAGTGTGGAAGATGAGAGGCAGTATCAAAGAAAGTGATAATTATTATTTTCTAGAAGGTCATTTCATGCTCTAACGCTTCTTGAACAGGAGCACACACATGGGTCTCCGTCCAGTCTGTGGGGCATGGCGTGACTGATGTACCACAGGAGAAGAAATGTGTTTAGTAGCTAGAGCACACAGCATTCATACTGTCCTTCTCCTGGGTTACTTACACGGTTTACTTTGCAATATGAGTTCTGTTTCAAGGACATAGAGCAGAAATTTCTATTTTTAAATTAACATAAACTGTAAAAGGTTTTGAAGTTTTTAAAAGGAAATCAACACCTAGAGAACATGATACATAATTGTATAACAAGAATTTGAGTAAAAACATATATTCCTCCCTGCAAAGAGGGAGACATTTATACTAACGTGGCTGCACTGTGAATGTCAATTTGACATTCCTCCATTGCGATTATTATATTAGTTCCTTAACTCTGCCTAACAAATTACCACATACTTAGTGGCTTAAAACAATGCAAATTTATTCTCTCACAGTTCTGGAGGCTGGAAGTTCAAAATCAAGTTGTCACCAGGGCCACACTCCTTCTTAATGGCCTAGGAAAGAATCCTTTCTTGCATCTCCCTAGTTCCTTCAATCCTTGAAGTAATCCTTGGAGTTCCTTGCTTCTTGGCTTCATTGCTCCAATTTCTGCCTGTTTTTGTTTTTGTTTTTGTTTTCACATGTGTTCCTTCTGAGTCTGTCTGTGTTTTAATTTCCCCCTTCTAATCTATCTACTGTAATCCAGTATGTCCTCTTCTTAAATTGAGTACATCTGCAAAGACTATTTCCCAACAAGATCACAGTCATAGGTACCAGGGATTATGACTTCAACTTATCTTTTCTGGGTTCACAAATCAAATCGCAATATGCCCTCTCTCCCTTCTGTCCTTCCTTCATTTTCCTTCCCTCTCCTCCTTCCTTCCTCCCTCTCTCCCTCCCTTCCTTTCTCCTTTCCTCCCACAAATGAGACACTTACATCTCTTGTTCGTGAAGCCTCAGTCTCCCATATGCATTTACACTTCATTGGCTACTCCTCTGTCTTCATGCTGGTGCATCATTTTTTGTTAAGTCTTTAAAATTTGCTGGGCCAAGAACTTGATCCTGAGCCTCCTGTCTTTAGAATCCTTATTTTTCTATAGGTGATCTTATCTATTTCCAGACAACAAATATCATATACAAAACCTTGTGTTTTGGAATTCCTTGGAACTAGATGTCAGGCCATTGTACTATGTACTACTCTGCACTTATCCCCTGGGTGATGCTGTTAATTTCAGGCTTTTGAACATCATTTACTAGCAGAAAATTTTTACGCTTATCCAACTTCTGTTGTCTGAATTCCAGTCCCCCTTTTCACATGCCTACCAAGCATCTCCATTTGGCGTCTACAGGCATCTCAAAGTAAACATGTTCAAAATTCACAGTGAAGGGCTCTTCCTCCCATTCCTAGAGGTTTCCTTCTATAATATTTCCCATCTCAGGAATGGCCCTAACTTCCACTCAGTTGCTGATGGTAGGAACTGATCTCATTTAGTTTGGATGTTAACCTAATTTTCCATGGTTTGCTTCCAAATCTTGATGGAGAAGAAGAAACCTCCAAGGAGTCTAAAGACAGGGACTGGAGGGCTAGGAGGGTGGAGAGAAATAGGAGCAAAGAGAAGAATGTCTTAAGAGATTCATCTACCCTTTTGGTGTGATATCCCCATTTGGTGTGATATTCCTTACAATGAAAAGCAGAAAATTTTCTTTAAATGTAACAAACTGAAGTTAGTGGGGACTTTAGAAGGTGAGCTTTTTGATGTTGTTGTTGTTATTAATCCTCACCTGAGGATATTTTTTCCACTGATTTTTAGAGAGAGAGTGGAAGGGAGAGAGAGAAACAACAATGTGGGAGAGACATATTGATTGGTTGCTTCTCAAACACTCCCTGATGGGGGCAGGGATTGGACCTGCAACCCAGGTACATGCCCTTGACTGGGAATCAAACCCATAACCCTTGGTCCAAGGGCCGATGCTCTAACCACTGAGCCAAACCGGCCAGGGGTAGAAGGTGAGTTTTGTTTTTTTAGTCTTCACCCAAGGATATTTTTCCATTGATTTCTAGATAGAATACAAGGGAGG
This sequence comes from Tadarida brasiliensis, assembly GCA_030848825.1. Lineage (NCBI taxonomy): Eukaryota > Metazoa > Chordata > Mammalia > Chiroptera > Molossidae > Tadarida > Tadarida brasiliensis. The sequence continues at coordinate 42,261,833 of CM061262.1, read as the reverse complement.
GAGGGAGAGAGAGAAACATTGATGTAAGAGGCACATCGATTGGTTGCCTCCTGCGTGATCCCCACCAGGGCCAGGGATCGAACCTGTAACCCAGGTATGTGCCCTTGACTGGGAATCGAACCCATGACCCTTTGGTCCACAGGTCGACACTCCAACCGCTGAACCAAACCAGCCAGGGCTAGAAGGTGAGCTTTTAATGCAAGTGTTGTGATAGAATGGGTCGAGGCATGAACAGAGATTAATATAAAGCAGGCAGGATACTTGATGGAACAAAAATCGTAAGAGTGCAGATTGAGATGGAATCCAAGGAAATATGATAGATTTGACTCTTGGAAGAAAGACTTGCACCTCTGAGATTGAAGTAAAGACTTCCCCAAAAGCTTAGAGAAAGGAGGGTCAGGAACATATTCAGACATGGATTTATTTTTCAATGGTTTTAAAAAATAAATACCTGCCCCCCAAATAAAGAACTCCTTTCCCTGAAATAATTGCAGGTTCAGATAAATTTGTGAATTAAGACATGGAATGTCTTGTGTTTTTGATGAGAATTGTGAGGGAAGGTCATCCACTGAAAGTGACTCATGAGGGGTGGGTATGATGCTTGTGGGGAGTGAGAAAGATGGGGAATCATTTCCTTTCAAGATTGGGAGAATGAGCTCATTAGAGAAGCATGGAAGAGTATCTGGCAGTCTTGGGGCCAAATTGCAATTGGTAATCATGAATTCAGAGTCATATCAATATGCATGTTTATTTGGTTTACTGCTCTGATGAAGACTGCTAACATGTTTTAAGTAAGTTAGAGAAGAGGTTATTACCTAGGGAAGCCAGCTGGAGGCTGCCAAGGAACACTACTAAGTGGCGCTAATCTTGGCGGATCCACCACAGATGGGAGGCTAGATTGATGCTTTGCAGGATCAGAACTTTGAACTTTCAGCCTCTGAATGGCCACACATTTTAGGAGAAAACCTCTGCTACTCAGGCTCACAAGATATAATGTGTAAGACAAAAATCACAGTTTATTATTTACTATGATCACTACAATTGATATGCTCACACTGGCATGATTTCTACTGTTTCCTTTATGCCTGGAATACCTTATTATAATCAAATAGTAGCTTGATAAACATAACATTAGAGCAAAGAAGATTAAAGGAATGAGTCATATAGTGAGTGAAATAGAATATATACTAGCCTTGACAAAAGGTGTACCTTTGCCATAAAGACGGAGATGCCATATGTATTGGGTGAGGACACCCCATCTTTGGGCAGCAATGACTTGTGTACAGCCAGGGTATGCTCTCCCCCTCACCTCTCTTTCAGCTTTCCTAGCTTGTTCATCCTCCTTCCAAATGAAAGAGGTTTTGTTTGTTTGTTTGTTTTTAAGAGTTACTTTGGCCTAGGACCCATTATATAACACGAAGTAACTTTGCATACCTCTGCTTTATTCCATTTTGGGCAGATTCATAATTAATTCCTACATAGTGATCTTAATTTTTCTCTTTTCCATAATCTCAGAATATAAATTGCCAAATCAGATCAACCCTATCTATACTTTATCAAAATGTTTATGATTCAGCTAGTTCATTAATACAATTAAGAAATGTCACAATTTTTCAGTTTTCCACTGATTTTATAACAAGTTGTGATTTTTAGTTTGTGCCCAATTAATGAGAATAAAAGTAACAAAAATAATCTTAAAATGTGCAAGTGATACAAGAAAACTAAGTTAAATTGTTTTACTTAACATGTATCAGTAACTTCTAGAGAAAAATGTACAAAGAACTTACTGTTAATTAGCTTGATATACACAGAGTAAATCAAGTAAACAGAGTAAACAGATGGTACTTTAACTGTACACATAACAAATCATGTCCTATTATTTAGCCTGGCTTACACAAGGTAAAACACAGTGCTTTTTAACAATAGTTGTAATAGTTTAAAAACAAAGTGTGACCATATAACATTCCATCCTTTGACTTTCTCATATTGTAAGACTAAAACACAGAGTAAAGAAATCCTGAATTCTGTTCTCCCCGCTTCTCAAACTAGTCCTGTCCAAAATTTTTCAAAAATTCACTTTAAGAAATTTAGTGGCTATAGGAACATATTATAGGAGAAATCACTAATCTTATCAGAGATACATGCATATTTCTGAGTCTTTTGCAAAACCCTAAAGAATATTTCTATTTCTTTTAGTTATATATCTTGCTCTGTTTCTTAAATCTATCCAGATTTTCTTAGGCTCCAAGTATTTCTTTCCTGGATGTATGCTGAAAGACTGTTAAACAGAAATAATCCTTTAAATATTCTCTTCTAGTCTGGCCGGTGTGGCTCAGCAGTTGAACATTGACCCATGCACCAAGAGGTCGCCGGTTCGATTCCTAGTCAAGGCACATGCCCAGGTTGTGGGCTCGATCCCCAGTGGGGGGCATGCCAGAGGTGGCCAATCAATGTTCTCTCTCATCGATGTTTCTATCTGTCTCTCCCTCTCACTAAAATCAATAAAGGGGAAAAAAATTTAAATATTCTCTTCTAGAGGCAACCAAGAGACCTAGTTTATGATCTGTAAGGTCATTGCTACAAACCAGACCAGAAGTCAGTGCTGGAGCCCATTTCCACAGTTACCTCTATGTCAAATATTTGCATTCTGCTACCTTAAGGACAACAATAAAATTATAACAGTAATAAGGATAGTAATTCAGTTCATTTTTTTCAGTTTATAATGTGAAGCCCTTCCTCTATTCCAAACATATAACAATAAGGAGTAACATGTACAAAAAGAAAATTAAAATGCATTACTGTATTTAAAATAAGGTTAATATTTTCATAGATCCTAAATGAGAGGAAAATGTAGAGATAAGCGGGCTGCTTTCTTATGAGTACAGAAATAAGCAGACGTGAAGAATTGTACCCTGCAAAAAAGGGGGATTAAAAAGTCTTCAGCCCCAACAACAACAACAAAACAAACAACTTTATGAAAAAAATGAGCAAGGAACTTGAATAGACATTTCTCCAAAAAGATACACAAAAGGCCAATAAGTACATGAAAAGATGCTCATTATCACTACTCATTGGGGGAATGACAATTAAAACTATAATTAGATACTACCTCACACCAATTAGGATGGCTATGATAAAAATAAAAACAGAAAATAAATGCTAGCAAGGACGTGAAGACACGGGAACACTGTGCATTGCTGGTGGAAATGTGTAATGGTGCAGCCAATGTGCAAAACCGTGTGGTGGTTCCTGAAACAAATTAAACATAGAACTATCATATGATCCAGCAATTCCTCCTCTGGGTATATATCCCAAAAAGTTGAAAGTAAAACTGTTTTTTCTCTAAAGTAAAGACTTTAACAGCTAGTTGTACACCCATGTTCATCGCAGTACTATTCACACTGGTCGAAAGGTGGACAACCTGTGTCCATTGACAGATGAGTAAACAAAACGTGTTATGTACATGCAATGGAATATTATTTAGCTTTATAGAAGCAATGCATTCTAACGTACACTACAACGTGAATAAACCTTGAAAACATACTATGACAGTCACAAAAGGACAACTATTGTATAATACTAGTTATATGAGGTACCTAGAGTAGTCAGATTCCTGGACCTTAAAATAGAATGGTGGTTGCTGAGGGCTGGAGAGAAGAGGGAACAGGAAGTTATTGTTTAATGGGTACAGAATTTTAATTTGGGAGGATTACAAAATTCTGGTGATGAATTGTGGTAATGGTTGCACTACAAAGTGAATGTATTTAATGCCACTGATCTGAATTCATAAAAATGATTAAAATGGCACATTTTATGTTATGTGTATTTTACCACAAAAAGAAGTCACCATCCAAAAAATGTCTACCAACACTCAAATGGATAAATACATTATGGTATAGTCATACAATGCACCAGCATAAATAGATTTAAGACATACTGTTGAGTTAAAGAAACCAAAGAGTACATACTATAGCATTCCATTCATATGAAGTATAATTTCATATAAAACTAATCTATGATTATAGAACTCAGAGCAATGTTTACCTTTGTGGGGAACGGTGACTGGGACGGGATCTAGGGAAATACCTAGGGGCTAGGAAAGGCTACATCTTGATCTGGATGATAGTTACAGGGTGTCCTCATATGTGTACTTTACTGTGTATGTTATACCTAAATTTAATTATAAAAAAAAATCACGGTGCAAGGCCAAGGATATAAGCCAGTCTTATTTTCTGAAAAAAGGAATTGGGAGATTTTTTTATATTCATGAGAAAGAGGTTGGAAAAATCTGTAACTGACTTTCCTGATGCTTTAGTTTAAATAGAGCTTCTGGCATGAGGAGGCAAGGATGAAGCCAGTACATAAATGTAAGAGGAAGTGGATTCTACCTGAGGCCACCACTGGGTCAAGCTATTCTACTAGCTTGGTAATAGATAGGCAATATCCTCAATATCATTGGGGTAGTTGCCCTGGCCTACTCTAAGTAAAGCAGGTTGCCCTCCATAATGTGGATGGGCCTCAACTAATCAGTCAAAGTCCAGAGTACAGCAAAAGGCTGACCTCCCCTGGGCAAGAAGGAATTCTGTAGTAGACAACCTTCATACTTAAATTGAACCATGGGCTCTTCTCTGGTCTCCAACCTGCTGTTCTACCATTCAGATTTTGGACTTGCCATCCTCCATAACTGCATGACTTAGTTCCTTAAATAAATATTTTTCTCTCTGTATATACACACTATTGATTCTGTTTCTCTGGAGAACCCTGACTAATATAGCAACTAATTCATAGGCCAAGTGTTCTTATATCTGTCAAATGCTATACTGTTCTTGTTACTCCTGTACTCAAAACATTCCAGTGGTTACCCTCACAATTGTGGCTAAGTGGTTAGAGCATCAGCCTGTGCACTGAAGGGTTGTGAGTTCGATTTCTGGTCAAGGGTACATACCTGGGTTGCAGGTTCGATCCCTGGCCCTGTGTGGGAGGCAACCAATCGATGTGTCTCTCTCACATCGATGTTTTTCTCTCTCTCAAACTCTCTCTCTCTTCCTTCCCCTCTCTCCCTTCCTTCTACTCTCTCTAAAAATCAGTGGAAAAAATATCCAAGGGTGAGGATTAACAAAAACAACAAAAATTATACAGGTTTCAGGTGCACAATTCCACAGCACATCATCTGTATTGCGTGTTTACCACCCCAAGTCAAGTAATCACAGGAGCCAGATCAATGTTACTCCTCTGCTGAAAAGACCCTCTAGTCTAGCGGTTTACTCTTTTCCTCAGAGTGAAAGCTGATGTCCTTTAGGAAACTGTGAGATCAGCTTCTCCCCTCCACTGTCTGACCTCATCTTGGACCACTCTCTACCTAGCTCATTCCTTTCCAGCCACAATGGCTGCTTTGCTGTTCCTTGCTCAGGCTGAACATGCTCCTGCCTCAGGGCCTGTGCACTGACGATTCTCACTTTTTAGACTCACTCCTTCAGATGACCTCATGGCTAGCTCCTTCGTTTCCTGTAAGTATTTACTTAAATACCACTTCATCAATGCTTTCTTCATTACCTTATGTAAAGTAGCAATCACTATCTCACCATGGCCCTTCTCATTTCTTTTGCAATAGGATGCATACACACACACACACACACACACACACACACACACACACAGAATTTCTTCTTCTTCAAGGGGACCTCAATCTTTTCTTTTAAAGGCCTTCAACTGATTGTATGAGGCCCACTCAAAGTCCACTGATTTAAATGTTAATCACATCTTTAAAATACCTTCACAGAAACATCTAGACGAATGTTTGACCAAATTTGAAAACCATGGCCTAGCCAAGTTGACCCATAAAAATTAGCAATCACACCTCTTATTCTGCTTTATGTTTCTCCACCGCACTTATCTTTACTTAATTTTGTATAATTGATATTGGTTTATTATCTGTCTTACTCTAATATCATGTAAGCTCCTTGAGGATAGAGACTTTGTCTGTTTACTGCTCTGTATCTGGAGTGGAGAACAGTGCCTGGCACATAGTAGGTACTCTATAAATATTTGTTAAATGAGTAACTGAATTACTACTTCACGATAACTACTTGGCCACACTTATCAACAACTATCATGTGGTACAACAGAGAAAAAATATCTAGTTGAGGCCAATACAATTTCCTAATTCACAAGGAATAAAGATTATGTAAGGGCTATATCTTATATAATTTGGTTTATATAAGTTTCACTCTATATAAAGCACATTTTATTTTCATACCAGTTATGGATTCAATAAACACATCCTCCTCTTGCATTTACAGAGGGAAAAAAAAAACTCTTTTAAACTGATAAAGAATCCTGAATTCTACAGACTTTATTACAGATAGTAAAAAAGCTGGTACCTAGAAAAAAATAAAATATCTTACCAAGTAAAGGCTTATTTTCCTATAGATTTATTATGTATCACATTACTCTTTAAAAGATCTTACATGAAATTTGTGTGTAAAGAAATCATAAGAAAATTAACTTTTCTATTCTCAGAGAAAGAAAACAAATTAATTAAAATGTCCATTTCTTTTGCATGAATAAGATATTGGTGTGTTTTTTTTCTAAGCAAACACAAAATAACTATACATTTACGTACTGAGTATACTCAACATTCTCTGTGTCCTTTATTTTCTTGGGCACAATAGTCTAGGGTAGAAATTTTGCTCAGTTCTTTTCAGGTTACAAAATCTTTTCTTAGTACAAAATATGGCATTGAATAAATAGCAACTGTATTATCTGAGTCCTTCAAGCTCTTACCTCCAGCAATTTCTGGAATTCTATATTTAAAAACCCTGTGTGCCATCAGTACAGCTGACTAGATTTTACATGTTTTGTACACCAACTCTTATTTCTAGTCTTTGTCATTTAAACTGGAGTTGTGTTAGGTAATTGGTTTTGTGGTTTCATTTTCAGATGGTATCAACATCTGGACCAAATAATGAAATACCTTCAGTGACTGTGGAAACTATCAATAATGTATTATTCACCACTTGGTAATTAGACATACTCTTTTAAAGAATATGTTGACACAAAGTAGACAAAATAGACTGTCGACCCTAGAAGACTGCTGAGATTAAGCAGTGTTTCAAGCTGGAAGTCCTTGGCTAATTCCTTCCTGTTTGAAGAGGGGCTGTGACATGGCTCTGAGTTTTCTAATAGTAGGAAAACTAAATTACACCTAAGGTGGAGTCTCAGAAGGAAAGTGCATTTCTCCGGACTTATTCTTTTGCAAAGAAGTAACAGAGACCCCACTCAAACAAGTTAAAGCAAAACCCAAATCTATTTGCTGACATAACTGAAAAAATCCAAGTCCCTCTTACTCAAATTATGTTCTTAAGAATCCTCTCCTCTCTCTTCATTTTTATTTCCTGCATGTCACTTCACTCTCAGAAATGCTCTTTCGTCATAGTGACATGTCTACTAGCACTCCATGCTGACGTTCCCTAGGACTTCCCTGTAACCAAACGAGCTCTTCTGTGCTCCCGTGTGAGATCTTTGCCTCGGTTCTCAAATGTCTCCATAGGCTCATGTTAGGCCAAGCATAGCATAAACAATACAGGAAATTTATGTGGTCTATCATTTTTGGTGGTGTTTTATTTCCAAAGTATGGGTTAAATAAAGGTGAGAGGAAAATAGCTGTCCTATACTCATATTCTGGGATTAAAACAATTCTCATCTGAAGCTCTGATTCTGTATTTATCGTTCTACAGAAAGCTAAAGTCAAATGACAATTTATTCATAAGAACCTCACAGGACTAAAGATTTCAGTGCAATAGTGTACACTAATGACTTCTCCACATGCTGATGCAAAGCAAGTATTAAGGAGAGTTGGACACATTTGGTTGATTTAAGACTGATTCTATACCTTTTATTCAATTTCTCTAGGGCTCAATAACCTATTAAGCTGTATTTCTAGACAGGAACTAAACACAAAGTTTACATATTTCATATTTTAGTAATTTTTATATTTTTTATTCTATTTGAGGTAAATTTAATACATTCAGTAAATTATTTTGTGACTGTTTTTCCTCTTATTTTAGATAACACAAGGAAAGAAGTGTGATATTTAGCTTTCTATACCTGTTCAATCGAAAACATGAAAATTCATATTTTTTTGTGTGGAGATTGGTCAGGGGAGCAAAGGCTACAATTTGATCTCCAATAATTGTGTCACTTGTTAAATTTTTCTTTCAATTGCTGTCATTTAAAAATTTCTTGATTGTCATATTGATATGAAAATAATCAGAATGCTTATTCATAACCTTTGTAAGGTTGTCACAAACTTTAAAAGTCAGATAAAGTTAATGATGTACAGTGACATAAATTTCAAGAAGTTTCACATATACTTTGTGACATGATAACCACAGTCAGGTTAGTGAACACATCTGTCATCTAACATAATTACCATTTTTTTCTCCCATCATCCCTTTGCTTGGCATTAGCACTACCCTAGTCTAAGCCCTTACCGTCTCATGCTTGGCTCTTTACAGAAACTTTCTCAACTGGTCCTCCTGCCTCTAACATCTACCCTCCATTTCCTTTTTATACTATTGTCAGGCCGATCTTTATTATGTCACTTTCTACTTGCAAGTCTTCCTTACTGCTGACCCCAGCAGCTCAGCTTGGCACCCAGTATCTTCTACTATACATCCTTATTCTACTTCTCTTACCTGACTATTGTGTCCTCCTGTTATCTTATACCCTTTCTGTCTGTCTGTCCGAACATCAAACTGGTACATCATCATTCATCTAGTTCATTAAGAACGCTCCCTTCTCTGAACTCCTATAAAACTTGTCTCCTTTGGAACCTGAATAGATCTGTCTATGGCAACTCATTTGATTTTATGATATATTTTCATTAACTTTTAGATTGTGATCTGTGGTGTCTCCTCACCCTGTCTAAATATTAAGTTCCTTGAAAGAGAGGATGTAGGAATCATATCTCCCAAGGTTCCTGCTGTGTAGTTAGATTTTCAGTTGTATGATGAATTAATGAAGTCAAATGTATTCAAATTTTTTAATTACTGTAGTATACATAGAAAAAGAAGGTTAAAAGGATGCACAGTAAAATGTTTATTATATTTTTCTCAAGAGAAAGAACTGATTTATTCATTATTCACTTTTTTTTTTTAATTATCCTCACCCGAGGACATTTTTGCATTTATCTTCAGACAGAGCAGGAGGGAGAGAGAAAGGAAGAGAGAGCGAATGAAACATTGACGTGAGAGAGACACATCAAGTGGTTGTCACCCACACGACCCCAACCGGGGCTGGGGACAAACTGCAACCGAGGTACATGCCCTTAGCGGGAACCAAACCCGGGACTCTCTGGTCCACGGGCCGATGCTCTAACCGCTGAGCCAAATTGGCCAGGGCTGATTTATTCATTATTCAACAAATATGTGTGGCATGCTTATTCTGTTCAAGGTACTTATTCTAGTTCTAGACATACACAAGTGAACAAGTTGGACTAAGTCTTGACATTCACACAGCTTACACTATAGTAAATGCAGACATAAAAATAAAGAAGGAGAGAAACGGGGAAAGGAGTAAAGAAAGAAGGTGTAAGATAGACTAAGTGCTGTGACAAGAATTAAAATGGTATAATGTGATCAAGAGTAGCTTCTTAAATGTTCTAGGCTATGTTCTGAGGAACGTTTTCTCTGAGCAGCTATCACTTGAGATGATCTATGATAAGTCATGCAAAGATTTTTAAAATAATTGCAGCCATGAGGAACAACGGCTAGTACAAAGAGGTTCCATGAGTCCCGAGATTGACATACCACAGGAAATAAAAGAAGGCCTGCATTGATACAGCTTGATGAGGTTGTGGAGGTAGGCAGCCTCTAGCTAGATTGTTTTGAAAGCCAAGGTAATGAGTTTTTATTTTAATTTCAAATACAATGGTTACTTTTAAGCAAGGTGTGTGACTGATGTAGTTAGATTATTGTTTTTCAAAGATTTCTCTGACTTCTCTTTATGAGATAGACAATAGGAGGAAGGGAGACTATTGCAGTGATCTAGTGAACAGGTTGTGGGACTCAGATCCTGATGGTTATATAACAAGAGAGGTGGAGACATTCAGGAAGTGTTTTGGAGATTGACATGACAGAATTTGGTTAGAGATTAGATATGGGTCTAAGAAAAGAGAGTAGTAAGGATAAATCCTAGGGATTAGGTTTGAGTGGGAATGGAGAGAATGGATTGTATCACTTTATGAGATGGGGGTAATTAAAGCATAGTAAATTGAGGGTGGGAAGGGAAATCAGTGTTTCTGTTTGGACCATTAAATTTCTGATGCCAACTAAGCATCCAATTAGAGATGTACAAAAGCATTTGATTTTTTAGTCTGTAGTTCTGGGGAGATTGGAAGATTTCAGTGATAAGATAAATATTTTAGAGTTGTTGATATGTAGATTCTATTTATATCCATGATTCTAGATGAGATCCTCTTGAAGGACAGTATAGCAACACAAAGAGGAAGGGGGATTTCATTAAAGATCTAGAAGGATAAGAACTACAAAAAAAGTTTCAAAAGAAGCATCCCAGGCACATAGAATGACTGGGAGAGTGTGATATCATGAAAGTTGAAAGAACATGTTTCAAAAAGGACAGATGCTTACTGAAGATTATATTTTTCTTTTGTATTTTCCTGTATTTCTCAAATGTCCTTTGGTCAATGTAGTGAACATTCAGAGTGTCTCTCTAACACACATTTCTATTTATGGCAGCTGAATGAGATCGACCCTACCGCTGATTTCCAGAGCGTGCCTGGAACTATACCATTGCTTCTCAGTGCAGATGCTGTTGTATTTTGAACAGTATAATCTATTATTGTGTAGGACTGTTCAGGAACTGCACGATGTTCCACATTCCCGATCCTACTAAATGTCAACAACACTCCCAGTCATTTTGATAATTAAAAAACATCTTTATAAATATAATTTGTGTGGATTCATATGACAAATGAGCCTGCCTGTGTAGAGAGGTGTGTGTTATGTGCAGCTGAGTTGGCTCTGACTCCTGGCGATTCTACGTATAAGTGATGTCCATGATGTCCTGACCTCAACAGCCCTGCTCACCTCCTGTAGACTCATGCCTATGGCTTTCTTTATCGAGTCACTCCACCTCATATTTGGTTTTTCTCTTGTCCTGCTGCCTTCTAGTTTCCCAGCATTATTTTTTCAAAGAACCTGCCTTCTCATGATGTGCCTGAAGCCACTGCAGTCAGTACTGGCAGTACAAAGATGCTTAAAACACATTCCCTCAGGAAACTGCAGTTATTGGGGTAGGCACACAGAAGCCAACAATAACAATATAATGTAATGAGTGCAACATTGGAGCTATAAAGCCATTTATAGTGGTGAAAAGAAGATAGTAACCAATTTTATCGGGATGCGTTCAGGAAATATTTACTAAGAAATGTGTATGTTGAGTCTAGGTTCATGAGTACCATGATCGGAGTTGGGCACTGAGTTTCTAATGAGCTTCCCTGATCGACAAAACTTCACAGGTCTTGTCACAACTTCTTGCTAGTGGAATTAAGTGCATCCTGTGTGATTCCACTGGGAGCAGGCTCTTGGAAGCTTGTACCTGGCTTACTCCAAACTTCACCCATGCACATTTTCCCTTCGTTGATATTTAGTTATATCCTTTAGCTGTAATAAATCACATGCTGAGTTCTGTGACTCCTTCTAGCAAATCAACCTAAGTGTGTGTGGTCTTGGGGACACCCAGTACAGTAAAGTTTTGTCAGAGGGAACAACAGTGGTCAGAGACAAGTAGAAGCAATGTAAAAGCAGTGTAGGTTTTGAGAATTACACCTAATTTTGAATGATTTTCTTAAAATGGAGAAGACCATTGTATAAGATGCCCAAAATGACCTTAAGTGTTATCTAGGTATTTGATTATTTCCCTTTTTAATGATTTTGATTAGTCCTATTCTTATTTGACCATACTTTCTTAAAAGCTTAATGTTTCTTACTGGGAATGAGAATAGAGGTAATGATAGTCCAAGTGAAGTTGTGAATTCAGCTCAAAAATCATTACTTCTATGAACGCTTTTCTGATTTTTCACCAATGAAAAGTAAAATCTGTCCATAGTCTTATTTTTTTAAAAATATGTATTATACATTAAGCTCCCCAAGAGAACAATTGTGTTTTATTCATTTTTATTTGTCCACAGTGTAGTGCCTAGCATAGCATTTGTCAAGAGAATATATTTAATAAACATTATATTTATGATCCTTTATGAAATCGTGAACTTCTTATAACATGAAGTCCTATTTTATTCATCGTTGTATCTCTGGGATGTAGTATAGTATCTGGTTTACATGATCCATTCTTTCATTTCCAGAATATTTATTGAGCATCTATGATGTGGCACACAATGTTCTAGGTGCTGGTAACTAAACAGCAAAGAAGATAACAGGACTAACAAGATAACAAATACAATAGTAGTCACATGGGAACTGAATACATGTTTGTTGCATTGAGTTGTGTTTATCTGCACTTGTGTGAGTCAGCCAGAACTCAGTGTTCCCACAAGCTGGGTACTGTAAAGCCTGTCCCTCTCCTTATCCTGTGCTTTGCTTACTATATTCCCTTATCTGTTCACTGCAATTCCAATTCTGAAACTAGAAAACTACTGCTCTTACCATGCAAAGATTTTTGTTTGTTTGTTTTGAAATGGTGTAAACTCCTGGTCTAAAAAAATTCTAACCAAAGACACAATTCATTGACCAAAATGGACTATGACAAATTATAAATTGCAATGTGTAGCTTAGATTGTAGGTTCCAATGAGAGCAGGGATTTTTTTTTTTTTTTTTTTTTTTTACTTCTGTATTCTCAGAACTGAGAATAATGCTTGGCATATAGTAATTGCTCAATAAAAATATGTTGAGTAAATTAGTAAAATAAAGACTCTTATGTCTGCATCAAATGAAAGTTTTATCAGTGGAATATTATTTACAATAATATTTAAAATACTAATATTAGCCCCAGGAGCCAAACCATACAACACAGAATTTAAAAGAAGCTGAAAAGCCCTGGCCGGTTTGGCTCAGCGGTTAGAGCATCCGATCGTGGACCGAAGAGTCATGAGTTCGATTCCAGTCAAGGGCGAGTATCTCAGTTATGGTTTGGTCCCAGCCCTGGTCAGGATCATGTGGGAGGAAACCAATCAGTTTGTCTCCCTTATATCGATGTTTCTCTCTCTCTCTGTCTGTCTCTGTCTCTCTGTCTCTCTCTCTCCCTCTCTCTCCCTCCCTCCCACTCTATCTGAAGATAGGTGGAAAAAATACCCTCTGGTGAGGATTGAAAAAATAAAAAAAGAATAAAGAAGCTGAAAAACTCAAGATGATTCTATAATGAAAACAATTTCCTGAGATGGGAGGCAGAGAATTTGGGTTGTCCATGCTTTGCATTAACTTGCAATAATAATAATGACCTTTGATCATTTTAAACTTTCTGCAACTCAATTTTCTCATCTGTAAATTGAAGATATTGAAAGAAATTTCTGAACTCTCTTCTAATGTCAGTATTAAGTTAATGTGATTGTTAAAAGGAATGATACTTAATTGGAGTTATGTAAAACCTACTTGACTATTCTGTAGACTACTCCCATAGGTTATGGTCATTTTGTCATATTCTAAATTGATTAATGTCTCAGAGTGGGATGAGGATGGTAGATGGGCTGGCAGTAATACAAACAACAGCATCAACTTACAGGAAAAACTGTTTTCACCAGATGAGGCTTTATCAGAAAACAAAACAAAATAAGACAATACAAAACTAGGGGGTGGGGAATTACGGAACACAATAAGATGATGCATCTCTGTCTCTATGGGGTATTTGAATCTAGGTTGTGAATAAGGAGGAAGAAAGTTGGATTGACAGATTGATCTAGGGAAGCTGACTTACTTTTCTGAAATAGTTCTTATTGAATTTTATAGTTCCGATAGATATTGAATCTATTATCTATATTTTTAATAGTGATATATTTTAGTATATCTATTACTTATATTTAATACATAACAGTTTCTAATAGATTTGCAGAAACTGGTACAAAAACAAAAAACAATGTATTTGATGCAATAAAATGAACAGTGATATTTAGCTTCCCCCACGCCTCTTAAGAATTAACACATAAACACTGTAACACAAAGCTCAAATTTTTGAAGATTGCCTTGGGACAGGCTGCTATTGTTGTTTATCCAAATATACAACTATCTGGGGCTTTCATCAGCAATAAGAATTCTGGGACAAAAATAAAGATTTTCTATGGAGTATGAAATAGGCAGATGAGTAGCTTAAACAGTAAATGATCTTTTCAGATTGATTTTTTCTTTTTGCTCTCATTGAGTCAATGTCACTGGTGTCTGGCTTTCTCCAGGATTCATGACATGAAGTCTTTATCTTAAGAAACGTTAGTTGAAAATAAACAAATAGAAAGTATTTAATGTTTGTTTCTATCATATGATGACTATGATGTAGCACCAGCATTTTATTATGTCTGCTCATAGTTATTTATCTGAATATAAGTTTTTAAAGGACTTGATTGTGTTAATATGTACCTAAGAATATAATAAAGATTGATGTTTGGATTGTCAGTAGATACTTTTAAGAATCAAATATTTTTGATTCATTATACTTTGGGTTAGTGAAGGGAACGGGAGGGAGACTTAATATAATTCTTCTAAATCCTTCTTTAAAAGACTAAATGAAAAGGTTATGACTGCAAAAAAATGACCTCTTAAAAACTTCATGGCACTTATTTTTTTAAGAAAAGCCTGTGATTAGTAATTCTCATAACTGTAGTGAAAACTATTTAAAAATATAAATAAATTTTAAGTGCAGTGCATTGTTCATGAAGCTATTTGTAGTAAGTTTGCCAAGCCTTATATTTAAGCCTACCCACCTTTGTCTAAATGCTCAATTTTAATGTGACTTTGAAACTCATTATTGCATATTTATTCCTTTAGACATCTCCTTGATATTGGACTCATGTCATTTTCAAGGAAATGATGTCATTATAGCTTATATTTTTTCCATTTAAATGCTTCAACTATAGTTCTCTTGCTTCAAAATTACCTCATCCAATACCAATATCCTTCCACTGTGTATTCAGTTCTTCAATGAAATCATCGAGTCCTAAGTCTCCAGCTCCAACCCCCAAGCTAATCATCACCAAACTCATTCAGTTATTATTATCAATAGATACATACAATGTCTCTGACCTGTTAGGCATTGTGCTGAGTGCTGGGAATACAATGGTGAGAATCTCTCCCCTCCCAGACTTTCTTTCTTCTTGTCTCTTCATTCATTCTTCTATTCAGCAAACATCTATTGGACTGCTACTTTGAGCAAGGGAAAGTACTGAGGATTAAAACAAAACAAAAACAAAAAAACAGAGCCTAGTTCTGAAGGAATTCAGTTTCTTGAAGAAGAGAAAAATGTAAATGGATCATTTCAAATGTATTAGATAAGTGCTGTTATAATGAAGGTTTACACAGGAAGCTGTGAAAGATGGACGCATGGGGCTTCAGGAAGATGTTCTGCAGCAATACAGCAGATAGGTGATGTACTATAGAATTGTATACCTGGAACCTCAGTGTCACCCCAATACATTCAATACATCTATTTGATGTCATCCCAATAAATTCAATTTAAAAACATAGTATGAAACAGAAAAAAAAAAAAAATATATATATATATATATATATAGAGAGAGAGAGAGAGAGAGAGAGAGAGAGAGGGAGAGAGAGAGAGAGAGAGAGAGAAAGAAAGAAAGTGTTCTGCATTATTTAGGGTCTTACCTCAGATATCAAACTAAAACTGGTTGTCTTGGTGAAGATTTTCCTAGAAGTTGACCCAGAGACAAGGATTCAAGTGCAAGTAGATTATTTAGCAAATTGGTAGACAAATGGGAAAGGAAAAAGGAAGAGAAGGAAGACAATACGAAGTATGTTATCAAGCTAGTTACTACCATGGGCAGCTATAAGTCAGTCCTTCTAGGGAACTATGAGAAAAAGTGTGGTACACAACTCAGAGTTACCCACTTCCTCTGCCCTGGGGTGAAGAAGCTGGTTTTATCTACCAACTCCCTGTCCATCATTGTCTGCTTCTGGGGACACTGACTCTTTTATTTTATTTATTTTTTAAATCCTCACCCAAGGATATTTTTCCATTTACCTCCAGACAGAGGGGAAGGGGGAGAGAGAGAGAGAAACATCGATGTCAGAGAGACACATCAACTGGCTGCCTCCCATGGGGCCCCAACCAGGGCCAGGGACTGAACCGCAACTGAGGTATGTGCCCTTGACCGGAATCGAACCCACAACTCTTTGGTCCTCGTGCTGATGCTGTATCGCTGAGCCAAACCAACCAGGATGACACTGACTCTTTGTCACTTCCAACTTTCTTTATGCATGACTCAAGGTGCTCTTGTGGCCGAACAAAGCCTTTAGACCAATAAGCGTGGATATTTACATTAAGTAGCCTTCACTGTATGTAAATTAATGTCACACGCATATGCATGGGGTAGGGATACCATCTGTTAAACCAAGTAATTCAATAGAGGGAATTTAATACAGAAAAGTAATTACTGAATTGTCAGAAGTGCTAAAAGGACAGACAGGAAAAGGTGAGGCAATATCAAGGTTAGCAACTGTAGGCAGCCTCTGTGACCTTTCGGACTAGAAGAGCACAGGGAAGAAAAAGTGTTTGGGCCCAGGAGCCAGGGCTGTGAAGCAGAAGTTTGAAGCAGGAGTTTGAAGCACTGAGGAGACATAGAAACTGCTGAGGATGATCACTGAAGAGCAGTAGCATAAAGATAAACCCTGGTTTTGTCCATCTTCCTGTTCTCCACAGTCTAGCCAGTACTTCCCACTGGCCAAATCTAGCTAGGAAGACAGCAGTCAAAGGGCCCCGGGAAGTGTGGTTTGAGGGATCGGGCTCTTGTAGCCCTTGCAATACACAGCAGAGCAGAGAAGGACAGGGGATAGACCTCAGACCAATAAACAAACGACCAGCATAGGTTTCTTTAGAATATGTTGCCTAAGCAGAGTTTTCATGATTTTCCCCAACCTAATTCCATACTAATTCTAACACTCTTTGCCACCAAAGTATCTCTATTGCATTCAGGGTAGTCTCTTTCTTAATCCTGAAGTAATAATATGCTCAACTTGTTTTCCTGATCTAGTCTTCCTTTCTACATTCTAATTGTCTTTCAAAGTCCAGGTTATGGCCTTCCTCAGATATACCAGCTGGCCACGATATCCCTGATATCCCCGTCTCTGAGAGTCTTCAGTCTGTGTGTGTGTGTGTGAGAGGGTGCATGTGTGCACACATGGATGTAACACTATTCCATGCCACGTGCATCCGCTCCTGTTTACTGAGTGTTTTACTTGCTCCTTCCTCTGCTCCCTGAAGGAGGGCGTTATAAGTTAGGATTGCATTATACTGTTTGATAGAAAAGAAAGAATAACACTATTTTTCTGTCTCATGTAAACATGGATCATCTACGTTGGTATGATGGTTTCTGATCATCAGGGATCTGTAGTTCTGATCCTAAATATATTGCTTCTACTTCATGGTCTGGGTTCCTGCTGGGCATCTAACCATTATGCCCACATTCTAGCTAGCAGGATGGAGGCTGTGGAGAAGAGAAGGCCAAGCCTCCTTCTGTTAGTACACTTAAAGGCTCTTACATATCATAGTCACTTATTGCCTCATGGCTACATGGTCACACTTGGATAACAGAACATTTAGAATACTGATTATTTCAAGTAGTCATATATGTTATGTTGGGTCCTTTAAGAAGCAAATATCAAGATATAATTAGAGGTTCAAAAGCTTTACTGGGGAAATGTCTATGAAGAATAAAAGAGAGGGAGAGTAGGAGGAGGCAGAGGACATTTTTAGATCATGATTAACGCAGGTCTGACATCTGTGAAAGGGAAGGAATTGGGTACAAAGATGTTCATACTGCAATGCAGCTCTGAGAAAGTCTCAGCCAGGCCTGTAGGAAGCCCCAGAGCAAAGATTTCCCATTAGAGAAGTCCTATGTTGGGCAGGAACCGCCCAGATGCAGTGCCCCCTCTGTGCTCAGTGCTTTCTAGTCACCTCTGGCAGAGAGATGTGAGCAGCGTATCTCCAGGCTTCCATACCAGGTGACCATGGCTCCCTCACGTCTATTACTGTAGAATCTTCTTCACAGGACTATTTCTTCCACTTGTTTTCCACCCTGTTGACCTCCAAAGCAATAGTATATACATGGGTGCAGAACATTATATACATGTGCTTTATGAGTGATTTGTACATCTTAAATGTCAGTTCATAGACTCTAGCTTTCTTTTGCTTATCTGAGCAAAACCGTAATACACAAACATACTAAGACTTTTAGATGTAACAAGATTATGAGTTCTCACAATAGGCCTCAAATAGCCAAAGAAATCCTGAGAAAGTAAAGCAAAGCAGGAGGCACCGCACTTCCTGATTTCCAGCTATACTATAAAGCTACAATCAATCAAAACAAAATGGAACTGGCATAAAAACAGGCACACAGACCAATGGAACAGAATCAGGAGCCCAGAAATAAACCCACGCATGTGGTCAACTAATATTTGATAAGGAAGTCAAGAATACCCAATGGAGACAAAACTGTCTCTTCAATAAATGGTGCTGGGATAATTGAATATTTTCATGTAAAAGAATGAAATTGGACCCATATCTTATACAACATGCAAAAATTAATTCAAAATGGATTAACGATTTAAATGTAAGACTTGGTAATGACTTTTTGGGTATGACACCTAAAACACAAGCAACAAAATAAAAAATAAGGGGATTTCATAAAACTCAAAAGCTTCTGCACAAAAAATGAAACCATCAACAAAGTGAAAAGACAACCTACAGAATGCAAATATATATATATTTTCAAACTATATATCTGATAAGGATTTAATATCCAAAATATATAAAGAACTCATACAACTCAATAGCAATAAGAAAAAAAAAATTAAAAATGGGCAAAGAGCCTGAATAGACATTTCTCCAAAGAAGATATATGAAAGGTAGCAGGTACATGAACAGCTGTTTAACATCACAAGTCATTAGGGAAATGAAGATTAAAACCACAATGAGATGTCACCTCATACCTGTTAGAATGCCATCATCAAAAAGACAAGAGATAAGAAGAGATAACAAATGCTGGTGTGGAAGTTGAGAAAAGGGGACTCGTGTGCACTATTGGTGGGATTGTAAAGTGGTACAACCACTATGAAAAACAGTGTGGAGGTTTCTCAAAAAATTAAAAATAGAAATACCATGTGATCTGACAATTCCACTTCTGGGAATATATCCAAAGGAAACAAAAACACTAACTTAAGATATCTGCACCTCTATGTTTATAGCAGCATTATTTACAATAGCCAAGACATGGAAACAACCTAAGTGTCCATCCCTGGATGAATGAATAAATAAGTTGTGGTATAGATATACAATGGAACATTATTCAGCCCAAACAAATGAGGAAATTATTCCATTTGACAACATGAATGGAGCTTTAAGGCATTATGCTAAGTGAAATAAATTAGGCTAAGAAAAACAAATGCAGTATGATTTCACTTTTATGTGGAATCTTTTTTTAAAAAGCCACCAAACTCATAGAAAATGAGGTCAGAATTGTGGTTACCAGAGGTGGAGGGGCAATTGAAGGAAGGTGGTCAAATGGTACAAACTTCCAGTTTTAAGATACAGCCCTGCCTGGTTTTGCTCAGTGGTTAGAGCGTTGGCCTGCGGTCCAGAGAGACCCGGGTTCGGTTCCCGCTAAGGGCACGTATCTCGGTTGCAGTTTGTCCCCGGCCCTGGTTGGGTCGTGCGGGTGGCAACCACTCGATGTGTCCCTTTCACGTCGGTGTTTCTCTCTCTCTCTCTCTTCCTCTCTCTCCCTCCCACTCTATCTGAACAACAATAACAACAAAAAATGAAAAAAAAAAAAAGATACATAAGTACTAGGGATGCCATGTGCCATGATGACCATAGCTAACACTGCTGTGTGATATACAGGAAAGTTGTTAAGAGAGTAAATCGTAAGAGTTCTCATCACAAGGATAATTTTTTCCCTTTTTTCTGTTCTTTTTATTATATCTAAATGAGAAAATGAATGTTAGCTGAATCTATTGTAGTAATCATTTCACAATATATGTAAATCAGCTCATCATGCCGTATTCCTTAAATTTATACAGTGTTGTAAGTCAATTATTTCTCAATAAAAGTAGAAAAAAGATTCTGAGTTCCAATGTTTCTTTGAAAACTAAGACAGTTTCTGAGAGATGATATTTCATTAGTTGTTTAATGGAAAGTTGTTAAAAGTGATGAAAGGAAATGACTTAAACACTGATAAAGGCAGCATAAAATTAATGGGTTTGTGGAATTCAGAACTAAGGAAGTGAACACATAATTTTATAGATGAAACCTAGTTTAACTTTTCCTATTAGGGAAAAAAATGAAGAAACGAAGGTACAGATAGTAACTTACCTAGGTTCACACAGTGCATTGAGACATCGTCAGGCCCAGGTCCCAGGTCTCCAGACTTCACAAAGTGCGTTCTGCTCCAACTCCCTACTTCTTCAAAAGTGGGTGCCTCTTTCTGTATAGGGCTTTATCACCAAACTTTGCTAACTAATGCATTCTTTTGGAGGTCATATCCTGTAAAAAGGAACTGAACAGAAATAAAGTGATTTGGGGTTTGAAAATTCGGGCCAAAGAGGCTGTTTTACTGCACAATGAGAGACTTGGTTATATGCATTAAGTGTAATAATTGGTGACTGATAGTCATAATGCCTTATGCTCTGGGTAACCTAATCAACAGACTCTGTAAAATATCAATCCATTCACTGCTTACCCTAGGAAATGCTTTTGGAGAAATGCTAGGCTTTCATATTAATTGGAACAAATTGCACATAATGGGTTTCTCTAAATGGCCTGATGCCTCACCCTGTCAAATTTTCCCAGTCCGCATCTTGAGGATCACTCCCGTGGGTATAAAGATGCAAACAGCTTCATCTTCTCAAAGTTGTCCACCTGAGGTATAAGAGGATTGCTGCATGAATCACAAGTAATAGGAGTTTAATACTCCTGCTCACATTATTGTTAAGCAGAAAATAAACTGCAAAGCTAAACACTTGCCCCAGGGCTTACTTACATCTTCATTCCCCTACCTCTGAGAATTCAGGTGCATTTTCAACAAGTTTACAGCCTCATAAGACATTAATATGACCCTTGGGTTGCACTAATGTTCTGCCATGTGCAGGGCTCTCCGAATGGCACCATGTGTACTACTGATAGTACATTAAATCTCTCAGGGCCTGCCAGCCTCCATATCAAGGGAGCTGTGTGAAGAGGTTGCTGATTCTCAGTATTGATAACAAGGAGCCCACTGTGGGGGCTACAGCTGAATACTGAAACTGTGTCTTTGTCATAACAAACAAAAAACACAGCTTTATTTTTCTCTTCTGGACCCTGATATCTTTTAATCAGAGCAGAATCCTCCACAAAAAGAATGTAACTGGTCCAATTAAGTCACAATATATGCATCCCGCAAGCTCTAGGAACACAGGATGAAAACCAGTTGGGTCAAGATTGTGCTAGTTTGTCCTGATTTTTCTGCCCTGTCTCCCAATTATGTTTAGGAAAAAGTGCCCAGGTGATTGTAGCTCCTTTTATCAAATAGCAGCAGTTTAGCTGTAAGTAACAGAATATTCAGACAAGAGTGGCTTAGACAATAAAAACATTATCTCATATAGTCTGAAAACAGGTGGCTCCTGTGTTTACTTAGGGAGTCAATGACATCATCAAGGATTAAGGATCTTTCTATTTTTTTTTTTTTTTTTTTTCCAGTCTACTACCTAACATTTACTGTGCTGGTGGCCATTATTGTTGGGCAGTGACAATATTGAACAGTTAGTAATTTAAACAAACAAAGAAAAATCCCTGCTTAGGAGTAGATTAAATGCCAATATAAACTTTGTCTTATGATGAGAGGAAAGGCCATATGACCACCTGGCAAAAAGGTGACTGTCTGCAAGCCAGGAAGAGTCTTCACCAGAACCTGACCATGCTGATCTCAGACTTCCAGCCTCCAGAACTGTAAGAAAATCAATTTCTGTTTTTAAGCCACCCAGTCTATCATATTTTGTTATGGCAGCTCGAGCTGATTGGTAGCATACATCAGATAGGCAGCTATTTTAAAATCAGATCATATTATGTATGTGTCAGCCACTTTAACCCTCATCCGTGGCTGGAGGGAGTATACATTGGAGCAACCATGTTGGAAAACAGTTTGGCGTTCCCTAGAAAATTTGAACATGCAAATATCTTACAGTTAACTCCTAGAAATCTACCAGAGGGAGATGCTTCCAAATGTGTACCAGGAGATAAGCACATGAATGTACAGAACGGCATTTTCTACCATGGCCAAAACTAGAAGAACTCTGAATGTGTATCAATAGCAAAGTTGATACATACATTGTGATACATTTATACAAAAGCAAGCTTTACTACAATGAAAATAATGATAACTAATTAGCAACTGATTGATAAACAGGGTTAATGTCAAAGACATAATATGAAATGAAAGAAATAAGTCACAAAAGAATTTTTACAATATTATTTAATTTATATAAAGTACAAAAACAGTTAAACCCGTTTTTATTTTAATAAGCATTATTGAAGCACAACTACCATAAAATCAACTGCATATATATAAAGCGTAAAATCTGGTAGGTTTCGACCCTGCATACGTCTGTGAAACCATTACCACAAACAAGACAGTAAACCTATTCGTCATTTTCGAAAGTTTCCTCTGTCCCTCTGTAATTCCTCCTTTTCATCTCCTTCTATGCCCCATTCCCCCATTCACAGGTCACTGTGGATCTGCTTTTGATTGCTATATTTTAGTTTGCCTTTTCTAGAGTTTAATATAAATGAAGTTATACAGTATGACTATTTTTTGGTCTGGCTTCTGTCACTCATACTAGTTATTTTGAGAGTATGCATATTGCTGTATCAATAGTTCATTCCTCTTTATTGCTGAACAGTATTGCATTGTATGGATATATCACAATTTATTTTACTCATTCACCTGTTGACTGACATTTTTATTGTTTCCAGGTTTGGGCTATTACCTATAAGGCTGCTATGAATATTCCTATACTTTTTCTCTTCAAGTGGAATGGCTGAATCTATGCTAGGTATATGCTTAATCATTTAAGAAACTGCCAAATTGCTGTCCAAAAACACTGTACCATTTTACATTTCCACTAGGAGAATATGAGCATTCTAGTTTTTCCACATCCTCTCCTAAACCTGATATGGTTAGTGTTTTAAAATATATTGTACAGCCTGGCTGGTGTGGCTCAGTGGATTGAGCATTATCCCATGGACTGAGAGGTCCAGGTTCGATTCCTGGTCAGAGCACGTGCCTGGGTTTCGGGCTCAATCCCCATTAGGGGGTGTGTAGGAGGCAGCCGATTTCAATGTTTCTCTCTCACATCGATGTTTCTCTCTCTCCCTTCCTTTCTCTCTAAAACATCAATAAAAAACATATTTAAAAAATATATATATACATATATAGTTATATATACATATATATGTATATATATAGTAGACATTCTGATAGGTGTCTAGTAGTATTTCATTGTGGTTTTAATTTTCAGTTTACTAATTTGCATAGTGACTTATGATTTTTAGCATGTTTTTTAATATCATTATTTTCCTCCATATATCTTTTTTGGCGAAGTAACTGTTCGAGTCTTTAGCCAGTTTTCAAATTGGGTATTTGTTCTTCTACTGTTGAATTTTAAGAGTTATTTGCCTATTCTGGATTCAAGTTCTTTATCATAGATAAGCTTTGCAAATATTTATTTCTGGTCTATAAGCTCGTCTTTTTATTCTCTTGACAGTTTCAAGGAGCAGAGTCTTAATTTTGATGGTCAGTTTATTAATTTATTATTTTATGGATTATGCTTTTGATATTTCGACATTGGTTTAAACCAAGTTCACAAAGACTTTCTCTTATGTTTTATTCTGGCGGTTTTGTAGTTTTAAGTTTTACATTTAGGTCTATGATCTATTTTGACTTATATATGATATGAGGTATGAAATCAAGTTCATGTTTCTTTTGCATCTGAACATCCAGTTGTTCTAGCACCATCTGTTGGAATAACTATTCTTTCTCTACTACATTACCTTTGCATATTTGTCAGAGCTGGTCATCCCTATGTGTGTGGGTTTATTTTAGGATTCTCTATTATAAAACAATATATAAGAGGTTAAACTATAAGTAAAAGAAAGAGAATGATTAACACCCAGTTCAAGGTTATGATAACCTTCAGGTGGGTTGATAGGACAGAGAAGTGTAAGATAAAAGGAAGGCTTCTAGGACACAAAACATTCTGTTTCTTACTTTGGGTGGTAAGGATGAGTCTGTTTGGTTTTCATTATTAATCTTCAAACTTGATGTATACATTATAGAAAATGTATTTTATAAACTCTACCCAATAAATTCTATAGTTCACAGTAAAAAAAGTAACCCCAAATTGACTTCCCCATAGGTTTCTTTAGTCAAAACTGGTTAACAGGGCTCCCCTAAACCAATGATTACCAAGAGGGGGGTGAATTTTTAGGTCATAAGATGACCAAAGCCCGTGTGCAAATTATTAAAATATGTACTCTTAGTCAAACCCATTCACTTGTACTGTACTGTGCTTTGTGATGCCAGGGCTGGGACTCGGCAAACATTTCTACTTTGCTAACTTTCTTCCTTTTAGATTGACAGCAGAGAGCTCTGGATGCAGAAGGGAAAGCAAGAGGAGAGAGAAGGGATAGGAAACTTCCCGTTATGTATCTTGTTCCTGACAGCGTCTCCAGGCAATGGTTCTTTCCCCAGGCAATTGGTTCTGGTTGTCAGATTTTCCCCACACTTCCTGACTGGACTCTGAGGTGCCAGCACCGGGCAGTGCCCCCTTCTCCAAGGACTGAGTCTCTCTTCCCAGCTTCTAGATTCTGATAAACTGAACTCTTCCCTTAGTTCCTCTAAGATTTGGGGGTGGAGTCTGCTTCTTGCATTTTCTATCACTGTCACCTCGCTGTTCTCTTCTTGCTTGTAGCCTCCAATACACTTCCAATGAACCAATTCTCTGTATCAAATTCAACTCTTAAAATAGCTGTAGTCGTTTCCTTTTTGCTGATTTGACACTGACTGTGTCCTGCACATTACTCTTTTCTTTCTGGAAGACATGGTAACTTCAAAGGAAGGAACAAAACTGTTACGATCAATTTTGTAACTCAATGAAGTCCCAGTTCTTATCCTTTTAAGTGTTTGACAAAACTCTTTATAAGACAGGTTCCATGGAAACAGATCCAACATATGGCCGCAGCAGGGTTCAGTGAAGCTTCTCGTCAGATGGGACAGGCGAGAGGATCCTCCATAAATATTTCAACCTAGTTCTTAAACCTAAATTAAGGACTTCTTTCTAAGCCTTAGTTCCAAGGGCTGTAGGTGACTGGGCTCATTAGATTCTTATATTCTATCCTTTCTTTGCACTGAAGAAAAGGCCACTCTATCCAACTTGAACCATGCTGACTCCACAAAGGGAAAACTGTTTTCTAACAAGACGTTTGGTGCTGATTAGCGATAACAGTAGTGGAAGCACTTCCAGTAGGTACTCAGAAATGGGGGCACTAGACTGGAATCTTTCGAACTCCAGCTGTCCATACTTTGATTAGGATATTTCCAATGATAACTAACTGCCCCTCGAGTGCACAAAAAATAATTCGTACACATACACATGTACATGCAGAGAATGTGTGTATATATTTCTTGATAATGAAGTATTATATTGTAAATTATAGTCAGTATAACACCAAGTGAGATTCATATCCTGAAGTTGGCAAAAGAGATTTATGTTCTTGAGCACACAGCCTCTCCTTGCCTAAAAAGTACTGGAGTTCTAGTATCAAGACCAACAATATCTGCCTCCAACCCAAATATGTTAAGTAGATTTATAAATATTTACATGTTAGGCTGGTGAAACTTAACTTTATTGAATTACATGAGGAAAATTAAAATTTTATTTGTAACTCTAGTGTTTATGCAAAGGTTTCTGTATTTCCCTCAGGATCTTTCTGATTTATTTCTGTTCTCTGAGTGAATTATTGATAACTCCTTTCAGTCTCAATAGTGATCAGATTGGACAATATAATATTCTATAATCCTAGTAAGTAGGGTAATAAAATGAGTCATGTCTATTTTCATTGTCAACATGCAGACTTAGCTGGGTAAACACAAAAAAATTCTCTATAGTCTTCTAAAAATGTTTTCTGTGAAGGTTGAAGGGTGAATTATAACAAATCTTTTTTTCA
The DNA here is from genome assembly GCA_030848825.1 of Tadarida brasiliensis. NCBI lineage: Eukaryota > Metazoa > Chordata > Mammalia > Chiroptera > Molossidae > Tadarida > Tadarida brasiliensis. Next base: position 42,235,381 of record CM061262.1, on the reverse strand, counting down.
GAACTGCATTAGGTTTTACTACCATCCCTTCCTAATCCTCTGGAAAGTATTGTTTTTCTCTGCATATTGGGAGAACGTGCTATGTAATTACAATGAAAAATTAAAATTTGATGAGAAAAATTTGTTCTCCATTTTCTAACAAATGAAATATTAGTGTGTTCTTAGATTAGAGATGAGCGTTTTCCACCAATACATGTCAATTGACTAGGAGTGATTTAGTGCAACTCACTGTATCCGTACTAATTATGCAAAATAAGGAATCATCTTCACTTAGAAATCTGAAAACATGCTACAATATTAGCGAAAAAGCATTAGTAGCTAAAACCTCTGGCTTTTAATTGAGCTGATCAAAGCCATGTAAAGGAATACAAAGAAATTATAAAGATCCAGAGAAATACTTAAAAGTTCAAACAGTAGGGACGGAGATGCTGTGTGCAACAGGCCCCTTGAAAGTAGTCATTAGTCTTGAGTTAACAGCTAAGCAAAAATGGAAACATTGAACCTGAGACAAGATTCCTGCATCTGAAAGATATCATATTCATAAAAAGGTTTCAAATGAAATTTTCCTCCAATATTCACGTACAAGAGAGAGGAGCAATCTTTATAATGCTGTATTCCCTTATAGATGTAGAGCTCTGGAGTTAAAGGTGCTTCTGAGAAAATTCTTTGTAGAAGCTTTAAAAATGATTTGGAAATAACTCTTAGAGATGAAGTTATATGCATCTGGGATCCCATTGAAGAACATGCCTCTAAAATCCAGCCTTGTTAAGTTAATAGGTCTGGGAACATTAAGCCTAATTTTCAGTCCTGACTTTCTGTTCTTTCCTGTAGAGGACAGTCTAAGAACAATCTACGTCCCCTTCCCTTTCATCATAGTTATAAAGGTAACAGTCAGTGTGCTTCCCTCTCCTAATCAGGCCAGGTGTGGGGATGGCACACTTGGTCTAATTTCCAGTTCTGGACCAGGAAAGGTCACTGATGGCAAGAGGTTTCAATTTCCTTTATTCACTGTAAAACTAGTCACTATAAAATAACCCCTATAATTGAAACTTAAAGTGATTTGCTTTGTCTGACGTTAAGAAGATAAAGCTTAGAGAAGTCATTTAATTTTACTCTGAAGACTATTCTATGACGGTGGTTTTTAGTTCTATTAAAGGGGAGGTCAAAAGACATAGAGCAAAAGAACAAGTAAGATACATGTAAAGTAGATGTTGGAAACTTTTTATTTTGATTTGGGAATAATCAGAATTTATTTGTCAGATGTTTGCTCTTCTAAAGATATTTAAAGAAAGAGTACCAAATAATTATTTTTCTAGGAAGGTTGAAATATAATTTTTGCTGGGCCAGAGTAAGCAAGGGTTAAATAAGTAATGCTATTCTTTTGAAGTTGACTGTGTCAAGTATGTATGTATGTATGTATGTATGTATCTAATCTATTTACGTATCTATGTATCCATCACCTAGCTATCATCTATCATTTATGGTACTTTATAGTTCTAAGTTATAATCATATATTTTATGTCTAAATTCATAAAATTTACCTAGTAATCAATAAAGATTCCTTTGAGGAATCTAATTTCTCAAACAATATACCTGAAGTTTTATACCCAGCCTGAACATTTAAGATGCTACTTACATGAGTGTGTAAGTAAATGCATGTATTAATATGTGTGTGTTTTGAAAGAATCATATCAAGAAAATCCTATTTAATGTAGCTAAGTAGCTACAAAAACTACAACAACAAAAAGTCCTCAATTAAGGTGTTGAGGAAACTTGGAAACCGATATAGTGAATCCCTCAGTGTGTCAGACTTAAGTCTGGGATATGATAACAACTTGTTCTTCCACAAGTTTAAATCTTTACTGCTTTGGCAGGAATAATAAGATCATATGCCATTAGAGATGTTTGGTTTGGCCATTAAAAACCTTAGTTCCCCTAATGCCTGATTCTGGCAGATAGTCTCTCTAATCTAAGTATAAAAAGTAGGCAAATGTGTATAGTTTTGATTATTGAGTCTCATATTTAACTTTCATTTTATTGCTGACATTATCTTCAGTGGTAAGCACGAAAACACTGCAAACCCTGCATTATCAAACTCGGTTTAATTATTGTGTTAAAATACCAACAATATGCTAGTTACTGTAGCCACATAATTGTTCAAAGGTATTTAGCTCTTGGAGTTTCTTTATCAGAACAAAAGGATTTGGGGCTTTGTTTTAAATAGCCTTGGCAGCATCTTGCTACAGGGTAACCAATGAATGATGTTATTAAAAAGCAAATTCTAAAACTTACTACCCATATCCATATAAAGAATTGAAAATGTCTTTAACTAAATTGTTGCCTTTATATGATATTATCCTATACTCTTTTGAAAAATGTTCGCATCATCTTGACAGTTAATTCCTAACTATCTGTACAACATTCAGGGATTGAATACATTTTAGTAATAACTTTTCTCTGCATCTCAGTCCTTCAGATTCTTCTAGTATTGCTCCATTTTTGTGAAGTTATTTGAAAATTTATTAAAAATAGCTCAGACAATTATCAGTGTATTGTCCTATAAATGTATTACACACACACACACACACACACACACACACACACAAAACACACACATATAGTTGTATGTATGTATTTATGTGTGCATATATATACATATACACACATACACATATATAAGCTAATAGTATTTAAGTTTTGGTGGTTGTAGAAAGTTATAAACGGATTTTCAACTGGGCGGGAGAGAGGGAGGAAGTGCCTCTAACCCCCATGTTGTTCAACTGTATATTCATATCTAACATATTTCAGTGTTTTACAAATAAAAGGTAATACTCTTTGTTATACCTGTCTGCATGATTATGGAAAAATAAGTAAAAAAGGGAGATACATTCAATATCTGGAATTGTAAAAAAAAATCACATAATCTAAACAATAAAGTTAGATGCAGATTTTGGGACTCTCCTCTGAGTTGTGATATTAGACAAATTTCAATGGGGCTGAAAATTCCACACTTCTGATGCTGGCTTGGTCTCATCTAGGAGCCATCCAGAAGCCCCCTCAGTCTCCTCCGCAGAAAAAAGACACTCCCGTAGCTGTTGTCACTTAGGATTTTCCAAGGGTTTTAAGAGCCCTGTGTTAGGGACAGGGTCAGAGGCAATATTAGAACAAGACTGCTCCTAATGCTCTCATCACTTAGAATTATAAGGGTTTCAGGAGCTCTGTGCCAGGAACCCAGGGCAGAGACATACATATATTCTATTACTTCACACCCTGAATGGCAAAATCTGACCAAAATGTAAGACACGAATTAAAAAGAAGTTTCTCTGTGAAATTTTCCTGACATCTGCCAGTCAAAGCTTGGCATTCTTTCTTCTTGCACACGAACCCAGGTTGGGCTCAAAAGGAGTTCACACATATCTGACCGTGTTTGGCACAGTCTTGGGTGTGGATTGGCAGGGCAAATTGCTCAAGCATTTCAGACAGTGTATTAGCTTCCTAGGGCTGCCTTAACAAAGTACTGCACACTGGCTGGTTCGGAGCAACAGAAATGTGTTCTGTTACAGTCCTGGAGGCGACAAGGACAGAATCAGGGTGTCAGCAGGGCCGTGCTCCCTCTGAGACTCTGGATAAAAACGCTTCCTGGCCTCTCCCTAGCTTCTGGGGGCAGCCTGCAACCCTTGGCAGTGTCTGGCTCGCAGCTTCGTCATTCCTATCTCCCCCTCTGTGTGTGGTCACACGGTGTCCTTCCTGCATGCATCTGTCTCTTCACATAGCGACCTCTTCCCGTGTCTTTACCTCGTCTCGTGTAAGGACGCACGTCATTTTGGATTAAACACTAACCCTACTCCAGTATAATCTTAACTAATTATAATATTAACTAATTATATCTGCAACACCCCTATTTCTAAATACCTCACACATTGAGGTACTGGGGGTTAGGACTTTAACATGTCTCTTTGAGGGAGTCACAATTCAACTCATAACAGTCAGTAGGGAAAGGGTATGTTTCGTTGGGGAGTCTGGGTTAAAGCCCGGCTGGGAGGATAGCCTGATGTCAGTCTCAGGTCTTGGACCCTTTGTTTAGCGCTTGGATTTGCTTCTGAGCTCTGGGGAGAGGGCCTTAGGGTGACACAGGAGGGAAAAGTCATGTGAGGATGTGTATCTCTGAGACATGGGATGCGCCTGAGAGTCCGGGAAAGCAAACGTGCCTACAGTTCTCGGGACAGAGTACTGAAGAGGAGGGAGCTGAATAAAGAGCAAACCCCGGGAATCTGCTGAATAGCACCGTGAGGATTCGTTCAGCTGAATACTGACCCACTCGTATGTGTGAGGGAACCATCTAAAGCTAGAGAAAGAGCCATCTGGAAGGATTACAGATAACAGTGCACTACAAAGTAAAAAGTTCTCCTTCTCGCAGACAGTAATAGCACAAATGGAAATACAGACCTTTACCATGGAGTGAAAATGTTAACTGCATGGGTAAATATATGAGACTATAAAATTATTGTTCCAATGCATTTAAAAGATAATTGACTGTTTAAACAAAAATAGTAATGTGTGGTGTTTTCTGCTACCGTAAGCATTCATTAAGGACCCTTTACTTTTCACTGGGCAGCCCGACAAACTAGAGAAGGTATGGATAATGCAAAGTAGATAACTCTTAATCCAAGGAGTCTCAGTGGGAGAAGGCTTGGTGATGAATTCTAGTGGCAGACTGTCTTCATACTAAGCTAGGCTAAGGGCTTGCCAAAGTTTGTCCCTTACAGGGGAATTGCAGCCCTGTCAAAGGCTTCTGATTCTTCTCTTTCAACCTTGAAATATGCCCTTCAAGCACTTGCACTCTTTCCCTGGGTAGCTTTGGACTGTTCTTCTATAAGAGATCTTGTGGAAAGATGTTTGGGAAGAACATGTGCCACAGGAGATAATTAACTCAATGACAAAACTTATGAACTTTTATTCAAATAAATATAAATTTGATAGTGGTATACAATCTCATAAAAGAACAGTTGAGACATTAGAAAAATCGAATTTCAAATTTACTTGAATTCTGACAGTGAACATAAACATGAGACTAAGTTTTCCTCCCAAACACATGTTTATTTTGTGAAATCAGGGAGAAGGAGAACAAACAGGAGGAAAAATAACTCAAATAAAATCATGAAACAGTGAAAGTTCTAAGAGTTTTTATAAAGAAGTCCTGGTTGTATTACTTTAGTCACATATTCATTTTATGATGTTAACTTTCAGATAGAAGCTTTTCACTGTGAGGAATCAAACTATTTCTGTTTCTTTTCTTATTTCTTGATTCTATTTGGAAGCATAACTGACAATTCTGTAAGAGTCTTACACCAAGAAAATTAGTCAGCTTTAGAAACATTCAATATTTATTTCTGAGGTTAATTATGGAGTTTATCTGTTCCTAGCCTTAAGACCATACAGGTAGTACTGTATTGTGGGAGTATAACTGGCAGTTGATGAGGCTGGGCCGATAAGCAAGAGTCAGAGCATAAGGGCGTTTGCGCACTTGATGCTGTGGGGCCACCATTCACTCTGGTGTTGGCATCAGTGCACCTCTTGGCGGGAAGTGAAAGAATAAACATATTGCATCTTTCTGGATTATCACTTTTACGTAAAAGCTGGTAGGGTGAAGTATAAATGGTAAAAAGTTTAAAATTATAATAATAAGTATGATCATTATGTAATGTATGACATCTATGATAAAATATGAGTGTTTAAGTAGAGCACAATCTGGCTGCATATTGCAAAGATCCGCTGTGGTGATTGTTTGCTCTTCTTTTTCCTGTTGTTGTTAATCTTCACCCAAGGATATGATTTTTAGATAGAGTGGAATGGAGGGAGTGAGAGAGGGAGAGAGAGAGAAACATCGATGTGAGAGAGACACATCAGTTGGCTGCCTCCCAACAGCCAGTTACACCTTTGACCAGGAGTTGAACCCATGACCCCTCGGTCCACAGGCCAAAGCTCTAAACGCTGAGCCAAACCAGCCAGGGCTACTCTTTTTTGCTTTTTACAGTACTTTTGAGAGAGATCATTTGGAAATACGTTGGAGACAACAGGGTCTGTATTGAAGAGAAAGGGTCTAAATGTGTTTCTTCTTAATAAAATTAGGATAGGCTACTACCCTTCCAACGTTGAAAGACATTCAGATTGAGGTGAGAGAGATGGACAAACAGTGGAGGTGCTGGGGACTGAACCAAGGCCTCTGTGCGTGTCCTCCCACCGAGCTACACCCTCCCCAGCTTGAGGAAGAGCAGTACCTGTAAGCTGGAAGCAGCTCCTGAAATGCAAAGGAAAAAAAAAAAAAAAGAAGAAGAAGAAGAAAGGCAGAAGTGATGAAATCAGAAGAAGAAATACTTTTTTAAGGATGATGAACAATCTTTAGATTCAGGGAAAAACTGAAGGTCTCTTCCTGAGATTTCTCTGTAACACATAATACTTAACTGGATGATTCTCTTACCGAGGCTTCTGAGGTGCTAGAGTCCTACCCCCCTGTCCCTGGCTATTTTTCAGAGTGTAAGAGTTCATTGCCTCTTGAATATTTTCTTCCTTATCCCTAGAACTTCTTTAACTGCCTCTTCCTCTCCAAGTGACAGTTTTCAATTTCAACTAATATTGCTAAATTTGACCTAAAACAAAACAAAACAAAAACATTCTCTCTTTAAAACACTTCCTGAAAGTACTCCCCAAATGCAGACTTGTGAAATCTTTGTTTCTGTGATGGTCTTCAAACTGCTCTTTATGTCTATTTTATGAGCTGTTCCTATGCAGACATAGCTGCAAATGGCCAAATTGCAAAAGCAACCCTCTGAAAGGACTGTGTTATAATGATTTTCAGGAGCAAATGAAAATCAAAGTCTTAAGATGATGGTTTTAGGCTAAACATATTTCTAAAGTCATTTTGTGGCTTTATCATTCAATCACCTTTCAAGACTACAGAAAGTTAAAAAGTTGTTAGTTTGGCTCAGGATATCTATCATAGCTTAAGCCCTTTCCACCCTTCCAGACTCATCCCCTGCTTCTGTGACCATTTTATTTTAAGCCAAGTTCTGTTTTACAAACAAGCCAGAATCTCCCATAGCTTCATACTTTTACATAAAGTTTGGAAAGTGTTACTTATTTATTTTTTCATACTTCATTTTAGATAGTTTGTCTTGTTATATCTTCACATGCACTAATTTTCAGCATGCTGAATTTGCTATTAATCACATTGTGTTATTTTGATTATCACACATTGTAGTTTTTCTCTCTAGAAGTTTGGAGACAATCTACCACATATAGGTGACTATTGTTTTAATCAGATTTGGAAATTTTTGGGCCAGTGTTTCCACCAGTATTTATTTTTGTCCCATTATCTTCCCCCTCTTCTCTCTCCTTCCAGGAGTCTCAGTATGTCTTTGTTAAAGTGCTTGAATTTGTCCCATAGTTTTTTGAGGGTCTGTTAATATTTTTCTATTTTTACTCAATTATTCAGTGTTGTTGATTTCTTTTTAGCTCTTTTCAAGGTCACAGATTATTTTTCTGTGTCCAATATATGGTTAATTCTATTCAATCATGTTTTTATTTTAAATATTGTATTTTCATTTCTACATTAGAATGTAATGTAGAATCTAATGTAAAGAATTACCATTCTTTCTTATAGTTTCATTTTCCCTAAAATTTCCATCTCTTCTCCCATTATATCCATTTTTTATTGATTTTTTAGCATATTTATTATATAGTCAAAAGTACTTTTCTGCTACATCTGTCATCAGTATTGTCAGTGAATCTGTTTCTATTGACAGATTATTCTCTTGACTATGGGTCATATTTTCCTATTTCTTCACATTTTTTATAATTGTGGATGATGTGGTATAAAGCCTATGATGATTATTTATTTTTTTTGCTAATATTATATTACCATGGATTGGGCTTTTAGAGGCTTGGTTTTGGTTTTTGTTTTTTTAATCCTCATCTGAGGATATATTTTTTTCCATTGATTTTTAGAGAGAGTGGAAGGGAGAGAGAGAGAGAGAGAGAGAGAAACATCCATGTGAGAGAGACACATTGATTGCTTCCCGCACATGCCCCGACTGGGGCGGAGATCGAACTTGCAACCCAGGTACATGCCCTTGACTGGGAATCGAACCCTTGACACTTTGGTGCATGGGCCGACACTATTACCACTGAGCCACACCAGCCAGGGTGGTTTTGGCTTTTTTAGGTAAATTTATCTTTGTTTCGTCTTTTAGCCTATGAAAAATTTCTTAGTTCTAAAACATATGTCTTACTCCTAAGGCAATGTGTTTCTGGAATTTCAATTAAAAATATGAGATATGCCCGGCTGGTGTGGCTCAGTGGTTGAGCATTGACCCATGCACTAGGAGGTCCCTGGTTCGATTCCCAGTCAGGGCACATGCCCAGGGTGTGGGCCCGATCCCCAGTGGGGGGATGCAGGAGGCGGCCAATCGATGCTCTCTCTCATCAATGTTTCTATCTCTCCCTCTCCCTTCCTCTCTCTCTAAAATCAATAAAGAAAAAAAAAGTATGAGATATTTACATGCCCCTCTAATACGTGAAATTTGAACTTTAAAATTTGTCTCCTTTGCCATGGGCAACAGGTATTGATATTTCTGATAAGCTGTTTCAGTCTTCCAGTTGTTATTTTCTTCTTGGGTTTCATTTAGTTTTCTTCTTACATGCACAGTTCAAGAATCAGCCAAGCACCCTGGCCAGTTTGGCTTAGCGGTTAGAGTGTCGGCCTGTGGTCCAGAGAGACCCGGGTTCGGTTCCCGATAAGGGCATGTACCTCGGATGCAGTTTGTCCCTGGCCCTGGTTGGTCGTGCGGGTGGCAGCCACTCGATGTGTCCCTTTCACGTTGATGTTTCTCTCTCTCTCTCTCTCTTCCTTTCTCCCTCCCACTCTATCTGAACAAAAAATGAAAAAAAAAAAAAAAAAAGTCCTCGGGTGAGGATAAAAGAATCAGCCAAGCTTTTAAGGAAAGGTATATGCAGATTTTGGACTCTCCTCTCTAAAGATCCCCCTTTCTGATTTTTTCCTCCTTCAATTTCCAGCCCCTCTGACAGCTCAGAAACATCTACTTAGGTCTCTTTAGACCAATAATAGTGCAGCTGCGTACTTAAGCTTGTCTGTCTCATGCTGTGTGGACTGAGGAGAATCCTTGGGGATGCAGAACACAAATCTAGTTTGACCACAGCCCACTTCCCGTCTTTCAAGTGTGAACTCCCCTCTTTTCCCCTCTTGATCACCTGGGCTGCCATTAGCAGTTTCTTTGCTAGCTTACCAAGAGTTGGTATTTAATGTGGACAGGATTCATCCAGTACATGCTGCTCCACCATTACTGGGCTCAATAGTATATTTTTTAAATTTATTTATTTATTTATTTATTTATTTACTTACTTACTTACTTATTTTTCACCCTCTAAACTCTGAACACCTTAAGGGGCAAGGTCTTTATTTTTCTACTTAGAACACTGTCTGATATATATTTTCACTTTTTTTTTTTTCATTTTTTGTTCAGATAGAGTGGGAGGGAGAGAGAGGAAGAGAGAGAGAGAGAGAGAAACATCGACGTAAAAGGGACACATCGAGTGGCTGCCACCCGCACAACCAACCAGGGCCGGGGACAAACTGCAACCGAGGTACATGCCCTTAGCGGGAACCGAACCCGGGTCTCTCTGGACCGCAGGCCGACGCTCTAACCACTGAGCCAAACCGGCCAGGGCATGTCTGGTATATATTGATGCTCGATACATGTATTCAGTAAATGATGACATTTTTGACCAGGTACCATGAAATTGGGAAATTCTGAAGGTCAAAATCATCTAAGAAGCCTCATGAAAGGGAGGAATTTCCAATAAAATGAAAGATATAGTTCTACTATAGTATTCATCACATTGACATCTGGGTATACATTAGAACTGATCATGACTTCAATGTTATTGAGGAAAGAAATTCACTACTTCAGCAGTGTACTTCTTCCACCCTGTTTTATCTCTCAGAATTCTGTTTGCAGGAAATCAGAAGTTCCCCAATAGCTCCAAGTCAACAAAATCTTCAGTAACATGGCAATAAAGGTGCAGCAACAATTGTATTTTCATTTAAGTAATACTACTGATTCTATTTGTATGCAAAAGCAGTAGATTCCAAGCATGTTTAAAGGATCTTTCTTAGATGGTGCTTTATTTGTGAATGGCTGCTATATTCTGTTACTTTCACAGCATATTTGAAATGCATATGCCTTCATGGCCTGGTCCATAGCATATGGTATTTTGCTTAGTCTTGTTTTTCTTTTCTTTTTTTTTTTTTTCTTTTTTCTTTTCTTTTCTTTTCTTTTCTTTCTTTCTTTCTTTCTTTCTTTCTTTCTTTCTTTCTTTCTTTCTTTCTTTCTTTCTTCCTTTCTTTCTTCCTTTCTTTCTTTCTTTTCAGATAGTATCAGGGGTGTAACATAATGCATCATGCAAAGGAATGCGTTATGCAAATCAAACATGCAAAGGAAAAGATTAATTTTATGAAAGAGGAATTCAAGGGCTTTTGTGGCTTCAGTCAATCTGTTGTCTCCTGCTGAAGTCTGAACCTGCAGAAGAAACTGGATAATATATGATACACCATGTGAGACCCATTTTCTGTGTCTGTCAGGACAGTAACTGCATAATAAATTATACTGAGAAACTTTAGTGTAGTCCTATGTTAACTGTTTCCAAAGAAAAAGAATTAAAAGAAAAAAATTAGACCCAAAAAAAGTCAAAGGAACAAAAGACGTTTCTTCTTTTAGAAAATGCCTATTAAAGAAAATGTACTTCCCAATGTGTTCCTCTAATCAATTACTGAAAAAGAACAACATGTGTGCTAAGAGATAATATAGAAAACAGCTACAAAAAAAAAAAAAAAAAAGCTATAATATAGAAAACAGCTACAAATACCATATTAAAAATGGTGCCTTCCAATACAGGGTTATCAGAGAACCTCACTTTGTGCCTCCGCTAAAAGATAGCTGGTAGGAGCTATTGGTCATACTCTCCTTTTGAAGAAATAGCTGCTCTCCTGCTACAGTTGGAAGGAATTATTAAAATAAATTTATCTCACAAGGAGGTATGAGAACTCAGTCAAATATTTAACTGAACAAAGGAAACTAATTTTTGTGTTTCTTATGAACAATCTCGCATTTTTGTTCAATGTATTTCACTAACATTTGCTGAGTACTAGATTAGGCACCTCGGTGACTATAAAGATAAATAAAGCACAAAACCTGGCCTCAAGCTAAATGCCATACCAGATAGAATACAAGCCAGAGTATCTTAAGTGCCATAAGAAGAATGCTTACAAAATTCTATGTGTATGTTGAAGAGAAAGAGCTCACATCCAGTAAGCATATTAGAACAAACTTCATGGAACGTGCAACATTTGGGATGAAACTTGAAGGAAGATTATGTTCAGTTCATGGGACAAGAAGAGGAAAATGCAAGTTACAAACACAGGAGAGTGGTGGTCTTATTCAGAGAACAGAAAGCTAAGTGGTCCTGCAAAGAGCAGGAACATCAGTTACATGAGATGTCCCAAGAGGCTTCAGTTTCTCCTGTCACTCACCTTAAAACTGCTCTTAGCATGATGTCCCATGTCCCAAACAGATCCACCTCCTCCTCACATCAACTGAAATAAGAAATTAAGTGAAGATTTAAATGGGGAGGTGAGGAAGAGGGTTCCCATCATGCAAGTCAGAGAATTTGCCAAATTCCCCAATAGATAATTCCGTGTTTTCAACCATGTCATCTATATCAAATGCCACTACCTCATCTGCCTCACTCTTCATCAGCCCACCTCCTGGATCATGTTTTCTGCAAACCAGATAGTTCCTGCATCCCTGCAGGCGCTTTGTGACTGTCTGCTTGATCTCCTGCGGCTGAGCTAACCCTTAGGACCCCACTATGCTCAGCCTGGCATCACAGACAGGGCGAGTAGGGCACAGCGACTTTATTTAATGGAGGAAGAGATGGGTCCGTTTTATTTTGTGTGGTGACTTGCTTATTTGAATAATCTGCCCTTCAGAAGGTAGACCAGTTTTTCCTACTCTGTTCACCCTGTAGTTATGGCTGCAGGGCTGTAGCCTTGAGGAGTCGTTATAGCCCTGACATATGTGTCCAAATGTGTCTAATGATTTGATGTGAAATTAAATAAGTTCTATTATATAATGCAATGGTTTTTATGGAAACAGCAGGGCATGTTATGTCCTGCATTGGAGGATGTCTTGATTTCTCAATTTAAGAGTCATTAGGGATTCTGAGGGTCATTGGCATCGTGCCATTGGCCTTGCTCAGTATCACCAGAGGCTACAATGTGATGAGCTAACGTTTGCTTAGAATGTTGTCCATCGTTAAGTATCACTTCCTTCTCTTTCGGCAATTTGTTCCAAACTACAGCATAAAATGTCACATTATTGATGTGGCATTATCAAGTTTCATCGCGAATGACCTGATGTCACACTGTTTTGTAACACAACTAGTTGCTGTCAATCAAAGGCACTTACAGAAACCCGTTATAAACATCGAGAACAATTTGTGCCGGCAAAGAACCATCTGGTTCACTCTTCACTTTAAAGAGGAGGCTTGTGGTTATTTAAAAATCATTAAAGTTGAAATGTGAATTTTTGCTGTATTAAAGTCTTTACTTGATCCTTGAAACTTTCAACATTTCGATAGTTTCCCGAGGTAGGTAAAAATGTTGAGGACGTTATGTAGCAGTTTCTGTTTTGTTTTGCTTTTCTAATGTAGGAGTTTTCATTGGTATTAGTGACCCATACCAGGAGGACAAGAGACCAGGGTGCACCTGTGACTCTTCCCTGGAAAAGGAAAAATGCTTCTTGATGAAGATGAGAGCCAGACAGAGGAAGAGAAGGAGAGAGGACAAAAAGGGTGAGACAGAGAGATGGATAAACAGAGTCAGAGACGGAGAAATCCTTTGGCTAAACCACACAAAACGGAAGAACAAATAGCAGAAAAGTGAAGTAAGGGCTGCTGCTGGTCAGAGAAGCAAGCCATGACCCCCAGTACCCAGAAGAAGTCCAGGTCCTGAGACGGGACCTCGGTCCTCCTGTCATGGAGCCTCTCCATGAATTCTCTTCTCTGAGTTCCTAGACCCTGCTTTTTGTGCTACTACAACTTTGTTTAAAAGTGACCTTTATGTTCATTAGATTCCACATATAAGTGGCTTCTCTGACTGGCTTATTTTGCTTAAAGTAATAATCTCCAAGTCTGACGAACAAAATAGGACCATAGACATGGAAACATGGAACAGACTGACAGATCTCAGAGGGAGGGCGGAAGGGAGGGCAGGAAGAGATTAATGAAGAGATCTATGCATAGCCCGTGGACACAGACAAGAGACAGGTGAAGACCTGGGGTGGGGTGGGAGATGGGTGGAGGGGGAAATGGAGGACATCTGTGATACATACTCTCAACAATAAAATACATTTTTTTAAAAGTTACTTTTATGTGTCTAAGTCTTTGAAATAAGTTCCCTGGGTTTTTATTTTTATTTTGTTTTTTAAAATATGTTTTTATTGATATTTTTAGAGAGAGAGGAAGGGAGAGAGAGATAGAAACGATTGGTTACTGGGGACCCAGCCAGCAGCCTGGGCATGTGCCCTGACTGGGAATCGAACCAGGACCTCTCACTCCATGGGACTATGCTCAGTCCACTGAGCAACACCAGCTGGGAAGTTCCCTAGGTTTTGAAAAGAATGTAATCAGTACAGTGGGTAAGTTTAGGGTAGATATAGTAGAAGACGGAAAGTCGACTATAGCTTTCTCACTCCTTTCCGCTAAACAACTGGTAATACTTTATCAAGATGGTTTATCTATTTCCACTAAAGTACCAAAGATAACGTCCCAGAATCCCAGAAATCTAAATCCCCAATACGTCTTTGTTTGATAACACAGACTTTTCTGAATGTTTTCCCAAAGATTTTATCAGTATTGTGGCTCCCCTCTCTTAATCTGATTCTAATATTCTGAACTACTCTGAAGAGTTCTTTGAAGAAGAAAAGGTGGACTACACAAGAAGAAGGAGAATGGAAAGCCTGAGAAAATTTAGGCTCAGGTTTAAGTGCTCTGTAAGAGCTATTTCCCTTTAGTGTCATCTCTGGCACCTTCTTCTATAAATATGGCTGCATTTGAGCCCATTATGTTACCTCTAAAAGTACATTTCTCGATATTTAGAAAAGGTTTACATAAATATTTTTGCCTATATTTAATACCTGGCTTTATTTATATTTGCATAATTTATCATATTTTAACATTGAAAACTACTCCTCTTTTCATCAGCATGTGATTAAAGTCCACTTTGCAACGAATTCACTTGACACATTTAGATGTGTGCTAGCTGGATGGTTTTTTATGGTCACATGCTTTAAATGTATTTTTTTAGTTGCTCTTTTTCTCTCTCCAAGTGCTTTCTCGCTTTAAAATCATTCCAGACATTTGTTCTTATTAAATTTTTGTGTCTTATCTCTCCATACTTTACTCGTCATTGATTGCATGCCCCTCATCCTGTATTAACTGGCCTGCTTTCCTTTGAGGCACTTCTTTTAAAAGATCCTGACACAACTGCATCCATACATCTCATATCAGAATTGGCTTCACAGGTTTTTGTTGTTGTTGTTTAAATTAAAAGATAAAAACATCAATGTGAGAGAGACACATTTATTGGTTGCCTCCTGCATGGCCCCGACTGGGGCTGGGATCGAACCTGCAATCCAGGTATGTGCCCTTGACCGGGAAATGAACCCTCGACCCTTCAGTCTGAGGGCCGATGCTAACTGCTGAGCCAAACCACCCAGGGTTCACAGGTTTTGTTTGTTTGTTTGTTTTCTAATCCTCACCAGAGGATATGATTTTCATTGATTTTAGAGAGAGAGGAAGGAAGAGAGAGAGAGAGAGAAACATCGATCAGTTGCCTCACTCACACGCCCCCACAGGGATCAAACCACAACCTGGGTATGTGCCCTGACTGGGAATCAAACCCAAGACCCTTCAATGCATGGGCCACACCACTGAGCCACAACAGCCAGGGCTACCTCACAGTTTTTAATAAGCAGAGTGTCTCAGTTTGCTTTTCCTCTTTCCTTCTACATTTCAAGCACTTGTTTTTCTTTTTTTTTTTAATGACAAATGTTATGCCATTTTTCATTCACTCAGTAGAAAAAGCAAAAGGACTCTGATCAGTCCAGGCTTGTGATTTACTGGCAGCACCACTCCTACACTGTGGGAGTTTAAAACACGTTCTATCTGGCTCCTGACCTGTTCCGGGAGCCAAGCCTCTCAGATGCTATGCCTACCTGGAGCGCTCCAGCCAGTGTAACCTTTCCCATCCCTGCCACCAAGCAGCGATGCCCAATGCTTACCCACTGATACCCAGCAGGGCTCCCAAGGGCAGTGAGAGGACTCAGTCTAGTTCCCAAAATGGGTGTTAATGACCCGCCAGTGCTTGCATGAGCAGACCTCCTCTGTTGAAGTCCATGCTCTTTGGTGGGGAGGATCCTGGGAAAAGACGGCAGGAGGAGGGGGTTTATATAGCATCTCCCTGTAAGGGCTTCATCAGCAGGTGCAGAGGTAGCTGTGCCTGACTGTTCGCCCTCATACCTCGGAAAGAGGTTATCTTCATACTTCCTCTTACCTTGATATCATTGCTGATGTTGGTTCTTAACTTAGGTGGTGCTTATCTCTTTTAGGTGCTAAAGGACGTTGAATTGGATTAATGAATAACTGCAGTGTTCTTTCCCTGGAATATTGTAGCAGGGTCTAGTTCTCCAATAAGCCCTGCGTGCTTTCACTTGGTGGGATACTGAGGAAAACAAGAGGTCAGTTTATATGTGTAATAATAATTTGGTATTATCTTAAAAGACAGACGACATTTATTATGGTTAATGACCATTTCATATTTGAACCCGTTAACTACAGATTGCATTGCCCTTGGCACTGTTGCCCAAAGCATTTGCCTTAATTTTCAGATTACACTAAAAATCCTTAACAGTTGAGATTGCTGGAAACCCAGTTAATGTCTTGTAATTTACCTAGATAGACATCCACTACATTACATCATTATCCTTTCAGTCCTTCATAAGTCTCTCTTACAACCTCTCACAGGCCAGATGTGGCCGAGCTTGAGTGAGAAGAAATTCTTAGTGCTGAAGTTTGTGGTGCAATCACTGGGAACCCTACACTACCCATTGGTGGTTACAAAATATTCTGCTAGATTGTTAGAGATGTGTTCCTTTACCTGGGGCAGTTTGTATTTGAATCATTGCTCGCAATGGTAAGTTGATGACGTGCAGTCTTCTCTGGTTGTGTAAAGTTAGACCAGCAGTTACTGCTTGTCAAACAGGGTAGGGCACAAAAGAACTAACTGAAAAGAATCTTTTTCTTTTGGGGAAAAGATGTATCCTATGGAGGATAGTGAACTAGAAGGAATCATCCTTTTAGTGCCAGATCTCTAGGAGACAGCTTTTTACTTTGTTGCTTATTTTGTTTCTGTGCTGAAGGGAGAAAAAAAAGGGTCTTCAGAGCTGTTAAGGAGTGCAAGGAAGAAGAAACTAAAGTCAGCACATGACTATTGAGTCTCGACTCTACTCTAGGCGATGCAGTTTGTTCCCTGACCTAGCCTTAGAATACAGGCAAAATGTAATGGCAGCTTTTGCTGCTGAGTAAAATTGACAATAAAAGACAAACTACTGGACAATCTACAAGAAGGTTAAGTAATAAGGGAATATTCTCATCAGGATATGTGTGTAAGATATATTTTTAAAAAGTGATAATTAAGAAGTTAAGTATTAGTGCCCTGGATGGTGTGGCTCAGTGGATTAAATGTCGTCCCTTGCACCAAGCGGTCACTGGTTTGATTCCCAGTTAGGGAACATGCCCGAGTTGCAGGCTCGATCCCTGGTAGTGGGTGTGGAGGAGGCAGCCAATCGATGTTTCTCTCTCTATATATTTTTTTTAAAAGTTGAATATTAGTAAGAAAGGGTAGAGTTGTATTAAACCATTTTTTAAATAGAAAGTTATCAAGTTATAAAGGATTTTTTACTTGAGTCACTGTTAAGTGTGTTTACTGATTTTGACTTGAAAAGTGGCAGATATCTAGTTTTCTCAGTAATGCATTATTTCAGTATAACATGAAATCACCACCTGAGGCTAGTGTGCCTCTGTGGCCAAATCAGTGGTGGTTCTTCTTCTTTTTTTTTTTTTAATCCTCACCTGAGGACATTTTTCTATTTTTGTTCAGATAGAGCGGGAGAGAGAGAGAGGAAGAGAGAGAGAGAAACATCGACGTGAAAGGGACACATCGAGTGGCTGCCTCCCGCATGACCAACCAGGGCCGGGACAAACTGCAGCCGAGGTACATGCCCTTAGCGGGAACCGAACCCGGGTCTCTCTGGACCGCAGGCCGACACTCTAACTGCTGAGCCAAACCGGCCAGGGCTCAGTGGTGGTTCTTACCTATGAGAAGTGAAGATACTGCTTTCTGAAAGATGAAATGATGAAGTATGGAATTACTGAAATGTTTGTGTACTTAAGCCTAATCTCTGATTGAGCAATGAGCAATTAGATAATCAACATCGACTCCCCTTTTTTCTGATTGTCTTTAGAAATGGACAAAATTCTAACCATTCACAAAATATGAGTTGACTCCCTGGCTGATGTTGCTCAGTGGTTAGAGCATTGGCCTGAGCACCAAAGGGTTGCGCATTTGATTCTTGGTCAGGGGCACATATCTGAGTTGCAGGTTTGACCCCTGGCCCCTGTTGGGGAGCATGCAGCAGGCAACCAATCAATGTGTCTCTCTCACATCGATGTTTCTCTCTCTCACCCCTTCCCTCTCTTCCACTTTCTCTAAAAATCAATGGAAAAAAATATCCTTGGGTGAGGATTAAATATATTTGAGTTGATATTGTCCTATTAGTAGGTATCTAGATCAGTGCTTCCCCATTTTTAACCAGTCATGATGCCCAAGAATAATGCAACTTTTATAGCATGATGGGGTACAAGAATGTCATGACTGGAGGTCAACTGCATAGTGTCTCCAGGCCCGGGACCAATCTTGGACACCCCAAAAACTAGGGGATCAATTTATCATCACCCATGTAACCTTTTCAAGCACATGAATATCCGAAAGCTCTTACCTCGATCATGACACACACCTAGGCAAAGCTAAATTTATTTTGATGGCTTTCCCCCCACTTACCTGCTGAAACAGGACTCTATTACCTGAATAAAAATTAGGGAGAATATTTTCCTGATGCCAAATCATGACAAAGTTTTTAATAGACAAATCTCTCCCCTGAAAAATTGAAAGTGGCATGATTATCCAGTTGTTCTCAGGGGTATCTTAATGTTATTTTGAGAAGCTTCTGGGGAAAATACTTTTAATGACTTGAATTTCGGCCAGAGCACCATAAAAGAGCTCACAGAGAATCTAGATTTATTTTGTTGAGTGTAAGTGTTACAAGGGAAATTTGGCTTCAGTGTTTCCCTAGGAAAAATTACTCTTGGACCTTTTTGATTAGATTTTTACTTCCCAAAAAGAAGCACAAAAAGCAGAGAGCAAAAAGTGGATACTATAAGCAATATTTTTGGAAAACAGATGGCATCTCTAGGGGTGGCCTGGTACTAATCTGAGGGGAAAACATTTTCATATTCATATTTGAAAAGGGAGGGAATAAATGCTAGAGGTAACATGACAGCCCGGTGCATAGTTTTTTGTTGTTAATCCTCACCTGAAGATATTTTCTTCTTTTTCTTTTTTTCAAAATCTTTATTGTTGAAAGTATTTCAGATGTCCCCCTTTTTCCCCTCATTGACCCCACCCTCCCTGCTCCTACCCCCCTCCTGCCTTCCCCACACTGTTGTCTGTGACCATTGGTTATGCATATATGCATATAAATTCTTTGGCTTATTTCTTCCCACCTACACCCCCATCTCCCTTCCCTCTGAGGTTTGTTGGTCTGTTCCCTACTTCCCTGAAGATACTTTTTCCCACTGATTTTTAGAGACAGTGGAAGGGACTGGGGGTAAGAGAGAGAGAAAGAAGGGGATAGAGAGAGAGAAACACTGATGTTAGAGAGACACATGGATTGATTGGTTGCCTCCTGCACAGATCGAGGCCGGGGGTGGAACCTTCAACCCAGGTATGTGCCCTTGACCTGGAATGGAACCTGCGATCCGTATGTGGCCAACACTCTAACCACTGAGCCACGCCAGCCGGGGCCAGCCTGGTGCATATTAATACTAAGGATGCAGACTGTTCTCTGAAAGAGGCTTGGTAAGTGTAGATTGTGTGAGTAAATCCAAGAAAGAAGAAATACACATATATGCCTTTGTCTTACTAGCTAAAATAACCAATGTTACAAGTTCTGGTGACTGAACAGCCGCTTCTTTGAACACAATGATTTTGCTTTGCTGTTCGTAAACCTTGAAGATGGTAAGAGAAGCCAGGAGAGGGAGCAAAATGAGAACAGAGAGCTTTGACTTTTCAGTTGTCCTTAATTTTGACCTAATCAACGATTCTAATAATACCAGTATAAACTATTTCAGATTGGAATCTGATATGCCACGTACTTTTTAAAAAATAGCTTTGAGGGCATAGGAGATCTGCTCTGGTAATGTAAATAATAATTTAATCACCAAACAAATGAAAGGCACTCTATTTTATATTCAGCATGCCTTCTTCTGTATGGTCAACAAAGAGTCTCTAAAAATTATTGTCCATATTCAACAAAAATATTGCTGATTGGTTCTATTATTCACAGTAAAAAGCAAGCTAGCAAATAAGCCTTTTTGCCTCCAGGGACTTTTATAAACATCAAGTGAATTCATAATTGATCTGATTTTACATAAGAAGTTCTTGCCTTTGAAAAGTGCTTTTGTCATATACTGAGGGGAAAATTTATAAAAGTTAATCCAGTGAGAACAGGAAGACTAAATTACCTTCTGGTTACCAATTTTATATGTTTATCATCCTTTAAGTGTTGCTGCACAGGTAGCAGGACAAAAGTGGTTTCTGCATCAGAGAACTAGGTCTCAACTTTGTCCCTTTTTGACTATGGCGTCAATCAGGATGGCTGGCTGAACACACACTCTGAACTCTTAGCCACCTCAATAGCTTTAAATACAGAAAAATCATTACAAACATCTATACACATGCTGGAAAACAAAATATAAGAGGACTTGTGACAAAAAGAAAATAAATGTAATTAGATAGATGGACAAACACGTTAAAAATTCAACTCCCCAAAGACATATAAGATGCAGAGAACAGGGTATCTCTGAGTTTGCACCAAACACAGAAATACTAAAAGAAATATGTGGAAGGAAGTCAGGGACAAATATTGAGAGACTGAAAATGAAACCGCAGCCGAGCTTTGATGCTTCCATTCTGCACCTTCAATCTCTCTGGCCAATGAGCAGGCAGCAGCAATGGAACCGCATTACTATTTTACTGTTTTCCAAACATTATGTGGTGAAAGACATTTGAGTAATAGCTTCAATATTCTGAGAAAAATAACCTTGAGTATAGAACCCAAATGACAACAATACTTATCTTTAAGTAAGAACTGAAAACATTTATTACCTTTTTTGAAGGACTCATGAAAATATGTGTTCCAGCAAAAAAAAAAAAAAAAAAAGTCAAAGAACAAGGGTATAGATATCAATTTGTTTTAGTGACTAATAGAAAACAATAGTTTAAATATGTATATTAAATATATGACTCATCACTAGAATAAGCAAATATATATGGAAATTATTTTAGATTTGTTTTATATTTCATATACTACTAAAGGAGGAAAATCTAACAAATAAGATCTGATTAAGCTAAGAGAAGTAAAGGAAGAAAACAAGAAGGGATGGAAAATAAAAAACAGAAAATAGAAGAAATAAGGATAAAAATCAATAGTCAAACTATCAATTTATTTATTCTATTATTAAATGTCTCAAATATCAGATTGTAGAACTGAAAACACCCTACTAAAAACTGTTGACACAAACAAATTAGAAATAAAAGGATAGATGCTCATTTAGCAATGTTTAAAAATAAAATGAAAGATCCAAACAGTTGAAAAAATATTATTGCATCTAAGACAAAATGGACTTTAAAGCCAAAGTAATTAAATGAAACAAAAGGAGATATGTCATACTGAAAAACTCAAAGCATAGAAAAGATATAAAAATTATGAACCTTTGTGCAACTAACCACATAACTTGGAAATATGTATACTAGAAACTTAAAGAAATACAGAAAATTTGATGAATCCTCGAAATTTTACTTCTCTTAAAAACAATTGATACAATTAAACTTGATCTAGATGATAAATGTAATTGAGTTTTGTTTCCAGTACCTGGAGAATATACATTATATTTTAAGATCTTGAAATAGTCACCAAGTTTGATCATCTATCAGATTAAAAAAAAGAATCTCAATTTTTTCAAGAACAAATTCTCTAATCACAATACAGTATACTTTTTTGTAATCTGTAAGTCAAAGAAAAAAATGTGAATGAACATTTAAAATAACATTTTGAATTAGATAAAAATGAAGTATGGTATATCAAAACTTTGGGGATGAGCTAAATAATTGATTAGAAGAAAATAGATAGCCTTTAACTCATGTTGAAGAAAAAAATCTATAAATCATTGATTAATGATCCACTTCTGAAGGGTAGTAATGTAATAGCTAATTAAATCTAAAGAATGTAAAATGAAGAGAATAAGAAAGATTAAGAACCTATATGACTGAACTAGAAAATAAGCTTCTATTAAAGATTGATCAAGAAAACATGTTCCTATCAAAAGAAGACAGATTACCAAGATAGAAGAAATTCAAAGGGATACATTATTCAATGAGAAAAAAAAGACAGAACACCATGAACAATTTTATGCCAATAAATTCGAAAATTTAGATAGAAATATTAAATATAAAATATCAAACCTGATGCAATAAGAAATACAAAATATAAATGACTTGTTAACCCATCAAAATTTAAATCCATAATTTAAAACGTGGCCTCTGTTGCCCTGGCCCATTTGGCTCAGCAGTTAGAGCATCAGCCTGCGAACCAGAGAGGCCTGGGTTCAGTTCCTGCTAAGGGCACGTACCTCGGTTGCAGTTTTTCCCCGGTCCCGGTTGGGGTCGTGTGGGTGGCAGCCACTCGATGTGTCTCTCTCTGTCTCTCTCACGAAGATGTTTCTCTCTCTCTCTCTTCCTCCCTCTCTCCTTCCCACTCTATCTGAAGATACATGCAAAAATGTCCTCGGGTGAGGATAAAAAAATAAAATAAATAAATAAAACACGGCCTATGTTTAAATCTGGTCTCATCCTCCTCACAAGCTTAGAGCTTCCACATTTGTGAATTTCTTTAAGTTCCTCAAACATTCTCTTTAAACTCTACAACTTTGTCTTTGTTTTTCCTCCCCACTCCCTGCAGTTCCTGACTCCTGTTCTCCATCTGTAAGTGGCTTCCTTTGGTTAGTACTTTTTGACATTTATAAGTGAAGAGAACATTTTCCTAGCAATTTTTTTTAAAAAGAAGTCATGTTTCACTGTTTCCCTGCTTTCGTTTCATGCTATCTTTTGGTGCTATTTTGTTCTTGCAAGGGACTTTGTGTCTTTATACTTTTGTTTGTCTTTATGTATTTCTATTTTCTCACTTATTAATATCACACATACCTTTGGTTAGCTCGCATATATTCAGTCGTCACAAGTGCGTTGTTTTTAGTCAGATTCCTATACCCTGCAAAGCATTTCCTAATGTAGTATGTTTCTGAATTTATTAGGAAATTCTCTGTTCAAAACTGCCTCAGAAGAGAGGCTAACAAAAATTATTCTCTACGTTTCATTACAAGTTTCTGTCAGACATTGAGTTTATTTGTCAGCATGCAGTGAGGGTCTTGAATGAACTGTTAAGAGTTTGTTTTCTTTCAGATTTAATGCTCATGTGTTCTGCAGAGCAGAAACTCATGACTCATATTTCTGTGGTTCTCATTTTCTATGGAATTCAGTTTCTTTATCTTGAAGGTAAGGGGTTCAGGTTTCATAATATTTGTAGTGCTTTACATAGCTAAAATTCTAGAATCATTTGAGTGTTAATAGAAAATTTATATTCCACAATAGGGACTTTAAGCCTCATTGAGAATATAGATTCTATAATGCATGTATATTTGATTCTGCCACTCGAATTATGCTATTGCCTAAAGAATTTATTAGTTTTCATTGATATATGGTGAAAAATATCATAAATATATATGTTATGTATAAGAAATACAGGAATTTCCCAATAACAGCAGGTAGCTGTCAGAAAATGTTAAACCTGTCTCTGATGCATGCCATGGTTAATCTCTTACGAAGGTGTTTCATCAAGGACTCACATAACTTTGCTCCGTAACCATGGATCAGGGAAAATGAAAGAGATAAGGAAAACCAAATACGTAGGGTAAAGCAGCCTGACTCTCTAATACAGTGGAAATAAAAAACTTAAACATAATTTTTAATTGTATAATTTCCTCATGGTTATTTATGCAAGAAATTATCTCTATAACTTCACGTACAATAATGTTCAGTAAGTTAACCATGTAGTGTGTTGATGAAAATGATGTTGATCAGGGGAGTAAGTCACAAAATTATGTTATGAAAAATATTTTTGGAAGTTAAAAAAATGAATAGAATTGGACCTATAAGGCAGAGTAAGAATTATGATTTATTTATGCAGCATTTCTTATATGTAGCTGTCATTACTAATCTCAACAGATAAAATGAGGCCACTGTGGTGGCTTTTCATTGCTTCTCATCGTGTAGCAAGAATTGTCTAGATTTGGGATTCACCTGTGTAGACCTTCATCACCCCTGTCCACCTCCAGATGATACACGACTCAGTCTGTTACGTGGTACGGCACAGCTGTTCGCTGCGGCTTCTCCTGCAGAGAGGCCAGACGTCACTGAGAGCCACACGTGACGGCCTGGTCCTCTCAGATAACATTCAACTACAAAGCCCAGATTCTGCTTAACTTTAGTAGAGCTATTTGACCAAACTTTCAGTGGAATTCTAAACCAAGTATGTGATCATCATTGTCACTTTGGTTTAAATATGAACCTGAGCACCCCAGGCTTCCTCAGTGGCCTTTGCAGCTTCTGGGTGCTGCTGCCACTCGGTTCACTTGCTTCTCTGCTGCAGAAAGGCCTACAGCTGGCAGGTGATGTGTGTGCTCCCACTGCGTCCTGCATTCTTGTTCCTTGGGGTCCTCGTCCTCTGTGGCTTCCAGCCGGTGGTGTTCTGATAAATGCTTAGCTACTAGCTCTCTGAGGGAGGCAGGGAGCCTTGATCAGTAGCATCTGCCAATTTTCATGGTTTAATACTCCCACTATGGCTAATTTCCTCTATCAATGAGACCTTACAAAAGGAGGAGTTGGGAAGAGATGCACACAATTGGCTGTGAGAGCTGGTATGTGCCGGCTGCAGTACACGGCTGCTTTTAGCTGTTGCTTTAAATATATGTATACCAAGTCCTGACCTCGGTTCCCTATTCTTGCCACAGATCTGCAAGCCCTCTTAGTTTCCCAAGTAAAGACCATCCTAATAATATTGGTATAAGTTTGTTTATTAAATAAAAACATCGCAATGACTGTATATGGGATATTTGGTTCACTGAACACATTGCTTTGAATGTGGAATGGGACAAACCAGCAAACATATTTATAAAATTAGTTTATTTTATCCTTAGAATATAATAATGTTGACACATTTTAGAGACCAGTATAGTCGTACTCGCCACTTCACGCTTCTACTTTGGCGGCTTCACTCTATCGCGGTTTTTTCAAATATATTCATTAAAAAGTTGATCGAGCCCTAGCCGGTTTGGCTCAGCGGTTAGAGCGTTGGCCCGGGACCAGAGAGTCTGGGTTCAGTTCCCGTTAGGGGCACGTACCTCGGTTGCAGTTTGTCCCCGACCCCAGTTGGGGTTGTGTGGGTGGCAACCACTTGATGTGTCTCTCTCACATCGATGTTTCTCTCTCTCTCCCTCCTGCTCTATCTGAGGATAGATGCAAAAATGTCCTTGGGTGAGGATAAAAAATAAATAAATAAAATTGATCGAGACAGTGAAAGTGACACAGCGCGCGCTCGGTTGTCTGAGTCAATTATACACCCCTGTATTACAATTACAATTAAAATTACTGTACGTATGGACTGTAGGCCTATGTGTTGGAGCACCCCAGGAATCCTTCAACGCCAGGTGCAACTGCTAGAGTCTGGAACAGATTAACTGTGATAAACGAGGGACGACTATAGTTTTATATCTAGGAGAAACCATAAATATAATCTGGATCAGAGGTTTCCACATTGTATCCTATGACACCCTAGTAGTGGCCAGTTGCATGGGACTCTAGCTCCTCCCTCTATTCCCACATGCCTCCTGCTTCTCACCCTGCAAAAAGTTGGAGTGCTCATTCACACACACACACACACACACACACACACACACACACAAGCACACAAATACCACAAAAAGGTTTCCTTCATTATTATCTGACTAACATGGCTTCAACATAGGATTGTATTTCAGCAAAATATTTTCTGCTTAAAAAAATATTTGAAAACAACCAATCTATTCTAACCTTCTAACTTTCTAGATTATAATGCTGAGACTTAAAAAAGATACTCAAAATTCAAATACTATGCTCAAAATCAAAATAATTGTAACTACTATTAAATAAATGGTTCTGAAATTCTTCCTTTTAGAATCATAGGACGAATTAATTTACATATTGCAACACATGACCTTAAATGTGTCTGGATTGTGGGTTGCTGTCTAGATCAGAAAGGATGTGGGTTACATGCAGTTTCAGTTTTACTACCTGTTACTCTGCGCATTCTACTTCCACTCAAGAAAGTGTTATTCATATATGCATTCATTCATTTATCCACTTATGCATTCACTCCTTCACAGACTATATACCAGCACTGTGCTGGGCACTGGATTTACGCTGGTGAGCAGGGCCAGAATGGTTCCTCCTCTCCAGAAGCTTACAGAATGATGAGACATTAAACAAGTGATCTCACCAGTCAATCAACAGCTGAGATAGCTGTTCTGAAGGAACATGAGAAACTGTGACGAAAGCAGTTGTCTTAGACTGGGGATGTAAAACTTCCCTGAGGAAGTTTCACGAGCTGAGTGAGATCGTACGTTAAGATGCAGAGTGAGACTGCAGCTCTCTCCCTGGCCCCGTCCTCGACCTCTCTTCATTGTTGCTGCTTGGGAAACTATAGACTTGGAGCTCATCTTGTGCGTTTACTTGTTCTCCAGACCAAGAGTTCTGTTCTACTTATTAAACAAGGTCTGCACATATTTTCTTCATATATTTTCAGCAGCTTTATAGTTGCTTGAGGTGGGAAAATAAAGTTCAACCTTTGTGACTGCATATGTCCAGAAACAGAAACTCTGGCCAGTTCTATTTGCCACATGGAGGACATCACCGTCAGTGAGAGCTGTGTGCTTGGCTTTGTGGGTGTAGATGGACTTTGGAATCAGTTACATGGTCAGGAGGGCAGAAGGGTGAATGTAGCACAAGTACAGAAAACCTTTCAACAAGTTGGCTGTGAGGGGAGTTGAAAGAGGGAGGGCAATGGCTGGAAGTAGATTTGGGGGTCAAAGGAAAATTTTTTTAAGATAGACTATACTTGGTTATATTTCTGTGTTGATGGGAGAGATTCACCTGAGAGATATTAGATCAAATGGATAACTGATAGTGTAACATTTCTGCAAAGTCACCAGCAGAAGAAATGCAAAGACCAGGTAGACCGCTGGGACTTCCATGGGAAAGGAAACCTCCCCTAACACAGCAGAGGAGGATAGCTAAGTGTGTAGGTAGTATTGTAGGTTTGCTACAGACAGCTGAGGGTGTTCCTCCTTAATGGCTTCTTTTTCTCTGGGAAGTAAAAGGTTAGGGGAAAGGAGGAATAACGGACTGCGATGAGGTACAGAAAGAGTGGAAAGGTTTTCTATAGTCAGTTGTGAAGAAAGGGAGAGCAGGTTGACTTGAAAACAATAGAAATTCCTGGGAATGTGAGGGTCCCTTAGAGGCTGCTGATCATGATTATTCTATAGTGATACAAATCTGTCTTATAGGCATGAAGAAAGGGGAGGGATGAGGTAGTGAGTGAAACACATATCAGCATATAGGTGAGTTAGAGTGATGAGATGCTAAACTTGAAGGAACTCTAATTTATATTTTTTAAAAGTCTATCATCCCAAACTTTAGTATTTTTATTATGACTAATATTATGTCAGATAGCAATAACTGCTAATGACTAATTGTTATTTATAACACATTATTTGTGCTATTCAGCATCACTAGCTTCTCTATTCCTGTCCCCAGTGGGTTTTAATAACATGGCTCAGCATTGCTGTGCTGGACTGAAGATTTGAATCTGAGTCTTCTCATACTCAGTACTGTTTGTCTACGATGCCATGGTGTCTTGCTTGTGGATTCTTTTACTTAATTTCTTTCAGTGCATTTGGAACTATAATATTTCCCCCTTTCCTTTGTTAATGATATCCAAAGAACCACTGACTGTCAAAATCTCTGAGTGTAATTGGTGCTTCATTTTTTTACTGTCCATGTAAACAGCTTGGAAGACTAAAGAGATATGGCCATGATATATTTTCCCTTAATGAACATCACCAAAAGAGCACACAAGAAGGTCTTTTACATTTTCAATTCTGGAGACTCATGACAAAGTTATGAAAAGATCACCTTATTCTGCACCCTTATTAAAGACAAAGAAAAATAGCATCTATTTGATTCATTATCATTATAATTATTGATATTGATACCACATTAGGTCAGACAGTAAAGGCAGAGAAGTTAATTAACTTTCAAGTCAGAATAGGGGAATAGGGAAATTTTGTGTGAAGCACAATGGCTCTCACTCAGCTTGTCCTCAGTCTGAAAGTTTAGGTTTTAAAAAGGACTGCAATACAGGGAGAGCGAAAGAAGTAAAATGTTAGAAAGACATTTAGAGCACTAGATAACACTGCTTTAAAGCGAATAGCAAGCCATTAGAGTTGAATGAACTGACATGACAAACACCAGATTGTCTGAGTAAGCTTTGGGGGGTAAACTTCTGTAAATAATAGCTATACAGGTTTGGGGGGAAGGTCTTCCTTATCCATTGCACCTTGGAGCAGCACAAAGAGATCTAGCAGTGCCGGACGTCAGACTCTGGGAGACAGTCTGGCTTGCGCTGTAGGACTTGTACGCCGCGTGATTGGAGAAGCATCCCTCCTCCCCTGGTATGATCACGGCTTAGGATCCAACAGCAGGATGACAGCAGAATCTTGGATTTTCTCCCTGTGCTGCCTCTTTACATTTCTTGTTGGAGTGAACAAGCTCCAACCCTGGAATGATGAGAAGGCTGAGTTAGTTCCAAGCAGTCTGTTTATGGCCTGGTGGCTTCCAGTCCTGACACACACTTTAATGCTGGAGCACTAACTAGTGCAGTTCCACCCTCTCAGCTCTAGACCCGGGTGGACTGACTTCAGCACCTGGCTGTAGCTGACGCTCACGGTGCTCTGCAGGAGGCCAGTCCCTCCCTAGGAGCTAAAACAGCAGAGGATAAATCTTGATCAAGTTGCCACTTACCTTTAGCCCAGTCCAGAGGGCACAAGCACACAGGTGAAGGTAAAGGCACTTTTCCCACTTGAAGTCTATGTAGAAAGATACAGAAGCCCACAGTATTTACTGCAGCCTGAGTGTCTAGTTGGACTAGCTATGTCCAAAGTAGAGACTAAATCTTATTGCCTTTGCTGGGCATTAGCACCATCGGCAGGTGGGTTGGAAGACAGAGCTAAAAGAATTTAAAATAGAAGCTTCATGGGAATAAAACTGAAGTTGGGGAAGGGAGAATGATAGGATAGGAGAGAGATTGTTTATTATTTCTTTTAGCAATATTTTCTTCAAGAAACTGTGTATGAATTTATTTGATAAGTAAATATTAAAGGTTAAAAAATAAGAAAAACATTGATAAATATGAAGGACAAAAAGTAATTTTAATAGAGGCACTAAAAAACAATAGTCCAAGAGAGAAACTAAAATTATTACAAGATTAGGGACTTGATCTGTATCTCTGTGTCTCTATATCTATGTCTATATCAATACCTATACCTATTCCTATTCCTATACCTATACCTATACCTGTACCTATAGCTATGTCTATGTCTATGTCTATGTCTATATCTATATCTATATCTATATCTATATCTATATCTATATCTATATCTATATCTATATCTAATCTATATCTCTACCTATTCCTATACTTACACCATCTGTATGCCAGCAATACCTTCATTTTGTTTGGAAATACTTGTTTCTTTCCAAGTGCCATCTTTGGGGTATTACAAATAGACTTCACACAAGATTGCTTTTAGTGCTGCTGACTCCAACTTTATTAATAGATTTAACCTGTAAGGAATTCTGCCAACTCAATACATCCAAGCAGTCACATTCTTTTTTGACTCTCTTCAGAAATAAGCATCCGACACCAGGTGAGACTTATTTTGGCTTCCCTGCTCCCCAAAGGAAGCCAAAACATTTCTGCCAGTCAGATGTTATCCAGAGAGAGAACTGGATAAAAAAACTGACAGATTTGTCATTTGGCTGCAAAGGTACTTATTCATTCCTCTGGATTTTGAAACCTGTCGAGATGGTATTATCCAAGCTGTGTAGACCACAGCTGTGAGCAATCATACAAGAGTGACCTCAGTTCTGTCTTGGATCATTACCTGGAAACAGTGAGAAGAATCAATTTCTAGGACTCAACATGTTTTATAACAAACCAATACCATCTAATTTTGAAAGAAAGAGACAGACTTTGAACTTGGATAGTGAACTTGTGACCAGAACCCTGGCTCTGGTTTGTCTTTTGTGTCTCACAAGCACCCAGTGAAGTGCTTACTACATTTATTTTTCTTAATGTGGACAGTGATGCACAGTTAAGAGACAGACACTGGGGATCAGGTCAATCTCCCTTCAACCTTGTTCAACCAAGTCACTTTGATCAGATTATACTGACCTCTCTACATTACAGCTTTGAAATGGGGGCAAATGTACTTTATCTGGTAGATGGTATACTTTTAAACGTAAAGCCTCAGAAAGGGAAGAGTAAGAACTAGTGGGAAAAACAAAACAAAACAAAAAAACAGGTTTCTTTTCATTCCACTTCAATCAGTGTATTCTATTATACAACCAGTACAACAACACGCACCCCTGGAATAAATATTAGGTGACACAATTTTAAAGTCAAAACACCTTTGAAATTGGATTTTTTTTGTTGGATGATTTTATGCTCAAAACTTCCAGTTATAAATAAGTCATGCATAGTAGTAGTATCAAGGAATAAAAGAGAACAAAAAAAGAAAAGATTCTTTGGAAGAATGAACTAGAAAATAATATGTTGGCTTCCTTACATGCTTTAATGGTGGCAAAAACACCCCGGGCATCACGAGAGGGGAGAATACCACACTGTGTCTTCATTCTGTCTGGAACCCATGTTATTAATTCCCTAAATATTCGGATAGCTCCCATGTTCCAAGCACTGTGCTATATGCTAGGGACACAAAAATGTACAAGATATGCACCTTGCTCCTCAGGAGCTTACAATCTACTCAGTAAGTCATTATTTCTAGAAGAGGTTTAGAGCAGTGTCCTATGTTTAAAACTTTCCAGTTCATCCTTGGGCCTATGTTTATGTTCCCCTAGCAAATAAAGTTTCCCATGTGGTATCCCTCACACACACAGTGAGTAACCACTATTTGCCAAGCACTACCTTGGGCATCAAAGAGACACTGATGATGAGAGTTAGAGGACCCTTCCTTTCATAGGAGTTACCAAGTCTGCCAACTTAGACTTTGAACTCCCCTCTCCGTGAGGGGCCATCACCTCATTCGAAACTTCTTTGGCCATTGCTGTGTCTCAAGAACAATGTTCTGCCTGGATCCATTGATCTAAACTGGAGATTGTCAAGCGGCAAGCCACAAGAATTTTTATAGCATCTACACCTGACTATGTAGTGAGGGGCACTGACCTCTTTTCCCTTAGATTGTCAAATAAGAAATTGACAACAGCCAACAGAACAATAGCCGTCTGGCGTGAACACATCAAAATTATACCTACATTTTGTCAGATGGGCAAAAAATATATTTTTTGGTGTGCCGCTGAATTTTAGTCATTAGTTTATGTGTGCTGTGAGATGAAAAAAGGTTGAAAATGACTGATATAAACTATACTGGTTCACGCTAATGAAGTTGAGAAGGGTACTTGAGTAAATGTAATATGTGCTCAGATGACAGAACCGTTAGTTTCCATCTCCGTAATTACAAAATCTTTTTCAAGCTCCACTAAAAGTAGTCAAATAGGTCGCCGAGTTACACCTTCTTTCTAATAATCTTCAGTCAATATGCCTTGGAAAAACAGACAAAACATATTATTTTATTAAAAATGTACTGTTTACCTGCTATTTGTGGCCAAACACTGTTCTGGGCACTCAAAATATAAAGATACCTTAATTTCACTCCCTGCTCTCAAGGACTTTAATAGGAGAGATGGAGAAGGAAATGAAATGCCTGGGTGATGAGTTCTTGAAAAACAGAGGAATTACTATGTGGGCTGCCATATTTATTCAATTTATGACTAACTGAGGTTTAACCAGTAGATGTCTTGGTAGTAACATCAGTCCCGAGTGACTCTGTCTAGAAGAGTTTTTATGTTTTTAGCCACTTCTACCTTGTAGCTGCAAAATAGAGACTCCACCCAACAATTTATGCAGATTTTCAACATAGTGAATTTTCTGTTAAAAATTGTTCTGGTTTGTGATAGACAAAAATGTACATGTCTCTGTAAGACATTCTTTCAGCTACTGAACTAAAGAACAGGGCAGTGCCCTTTTCATTACAAGTCTTCTGTGAATTTCTCTTCTGCTGCGTCCTGGAATACAGTGATACTCAGCCTGTTCCCTTTTGAAGACCCTAGACACACATTCTTGTTCCTTCCGTGTGTGGTGAGGGATGATGTTTCTCATTCTTCACTGTCTTGTTTCTCTTGAGTAAGGACAACTGTATTCGTTGTGTCTTTCAAATTCATGCGATTCTAAGAATGCACACTTCCACTTTTCCTATTTTGATTTGATCTTTGCAAATAACATAAAAAGCGGTTTGATGTTTCAGACACACAGTAAATCTCAAGAGCATGGGTTTGAGTTGAAATGTTTTCTCTCTCCCTTCAAGATCATGCTTCTTTCAGCAGTCACTGAGACCTGGGTGAGGAAACGGTGCGGGGCCGCCTGCAGCTGACTGGCATTTTGACTGACTGGAAATGAAAAGGGACAGTCCACTGCTCTTTATTGTCGGAAGCAGCTGGAAACTAGAGACGCCCAGTCCCCTTTGAGGAAATTCAAGTTCTTCTCAGCCATCCTGCCCACTCTTTTTCTGCACTGGGATCAGAATGCTTATATATTAAATAATAATAAATCTGATATTTTTAGGTTTCATGGATTTCATAAAAATCCCTAAAACTCACTAATTTTTGGACATAAAATAACTGATATACATGTATTCTATATATCTATGTCTATTTATCTATGTATCTATCTCCCAAATACATTTTTAGCACCTTGATAGAATGAGGGATTACTATAACGTAAACATTATCTAGAATATTAACAATTCCTAATTAAATAGAAACTGAACATATTTCTGATATATGTATAAAATGAATATATTTTTAGTTTTAATGTAGAGATCTGCTATACAGCATTGTGTCTAGAGTTAACAATATTGTATACTACTCTTAAAAATCTGTTAAGAGGATAGGTCTCATGTCAAGCATTCTTACCACAATAAAATTATAAAAAAGAAAATTACATATACAAAAAACATTTAGTTAGAAATCATTACAATGTAAGATTAAGGCAATATACTAACCAGGATATTAAATTTTTACATTTTCAATGTTTTTCTGGGTTCATTATGCCCCTTTGTGACTTAAGGTGTGGTTCCTGGACTTTCTTGAGTGGGAAGACTAACTATAAATTGATTTGTTCTCTTTGATATCACAAGACTATAACTTAAGTCCTGAGTAGTCTGGTTAAAAGGATGAAGTCACTCACAAGTGTTATCAGTACAGTGTGTCTCCCAGGAAAGCGATTTTGCTCTTGTTGAACAGAACCCTGCTGCTTCAATGGTACCACCCTGTTGGCTTCCAGAGTCATCAGCCTTGGCTTACTGACAGCTACACTCCTCCTCCATGTGTGTCACTCACAAAGGATGCGACCACACTGCCTCCTATGGCCAGCATTGGTAATGAAGCTTGAGTTTGATTATTTTACAGATTCCTGTGTTGGTCTTTGCCCCACCATGTGGCTCCTTCCACTAAACTTCCTTGAATTTCTGGGCCATGAATTGTGGCCAGTATCACCCTGCATCTGCAAGCCTGAGCTCTGACCAGTCATCCCAGCCCAGCATCCCCTGCGTCAGTATTTACTAAAACATCTACAAGGTCACTGTGATGACCTGCAGACCCAGTTTCTCCCCTTTGCCCTGCTCCTTTCTCCCCTCTTACTTCTCCCTGCTCAGCCTCTACTGACAAAGCCCAGGTCACTCCCCCTGTTAGAGCTGAGCCTCAGATCGGGGTCAAAGGTCTGATTTTAATTTTTATTCTGAAGGTTATTTCTTAGTCTGACAGACCTTTCATTGTCTTTAGAGCAAAAGTTATGTACTATGATCATTCTTATAGGAAAGTCTTTTAGAAAACATTTTAAAAAACAAGGTACCATTTCATTTAGGTCATATTTGTGTTTTAGACGTTATCTGAAAGTTGTAGAGTAGGAACAGTTTTTAGGTTAGGGTGGTACTAATAATATGCATGTCAGCTGAACATCAGTTGAATTCTCATTCTAGCATTTGTTTCCTTTTCAGTTTTAGAAGACATTGGAGTCCATGAAATAATTACTTGATGAGTAAGGGTCAGAGGTAAGGTATGGGAAAAGTGCAATGGAATGGAATAAGTTGAAAAGGAAGTAGATGCTACTAATATTCAAATAAAATAAATCTCCCATGCCAGATCACTATTCACTATTCAGATACTCAATATTGAGATAAAATACATCTTCTACGCCAGATCAACATACTTTTTTTCCTTTTGTTTGTGTAATATGACTTTATTGGGCTAACCTACCAAAGGCAATATATTTTGTTTCCTTTTAAATTTGATCATCCTCTTTACTATCATCCAAAGTAATGATTTTGTTCACCATAACCCACTTCTCTTTCCTCGTTTCTTTCCTTTCCTTTCCTCCCTTCCTCCCTTCTTCCTTCCTTCCTTGCATCCTTTTTAGTTGTCACCCAGCTTTATTGAAATACAATTTACATACAACAAAACCTACTCATTTTGAGACACAGTTTATTGAGTTTGGGGAATTGTAAACAGTCATATAACTACAACTACTATCAAGATACAGAATAATTTTATCGCTACGAAAATGTTCTCTCATGCTTCTTTACATGCAATCTCTTCTCTCAACCCCTAGGCTTAAGCAGCCACTAATCTGCTTTCCCTTGCTATAGTTTTGTCATTTTTATATTCCATATAAATATTATCAAGCTTTATAGCATTTGTTTCT
This sequence comes from Tadarida brasiliensis, assembly GCA_030848825.1. NCBI lineage: Eukaryota > Metazoa > Chordata > Mammalia > Chiroptera > Molossidae > Tadarida > Tadarida brasiliensis. The sequence goes on along the minus strand of CM061262.1, from coordinate 42,200,648 downwards.
GGCTTCTTTCGTTTATCAAAATACTTTGAATCTGTGTGCATACTGTTGCATGTATCAATCATTCCTTTCTACTGCTAGTATTCCATAGTGTAGATCTACCACAATTTGTTTATCTATTAACTAGTTGATGTACATTTGTTAAGTTTTGACTACTATAAATAAATATTTTACAAACATTTGCATTTAAGTCTGTGTGGACATATGTTTTCATTTCTCTTGAATACATACCTAGGAGTGGGATTTCTGGGTCAATGGCAAGTGCATATTTAACTTCTAAGAAACTGCCAAACTGTCCAAGTGGCTTTCTTTCTGTTTTTCAATCCCACTAGAAATGCATGAGAGTTCCAGTTTCTCACATACTTGTCAACACATGGTAATGTTAATTTTAGACATTCTCGTGAGTATTTAGTAATATGTCACTGTGGTTTTAGTTTGTACTTCCTTGATGACTAGTGATGTTGAATGGATTTACTGTTTGTCTGACATTTCCTTTGAAATGTGTGTTAATATATTTTGCCCATATTTAACAACTTTTTAAAAAGTATTTTAACTCTGATGAAGTCCATTTTCTCATTTTTAAAATATATTTCATGATTTTTTTGGACCTAGTTATGTAATTGTTCCCTAACCCAATGTCACAAAGATTTTCTTATATGTTTTCTTCCAATTTTTTTGTAAGTTTAGTTTTTATAATTAGGCTCATGATATATCTTAATATTTGTGAGTGATGTGACTTACTGGTCAAGGATAATTTTTTCATATATATAAAATCTCTAACTTTCCCAGCATGCTTTGTTGAAAGGACTCTTTCCCCATTGAATTACTTTGGCATCTTGTCAAAATCAGATGACTTTATAAGTGTGGATCTATTTCTCAGCTCTCTATCCTGTTACATTGATCTAAATGTTCGTAAGTATTTCAATAGCACACTGTCTTGATTAGTGCAGTTGTACAGTATATCTTGAAGTTTTCCAACCATTTTTTTTTTTAAGTAATGGTTTGGTTATTTTAGTTCCTTTGTCTTTCCATGTAAATTTTAGAATTAGCCGGCTAATTTCTTCAAAAAGCCTACACAAAATTTGGTTGAGATGGAGATTGAATTCCAGCTATTGCTAAATTTGAGGAAGAAGGTTCTTTTAACTATATTGAGTTTTTATTAATCACAGTTGCTATTTTCCAATTTACTCCAGATGATAGTTCTGCCGGAGTTTCCGGCACTACATAAGTCACTCTTCTTCGAGCTTCCTATAGCAGCCTCTTCATTGCATCTGCAGCTTCTACCAAAAGTTATCTTGCTAACACCACATATTTTGGATTTTTGCTATAGATGTCATATATTATAAAATTTCTTGTTTTCAATGATAGATACTCAAAATTCTACGGTGGAAGAAATTCAATCAATGAAAAATTATAGCCAAGCTAGTGCTCTGAAGCGATGTAGTAGATTGCATGAGTATGTGAAAAAAATAAGGACAGTATTTTAAATTAATATAGACCCAAATGAATGATTAGAACTCCTATACAACCTTCCAAATTCAGCACATACTGTACAGCTTTAGCTTCAGTACCTTAATCCCGATGCTCTTATTCACTCACTTATTGGTCTGATGTGCAACTTGGGCATATTTTTAGTGTCATGGAAGGTTTAATTCATGTTTTTTTTAAGCTATAAGGAAATTGGTGGCAGCTGCTTGTCAAGCTATATACCCTCTTGATGTAGCATGCTATCTGCTTCTAGCTTCTATACTTTGGACCTGAAATTTTTGGCTGTAGACAGTGTCATCTCATTGGAAGGGATAACAGTATATTCCACATTCAGACTTCTGATTAATTTATATATTGCTTTATTTAGATTGCTTTTTTAGAGTTTTCACCTCACATGATCTAATCTCATTACTCCAAAATCATGGAAATATTCCTAACCCACTGAAAAGAGCAGTGTGTAAACCACTGATTGAAACTGTGTGTGTGTGTGTGTGTGTGTGTAATCTATATCTCCAGGACCTAGCTAAATACTTGACTCATAAGAGATAATAAACTCCACAAACTTTTTATCAATATAATGCTGCTTTATTAAAGCATTACTGAGAAAGTTCACATGACATATAGCTGTGTCAGAAGTGCAGAGGTGGTTTCATGGCACCCAGGAATATTCTAGAACTTTGGTGATTCTTTGCTAATCACTGCTAACCCATGTTAGCCTAACACTGCTCTAATTGCTAAACGCGTCTGCCATTGCCTTAAGCTGGGGTGTCAAATTCATGGTGGTCATTGTCCCTCCCATCCCCACAACAGTCATTACTAATCAATCACTTCACTGTTTCTCCAGCCCAGAAGCAACCATGGAACTCTCTAAAAATAGTGTTCCAGAACCTACCACCAATCCATTTAAGTTAACATGAAATTTGAAACTTGTCATTCTTGATTTAGTTTAGAAGATTAAATATTTTTGCAACATCAACACAGCATATACCTTATTCCAAATGATGCATAATAACCTCTTGTAGATTGATGTTTTTTGAAACATCTTATAAATATGGATTGTGAATATTGTTACATTTTTCTGATAATGTCAAACACAAGTCCTTGGGAAAAAAAATAGTTTTGCTTAGTTAAAGGTACTTGTAAGAGATGGAGAAGAATTACTGTTTTTAGTTATGTAGTTGCACCATTTTGTTTTAAGCCATGCATATCTCTTGATAATTAAAAAAGTGTATTTTATCTTGCTCACTTTGGACAGTAAAGAATATGAGGCTGTCTTGGTGGTATCCAGCAGATGTATCGAAATCCCTACACTGTTGCAAATTTTATGACTAACTGTTAGTTGTCTCCTTAAGTTAATTAGCTGGAACCTGATGACAGTAGTTGCCTAGCCTCCAGTGAGGCAACCTTTCAGGATAAAATTGTGGCAGATGTTAGCATGGTTAATAGCAGACTTGTTTTTCTGGTTCTATTTACCAATTGTGAAAAATGTTTGGATTTTGAGTTTCTACATAAGCATCATCTAGGTTTTAAAGTGACACTGTCTTGCAAATAGAACTACATGGCTGTGGTTTTGTGCTTTCTCCAAAAAGCAGGTCAGGCAAGTGCCCTGGATGCCAGTTAGTGTGGATGCAAGAGGCAGATCATTACACTTCTGTAGTACTACCTGGCTGCTTCTCTCAATTTAAAAAACAGAATATTACTTTTCAAGTTCTAAAGACAGGGTGGTGATCATTTTATAGGTTAATCCAAACCCACCTGAGAAATAACTGCAAAGGTGAATTCACCGGACATGCAGCCATCAGTAAGATGTCCATCCTGCAGGAAACTGAGGCTAAGAGCAGCAGATCGTGAATGTAGTGGTGGATGCAGACTGAACGAAACACATACACACACAGCCCATTTGCTGGCGGTGAGGAGGAGGAGATATGGTTTCACCATCAGTCTGTCACATGTAAAGTGCAACTCTAGACACAGCCCATCTTTTCTAATCGCCCGGAGCAGCACAATGGAAGTTTTAGCAGCCAACCTTAGCATGAAAAGTAGATAAGTGATAATTGGAAGATTTCACATGGAATCTAACATTTCTGTGTTTGGGATCTTAGACAAAGACATCGGAACTAAAAGAATCAGCCATATTACATAGAGGACAGAAACATCTTAGATTGTTTAGGAGCAAATGTTCTCCTTGACAGTTTCCCCTAGCCTAACATAATGAATCAGTTACCTTGAAAAATACTACCTTTAATATATGGGAGCAAGGAGGCCTCCCAACTTCTGTGGCTTTGATTTAATCATGAAACCTACCTGATAAACCCACTTACTATTGAAATGGTTTCCTAGATGTTGCCATAGGTTGTTGATTCAGGGTTTTTTCTGTCCCCTTTGTGGGTGATCAGTTGGTTAATTAAAATAAGTCATAAAGAACAGATACAATTTGCTCATTCTAAAGTGTGGTTTGGAGGTTTTAATAACAATTTGTAATTGGGATATAGTAAAAATTAGAATGTATTTAATGCCACAGCTTGCCTATTTCATAGCAGAGAATTCACTCAGTGAAGGTAAATTTTATACATTTTTTTCTTCTCACAGAAGCTCATGTGTATGTCCTGGAAAAAATTGTTTCATATTCTTTTTGTTTTTATCTCTTCCACTGAATTAATTGTTTTGCTAACACATCGTATTCAATATGTCCCAAAGTGAACTTATTTTCTATTTTGAGCCGTGCTCATTTCTCACATCCCAGTCTCTGTCAATGGTACAAACACTTCTCCATTTATTCCGATCTTAAATTTTGTATTTCTTTCACTGGTAATTACCTGTTTTTTCTGATCCTACTGGTAGTTCCTTGTCTAGCTTGACGTGTCGTCAACGTAGGCAGATAGCTATTAAAAGAGAGGGAGCTATGCCCTGGCCGGTTTGGCTCAGCGGTTAGAGCATCGGCCTGTGGTCCAGAGAGACCCGGGTTCGGTTCCTGCTGGGGGCGTGTGCCTCGGTTGCAGTTTGTCCCCGGCCCTGGTTGGTCGTGCGGGTGGCAGCCACTCAATGTGTCCCTTTCACGTCAATGTTTCTCTCTCTCTTCCTCTCTCTCCCTCCCACTCTATCTGAATGAAAAATGTCCTCGGGTGAGGATAAAAAAAAAAAAAAAAAAGAAAGGGAGCTAGACTGGCTGGGCCTGATTGAGTCTGAAAGTTATACTTAATCAGGCTGGGCTCTGAGAGTTAGTTACAGCTTCAGACACCAGAAGAGATGGCCAAAACCCCACCAAGGGGATTAGCTTCCCTCCACCCTCTCCCTCATGTAGGAAGGAAGGACTTGCTTTCCAATCTCCACAGGGAACCACCGTCTCTACCCTGCAGATTACGGGTGGAGAAGGAACCAGTGAAGGGGAAATTCCTCTGCTGGGCGCATGTGCAGTAGAAGCCAGGATGGCACAGGGGGAGGTAAGCACAGGTGCACCAGAAACCAGATGATGCAGCAGAACTTTGAGGCATACACAGTGGGAGCCAAGATGGTGACCATAGAGGGGCAGTATCTAGCCTGGGGAAAGGATCAGATTAGAAGAGGGCATGAAATCCTGAAAGATCCAGGAAAGGGATTGGATAGGAGGAGGACCCAACACAAGCCCAGGAAGAGCCAGGACAGACCTTGGTTAATTTGAAAGAAAGCTTACTCCTTCCCAAGCCCAAGGTAATATAATCAAAGCTTAACAAAAGCCCATCTCAGTAGCACACATTAGCCCAGTTCACATGTGTTCTCTCTCCCAGGACATTGACCATTTTGGAAAAGTATCTGTTAAGGTCCTTTGCCCATTTGTTCGTTGGATTATTTGTTTTTTTGGTGTTGAGTTGTATGTGTTCTTTATAAATTTTGTATATTACTCCTTATCAGAAGTACCATTGGCAAATATGTTCTTTCATTCAGTGGGTTGTCTTTATATTTTGTTGATGGTTTCCTTTGCTGTGTAGAAACATTTTAGTTTGGTATAGTCCCATTTGTTTATTTTTTTTCTTTTGTTTTCCTTGCCCAAGGACATATATCAGAAAAAAACTTGCTACAACTGTCTGAGATTTATTGCCTAGGTTTTCTTCTAGGATTTTTATGGTTTTGAGTCTAACATTTAAGTCTTTAATCCATTTTTAGCTTGTTCTTGTGTACAGTGTAAATTGGTGGTCTAGTTTCATCTTTTTGCACGTATCTGTCCAATTTTTCCAATACCATTTATTGAATAGACTGTCTTTATTCCATTGTATGTTTTTGCCTCCTTTGTTAAATTTTAATTGACCACAAAGGTGTGGGTTTATTTCTAGGCTCTCTATTCTGTTCCGTTGATCTATATGTCTGTTTTTATGTCAGTACCATGCTATTTTTATTACTATGGCCTTGTAGTAGAGTTTGATATCAAGTAGCATGATTCTTCCAACTTTGTTCTTCTTTGTCAAGATTTCTGTGGCTATTTGGGAGTCTTTTGTGGTTCCATATAAATTTTTGGAATAATTGTTCTAGTTCTGTTAAGTATGCCATTTGTATCATGGTAGGAGTTGTGTTGAATCTATAGATTTCTTTGGGTAGTATGGACATTTTAATGATGTTAATTCTTCTAATCCATGAACACAGTATATATTTCTACTTATTTGTATCTTCCTCAATTTCTTTCTTGAATGCCATTGTTTTTTGAGTATAGGTCTTTTACATCCTTGGTTAAATTTATTTCTAGGTATTTTTTTATGCAATTGTAAATGGGATTGTTTTCTTAGTTTCCCTTTCTGATAGTTCATTATTGATGTATAAAAATGCAACCAATTTCTGGATATTTATTTTGTATCCTGCTACTTCACTGAATTCATTGATTAATTCTAGTAGTTTTTTGGTTGGAATCGTTAGGTTCTCTATATACAGTATCATGTCATCTGCAAATAATGACAGTTTTACTTCTTTCTTTCAAGTTTGGATACCTTTTATTTCTTCTTTTTTTTCTGATTGCTTGGCTAGGACTTCCAGCACTATGTTGAATAAGAGTACTGAAAGTAGACATTTCTGTCTTGTTCCCAATCTTAAGGGAAATACTTGTAGTTTTGCCCATTGAGTATGATGTTGGTTTGGGGTTTGTCATATATGGACTTTATTATGTTGAGGTATGTTCCCTCTATTTCCACTTTGCTGAGAGTTTTTATTATAAATGAGTGCTGGATTTTATCAAATGCTTTTTTGCATCTATTGATATGGTCATATGGTTTTTATCCTTCATTTTATTATGTTGTTTATCACATTTATTGATTTGCAGACATTATACCAACATTGCATCCCTGGAATAAATCCCACTCGATCATGGTGGGATACCTTTTTAATGTATTGCTGGATCCGGTTTGCTAATATTTTGTTAAGGATTTTAGCATCTATATTCATCAGGGATATTGACCTATAATTTTTTTCTTTGTAGTGTTTTTATCTGGTTTTGGATTTAGGATAATGCTGGCCTTGTAAAATGAGCTTGGGAGTCTTCCCTGCTCTTGGATTTTTGTGGAATAGTTTGAGAAGGATAGGTATTAGTTCTTCTTTGAATGTTTGGTAAAATTCACCTGTGAAGCTGTTCTGTCCAGGATTTTTGTTTGTTGGGAGGTTTTTTAAACTACTGCTTCAATTTCACTAGTTGTAATCTGTCTCTCCAGATTCTCTGATTCTTTCTGATTCAGTTTTGAAAGAATGTATATTTCTAGTAATTTATCCATTTCATTCAGACTGTCCAATTTGTTGGCATATGATTGTTTGTAACCTTTACTTTCCTTAATGCAAAATCCTGTTTGCAGTGTTTTGAGCTTTGATGTTCACAGGCAAAGGAATCCCCTCTAGTTGAGTAACATCATCATCCCTTTTCTTGCTCTACCACAAGCCCCTCTGTTGCCTCCATGATTACTAAAACTTTTCCTCTTTGGCCTTCTTTTAAACCTATTATTCCAGGAAGTGGTGGGACTTCACTTGCTTATATACACTTCATAAAGGAGTGTATTGCTGTTTATCATTAGAAGTTTTGATTTTAGTATGCAATGCTGAGAAAAATATTTTACATTTTGAGACTCAGCTCTCTCTTATGGTAATCAATGGTATCTCTCATCTCTTTCCCATGTGGCAATTGTGAAAACAATATAAGTGATGAATCTTAAAGTGCACTCTACACTCTTGGGCAGGGTTATTCAACCTTGTCACTATTGGCTTTGGAGGCTGAATAATTCTCTGTTGTAGAGGGTTGTCTTGTGTATTTTAGGATGTTTAGTAATAAAGAGTAGCAGGGAAAGTCACCCCAAAATATGCCACTTTGGTACATTAATTATTTTGAGCTATAGGCACTTGCAAACCAGCAACTGAGCAAGAGGTTTTCTCTGAACTTCCCTTATCTGCCTAAAGACACACTCTCTGAAAGGAACTCAGTTGTCATAAAATTACCCCACCCCCAGGAAGTTTTATCAACCAGGAAAGATTGACTCATCACGGTAGAGGAGATGAGTCATATAACACACAGAAAAACTTTTGTCATAAATGAACATATCTTCTACCTCTTCTTCGGGCCCATTCATCTTTCCCTAAAAATCATTTACTCTCTTATAAGAGGCCTACATCTCCACCCACCCCCCTTTCCCTATTAAGATCCTGAATTCTAAGACACATCTTTGAGTACTCATTTCCCCCTTAGTATCTCCCATGTATACATGATATATATATGTTATATACATGTTAATAAACTTGTTTTTCTTTTGTTAATCTGTCTTTTGTACAGGGATCTCATCAGGAATTCAGAACAGTAGAGGGAACATTATTTTTTCTCCCCTACCACTGCATCTCGCCTCTACCTACTGGATGCCATTAGCAGTACACCCTCCTTCTGATGTGACAAACAGAAATGTCTCTAGACATTGCCAAATGTTCCCTTGGGGCAAAATCATCCCAGGGGGATCCATCCCCACCCCCTCCAGGTAACCCTGCCTGGCTTTGAAGAATAGAAACATTAGCCCTCCTGGTTGTATTGGCAAGATAACTCTTACCTTCTTCTGGAGATTGAGCAGAGAAACAGAGCATGCTCAAACCCTGCCCTCTCTGAGCATTTTTTTTTTTTTTTTGCCAAATCTCTCAGCAGAACACTCCATTTAAACCCCTGTGCTAAGAGACTTGATCAAACTTTAGCATGGCTTCTAGTAGCCTAAGCTTGAGTCACTTGGACAGCCCAGCCAGCCCCTTTATGAGTGCTTGTCTGGACAAGCTCAGAGCTATCAAAAGAATTTACTATTTGCTCTAGCCAACACCTGAGATAGACCCTTGACCTCCTTTTCTTAGAGCATTAACTAAAAAGAGCTTATAATTGTTAATCTTTTTCTTTCCCTCTGAGATGTATATGTGTATCTCCTAAAATTCATAAGTGTCTTTCTCAAGGACCTAACAGCTATTTCTTTAAAATGGAATCATCTCAGATAGGGCCTCTATCTCTCAGTGTTCTTAGGAGGCTAGAACCCTAACTTCCATAACCGTCAGCTAAAAGGCAGGCCTGGCCTGACTGGCATTTACCCTGACCAACCCTTAGTAATTTTTTACCTCTCTGACTCTGCTCAAATCCACACCATTTCCCCTTCCTTCCCCTTCATTCTCTTTTGAAAATGCTAGTCACCTCTAAACAAATCTAAGTAGAGTTCAAAGCTGGACCCTCTTCCCAATTGCAATAGTATATAACTGTTTAAAATCTGTCCTTCCCAGTTTAACTGGTGTCCAGCTTTGTTTCTCTGGGACACTACACTTTCCAGGAGAATGATACATTTCCCTCCACTCTTTCTTGTTTTAATTTCCAGAGCAGTGGGGAGTGGGTAGGTAGAATGTCATGGTGAAGTTTTCAGAAGTACATTTGGCTACTGGCCAAAGCTACATTCTCAATCCAATTTTTTAAAATTCTGTTCTTCCTCTTTGTGAACTGACCTCTTATTTGGTTTGAAATTTAGTAAAGAAGTGAGATTAATTATCCCTCACCATCCCCAACACAAACTATAAAACCTTACATAAATTTCTATTTCTATTATCCCTGATTATATTCTGCCTTAACTTTTCTTGGAGCTAACAGTGGATAAGCCCAATGCATTACACCTCTCCAGGGCATTTGTCTTTTAAACGAATGGCATTGAATTTGTAATATTTTTACCCAAAGAATAACTTTGTCTGGTAAGAAGTTTAAGCCATATAACAGCCTAATGGGAAAGAAGATCTAAGAGGCTTGGGGACCTTTAAGAAGGCGTTAGTTACATCTCCTCAACTCTTCTCACACTGTTGTTTTATACTGTATTGAGTCTGATATTGTATCTGGGTTTAAAAAATGCTGTTTCTGAGGGACTCCTGATTTACTTTTTTTTTTAAATCCTCACCCGTGGATATTTTTCCATTTGTCTTCAGATAGAGTGGGAAGGGGAGAGAGAGAGAGAGAAACATCAACATGAGAGGGACACATCTACTGGTTGCCTCCCACACGACCCCGACCAGGGCCAGGGACGAACCACAACTGAAGTACGTGCCCTTGGCCGGAATCGAACCTGTGACTCTTTGGTCCACGGGCTGATGCTCTAACCGCTGAGCCAAACCAGCCAGGGCTCCTGATTTACTTTTAAGAGGAATTAAAAATTTTTATCAGACTAAAACTCTTACAAAAATATCTAGGTTATAAGTACTGTTACTTGGGGGGGGGGCACAGTTGCTATTATTCTGTGTTTTCTTCTTTCACAGTACATATATAAACAGAAGTTATGTTAAAGGAGTGTCATCTGAATGTCAGAGAATATATCTAAACCAATGTAATTATGAAATCTTTGTATATTAATGTAATTGTCTAAGAATTTTCAGGCAACATAGATACTGTCCAAAACAAAAGCTGGCTTCAAAGGTGTTGGCACCAACTGTTTTGATTATAAATTACAATTTAGGGATTTAATCATGTATTAATATAGTTCATTAAATATTATTACATTTTTCACTGCTCTCAAGTACTGTTGTTCTAGGAAACCAACTTCAGCCATTTGTTCTTGCTTTCTAGTAAATTTCTAGGTTAGCAGAATGAAAGCTATGACCCATTTTGTTCATTTTAAGCTTCTTCTTCAGTGGTAGCCAACAAGTAGGATAATATTCACTTGAGTTCCAAGTTTTATAATACATATTTAAGGAATACTTGACACTATTTCTTTCTTTTTTTATATTTTATTTTATTTTTTTTTATCCTCACCCGAGGACATTTTTTGTTCAGATAGAGTGGGAGGGAGAGAGAGGAAGAGAGAGAGAGAAACATCGATGTGAAAGTGACACATCGAGTGGCTGCCACCTGCACGACCAACCAGGACCGGGGACAAACTGCAACCGAAGTACATGCCCTTTACGGAAACCGAACCTGGGTCTCTCTGGACTGCAGGCCGATGCTCTAACTGCTGAGCCAAACCGGCCAGGGCTTGACACAATTTCTTAAGGAATTTATTAGCAGGGAAGAAAAGAAACAGATACATGAGTGGCAAAATACGGTTAGTGAGTTAGCAGGGATTATAGTAATTGATTTAAAATAACTAGGATTCATCAATAAAAGGCTTCTGCAAAATGTGGATTTTCATACGTAATTCAGAGGCAACAGAAAAAGAATCATATTTATCTTGGGCTGGACATTGGACGAGTTTGAAGGCAGTGTTCAGGAATATATATTTAAGCTGGAGGGCAACAAGTAGCCTTGGGAGGATAGGAGTTTCAGACATGAGAAAATGACATGGAAAATAACATTACCTAGAAGGGAAAAAAACTATGGGTTTATAATGCTGTGTCTGTGAAAAAAGGCAGGGCATGAACCATTTTCATCTCCGCAAAGGACTTTTTAATAGATATCAAGAACTTTTCTGATGGATCACGGATTAGAAACTAAGGCTAAAAAAATCACTGTGTTTCTCTCAAACAATGTTGCAAAAATAATTCCTGCTATTTCAACTACTGCACTTATTTGTTGATCAATTAACTTTTAAAGGTAATCTCTGTAGAGGAAAATATAGTTTATAATTGAATAATTGGGCTCTATGACACCAGAACTCTGTTTAATGTTATCGTGTTGCCCAAGTTCGTAGAAAGATTGGCAATCTTATCTAAGGTTAGGACAGGTTTTGAGCCATTTTATTCGATTCAATCACAGCTGTGTGTGAAGAACTTGCATTCTCATTTTAACACAAACTTCTTATTTCTCCAGACAGGTTAGTATCTTGATCAGCTCATTGGGTAGGAAGTATTTAATATATATAGTAGTACAGATGCTTTTTAGCTAACTTATATAAATAATAAGTCCAAAATGATTAAAATTTACTTCATCTGGTTGTATGAAACACATCAACTGTTATAATAATCAAGTTCAAATGATTCTGTGTTTAATTCTTTATTATTATTATTATTATTATTATTATTATTATTAATCCTCGCCCGAGGATATTTTTACATTTATCTTCAGACAGAGTCTGAAGGGAGGGAGAGAGAGCGAGAGAGAGAAACATTAATGTGAGAGAGACACATCAGTTGGCTGCCACCTGCACAACCCCAGCTGGGGCCGGGGACTAACTGCAACCAAGGTACATGCCCCTGCTGGAATGGAACCTGGGACTCTTTGGTCCACAGGCCGATGCTCTAACTGCTGAGCCAAACCGGCCAGGGCAATTCTTTATTATTATTTATTAATTTATTTTGTACACCTGAAACTAATATGTTGTATGTCAATTATACCTCAATAAAAATAAAATAAATGGGATCAGAAAATTTTTAAAAAGTTTTAAGTCCGGCCAGTGTGGCTCAGTGGTTGAGCATCAACCCATGCACCAAGAGGTCACCAATTCTATTCCTGGTCAGGGCACATGCCCAGGTTGTGGGCCTGATCCTCAGTGGGGGGCATGCAGGAGGCGGCCAATCAAGGTTCTCTCTCATCAATGTTTCTCTCTCTCTCTCTCTCTCTCTCTCCCCCCTTTCACTTCCTCTCTCTCTAAAATCAATAAAGGAAAAAAAATTTTTTTTAAGTTTTAATAGTCTTAAATAATACATACTTTTCAAAATAACATGCTATTTCCAAGCTTTTTTACTTAATGCTTATTGTCTTGTTAATAAAAAATGTGGATTACAAGCACATCTGATGTAAATGAATTATAACTTTATTTCCCCAGAATTTTGTGTCAATGAGATTTACTCAAAGCACTATTGTTGGGTTAATAAATATTAAAAGAGAAAAACACAACAAAAATCACACCTATTTATACATTTACAAGATCATTTTATTAGGACAGTTGCATAATTACTTAATTTTGGTTATGACCATATCTTTTTCTCATTTTTACAATGCAATATTTAATATTGAAATACAGTTTTTATATATTATCCATTTTCTGGGCATCAATTCGACAAGTTGAAAACTTAAAAAGGGCTTGTTGAACTAAATTTAAATGAGTTGACTCAATAAAATTCATAATGTAGAAATTATTGAACATTTCAAACTAGCTTAAGTTGTTTTAATTAAAATTACTCCAGTGAAATATAAAAAGACTCTTTTAAATGTTTGATTACTTCACTGATGAAAATAAAATGGAGCACTATAAAATTCATCTAATGCTATAAAAGGTTAAAATATTTTATCATTATGCCTACTTTTAATTATGGCTAATAGCTATATAATCTAATACTAGATTTTTTTTCAATGATAGTTTTCTTTGGATCCCTGAATATTAAAATTTGCCTGTGGATCAAGGAGGTAGGTGCAAAAATATATGTAACTCAGAATCCCATTGGAGACAAAGTATCTTATAGAATTACCTTTGCAGCTTTTATGCTTAAAAGAAAAGGCAGACATAGTTCAACCTGAAATATTTGTGTAGAAGAGTAAGAAGATGAGCAGAGACTGTAGAAGGATTCTGTTGTGTGTTTGGTTCAGAGAGATGAATGATATAATAAGTGGTACAGAGAAGGCAAACTTAGTTGACTAGATTTTGAGATAAGACAATTTTTTAAAGATTTAACAACAATAAAAAGCAGTTCGGAGGTGGAGATGTTATATAACGAGCCAGCGAGATAACCAGAGACGCACAGCCGAATTGTAAAGGAGCACTTTATTCACTGGTGGGCTGCGGGGGCTCTCCCCAAATCACAGCCCTGATTGTTCTTGCTCATTCACTTTTAAAGACAGAAGCCACATTTCCTTCTGGCTCCCCCTCAGGGAACCGGTACAATAGCAGGTGCAAAAGCGGTTATTACAGAAGCCAAAATAAGCATTAGTCACTGGGCTCATGATTTTCAGTTCCTGATACTCAGAAATTGCAAGATACATCTCATTACATAGGTAAACCATAACCTTAGAAAAGTTCCTTTACTTCTAGGGGTAACCAACCTATTAATAATTGGAAAAATACTGAGGAAGTTCCACTGCCAATAAAGATGGAGTGGCTTAGTTGCCTTAGCCAAGGGGCCCAGCTCAGAGACAGTAAACTTAGCTGTTAGCAGTAGGGGAAAATATCCTAAGAAGAGGGAGCATAATTTTAGAAGCATACAAATAATATAAAAAGTAACTATCTAGTTATTTTTCATTAGTAGAGGAAGAAATATTGGATTAAAGTTTTGTATACAAAGAACCAGATATAACTTTTGAATCAGGTTGACATTTCTGATTTTTTTATCAGAAAATATTTATAATTTTAATAGATCTTAATTGGATATATCATATGTATAATAAATATATCTATGTATCTATAATTCATGATTTTCAATACAAATTGATTTTACAACATAATTTTAACATCTTCAGAGATTTTTCAGATATTGCCTTTAGGCATTAGAAAAATTAAAATAGTGTCTCTGAAAACTATGCATATATATTTTTTTTGGTTTTGTGATATATGGCAAGAACCTTAATAGTTGTCAGGTTTTGTAATTTATTGCTGCAGCTTGAAATGTACCAGATGCAGATTTAGTTTTTAAAAACATTAAAAATTCTTTTATAGCACTGTAATTATGCTACTAAGCTTTTTGCTAAGTGTACTAGTCTAGCTTAGAGAAGCAGGAGAAAAAGCACAATTAAATAGATATGACTGCAGTCTAGATTTAAGAAGTCCTTATTCTCAGTGTTTTTCACTTAAATTACAAAATACAGGGAGCCATAACAACTGGGAGCTTTTCATTTTTAAGCTAAATTCAAAGAAAGATAAAAATCTTAGATCTAGCAGAGCCTCCACTACCGAAGTCTCAAATATTCAAGCTGTACATAAAAAAGGAAATTAAAAAAATATCATGAGAGTGACATGCATCCCAGTTACTGACTCTTCTTCTTTTGACTAGAAGACATTATTTTCTTTAGATGGAACTGTCTTGTGTAACATCTTTTATACCAAATCCAAGTTCATCCAAAGAATTGATTGAAGCTATTCACTGCTACTTCTGAATATCTAAAATTTCCATTATCCACAGTACTCGTAGTCCTTTTTACTTTAGATAAAAAGGGCCTCCTCTCCTCTGCAGATGGAGAGGAGCTATAATGTATTTAGGTGGTAGAGGCAAAATTTGAGAAGCATGAGTAAGTTTGTGAAAGTTATTCTGGCTTTGCATTCTGAGGGACTGATGGCCCCTGGCAGGATTTGAGGTTTCCTAGTACAGTGCTGTCTGTGGCCTAACAATTTGCTCAGGTACGTGATAGGGGTCTCTGCTCTGCCTAAATGTAAACATTTGGAATAATTAAATACTGAGATATGTCCAAAAATAGATCTATTACCTGTAAGAGAAAAAAATTAAATTCGGTCGGTGTAGGAATAAGAAAAACTATAGTCATGACATTTTTCTTTGCCTTTAACAATCTTTTTGGTATGGAAAGAAGTTAAATCTGCTGCACCCTACTACTAATTTAACTCTCACTAGTTGATTCACGTTAACTTCTATTTTAATAAAACTGGCTTATTATTGTTTTTAATGTTGTTTTTTGGTTGAGTCATAAATATCATTGTTGGTATTCTTGCTTTATGCAGTTCCTCTCACTTTAAAAGCACTCTATTTTATTTTATTGTTTTGCACTTAATTTTTCAAAGCACATTTTGAATCCCACTTCTTGTAAGAACTTATCTTTGTATCTCTAGAAAATGTAAGCACAGGCATTCTATAGGTTTGATTAATTTTAGGCATAATTTAAGTAAATATGTAAACTTTTGAAATCAAATCAGCATAAATATATTTTAAAATGTCACCCAGTGTTAATGTTATTGTTTCTCCTTTTAGTCTTAGTTATTTTCATTACCTACGCTCCCATTTAAAAACTGGATTTAGCATATGTTCATTGTTTGAAGTATCATTTTTTCCCCTTTGTTCAAGAAATACTTTAACAAATTTTAGGAAATTCTAACATTTCACTATTTATGCAACACTTTTTTAGGGCTTGTTGCTTGATTAATTATTAAATAATTATTACATCCTTCCTAGGAGTCCACACATCCTACTCTATCAGAAATTCTGGGACTTTTGGCATACATTTATTTGTAGATAAGCAATTTATGTTTATTTTGGGAATGTGTGAGCATATATTTATTTTTCTAGAATTCTGTTTGCTAGATGAATCAAACTTTGAACTTGGGGAGCAGAGAGAATCCATTATTTACTATTACAATTGAACAAACTTCCTTTTTAAAGTAAAATCATTAGTAAGTTCCTTAACTCTTTCAGGTTTTGATTGTCTTATTCTACTTAGTAGGGAAGATTAGAAACCTTGTCATTTTATTTGCATGGTTGGGATGTCAGTTCCGCATCTTGAACCTGGGGGTCCTGGAGAAGCAGACAGGCTGCGGACTTCGTCACTGCCCAAGGACACACAGGAAGCAGGTTTTGATGCTCACTGTCAATAACCCTGGGATTGCCCTGGCCGGTTTGGCTCAGTGGTTGGAGCGTTGGCCTGTGGACCAGAGAGTCCCAGGTTCGGTTCCTGCTAGGGACACGTACAATAATAATAATAATAATAATAATAATAATAATAACAACCCTGGGATTAAAAGTCTCAAAAATGAGACAAAGAGAATAAACACTCTCATGAGCACAGAGATGAGGAACCAGGTGGGCAGCAGGCTTACCTGGAAGTTGGAGATGTTGATATTTTTATGTTCTGTGGTGGATCACTGATTAGTGAAAGGGGCCATTGGAACTTGGGGAAAGGAGATCATTTTCTTGAGGACTTAAGAAAGCGCTTACCCTGGTGTGGAGAACCAGATGCTGGACTGCAATGGAGCAACATGTAAGGTAGGATGAAGGCAAATCTGGTGCATGTGTTTATGTGGGAGGCCTTTGTTCTTCACAGGGAGCCGGTTACTTATCAGATTTCCAGGAGAGTCCAACTCTGTGCTTACCTTCGTGATTCCTTGGCTCTTGGATTTTGCCCCGAACTGCTCCAAGCCTCTTATCCCGCTCAGATCTGGGTGGCATTCACTGCACCTGGGCTCTGGCCATGGCTCTGTGGGTTGCCCTGGTTAGGCGTTGAGGGGCCCCTGCTTCTGGCTTTGCCTTCTCATGTCCATCCCAGTGCTGCGGACACTTCATTCATATTATTTCCTGAGATAGGACAGAACCATAGATGTCAGTTTTACTAGGGAGAAAATAAGGGTGTATTGTGACCCTTGTGGGACAAGGCGACCATGAATCATGAATTCAGCACTGTGTTTTCACGTGTGGCTTTCCGATGACGTCTGTGCATATTTAAGTCAGACTGCTGAATATGGAGAGAGTTGAAGTTTGTTCAAAATCCTCAATGTGAATAACCATATTAAAAGAATTATCCAAATGAGATAGAATAAAATGACATTAATATTTCACTGGTTAATGAAGTTTTTGGTGACTTTGTTGTAAATAGTTCAGATTATTAAGCATGAACTTAGAGATAAAGAAAAGTAATAAATTGATGATGGACACTTTGGGGGAGAAGAAGAGAAATAAGCATGAGAAAATGAACCAGAGTGTTGGTACTAATACATGACTAATTAGTACACGGCCTCTACTTAGCAGGGTATTATGACACATAAGAGTTTTTGTTTGACTTTCTAGAAATATTCTGGTAATTTGGCGACAGATCTCAGAAGAAGAATCCAGTGGAACGGGATATGGACACTTTAGTTATCTAATTTATTTTGCTACAAGCGGCACCAAATGGCAGCCTTCCTATCCTGGGATTCCCCACCCTCTAACACCACTGGAGCTTCAGGAGGTTCATTTCACAGAAAAATTAAGAGATTGTTTTCATTGCAGTCAGCAGACTAGGGGATACAGCTCCAGAGAAGGATGCGAATGAGACCGGCAGAGGGTCCCTTTGGCCTGTTGGTCACTGATGAGGTTCCAGAGGAAAAGACCCCCCGACACATCCATCCTGAGGGAACGTGGTCCTTCTTTGCAGGAGTGGCTCACACAGGAGTCCCGCAATGAGGGCCAGTCCCCATCCTCTGTCCAATTCTGTTCCATTCTCTTTAGCCAATCTCTCATTTTAGAAGCCTCTTATCTAAGAAGTAAGTGACGTCTTGGGGAATCAATGAAGTCAATTGGTCAATTACTGGCATTATTAAAGTACTCTCCCAACAGCTCTGAATACTTGAATTTAAAAACCCTGAGCCTTTTAACACATGCCGAGTATTGCGAATGGTATCATTTAGTTTGTTTTAGGATAGTTTCTTGGCCTGGAGAGCATCTATGACTTTTGTCCCCTCCTTTTTCTTCCATTGCCCTGAATTTCAGTCTCTGTATATGAGGCCAGTAGCCAAGTGCACTATCGAGGAACATCTTGGGTTGAGCCTCTGGCAGGGTGTGAACTAAGAAAATGTCAAAGACTTTCTTATCTGTCTGGGGATTTCTAAGTCATTGACTATCTCCTCTTGATCAGAAACCACAGCTTTGTTGACAGGCAGCTAAAGGATGTGTGTGGGGAAGTCTTAGCCCCCACATGGAACTTCTTTCACCCCTACTGCTTTCTGCTAAATGTCATCACACCCCCATTCTCTGCTATCAGCAGCTCCCTGTCCTAACCTCCCTATGTCTTACATGCTCAATTCTCCACTTATCTTATATCAAATCTGTAATAGCAAGGAAAGGTTAGAAATGTAAAACAAATTAAAATGTCAGAAATGTTAAAAGGTATAGTCAAGGACACAGGATTAAGAGAAATGTCCTATTGCCTCACTACTGTGACCTTGTATTTGCAGGGTTTCTTAACTTCTAAAACACACATCAATAATCTCATGTTAACTTCCAGATCGGCTCTAAAGGCCTATATAGCCCACTAAGAATTGTATTTTACATATACTTCACATTTATTTCTCTCTTAGTCATCTTACTACTTTATTCTTTGCATATGTGCAAATATATCACAATATATATTTGCACAATATGTTGAAGATTATGTGAATGAATGGGTCGTTTTTAAAAGGAGACTGTAAGCTCATGATTGTCTCCCCAGAGTATGTGGTCCATAGTTATTCTCCAGAAAATATGATGACTTTCACTGTAGCACTAAGCTAGAGATATTTGCATAAACTAATACCAGTTATGACATGACGTGAATCAAATTCTTCACTAAGTACAAGCTGCAGAAGATATTTCAAGAAGTGTCTTGGTCATCTTAATGACTCCCGAAGCCATCTGTGAGAAAGCTATGCATTTTTCAACATTTTCAGCCTCTTGGCACCAAGTAATATGTTGAATCTCCTCATTAAGATGATGAAAAAGTTATGGCTGTTTTGTCCTAGCTCCCCTTCATGTCCATCTTGATTGCATCCCTTTGTTCTCCCACCCCCAGGATGCATCATATATCCCTTTTGTTTTACGAAGTTGGTCAAGGGTGGACGTGGTGTGGTACTAGGCCTCCTGGAGATGTTTCCTCTGTGGACGATGCTGAAAACTCCTCTGCGTGCTGACTTTTCTCGCCTGCCTTATGGAGCTAGGCAGCCACATCAGGTGAAAGGTAATACTTCAGATATTTCTCTTCTGCACATGAATACCTTTCATTCTTTACTTTAAGCCATTATTTACCTCACTTTTGTTGAAATAAGTCATTTTCTATTTGTTAACCCCCCTAGATCAAGTACCTTGGGGTTTGCATATGAAATGCTTAGAATAGTCCCTTGAATATCATTACCCAAGAAATATTTGTATATTTGTGTACTGAATTGGACTAAGTCGAAGGATTGGTGGCACCATAAAAGGGAAAAGCGGATTGGGCTGGTAGTGAGGGAGAGAGTGGGGAGCTTAGCAGATTGGGACATGGTAATTCTAGTGACCCTATGGGACATCCTGGTGGAAGGGTTTAGTAAGCAGTTGGTAATATGAGACTGGAGCTTGAAAGAAGGTCAGTGCCACTGATTTTGGGATAATCACCTGATAGCCACTTGGTAATACACAGAACCAACCAGGGGATAGGGAGAATGTGGACTGGGTGCTGGCATTTTTCAGGAGCTTTCAAGGGAAGGTGTGCAAGTAAAGAGAACTTTCTACTGACGTGCGGGGTTTGAGCTGTTTTCCTTATGAAAGCAATAATTAATTATATTTATGATAAAATTAAGCTCATTTCTTAGTTCAAAGCATAAGTGAAAGGGCTTGAGGAAGCCAGAAAGAAAAATATTGAAGAGGGCGAGGGACATTAAGCTCAGTATCAAGAGTTTGGCCAGGGAAATTCTGTGTTGGGATGTTAGTAATGTAGTTGACAAGATTTCTCATGATGTCTTAAAAAACAACAACAGAGAAATATGAATTATAATATTGCAATTACTTTGATTCTTAATAGAATGACTGTACCAATAAAGCACTGATGTTAAAGACTGCCCTTCAGTAGCCTGCCACGGGGCTCTGTTCTCAGCCATCCTGCTTAATGATTCCTATCGGTAACTCATATCAAGAGCTTGAGGGACACTTACACCCACAGTGACAGCAGCCTCAGTAGCAGAGACTGCATGATGGCTGACAAAATTAAAACTCAAAGTCTCAAAATCTTGATAGATAAGAAGGAGGAGTTAAATTAAGAAGAACACCAAAACTTACTCATTTTTCACATTAATTGAAATCATTTTTTGGTTCACTTAGCATATAAGCAGACCTGTAATTTTATTTATTTTCTGTTTTACTTTAATGCAAGACTTTGGATTTATATTTAATTTTTTTTGTTCCTCAAACAACCATATAAGTTCTGGACAGCTTACCCCCTAACCTCTTGTATGTGAGAAAAATAAACTTTTTTTTTTCTTTAAACTACTGATGTTGGGTTTTATGTCACAAGTGCTAAATATGATTCCTAATTGAGAGATGAGATCTGGGTCATTTAATCTACAAAGCAATCCAAAGAGGTAGGTTTTATTATAAATCTCCTGTTGAAGCTAATATAAGTTTATTCAGCTGCTTTAAGTCATACAGAAAGTAAGGGGGAAAACCTGCATTTGAACTCAGCTCTGCCTAATTCCAGAGCTCAAGTCCGCTCCTCACCACCGTGGGATAGAGCCTGCAGGGAGGCAAGGAGCAGGACTGCACTCAGGACAGCCAGCTCCGCCACGGACTAGCTGCGTGACCAGTATCCTGGTTCTAAAATGCAGCTACTAGGAATGCCTAGCTCATTTGGTCATTTAATGGGTGTCTGTTGAGTATCAGGCACCAGGCTAGGCAAAGGGAGACAGCAGCAAACAAAATAGTAAAGGTTTTTTCCCTGCCTTTATAGAACTTTCATTCACCGGAAAGTGGCAAGTAAACTGTACAGTGTAGCAGATAATGAGAAGCGTGATGGAGAGAACTAAAGCTGGGAAAGGTAAAATGTATGCAGGTGCTGAGCGGTGCAGGTGTGACTTCTGCTGTAAAATATTGTAGTGAGGAAACTGCTCACCAAGAGAAAGTCGTTTGAGCAAAGACCTGAGAGGGATGAAAGGGTGAGCCAGGCAGTAGCTGAGGGAAGGGCTGTCCATGCGGAGGTAGGACAGGCAGAGCCTGAGGCAGGTGTGCACTGGCAGGTCCCGAGAACGAGGAGGGTAATGTGGCTGCAGTGCTGTGGGCAAGGCAGAGGGCAGTAGGGGATGAGGCAAAGAGGGAATGAGGGGCCATGTCATCTGGGGACCATTCCCCATCTGACTATGAGTGGGGACGTTGGAGTCTTTTGAGAAGAGGCTGAACATGATCTCACATATCTAAAAGGAAAACAGTCTACTCTGTTGGGATAAATGGTAGGTTTGGCAAGGATTTTTTTAAAAAGTACAAGGTTAAGAGGTCACTGTAATAATATAATTGAGAGGTGGCAACAGAGTTGGAAAGTGGTCACATTCTTTAGGTATTTTCAAGGTACCATCCCAAGGATATGCTGATAGATGAGGGGCATGAGAGAAAGAGAGGAGTCAAGGATGCTCCAAGGTTTGGGGGCTAAGCAACTAAAAGAATAAATTGCCATCAACTGATATTGGGAGGACTAATGTTTGGGGCATCAGTTTCTCAGTTTTGGACATGTTAAGATTGAGATGCTTACTGGGCATTTAAAAGAAATCATTACAGGTTAAATATTAAAAGGTCTGAGCCGGCGGGAGATCACATCCTCAATGTAAGGCCAGTGTAGAGAAAGGAGCATTTTATTACACCGGTGGGCTGTTACACCGGCGGGCTGGGGGGTACAGCTTCCCCAAATCCTCAGCCCCGAGCTTCCTTTGTTCTTTGCTTATATAGGCACAAACTACAGGAAAAAACTGCATTAAAAAAAACCCCACATTCTCTTGGCAACGCGTAATTGGTGTCTGGGTTGGTAGGAGTTGTCTCAGAGGTAAGGAGTCTGCTCAGGCAGAGGTCAGGGCCATCATTAATCTCTTTTTTCTTATGGTTCCTCTGAGTTTCTCAAGGCCTTCATTAACCCCTTATCTTTGGGTTTCTCAAGGCCCTTATGTTTACAAAAAAGAAACTGCCATGGTGCATACGTGCAGTAACTGAGGGTCAGAATGGAGTTTAGTTTTGTTAAAACATTATTAACTCTTTCAAATATGAGTCTGGAGTTCACAGGTGAGATCTGTACTGAAGGTATAGATTTAGGAGTCCTCAGTTTATGGATGGTGTTTGCAAATGGAAGACGAGGTGAAATCACTAAGAGAGTGAGTGCAGCTAGAAAAGAGAGGATGCTTGACTAAGCCCAGGGATACTTGAGTATTTATAAGTGGGAAAATGTGGAAGAACCAGCTAAGGATACTGAGATTGAGAATAGGCATTAGGAGTAGAACCAGAGAGTGTGGCATCCTAAACCAAGTGAGCTGTTTCAAGGAGGGAGGGATCAGCTGCATGAAGTGTTGATGGGTCACATAACATGATTATTGAGAACTGACTAGAGAATTTTGGGAACTAGAAGGCACTGGAATATTGACAAAGCAGTTTTGGTGGGGTGCTAGAGGTGAAGGCCTTTGTAAAATGTGCCAAAGGAAGGAGGGGTGGGTGATTATAATCAACAAATATAGTTAATATTCTAGAAATTTGATATACAGGCAAGCTGAGAAATGAAGAAATAGTTAGAAGGATATGTGGTCAAAGAGGTTTTTTTGTATTTTTAAATAAGAGAAATCACAGAATATTTGTATGATGCTAAAATGATTTAAAAGTGGGGAAAAATTTAAGATTCAATTCTGAGGAGTAACTGATGATGTATGTAGGCATTTATGCATAGTAACACATAGAATACTCTATAGGTACTAGTATTATTCTCTATTATTATCTTCCCCTAAAGTATTACAGCATAACCCTTTCTAGTGTTGTATTTCAACTGTCTTTATCGATTCCCTTGCTTTTTATTTATTATAGATTATTTTTATTCAATGTCCTTAAAACTAAGTATTAAAATTTCTTCATTTTTTTTACTTAACTTACTTTGCATTTTTTCATTTAGATCAGTCCCTTCAACAAAATACAATAATTCCCACTCCCAACCCCAATCATTTCATAGTATATACTAGAGCTATAGCTCTGCAGGTGAATTATTTCAGGTTGAGAAATCTCATCATTTTGATTAGTTGATGGTCACCTTGAAACCATGTCAGCCATGAGCCTAGGACACTCACATTCTGGTTGAAGTGCTTTATATGAGCTGAGATGACATATGGGGCCATGGAAATACAGATCGTTGAAAACCCTGTGCTAACACTATTTGTTAGAGAGTAGATCTTTCTAGGTTGAGACTATATAGAGCAAATTCATTTTGCACTACAAAAAAGGTGTGTTAATTACTGTAATAACAAATGCACTTCCTTATTTAGAAATTTTAACTGAATTTTATAGTCTATATCTTAAAAGATGGGATTTATTTTAAATTTTAATTCTATTTGTCAGTTATAACAATGCAGCATAGTTGGATATTCTCAAAGTAATGAAAACTAATGCAGAACTAGTATATCCAGATTCTTGCCTGATTTAGTTATCCATTGCTGTCTGACAAAGTCCTTCAAAGCTTGGCAGCTTAAAAGAACAATAAGCACTAATCATCCCATACAGTGTCTGTGAATCAGGAACCCAGGCGTGACTGTGCTGAATGGTTTTGGTTTGGAGTCCCTCATGAAGTTGCAGTCATCTGAAGGCTTGATTGGGCCTGGAGGATTTATTTCCAAGCTGGTTCACTCATCATCTTGACAAGTTAGTTTTGGTTATTGGCCAGAGGCCTCAGTTCCTTGCCATGAGAATTTATCCACCGGGCTGCTTGCACATCCTCTCCACATGGCAGGTGACAGGCTGCAGAGTAAGTAATCTTTGAGAACAGGCAATGACACAGCCTCTGGAGTCAAACTCTGCCATTCCTATTAGTTAAACAAATTAAGGGGCACGTTAAATACCAGAATGCAAAAATCTCGGAGGCCTATCTTGGCTACCACATTGTGCCTCACAGGACTGTGTGGACCATGGCATCAAATCAGTTGAATAGTTTAACTATGGCTGAAGGTTCTATCCTCATGTATATTTTATCTGCCTCTATTTTTATTATTACAATTAATGTCCAGAAATCAAAGTGGTCCTACAATCCTCAGAATCTTCCAACAATATGGTGGAAGTATCAAGCAAGGGTAGATGTATTATGTATCTTATTTCTTTTAAAGAATAGATAACAAATGTACAAAGAACACTGCACATGAGTTTAAGTCTTTGCTGTAGAGATTATTGTGGCAAGTAGTTATATCTAAAGCAGTGATGATGATGATGATAAAATATCAACTCCATAGTATTATTGTGAGAATGAAATGTATATATATTTGAAAAAGCACTATAAAACTGTAAGGCATTGTCAATATTGCCAAATCAGAGCACATTCTGAAAAGTGGTGCTTTGTTTCAAATCCCCTTGGCCCAAGTCTGGTTTTAGCTGCATGGAATACAATGGTAAACTACTGCTAGTACTACTACTAGTACTACTAGTGCTACTACTATGAATAATAAGTTTCAAGTAAACAAAAGAGAAAGAAATTCATCATGCTTAAATATGATTGTCCCGTTGCAAGCCTGTGCAGGTCAGTATGAAAGCTGGTGGATAAATACTTCACTTCCTACCATTCAAGTGGACCATTCTGGGAGATCTTTCGTGTACTTCTCAGGAGGTCAGTGGAGATGAGCCTTTATTACCACAGTAGGAATCTCAACAGTGTTCCTTTATCTGACACTAGCCTCTCTGCCACCCAATCCCTCAGGTTTCCTGGCTTTTCACACCAGTTTCCCAGTAGTTCAAACTGAGACAGTAATGTGGTATGACTGCACTGAAGATGGGAATACTACTTCTGGAGCATGGTGCAGACAATGACAAGCCAAGGGAGCGGAGGGGGCAGCACAGCAGTGGGGGTAACCCACCCGGGAACAGGCAAGCATGGTCAATGTAATTATCATTGACCTCAACATGTCTCCCAGGAAAGTAAAGTGTCTGCAGAAATTATTTAAAAAAAAAAAAGTAATAAATGCAACAGAAAGTTAGAAAGCTTTTCAAGAATCCTATGTGCCAGCAATTCTAAGTAACGTCGGGGGTAAAATCCTCTTTCCTACCAGTGCGGATTGATCCTACCACCCTCCTTTCCTTCCTCTGTCTCTGGTTGCTGATGTTACTTTTCAAATCCAGTTATAATTCTTAAGTTGGATATGTCATGTTGGTGCTTTGGGCATTTAAATGTGGGCAAGGTATAGGGTATGCAGCTGTGTCAGGTCTTAGTTTCAATAAACAAGATATAAGAATATGAGTGACTTTGAACAATAAATTATTGCTATGTATATCAGCATGCTAGTTCTTTGTGTAGTCCCAAACAGAGCAACTTTGAGACAGAGAGGCAAATTCTTGGGTGTGACTAAGGTCTTAAATATTTCTATAAGTTTTTAAGTACTTCAGAATACTTAAGGTGAATAACACTCAGAGAGTAGAATTCACTTGCCCAAAAATATGCAACAAAGCTCTAGTCAATAAGACAAAATCTCAGAGCTATTATTTGGGGATATGGAATTTCAGTAGGCATTATTAATTTTTCATCCAAATAAAATTAGCTACAGTATTATATATATTCTATTGTCTTCTCTTTCTATTTTAGCCTAATTCATTCTGGTTTTGAGAAGAATCAATTGCTTATACTTATCTTTTTTACATTCTTTTCTGGATATTTAGTAGTTTTAAATGGACATTGATGTACAGTCCTTTCAGTATCCACTATCTGATAAAAATGAAAGCTTGAAGTGTTTGGCAATTTGCTCTCAAATGTAATTATCATTGACCTCAACATATGTCTCCCAGGAAAGTAAAGTATTACTAATTAGTGCTTTTTCTACTCTGTGCCAAGGAAATGAGAAAGAACTTATATAAACTGATTATATAAAATGTGTTTTCACATCTCTTTCTATCAAATAAGTCATGATTAATTCTGGTTGATATTTTTTCTCCACTCCTGTCTACATTAAAAATGTCATTGTCAATAAATTAAGGTGTTACAATGTATTTCAAGCACCTAAAATAATTAATGTGCTGTATTCTTTTTTAAACTTTATAGATTCCTTTTGCTTTTATATATATATATATATATATATGTGTGTGTGTGTGTGTGTGTGTGTGTGTGTGTATCTGTATGGCTAGGCTTAGGCTTGGTGATTTACTTGTTAAAATCCCTTATCTAGGAAAAATATGTTGCCGTTATTGTATCAAATATGTAATTGACTTATTAAATTTGTGCTTATATATGCCAAGAGAACCAGCCTCATTACCAATCAAGATAACCTTCTGCTTAATGAAATATTTGAAAATGAAGAGACTAGAAAATGCACTTTAATAGAGAAATAATTTATCTACAACAGTCATTTTCATAGCTGTGTGTGTTGGGGTACTGTGGATGGGTAAGAAAGTGGCTTTGGATAAAGCCTAGTGAGGTCCATAGAGTAAGAATAGTTATTTTTATAGATTTATGGAAAACAAGGTACAGGAATAGAATTTGGGAGTGTATCAGAATGCATGTTAAAATTCCCATTAGCTTATAACTCCAAAATTAAACTGGTATTGGCATCTGTCATTGGGATGCAAAGCATGCTATAAAAAAAAAAAAGCATTTCACTTGGGAATCCAAGATGTGAATTTTTTTGAGATTATCAAGTCATTCACTCAAAGCTGTTGAACGTTTGATGTGGGGGCCACATTTGCAGGCTGGACTTCACACCATGTAAATAGTTGCCCACTCTAGGCCAGAATTTCTCGTTGGAAAACATAGACTTAATCTCCTAGATACAGATTAGAATGAAACTTTTTAAAGTCTCTGTATAAAAAAAATAAAGTTTTTTCTTTCTCCTCTACTCTCACACTGCTGTGAAAAGTTGGCATAAGCAGAGCCATTTTAAAATGGAGTCAGGGCGGCCATCCCAGAGGAACTGCCTGGCACGTCCTATTCCTTGAACCTTTGGCATGTTTAAACTGGGCAAAATAACCTTTGGACTGGGCCAGAGTAGCGCTGTCTCCCAAACAACTGTTTGTAAAACCAACCGGAAAGCACACATCCTAACTATGAGGACTGGTAATTAAAGACATTTCTTAAAATCAGTGAACAGCTGAAGAATAGCTTAGCTAATTAGAACCAATAGAAATTCCTTCCTTCTATTCATGTAATTATTTTTCTTCCTTTCTCATATAAACCCCTTGCCTTCATAACACGATTTCAGTTTCTGCCTGAATCAGTGCTCCCTGAATAGCTATTTCTTGATCTCAATTAAATGCTTGTTGCCTCTCACTTTGGCTTTTTATCTTTAGGTTAACATTACACTAATAGCACTACTTCACTAATGGTCATGGAATGTGTGGGGTTTTCCCACACCAAGCACTCTGTGACACCAACTTGGTGTCCTTCAAATTGAAATAAATTCTGACACTATCTACCTGGAGACAGCTTCAGATGCCCCTTCTTAAGGGCTCAGTCCCACAAGACTGCCTGCCCTCTTCGGATGCCAGTTGCCAGTCCTGGTTGTTACCTGTGCTTCTGGTTGAGGGGCTATAAATTGGAGGTGCCCATGATCCTCTCCTTGGTTTTGATTAATTTTCAAGAGTGGCTCACAGAACTCAGAAAAACATTTCACTTACTAGATTTTGAGTTTATTAGAAAAGAATATAACTTGGAAACAACAAGATGGAAAAAATGCATAGGGTAAACTCTCTGAATCCTCCTTTGGTTTTTATGGGTGTTTTTAGTAGGCATGATTGATGACATCATTGGTCATTGATTTTTTTAAATATGTTTTTATTGATTTTTCAGAGAGAGAGAGAGTGAGATAAAAACATCAATGTGAGAGAGAATCATTGATCAGCTGCCTCCTACACGTCCCCTACTGGGGATGAAGCCCGAAACCTGGGCATGTGCCCTGACCGGGAATCAAACCGGGACATTTCAGTCCATGGGACAATGCTCAATCCACTGAGCCACAACATCCAGGCAGTCATTGATTGATTCAACCTCCAACCTCTGCCAACCTCTGGGGCTTGTGTGAGAGCTCATGCTCCTGCCTCCCCTCCCTGGAGGTGGGGTGTGTGGGCTGAAAGTTCCAACCCTTTAATCAAGTAGTTGATTCCGCTGGCAAGCAGCCATTATCCTTAGGGGCTTTCCAAATGTCACCTCATTAACATACTTACAAGTGGTTGATGACAAGGGTTATGAGTAAGGAGACACCCTTATTGCTCTTATCATTTAGGACGGTCCAAGGCTTTTCTGAACTCTGGGCTAGACACCAAACATATGTTTTATATTATAAATCACAATATCATAGTCATTGTCATGGATGACTATTCCTCTCACTAGTGGTTCCTGAGTCCAACTTGGTGCAGATATAGAATTCCATTGTGGAAATTGGGAGCTGAGTGCCTGGAACCAAACATAAACACCCAAGTGACCCTCTGTAGATTCCTCTCTAGTAAATCACTGGTCCTCACCTCAGCACCAGTCCTTCCCTTGGCACTCTTTCCCACTTACCCTACATGTGGCTCCAGAATACAGACAGCAGGGAAGCTAACGTATGAGAATTATGGTAAAGCTTCCTGAAAGTCTTTCATAAAGGTGATATTCACTTTCAATTCTCCCCCCAATATTTCTGGACTCCTTCACCATGGTGCCAGGGCTGGTTGAGGGGCCTAATCTTTCTAGTGAATCAGATAAGATCCCAGTGAATAGGCTGGGCAATAACTGTAAGCAGCTTCGGGTAGTTGACACTAAGCTTACCCTTCTCGGATATCAACTGTTGTGTTTCTCTGTTTATGCACGATAGGTATACCAGCAGGGCATCTGATGCAGATTCTTCTTTAACCTGTCTCCTGTCACATACTGGTGTAGGTATGTGACAGGAAACAGGTTAAAGAAGAATCTGACTTATTTATTGACTTATAGGTAAATGTTTTGTTTTTCTTTTAAATTGCATCCTTCAGTACAAAGCCTCTGGGCATAGTGACTTGAGAAACGATATAAACTGATTTTTAGAGCATGGACTCAAATCTTTCACAAGATTTGTAGTGGTATTTTAGTTATTTATTTTGGATCTGCTAGCATAAGAAGAGAGCATTTATTCCACCTCTTGAGAATTGAAGGATTGGAAACAAGGTGACTTCTGTTGAAAAATGTTTTCCTCCAATTTCTGTAATAATGGTAAATCAATACTAATTTTAGACTGTAATAAAGAATAAAAAAACATTTATTTGAGCAAAAAGAGCTGCAGCCCAGGAGACACAGATTTAGGTAACAACCTAAATTGTGTTCCACGGAGACAAAGGGGAGGCTGCCTTTTATAGCATGAGTTCTGGCCCAGGTTCCCAATTACATCTGTTTTATGTAAATGAAGTATCCAAATTGTGCAGTTCTGATTGGTTGGTATAGATGCAAGTAAAGATGCAGTTTGTGCAGTTCTGATTGGACAGGGCAGGTCTCATTTGGGAGATGGAAAGATGAAACCAGGGTTTCCCTCCAGTGGTGGATTCAGACATGGTAAATAAGCAGGGCATAGTGGTGTAATCCCAGAATTCAGTCTGAGATTCTTCCTGGTATACAAAGTACATGAGATACTGTCATCAGATGGCTGTTAGACTCTTATTATTTATAAAATGTGGGCCCTCTGTTGACCATCGGGAGTTCATCTCAGCAAATAAATTCCTTCTCAGCCTTTACATCAAGTGACTCTTTCTTCATGGGGCCCACATAATAAATAAGAGAACTTTCACATTTATATTCTGTTTATTAAAATGTATTGAGTTTATCAAGGAAATTTTCATGCTTCTGGATTTTTAGGGAAGGTAACCTAAGAGCAGTCTTTTTTCCATCTCAATTCAAAAATCTTTATTTAGCTTTTTTGGTTCAACTTTTTTTTTTTAATTGAAGTGACATTGGTTTATAACATTAAATACATTTCAGATTCACAACATTATAATTCAACACCTGTATACACTACAGCATGCTCACCACCAAAGGTCTAGTGCAAAAATATTTACTGAGCATCTAATATATGTGTTTATTGTCCACCTCCTCCCCAAAGTGAGGAATGCCATGATGATTGAATCTGTGTCTCCAGACTCCGGAGATACACAATCTCACAAGGAAGTCATATATAAAACCAATGCGAATGGAGGAAAATTCTACAGTAGGGGCACAAAAACTGCATAAAGTGAACTAGGGAAGATGGCATTAATTCAGTCTGGGGTATACTGCAATTTAGAAACTTTCATGGGAGGGATAAGACATGGTCTAGTGTTAAAAGATGAGGATACTATTCTATGGCCAGGTTTTAAGGGCTTCCAAAGGGCCTTTTAAGTGGCAAGTGGGTTAATAAAGCCAGACTTTGCACTGAACTGAAGTGAAGGGAAACGGTGATTTAGGAAAACAGGCTGGGACTAGGTTGTGAAAGAACTCAGATGTCAGGCTAAAGATGGCTGAGCATTTTCCTCTATGTGACTGTGAATCTTTTGGGTTTTGTTTCTGAGAAGCTGCAAAAATCTGATGAAAGTCCTCTTATGTATGTTATCTGCCCTGAATCTCCCTTGTTTTTGACTTTGTTAGGTAGCTCTGAATCTCCCTCATTTTTGACTTTGTGCTCTATTGGTTGTGATGGCAGCCCCTCTCCAGCCTTTCACTCTTTTGTTAAAGGCATAGAAAATGTTTAGTTGTGCTCTAGTTCCTTCATGTTGCCTGGGGACCTGTGGGGCTGGCAGTGACTACTCATTCCACCAACATTCCTGCCATCTACCTCTGTCTATAGCAATGAGTTTGCGGATCATTTTAGTTCAGAGAGGTCAAGAGGTCTTTCAAGGGTCTGATCCTTCAAACCTATTTTGAAACTTTTTTGTTGTTTCAATCCTCTCAAAGATGAGGAGGTGGTAGGGCAAGGAGACAGACCATGTCCAACTTGGATTGCTCACTCTCCAATTCCACTTTGACTTCCCAGCTCACAGAGTCTTTATCTAATAGTGAGGGAGGGGGTGGGGGTGCTAGGGGAGAACCAGGGAAAAACTCATCCTGCCAACCTACATTTACTTTAAAATCTTTTGTCTTAACACTTAGACCTTGCCTTTGAACTAAAAAGCTAAGAATTGCTGTCATTGTTCTTAAATTCTAATCTGATAACTAATTCTGGGACAAATAGGGGTTCCAAGGCTCAAATTACAAAGGGATGCCTCCAGGGCTAGGAAAAAAAGAATAAGTTCCCCCAGTGGGGAAAAAAAAGAATATTTTATATTCTTATTTTGCCACATGTAGATTAAAAAAAAACTGATGCTCAGAGACATTAATAAAATTGAATTCATAGTTAGGATTGAAACCTCTTATCTCTCTGAATTCAATCCCCAAGTTGTTTAGAAGATATCATGCTATCTTCTCAGTAAGTCATTAAATATCATCTGGCCTTCGGTTCCTCGTCTCTAAAGTGAAAAGCTTGGACCAGATGAATTCTAAGGCTCATTATAGCTGTTAATGTGTTTCTTAGGTTGAAAAAATTCAGAACCACCTAGATGAGAAAGAAGGAATGTGTATGTATTCTTGCCCTCATATGAACTCATAAACCTTCCCCTAAGAAAGAGCATAAATGTAGATCCTGCCTAGGGTGCAGAGATCTACGTATTGATTAGAGCAAAGAAAACATTCTATTTGTTAACAAATAGTGGCAATGGGATCTCCAGCTACCAGTCCACATTCAAATGATTTTATGTTCATATGAGTGATATTCGCTTTGTTTTTTTAATCTTACAGTTAAGCCTTCATAACTCATATATTCCGGAAACATTTTTTAATCAAATCAATAAATTAAATGAGATTTGCTCTATTATTATTCTTGATGCAACCTAATTATTATTTGTCTCTATTTTAATATTGCAGTCTTCTTAATATTAGCATTAACTTTGACTTTTCCCTGTTGATTATGAAGAGTGTGATCTTCAAAGTCTTTCCCAGTATCTAACACTGCAGCTCAACTTGTTTGCTATCCTCCATCTTATCTGCACAATTTACACCTGGCCGCATACTGACAGTTTGAGTTAGTTCTAGGCAATGAAATGTGAAAACTCTGATTTATAATGTCTGTCTGTCTAGGACAGACCTGTCACTGCTTCATAGAAAGCCCTGCTTCAATTTTTCCCCAATTGATTCTGAAACTTGACCTGCAGTAGAATTTATCAAAGAGATTAGAAATGGCTCAGGTACGTTCCCTGGGGTAGCCTTTCTTTGGAGGACTCTACCCAAACGTGACTGTGCCTTTTACCCAGCCTGTGAAATTAGGATATTCACTATCTATGGACTCATTTATCTTTCACTAGGGAAAAACAGAAACAAAAACAAAATAGAGTTTTCTAAAGACTATTTTTCTTTCTTTTTTTTCTGTTATACTTTATATTTAGGAACTTAGTAAAAGTCCTAAACACCTGGTTGAACTTGAAAAGCCAAATCTAGTACATAACTATATCAGAGAAGTCTATTTTATAAGTTGAATTCAGATGTAAAAGAAGAGAAACATGTTTGAGTTAAGGAATAAACCAAAAGTTCTAGTATTTTTCAAGCCCATTCATTTTCAGAAAAGGGAAAGCAGATAATGATTCAAATTCTGGGTTTTATTTATCTACTTACTTAATGACCTATTTAATCTTGCCTTGAGACAAAAATGAAGATGGAGTTAGTGAGGAAATCTGAACTCAAGGGGTTCATGCTCCAGCATTGTAAGGTGGAGGTCTCTTTTAGTGTGGAAATAATCAAAATAACGTTACAAAACAGATACATTAAAAGGTATCAAGAAATAGACAAAAGGTAGCAAGCATTTTAGGATAATGAATGATATTGAATTACAAAAAAAAAACAATGACATTTCAGACTTAGCTGGAGCATCGTCAGAAAGACACATGTTGCCTAAATGTCTAAGGACTAACTAGGGGCAAGGACATGGATGGTGCCTTAGCACCGGAACTTACAAAAGTGGTTTATCTGCTGGGAGGTCTGAAAGGTATGCCTGTGACATCTTGACTGTTTTACTTCCCATATCAGCAGGGTTCACACATTAATATTTTCACCATAATGCTTCCTTGTAGAGAAAAGGGGAAAGTTATGGTTACTAATTGCCTACTATGTGGAACTTTTTGGAGAGGTCCAGTGACTTGGTCATACACCCAGATCTGTCAACACTGCTATACCCCAGAGACTTGAAATTCACAGTGCCAGGTCTCCCCAGGATGGGATTAAGAAATAGAAAAAGGCTTCCTGTATGAATGGGCATCTATAAGCAAATATCCTCCAATCTTACTATATAGATCAGCAAACTTTCTGCTCTATAAAGGTCCAAATGATAAATCGTTTAGGCTTTGTAGTCCTTACATGCTCATCGAAACTATTCAACTCTGCTGCTGTGGCACAGAAGCAGCTATACACAGCCTGTGAGTGAAGGGGTGTGGTTGTGTTCCCAGGAACTCTCCACAGAACAAGCAGCAAGCTGGACTTGACCTGTGGGTTTCAGTATGTCCACCAGTGTAGTCCACTGGTACATCTGATAATGACTTTTGGGACTTTAACCAGGTTTCCAATTGGCATGTCCCTTCTCAAGCACAAGAGGTGAGGGTCAGTAGTAGTGATTGCCAGAGAAGGAATTTAAAAAATAAAAATTAAGTAGTGGTGATCCTAAGCTTTATAATAAGCTAGCAATTAAGCAACAGATACCTAGTCTTTACAACATGCTGCCTCACATTCTTCTTTCTCATATTTAAGATAAGAATCTGGGATATATATATATATTCATATTATTGTTTGTAAACCAGAGCATCTGACAAATTAAAGAAAAAAGTCCTCCTTGGGGTGATGACCACACAATACAATATACAGATGATGTATTATAGGATTGTACACCTATAACCCATATAATTATATTAACCAATGTCACCTCAACATATTCAATAATAAAAGAAAAAGGAAAAAAAGAGTAGTGATTCTGGACCTACATAGATATAAATATTTATATGCTGAGAAAGAGAGAGAAAGGGAGAATATACCACATATAGGTACACATGCCAACCTATCTATAAGCAGTATTTTCTTTATATCCTTAGTGCTAACGTGGTCTGATGCTTTCTTGGTAGTTAAACACACACACACACACACACACACACACACACACACACGTACACATGTTAACAAGGTCTACTTTTTTTTTTTGGTGGTTAAACCTAACATGGTCTAACACTTTTTTCTTTAAAAAAAAAAAGTCCTCAAAATGTGCCTCCCCAAAAGTGAGTAACCAGTGATTTTTTTCCAGGTTGGACCACTCACCTTAATATAAAAATTGTTCTGGTCAAGAAGACAGAGGGATTCCTGAGAAAGCCAGTGACGAGCGGCCGGCAGGGCGAGCCCATGCACGGAGCCGGTATCAATCCTCACCAACTGCAGAAGGGAGAACTGAGGGAGTGTCTGTGAGCCTAAGACAAATACATGAATTTGAAAGGCTCATAAATTTTGTGATGATAATAGAAGTAGAAAATGTTAGCTTGACACATTATTGGGAATGGCATATTAAAACACAGTCTTAATGAAAACTAATATCTTATCTTCGAAAAGATTTAAAAAACTGTAAAAGACCAAGGCTCATTTCTTATTCAAAGAGCCAGTGGAGAGTAAAAGAGAAGGAGGAATAATTAGAAGGGATGTCAATACCCCAGTCTTCTATGCATCTGACCACAGGGCCCATTATATAAAGACATAGGGGGAGCCCAAAGGCACAAAGCCAAGGCAAACCACCTGTGGTAAGAGCCTACTAAATGCCAAGCATCTGTTAAGTATGTTGAATGTGTCACCTTGGTTGATCCTCTCACCAGTCCTTTGAAATAATAGGTGCTGTCATCATTTTACTGACTCGGGCAGGGGATCAGAGATGCCAAGTGACCTTCCACAATCACTTTGGTGGGGCCAAAGTTTGTATCCCAGTCTGTATCTGTCTGAAGCTTTTCCAAATGGACATGATGAGGAAAGAAAGAAAAGGTGACATCTCAAACAATTGTGTAAATCCACATCTAAGCTGAATGAAAGGGTTTGTAAAAGTAGAAAATAAGGAAAACATACATTTAGTTCAGCAACAAGATGAATTTTATGTGAGAGTCAGAAATATTGGTTACTACTAAAAATTAGCACATGATATTGATATTTTGGGGGGATATGACTAATATATTAACAATATCTTCAGCTATGTCAGAAATGGGACATCATCTTAAACCCAATGGAAAGAAATATGTCCACATTTACAAAACAAATATACACACATTAAAAATAACCCTATTGGAAACTGTGTGCTTAATTTGAAAAGATTAGAAATCTTCTGCTCCATTAGTAAAACAATTTTTAAAGGCATTGTATCGGTTTCTGAATAGTTTTGTGCCATATTAATAGAAAATTGAGGAAAAGAGTTATCCTTAAATACCTAGGGAACATAATACTATACATATATCTTTTTAAATATGTTTTTATTGATTTTTTAGACAGAGAGGAAGGGAGAGATGAAACATTGATGTGAGAGATAAACATTGATCAGTGGCTGCCTCCTGCATGCCCCCTACTGGGGATCGAGCCTGCAACCCGGGCATGTGCCCTGACAGGGAATTGAACTGGGACCTCCCAGTCCATGGGACGATACCCAATCCACTGAGCCACACCGGCTGGGCAATACTATATTTTTATTTCCATATGTTATATCTTCTAATCTGTTTGGTATTATGAGCTGATGGATTGAAATGTGGCTATATATTTTACTTTGCTATTGACACATTTTAGTTAATAGTCTCAAGTTAATACTAGGAAGAAAATGTAGAACATAATCCTTCTCCTAATTAGTTTAATGTACTTTTTGCAGATCATTCCATTGTGCCTCATCCTCCTTCTAGGGGATGAATGATGGTACATATTTTAAGAATCAGTTCTCAATTATTCAGAGAATTTTCCCATCTGTAAATAAAAGAACAGCATTAAATTTGCAGTTTGACTCCTTAGTTCTATAGTATGTTGTACATACATGTCTCTCCACCTTTGGGCAAACCAAAGCATGACTTCAGAGTTATAGTATTAGTTTTTTAACAGTATAATCTTTAGATTAATATAGCAAGTTTCCTTTTCCTACTTATAAAATATTACATAATGGAATTAGATGCTTCTACCCTGTTGATGATCATTTTATGATAATCTGTATTGAAGGTTATTCTAATTGCTTTTAGCAGTTGAGGGCTGACCACATTCCAGAGCGGCTGAGGGAAATAGAACCCACAAATTAGCCTAATGGGATTTTCAAAGTTCATTTAAAAATCAAGAATAGAACTAGTCTTCTGAGTGCTGTTGGCTTCTCTAAAGTCTTGTTCAATTATTGTCTCAGGATTTAGGCATTTGTGGCAACAGAGCAGTGAAGAGTACAGCTGACACATTTGAAAGTAGCAGCAGAGTAAAGGGTGAAATCTCGGGCTTTGGAGTCAGACTACCCGTGTTGGCTTCTCAGTCCTGCTGCGCAGTAGCTGTGGCACCTTGGGCACGTCCTTACTCTCATCTCTAAAATGGTGATGATAGCTGATTGTGTTCAGTTTCCCTAATGGCATGAAAAGAGTGTATAATATATAGCACCTTTACAACCAGGGTTAATTTCCTCATTCTGGGGTAGGAGCCAAGTAAATAAGTGGAAGGAATACAGTTCCCTGGGAAGATTCCCATAAGGAGTGCATGGGCTGTAGTTTAATGGGCAACCTGCACAATTGTGTCCTCAGCCAGGGGTAGATGCAATAAATGTATCACTTAGCACCTACAGCAGAACCTGAATGCAAGGGTGATAATGAACGGGACCGACCGAAGGAGTAGCTCTGGGTCTAGGTTGGGATGTCTGCTTTTGCTTCTCTGCCAGCGCTGTGTGTGCACCCTCACACAGCTGCAGCCAGGGACCTGTGGCCAATGTCGGTCTGGAGTCTTGCCTTGTCTATTGGACCTCCAGAGCCATATGCCCCTCAAACCTTTGCATCACTTATTGTATCCATGAGAATGCTGGGAAAGCAGGTTGACAGCCCACAGCAGTCCGCTGAGACCCGAGGGGTAAATACAGGAGTCTAGAAGGAAGATCCAGGTAGTGCGATGGCAATGGAAGGGGTGTGAGTGCAGTATCCGAACTGTCTGGCCACTTGCAGCCACAGAGAAGAGGGCGATGGACAGCATATATGTTGGGCCTAGCTCTACGATCATGCCAAATTATTATTTTTAAAAACACATCAGTCACAAGCTTCACTAAGCCAGCCGCTTCTCAAGGATTTCCTCCAGCCAAAGAGGTTTTCTTAGAGAGTATTTATTGAGGGATCAAAGGAACAACCAAGCAACCTTGTTTATAATTGTCCCCCAAGGACCTACCTGCATTCTCCCCCCCTCCTTCCACATGCTATTCCATCCCATTCAGGACCAGCCTTTAAATATGACTTACATGATGACATATGTAACGAGCTAAAGTGGACTCCCAGAGCAAAGAGCCAGTGAATCCCTGTGACCTTGAGATACCCTATTTTCAGTGAAGGGAGAAGAAGTCCAGTTCTATAAGAGTTGATTTGCCTTGAGAACAGAAATGTGGTGCAGCCAATAGATCTGGATGGAATGTCACAGTGGTGTGGCGGTCCTTGGCTAGGGGATGCCTCGGCTGCAGCTCCCACAGCATAAGTAGGCTCATGGATCTAGATCCCCAGGCAAAGCTGAAAGCGAATGTGAAGGTGAGGAAGGCAAAGAAAGAGAAGGAGGTGAGGGAGAAGAAGAGAAGGAGGAGGAGGAGAAAGAGGACAGGGTAGTGTGGAGGGGACACAAGGGAGAGGGGCACCAGAAACTGGAAGAGGCAAGGAAGAACTCTTCCTTAGAGCATGCAGAGGGAGGATGGCCCTTCTGCATCTTGATTTCAGACTTTTGGCTTCCAGAGCTGTGAGAGAAATTTTTTCTATTCTTTTAAGCTACCTAGTTTGTGGTTAATTGTTACGGCAGCCAAGGAAACTAGGACAGGGATGTGGCAGTGAACAAGACAGGTGCAGGTTCTACCTTCAGATAGTTACAGCTACACCTGTGTGTGCTGGTGCTGATCCTACAGCACTGAAGTCCTCTGATCACCAGCACCAGGTGGGGTCCTGGGACAAGTCCTGTCCTTGACTCATCAGTGGATCCTCGACAGGAGGCTCGCACATCTAAAAAGAAGCTGGGGGAAAAATACTTGTTGGATGAAATAATTTGAAAATGGTAAGGAAGAGACACAATTCATTTTGTGAGCATTATTGCTTATGTAATAGAAATATAATAGTAGAAAACCAAATGGGCACTGGAGTTCATTCTTGGAAAAGTAGAATGAGGAAAAAGAAAAAGAAAGTGTCTTCCAGATAAATGGAAAAATTGTTAGTATGTGACCTCAAATTGCAGGAAATCCAGATGAGCCAGCCTCTTAAAGAAAGCCTGACACTTGGGCTAGTGTTGAGTGGCAACCGAGACAATCCCCGGTGACACCAGAGATTTCCTGGAGATGAGGGGCCTCAGCACACTCAGGGGTACTCCACAGCCTGGGGACACTGAAGCGTAACTGCCTTCACTACTGAGGTCGTTTGTTGAGCGCACAGTACAATTAACTGGTATTTTATATTACTTGATTATCAAGGTGGACATTTTCCTTAAATGAAATAATTAGCCTTAACAAAATGGTGCAAATGTAATTCTAATTTATGAATTTTATTATTCTGTACTCTGCATACAGAATCATGAAACATTAACAATGTAGGAGACTTTACTGACTATTTGATGAAGACAGTTCTTTTCACAAATAAGGAAAACAATACTCAGGAATGTTATTGACTTTTCTGCATTGCTAATGAATGTTTCAACTTAATTTATTATGTGTGCATAAAATTCACACTACAGCAACATATGTATCAGTACATATAGGCAGAGATAGCTCAGTGATCTGAAAACCCTCGGTACCTGGGCGTCAGGGTTGTCATTCCCAGCATTGATTGTGTCTTAGCATTGAGCTGGCTCCAAGCTGGAAGTGTTCCTTCTTTAGTGCAAATTGTCAATTGAGAGCAATGAAGCTTAGGTTATAAAAATGATGTAAAAGAGAGAGTGGTAGGGCTTGGGCTTTTTGTTCTTCTTAACCTTAGTCTAATGAGCCAGGGTGGAGAAAAAAGTTCAAGAAGCTAAAAGCAAAACAATCCTCATATATCAGTATAGTATTCTAGTTCTTTCAGGATGAAATCTGAATTATGAGAACATACATTAATGTGGAGCATTAAAAATCTGCAAAATTCTTAATAGAAAGAGTAAAAATGAAACAAACGCTAGAAAAGGAAGAGTCCGAGAGTTGGTTCCTTATTACCTGTACAATTTTCTTGAAAACTTAATAATTATCCAAAGCAGTCACTTCTGACTCATGTTTTTGTAGTAATCCCTCAGTTGAATTCTGAACATATATAGTCACCCCAATTTGCATAGTGAATGATTTTTAAAAAAAATCAAAGCCACCCAGAGTGGAACTAAAGCTATTTTTTAAAAGCTAGTTAATAATTTTATTCACATTTTAAGGAGTCAAGATCGAGGGCAGACTTTAAGTCCAATATGAAAAAGATGAGAGGAAAAATTGCAACCACTTTAATTATAAATTTAAGTTCTGGTAAGGCTCTTAATAAAGAAGGCAGGACAGTGTGCATCACAGTGAGAAAAAGGGTGCAAGTTAAAAAACGTTCTCCATATAAATTGAGCAGTTTCTTACGTGGAAAAAGTTTTCTCCCCAGAAAACATGAGCATACATATTTCCAAGAATAAGCAAAAGGAAAAGTATTTGCAGACTTACTTGGTATACAATGGCTATGAATTTCCATCAAAACAATAACATAACCAGAAAACTTTTTAACCTTTGCCATTATTTCTCAGTCTATAACTTTTAATCTGGTATTTCCTTTTCATTGAGGCCTGCTCCCTTTTCCCTTAAGAATTGATAACACATCAAATATTTGTTTTATTTTAGTCAAGTTATCTGGTATACATGCCTTTTTGGGTCACAAAGGCGTACATTTTTTAAAAATATGAAACAAGATTTGACTATGTTAAAGCCTTCTAGTGAGCACTTAAATGAAACACAGGCACAAATATGAATCTACAGTTCACTGATCAGGAATCTCCCTAAACCCAAGGGTCTGGCACTAGAGAGAAAATTTTTTTTTAATGCCACATGAATTTATATGTTAGAGTTTACTAGAAGCTATTTATTTATTATTTAAATTTTTTTATTGAATTTATTGGGGTGACATTGGTCAATAACATTATATAGGTTTCAGGTATACAATTCTATAATACATCAACTGTATATGTCATGACGTGTCAGCGAGACAACCAGAGACACACAGCCGAACTGTAAATGAAAAGAGCGCTTTATTCACCAGCAGGCTGTGGGGGGCATAGTCTCCCCAAATCAACAGACCCGATTGTTCTTGCTTGTCCGCTTTTAAAGACAGAAGCCACATTCCCTTTTGGCTCCCCCTCAGGGAACCGTTATAAAAGTGGGTGCAAAAGCAGTTATTACAGAAGCCAAAATAAGCATTAGTCACTGGGCTCATGATTTTCAGTTCCTGATACTCAGAAACTGCCGGACACATCCCGTTATGTAGGTCAACCATAACCTTAGGCAAAGTTCCTTTACGTCTAGGGGTACTATTATTGGAAAAATACTGAGGAAGTTCCACTGCCAATAAAGATGAAGTCGCTTAGTTGTCTTAGCCTCGGGGCCCAGCTCATATATTGTATTGTGTGTTCACCACCCCAAGTCAAGTCTCCTTCCATCACTATTTATCCCCCTTTACCCTCTTTTACTTCCCCCACCCTTCCTTCCCTCTGGCAATCACCTTACTATTGTTTGTGTCCATGAGACTTTTTTTTTTTCTTTGCTTAATCCCTTCACCATTCTCACCAGCCTCCAACCCCCTGTTGCCTTTTCTCCACATTAGAAGCTATTTAATATTTGCCCATGGCAGATAGCTCATATATTTGCTGGAAATCTAGAGTTAAGTGTTACTCAAACAGTCTTTTAGCCAAAAGGTGAGCTATTCAATCTTGCTGAAAGATCCTCTGGATCACTTGAAATTGAGAACTCATCTAATACAAAGTGACAATGTGCCTGTTTCAGAAGAGCAAAATCATTGTCACCGTAAAGGACAGATGTCACACCAGGCCAAAGACCTCTTCCTGTTGTAGAAATAACCAACTGGCAATTTTCAAAGTTGATTCTGACCTTAATATCTTGAATAGAAAAATATTTTCAGAAAAGGAAGCATAAAACACCTATGAGCAGAAGGCAGGAGGGGGGCGGGAGTGGGGAGGAGGGGGTCAAGGGGGGAAAAAAGGAGGGACATCTGTAATACATTCAACAATAAAGATACATTAAAAAAAAACACCTATGAGCATGTTAATTTTGAACTATATTTTGAAAACAAGACAAACATCTCATATGATTTGGATGTCTCTATGTGACAGAAAGAAATTTCCTGTTGTGTTTCATGCCAACATTTCCAAATTAACTTACATCTCATAAGATCGCAAGAAAAAGAATTAAGTATTTATTTAAAAACTCCTTAATCATTTTTTTTAATGGATTTGTTTTCAGGCACAGCTTTGAATTAAAGTAGGAAGAACTGGTATTTGCAGGGAGTTTTTTTTTTTTTTCAGTTCTAAAAAAATCCCAGTTGATAGCATTCTTGACTAGTGTCTGGATCAAGCTGAGTCCAGAAGATGAATAATGCTGTTGCATTGTCTTCAGCACACATTTTCATGATTTTAGTTCCTGTAGACTTGGGGTTTTTACTACTTTTTTCCAGGTAGAAAGTAATAAAATACAATTGATAATGGCATCTCTTAGCAAAGTTGATAATAGCAAACAAAATTAAACTTATAACTAGAACAGTTGTCATATACTCTTTATCACACGATTTGGAGAGAACATCATTAATTCCCTTAGTCTGAGACAAGGCCTTTTATATTTCTTGCTATATGAGGGTCCTTAATAAATATGTGTTTAATAAAAAACAGAGACTATATCTGCTTAGATAATCTTGTAAAAGAATTACACAATGTGTATTTTGATAATGGTAGAGCAATCCTCGTGTTCAAATAGGCATGTTTTTATTCAAAGGAGGAACATTCTAGGTAAAGCACACATTTGGCTATGCGCTTAAATTAAAAATGTAAGTTCAAAAAATTTAAATTATGTTAGTTTTTCATTGTCATTGTTTTATTAGTCATGATTAAACAAAAATTATTTAGCAATTTAACTCAACATATACACGTCAAAATACATACTGCTGAATTCTAAGGCCCTAACTACTGGCTACTCAGAAAGTATTTAGAGAATGAAAGAAAATGCATAAGTAGTTATCTTTTAGAAAAGCCTCTTGAGATGAGTGTGCATAATGACTAACACAATTAAAATAGAATAACCAAAGCATTTTATGACTGATTATAATCATATTGTACTTACTAAGGGTTAAGTTTATTTCGTAAGTGAGTTAGGAACTGTGTTTGACTGCTAGTTGGAAGTCTAGAAATAGCAGCGACCTACTAAAGTTGAAGTCTAGAGTACACAGTTCAGGGCTGAAATGGCAGTTTCACAGAATCACCTGGGACCTAGGTTCTTTCCATCTTTCCGCTTCAGCCTCCTCAGCACGGCTTCCTCACTGTTCGGTGCAGGAACCCCAGCCATCTGTATCACAACACGGGACTCCCCACCCAAGAACTTCTGCTTTTATATTTACCCCGTTTCCCTACAAAAGAGATGAGGAAAATGTAACTTTTCAGCTGGGTATATCAACCAAGTTTTCTCTAAGATATTTTGCA
Source organism: Tadarida brasiliensis (assembly GCA_030848825.1). Lineage (NCBI taxonomy): Eukaryota > Metazoa > Chordata > Mammalia > Chiroptera > Molossidae > Tadarida > Tadarida brasiliensis. The sequence goes on along the minus strand of CM061262.1, from coordinate 42,157,303 downwards.
GGCAGTCAACAGATACTATCAAAGAAATTAGATATCCCTAAGGCCAAATAGCCAAATATCTTTATTTTCTTCCTTTTTTTCTTTTCAGTACCATTCTATTTTTTCTCTTCAAGAGAATAAATAAATATTATTATCGAGCAATTCAAGGTGTATAACTTTGATTTAAGCTGGAGAATTGATATAATGATATATTTAAATAAGCTCAAATACATTTTAGAGAACGATGAAAGGACTTTAGACCTATGTGGAAACATTAAAAAGAATATACAGAGGATGAGAAATATATTGATTTTATGTCAAAAGAAGTGTGTAACGACAGGTGAGAAATATTACATTTTAAAGTACCTTTGTGAAGGTCTTCAGAGTAGCAATTATAAATTTTATGCCCCCATGCCCGGCTGGTGTGGGTCAGTGGTTGAGCGTCACCAAGAGGTAGGTTGTCAGTTGGATTCCCAGTCAGGGCACATGCCCAGGTTGTGGGCCTGATCCCCAGCGGGGGGCATGCAGGAGGCGGCCAGTCAGTGTTCTCTCTCATGGATGTTTCTATGAGTCAGGTTACAGCAGTGTTTTGTATGTTAACTAGTAGAGGAAACTTGTTTAAAACCTCCTTCCATGGAGGTTTGGTGATAAACTCAGCCTAACTGTGCTCAGGTTACTTCCATATGCTTGCTATAATTTCCAGATAAGAAGGAAACTTTGTCTAAAACATTTTCAGAGCTTAAAAATCAGATACTGCAACATAATCTGTATGTATGCCCTCTGTATTTAAACAGGGCATTAGTTATGTTTTGGCATGAAGATTTTACCTTGGGTAGGCTTTATTATTTATTTATTTATTTATTTATTTATTTATTTATCCTCACCCGAGAGGACATTTTTGCATTTGTATTTTCAGGTAGAGCGGGAGGAAGTGAGGGAGGAAGAGAGAGAGAAACATTGACATGAGAGAGAGACACATTGACTGGTTGCCACCCGCATGACCCCAACTGGGGCGGGAACAAACTGCAACCAAGCTACATGCCCTTAGTGGGAACCGAACAGGGACTCTGGTCTGTAGGCCGAGGCTCTAACCGCTGAGCCAAACTGGCCAGGGCGGGTAGGCTTTATTTTTAAGAGATCAAGTGCAATTTCAATAACTGTTAAATTTGAACTGATTTATGTCCCTTGTGCATATTACCATATTATGCAATATTAAATAAATTCTGAAGATTAGGATTGTATACCAATGTAATTTCTACATTGCTATAAGGTGCTTAATGAATATCTTTTAAAAATAAAAATACTGTAGTTTTATTCTTGGAAATAATGGAAATTCATCATTTTATTTTATTATTATTATTTTTTTATCCTCACCCGGGGACATTTTTTTTTTTCATTTGTCTTCAGATAGAGCGAGGAGAGAGGGAGGAAGAGAGAGAGAGAAACATCGATGTGAGAGAGACACATCGACTGGCTGCCACCCACAAGACCCCAACCAGGGCCGGGGACAAACTATAACCGAGGTACATGCCCCTAGCAGGAACTGAACCCGGGACTCTCTGGATTGCGGGCCGACGTTCTAACTGCTGAGCCAAACCAGCCAAGGCAGAAATTTCATAATTTTAAATGAAAATAGCAATTCAAAGGAGAATAAAGAAGTGGCAATCATCCTCCATCCCTCTATGCAAAGAGGATCAATGGTTAACATTTGGCACATATGCTTCCAAACTTTTCAGTTACATATACCTTTGATTTTTTTTTTTAAGTGTACGACTTCTTGCATATCTAAGACTGTCCACATGTTTCCTTTATACAGCAGTATTGGATACAAATTTGGCTGGGTATTGACACCTGATTTTGCAACCTTTTTTTCTCTCAAAATTCTGCAGACATTTCTTCATCATCTTCTGGTGATGAAGTACTGATGAAAGAAACATTTAGCTGACTCTGTTTCCCTTGTGAAAAAAAAAAATTTTATCCTTGAAATAAAATAAACCAACTAGCATAATAGTCAATATTTATATGTATTTATTTTCTCATTAATTGGTCCCGTATCTGTAAACTCTTTCAATAAGTAAACTTGTATTTTCTTCAATGCAGTCAAGTTTTCTTCATTTATATTGTTGATTATTGCACATCTTCTGGTTTATTTCCCAGAATACCCATAGATCTCGATCATCTTTATCTCCTTCTATTTCACCTCTTGCTTCTCTTCCTCTGCATTCCATGATATTCTTATCTTTGTACTTTCTATTGCTGATTCAATATTCTGTAGCAGTACTGCTTTTTCTTAATCCTAGAATAGACTTGAATATTGATATTTTAAAACATTGAATTTTTGTCTCATTCAAAAATCTCTTGGAACTCTGACTTCATATTAAACTCTTTCATTAATTGATCTCCTTAGTTTTATGCCCTTACACATCTTTTTGATCCAGCAATTCTCAAATTTTCTTCTCATTGCTTAAAAAAATCCTTCTATGTGCTATTTTATTGGTTTTTGCAACAACAGTTCTCTTTTTTTTTTTAAGTTATAGTTTATTACGCTGTCTTCAATTTTGGATTTTTTTTCTGATTTACTCATATCAAGTCAGATGATCAGAATTAGACTCACAAAATTAATTCACAAATTAGATATAACTTCTCTTGATTTTGTAGTATTCGTTCTGGATCTTGACAGCTAAACAATGAAATTTTAATATTTGTCAAACTTCTGAGATGGACATAATATCACTTATAGGTTTTAAATATTTATAAATGGAACACACACTATTAATATTTGAGAAATATTCTGATATTCTTACATAAAATGGATTATATAAATACCAAATATAATGAATATGTAGATAAAGCTAATAATCAGCAGACCAGTTTAGTCATACAATCTATTAAACATATTGAATTTACCATATATTATCAAGTCTAAAAACATTTTTGCCTACATTTGATCATTTCTGAAATAGGGCTATATTCTATAATTACTGGTGTAAGTTGTGATATGGTTGTCACTTTGTACACGTTTTTGTAAAAATATTATTTAATTCATGCTCCAGGTGACACAGATGAGGATGTGTGAGAAAATATGAAAGTTGATAACTATGTTGAAAGTGATTCAGAAGATTGGGATTCTTAATGTAAAGAAATTTCACGAATATACCTTAACCAATTTATTTTCCTTTTTTAATGAATGCATAAGAGTGACATATAATTAAAAAAATTACATTTCCGTATTTCTAAAAGAGCTCTTTCAATGGAATGACATAAAATTCTAAATAATGAGAAAAAATATGTCAATTTAATTGGTGGAATTTTTTTAGTGGTACATAAAATAACAGTTTATCTTACCATCAATGCCTTCTTAGATTGTATGAAACATAGTATACTTCCGTATTGGTTGGTTTCATCTAGTCCCACTCAGTGATGTCCTCTTTCCTACCACAGCCACTCAGACCCTTCCTCCAGGACCTCCTCAGATTTTTCCTCATTGCAGCAGTGAGCCCCCCAACCCTGCTCCACATGATTGCCTGTTCTGATTGGTTGAGGCCATTTGCTTTGAATGAACCTGAGACTTTTGACAGGGAATATGGAAATATGAAATCTATGGATAGTAGAAAAGTAATAGATGGGGATACAAAGCCAGAGCTTTGAAAGGGTTATTTATAGCTGTGTATGGAAAGGGTGTGCAACAGGACAGTGATTCCTCAGCCCTCAGGTGTCCTTGTGGCATTAGAAATCCTGAGGTTCCATGAAACACTGAAATTAGATACAAAAATAGTAAGCAACACATTGTTTTACCTCAACTTTTAAAATGAAATAAAAGTTCATTTAGGTATTTTGTTGCAAACCTAGTATCTTGACCTTAATATAAGATTAATAAAAAGACAACCAAATTTGCATATGAGATTTGAAGGACTCAGTAGTTCTTAATCTTTAAGTCCTTATTCAGGGAAACAAAGAATTTGACACACACATTTGCACACAAAAGCAAATACAGCAATAACAAAAATGCCATGCAAAAACATCCAGGTAAAAAAAAAAAAGTCTTCCGTCAGGACACAAAAAGACCAAGACGTGATGAAAATGTAGTCTAAGAGTAGGAAGTTGAGTGTAGAACACTAATCTGGAAGGAAGGTAAAGTTTTCCAATAAGAGAAATTATCACTTTAATCCAGAACTTTCCATTTAACATCGAGAAAAAGAACATATCAGAGGGACTGATCCAATCAAATAATCTTTACTATGTAAGAAGTACTGATTATAAAGAAGCATTTCTCTGTTTCCATAAACTTAGTGTCAGAAATCAGCCTTTATAACTCCATGAAAGGAATTTGGAGAACTTATATAAAGAGCTGATGGGACCCTGCTTTATACTCAGACTTGAGGAGAACAAAGTCAGATTTGGGCACTGGCAAATCCATGAACCAAGTCATGGCTATAGGTACCCTGGCATTAAACAAAATGTGACTTAGCCTTTCGTATGAATACTGTGTTTCTCTAAGCACATGGAATAATTGCATAGGAAATGTTCCCTAGTTCATTTTCTGGAAGCAAATTGATATTTTTCCCTCCCACCTTCAAAGATTTTGACTTTCAATTTTATTTTTATTATATTATTTTATAACTACTTATATATTAAATACAAATCTTTTTTCTCAATTCAAAAATAATAGTTTTATTCAAAAGATAAATCAACAAATACCTATAATCCTAATCACCTAGAGTTATAAATAACATTGGGATAAATATCTTCATAGCTAAATCTTTGCATTTTTCTTTAATTATTCACTTAGAATATAGTTTTAGAAGTATAATTAGTAGCTCCAGGCAAGTAGTTTAGCATATTTAAGGCCCTTGTTACATTGCCAATTTGCTTCCTGAATTGGTGTACAGTTTACATTTTCATCAGCGCTTTGGAGTATTACTATTTTACTGTACTTTAGCATATCTGAAAATATACTTTTTAAAATGCCTTTATTTATTTTTATTTTTATTTTGCATTCACAGTTTACATTCAGTAATATTTTGTATTATATCCATGGGTAAAGCATAGTGATTAGACAATCATATACTTTACACAGTCGTCCCCCAATATTTTCAGTACCCACCTGGCACCATAGATAGTTATTACAATATTGTTAACTATATTCCCTATGCTGTACTTTACAACCTGTGACTATTTTATAACTACCAATTTGTACTTCTTAATCCCTTCACCTTTTTCATCCAGTCCCCCAACCCCCTCCCCTCCAGCCACCATCACTCTGTTCTCTAGCTATGAGTCTGTTTCTATTTTGTTTGTTTATTTTGTTCTTTATATTCCACATATAAGTGAAATCATATGGTATTTGTCTTTCTCTGACTAACTTATTTCACTTACCTTAGTACCCTCTAGGTCCTTCCATGCTGTTGTAAATGGTATGCTTTCATTCTTTTTATGGCCCAAGCAATATTTCATTACATATATATACCACTGCATTTTTTTTTATTCACTTCTCTATTGCTGGGCACTTGGGTTTCTTCCATATTTTAGCTATTATAAATAACACTGCAATAAACATAGGAGTGCATATGTTCTTTAGAATTAGTGTTTTGGGTTTCTTCAGATAGGTACTCAGAAGTGGAATCACTGGGTCATAGGGCAACTCCATTTTTAATATTTTGAGGAACCTGCATACTGTTTTCCATAGTGGCTGCACCAATCTGCATTCCCACCAACAGTGCATGAGTGTTCCCTTGTCTCCACAACCTCGCCAGCACTTGCTATTTGTTGATTTACTGAGGATAGCTGTTCTGACAGGTGTGAGGTGATATCTCATCATGATTTTAATTTGCATTTCTCTGATGATTGAGCATCTTTTCATATGTCTATTGGCCATCTGTATGTCCTCTTTGGAGAAGTGTCTATTCGTGTTCTCTACCCATTTATTAATTGGATTGTTTGTTTTTTTCGTTTTTTATTGTATGAGTTCTTTATAAATTTTGGATATTAATCCCTTATCGGATATACCATTGGTGAAGATATTCTCCTATTCAGTAGATTGTCTTTTATATTTGCTGATGGTTTCCTTTGCTGTGAAAAAACTTTTTAGTTTGATGTAGTCCCATTTGTTTTGTTGTTATTGTTGCTTGTTTCCCTTTGCCCAAGCAGATATATCAGAAAAAATATTGCTAAAAGAAATGTGAAACACTTTACAGCCTATGTTTTCTTCTAGTTTTATGGTTTCCAGTCTTACATTTAAGTCTTTAATTCATTTTTAGTTAATTCTTGTATGTGATATAAGAAGATGGTCTAATTTCTTTTTTTTTTTTTTTTGGTTGCATATATCTGTCCAAATTTCCCAGCACCATTTATTGAATAGACTTTACTCCGTTGTATGTTCAGGGCAGTGATTTTTAACCTTTTTCATCTCATGGCACACATAAATTAATCACTAAAATTCAGCAGCACACCAAAAAATATATATTTTTGCCAATCTGACAAAAAATAGATACAATTTTGATTCATTCACACTGGACAGCTATTGATGTATTGGCTGATGTCATTTTTTCATTTAATAATCTAAGGGAAAAGAGGCCAGTGCCCCTGACTAAATAGTCAAGTATTCCATGTTTTAAAAATTCGTGCCGCACACCAGTGTGCTTCAGCACACTGGTTAAAAGTAGTTGTTCTGAAGGCAAATTGATTTTAAATTCATGTAAATTGATATGGTCAGAATATTAACAAAATATATAATGTAAAGAAGTCATTGTCTGCTTGATGGCCGGGCTATAGAGCAGCTGTCAGTTGTCACTGAGGAGACACCAAATGCTCAATCACCTTAAGCATCTCTCTCAACAGCAAATCCTCACTAGAAAATATAGTCAAATGTTCAAGTCTGAACTTTGTTTACACAGTATGGTGCCATCAGCATGTAATGGCACACACAAATAGAATAAACTATTTAAATATTCTGCATAGTTGAATAATTGCCTATCTGTAGACCCAAACCCTGTATTCACAGTTGGATTCTCAGTGGAACATGGAAATATAATTTTAGAAAATAAACTGGAAATGTTTTTATGGTCATCTTGTCCCTCCAATCAATTTTCTCTTGCTCATTAATTGGTGTACTCAAAGTTTATTTTAGTCTAGGGAAAGGCGGCCATAAAACCACACTCCATTCTGCTTTGCTTCCCATTGGAACAGGCCATCTGTGGTCTGTGGAGAGGCAGAGAAAGGTAAGATGGACTCATTCATGGAACATCTACTAGGGGTCTGTTTAAGGCAAGGCATTTACATTATCTCTAAATCATTGTTGGCAGAGCTGGTGATGTACTTTTGTGTTTTACAAATAATAGCCATGGAAACTTCACTGTGATGTTATATGGTGATATATGATCCTAAGGCTTGAATACCTTCTGCTACCAACTCTACATAAATCCTTCTGTTTTGTGATACTGTATTCATGGCGTATTTCCATCTATCTCACTTCCAGTGCATATTATTGCACCATATGCCACATAAACAGCCTTGTATATCAATCTTTGGACAATATTTGGAGAGTAGCTAAATAATTTCCTTTAAAAAAACCCTCCTCTTATGTGTATTTACTGTTAAATATTAAATTTATTTCTAAATGGTTCATACTTTCACATTGGTTCAAAAATCATAACTACATAAAATATGATCATTAAGAAGTCTCATGGTTACCCCTGACCCATTATCCTAAATCCTTCAGCTCCTTCATTGGTAAAAACTTTGAGAAAATGTTTTGAAATAATTTCAGAATTACAGAAAAGTTGCAAAAATGGCACACAGATTCCTATATCACCTCACCCACCTTCCCCTTATGTTAACATCTAATATAACAATGGAACTATTTATCAAAACTGAGAGATTACCATTGGCGCAATTTTTTATTTTATTTATTTTATTTTATTATTTTATTTTATTTTAATTTTATTTTATTTTATTTTATTTTATTTTATTTTATTTTATTTTATTTTATTTTATTTTATTTTATTTTATTTTATTTTATTTTATTTTATTTTATTTTATTTTATTTTATTTTATTTTATTTTATTTTATTTTATTTTATTTTATTTTATTTTATTTTATTTTTTATTTTACCAATGTAATTTCCCAGTTTCTGAATGCAATTCTGTATCTTATATTAAATGTAAGTGGCATGTCTACTTGGTCTCCTATACTCTATGACAGTTCCTTAGTCCCTCCTTATTATTCATGATCATAATATTTTGAAGAATACTGCTCAGATATTTTGTAGAATGTTTGTCAATTTGGGTTTGTGTAATGTTTTCCCATGTTTAGACAGTGGTTACAGACTGTGTGAGAATATTACTAAAGTTGGTACCTTTCTCCTGGTATCATATTGGGGTGTGGGCTGATATCATCAACCACTGGCCACCACTAGCAACTGTTTTCCTCCCTATAGTCTTGCTTTTCCCTCCTGTCCTATAAATTTAATCATACAAATGTAACCTTTTGGATCTGCCTTCTTTCACATAGCTTTTAAAGAGAAAACCACAGCTCCTCAAATTGTGTCACTTATCCTGAAGTGTCCCTAGTAGCAAATCTAGATTTAATACCTGACCTAATTGCTGTTTAAGCCTCTCCTAGAAATATAATCTTAATCCAACAGTCTGGAATTTCCTGGTCAACACCAAGGAGGTAATCTGTTGCAAGGGCCCTGTCCATCCCCCATAGAAAGAAGAGGCAATCTGCACGATAAAACCTCACCATCCCCTCACCCCCCAAAAAAGATGTCCTGGTTTAAAAATAATCATGTCTTTTCTTTTGTAAATAGTTATTTTGTCCCACCTTTCTTTCTATAAAAACCTTCCATTTTGGACAATTCCTCAGGGCACCCTTCTAGCTGCTAGATGGGCCACTGCTGGATTCATAAGTCACTTAAAGCCAATTAGATCTTCAAATTACTTGGTCAGATTTTGTTCTTTAACATAGCAAAATGTATTTAAGACTCACGTTGTTTTGTGAATCAATAGTTGATTCCTTCATAGTGCTAAATAGTATTCCATTGTATGCATGCACTGCAGTTTGTTCATTCATTCATCGGTTGAAGGCCATCTATGCTGTTTCCAAATTTTGGCAATCATGAATAGAGCTACTCTAAGCATTCATGCACAGGTTTCTCTGTGAACATGTTTCATTTCTCCTGGGTAGATAACTTGGAATAAAACATATCATAGGTTTACTTTCTATTTTATAATAAATCTGCAGAACTGGTTTCCAAAGTGGCTGTACCATTGTGCATTCCCACCAACAAGAGTTTCAGTTGCTCTGCATCTTTGTCAGCACTTGATATTGCCAGTATTTGTGTTAGACATTCTAGTGGTTTGTAGTGGTATCTCATGGTGATTTAATTTGCATTTCCCTGATGGTTAATGACACTGACATTGTTTTATACGCTTATATGTCAACTATTTATCTTTTTTTGATGAAGGACTTGAGTCAATCATTTGAGAGTTGTTTTTTGTCTGGCATATAGTCTATGTTTGTAAGTGTTTCATGGGCCTTTGAAGAGAATATATTATTATAAGGATTGGTGTCCACTTCATTTAGTTGAAATTTAATGTTGTCAATGTCATTTAGTTTGGTTAAGTATATTCTCCAAATATTTAATATTCTCACTAATTTTTTTTTTGGCTTGTTTTATCATTTTAACAGTTGTTAATTTTATTAGCTACAGAGAAAGGTGTGTTAAAATCTCTAGATTTGATTGTGGCTTTGTCTAATACTTCTTTTAGTCTTGTCAAATTTTGTTTTATATAGTTTAAAACTATGGTATTAAGATTCTTATGCCTTTCTGTTGGATTGATGCTTCCTATATTAAAGTCTACTTTTTAAATATTAAATAGCCACACTACCTTTTTTATGGTTACTATTTACATGCTACATAATTTTCATATCATTTAGCTTTTAAATATTTGATTTTTTTAAAATTGTAATATGTGTTCTATAAAACTTATAGTTAGATATAGTTTTTTAATCTGATAATTTAAAAAATTGTAATGGTATGTTGAATCTATTTAAATTTATTAAAATTACTAACATAGTTGGGTTTAAGTGTCATGTTATTTGTTTTCTTTTTATCCTACCTTTCTTTGTTTCTTCTTTCTTTTCTAGCTTTTATGTTTTAATCAACTATGTGTATTATTGTACTTACAGCCTTGTGTTAATTGTTCATTACTACCTCGGAGATGTTACAATATGCATCCTTGACTTTATATTTTTTAATTTTTTAAAATATGTTTTTATTTATTTTAGAGAGAGAGAAACATTGATGAGAGAGAAACATCAATTGGCTGCCTCCTACAAGCCCTGTACACGCCCTCTACTTGGGATCCGGCCTGCAACCGAGCATGTGCCCTGACCAGGAATTGAACCAGGGACCTCTCTGAGCCACACTGGCCAGGGTGTATCCTTGATATTTTAGGGTCTAACTTAAATATCTTTATCACTTCTTGAACAATGCAAAACTTTTACTGCAGTTCACTTTGTTTATCCTCTTCTTCTTTTTGATTAGCAGCTCTTCATGTTATTGTGGTCATGTTATAAACTTTATAAGATATCATCATAATTTTAAATATGTTTTTTTTAATTGATTTTTTAGACAGAGAGGAAGAGAGAGAGAGAAACATCAATTGGCTGCCTCCTGCACACCCCCTACTGGGGATTGAGCCTGCAACCTGGGCATGTGCCCTGACCAGGAACAGAACTGGGACCTCTCAGTCCATGGGACAATGCTCAATCCACTGAGCCATACCAGCTGGGCAACATCACCATAATTTTAAATAGTTAATACTCCTTTATAGTTCCTCATTTATTTTTACTCTCCCTTGCTCTTCATTTCTTCTTTTAATCTGTGCTTGCATTTGGTTTCATTTTCATTCAGCCTGAAGAACTACATTATTTCTTGTAGCCTGGTTCTGCTGTCAACAAACCTTCTCACCTTTTGTTTGAATGAAAATATTTGTATTTTACCTCTATTTTGGGAGGATATTAACTCTAGGCATGAAATTCTAGGTAACATTTTTTTTTTTTTTAAACCTTCAGCTATTATAAGGCATCATTGCATTATCTCCTAAATTTTATAATTTCTTTCCACAGGTCAATCTCAGTCTTCTTGTACTTCTTTGAAGGTAATGTATCTTTTTCTTTGGCAATTTTATAAATTCTTTCTGTCATTGATTTTTTACCAGTTTAACCATTATGTGCTTGGCTGTGGCTTTCTTTGTATTTGTTCTGGCTGGAATTCTCTGAGCTTCTTCAGTGCTGGCTTTGTATTCATCCGAAATATTTATTTCTAGACATTCTTGGAAATTCTCTCTTCAAATACTTTATTTCCCCCTCTTCTTTCTCTCTTTCTGTGCATGTGTTTTAGATTATTGACTTAATCCCAGACTCTTACATTCTGGTTCTTTTCACTCTACTTTTCTTCTCTCTGTACTTTTTTTTTTTAATCCTCGCCTGAGGATATTTTTTTCCATTTATCTTCAGATAGAGAAGGAGGGAGAGAGAGAGAGAGAGAAACATCAATGTGAGAGAGACACATTGACTGGCTGCCTCCTGCATGACCCCAACCAGGGCCAGGGACCAAACTGCACCCGAGGTATCTGCCCTTGACCGGAATCGAACCTTGACTCTTCGGTCTTCGGTCTGACGCTCTGACCACTGAGCCAAACCAGCCAGGGCTCCTCTCTCAGTACTTAAGTTTAGACATTTTATTTTTACTCTGTGAGCTTTCTAACTCTGTCTTGTGCTGTTTCTATTGTGTTATTACACCTATCCAGTAGTTAAAATCAATTACTGTATGTTTATTTCTAGAGTTCCTATATGACTCTGTTTTTAAAGATTCCCATTCACCACTGAAATTCTCCCTCTTTTTATCCATTTGGTCCACTCCCTCCCACTTTTTTCCTTAACATATTAATCATAGTTATTTTAAAGTTATTGGTCCAGGTTTTTTGTTTTTATCACTACTATACATGTATCTTTTTAATTGTATATAGATGGACAATAGAGGCTCCAGATATTATTTTGCTCAGAGATTATTCAGCCTTTCCTAAGTTAGGCAGAATGTATACAGAGCTGACTATATCAACCAGTCAGACACTGAGCTGATTTATAGTTGGAATCAGTCTGTCTGTGATGTCCTTTCTTTGGGCCTTGCCATCCTGGCCTTTAAATAAAGAACCTAGAAGATCTCTTTCTCCTCAGGGAAGGCCAGTCACATGTTTAATGTAGGCCCCTTCTCTCTAGAATGACTTTTTCTTCTAAGCACTCCAAAACTGTGGGAGATTTTAATTTACCTGTTAGACATTTCATATTCACTCCCCTGGTCTTTTATTTTGCTACAATACATAACAAATGTCCATGGAGAACTCTGGCCATGCATTTGAGGTTCTTCTAGATTCAAAACTTCCACACGGGTCCCCATGAGTGTCAAAAGCTCAGTGTGTTTCTCTTTGCCAGTCACATCCCTCTGCCTGGACCAGGTCTACTCCACAACGTGTGCCCAGAACCAGCAAATGCCTCAAGGAAATCAAGCAGGCAGCAGTTGTCCTTCTCTGGGATTTTAATTTGTCTAATTCTGCACTCTCAGAACGTTGATCTGTCATGGTCTCCTATATTTTACTCAAGAGCAGAACACATTTCTCAGAATTGTTGAACTGGGAACAGATGTAGACTAGATTCTGAAATATGATTCAAACTGAAAGATGTAATCCTGGAAGGTGTTAATGGCTATGTCTTCACATGGTGTGGATAAAGCCCATCTACAGTGAGACAGATAAAATAAGCTGACATGCAGGCAGCAAACAACAGAAGAAGGACAGAGTTCTGATGGTGTTCCAGCATGCTTGCTGTTTCTAAGGCTCAGCTGTGTCTCTTCTCTGTCCAAAGCCTGGTGGTTCAATACCTCTTTGAGCCCCACTCTCCTTGAAACACAATCTGTCTTTCACTTTTAGGTATGATTAAATTGGTTTTCCATCACTTGCAATAAAAGTCTTAATTGGTTTCTGTTTGAGCTGTGGATTTAGGAATATGTTGTGTGTGATCACCTATCAGCAATACTTTGGAAGTGATAATTCACTGGCTAAACATAATCATGGTACACAATTTTCTACCTGATTTTTACCACTACCACCTTCCCCCACCCCCCAAAATTTGAAGGCATATAACAGAAAGTTATTCTGGAGACTTAAATAGCTATGAACAGTGATGATCCTTGCAGGTGGGATGAAATAAAGCCACAGGCAAGATGGTTAAAAGGGCTGCCAATGCTGAGCTGTATGGCTGACTCAGGGTAGACTATTCATAAAGAGCTGGGCCTTAAAATGAGAGAGCCTTATATTTGAAAATCAGTTCTATAACTTACCAGCTGTCTGACATAGGCACATTTACTTAAATTCTCTAAGCTTCAAATTCCTCATCCAGAAAATGAGGATGATAAATGACAACTCCTAGTATTGTTATAAGAATTAAATGAGTGACTGTATATGGAACAGGTAGCATAAGGCTTAGTACATAGTGGTCAATAAAGCATAATGATTATTATTCATTAATTACAGCTGAAGAAACAATAAAACTGCTTAGCTTGTTTTTTGTTGGTGGTGGTTTTTGCAAGATTGAAACTAATCACGCAAAATGATGCAATTTTTCCTACTTGAAAATAAGGCAAAACCCAGTTTCTATTGCTTCTTTCCTTAGGCCAGTGGACAATTTCACTATTACAGTCTTTGAATTGATTTTCCTGGAGAGACTTCATCTTGAACAGAGCTGTCTAATGATGCTGCCAACTTGAAGCAGTAAGTTTTTCCTAAATTTGGTGGATTTATTGGCATTGTTTTTCTATCCAAAAGTTTCTTATTATTGTCACATCCCACTGTCTGTCCAAGAAGAAAAATGCAATGCCCATCTCCCCCATGCAACCTCTGCTTATATAACTTCAAGTTTTAGGTTAGAAATTTTATTTTGAGACTTAGGTCTTCAGCTAGGAGACCTTAGTTGGGAACTAGCTCTTCTACTGGTTGGAACTGGGCTGACGTTGAACTAGTAGTAACCAACCTGTTTAGGGTATCTGTTCAAAGTAACGAAGAGGCTGTTACTCCAGAGACAGGCATTAGAAAGTGTTTATGTCTATTTGCTCTAATTTTTGTCTATATTCTTCCTTAAATACAGATACAAAATATTTGTATCTATACATAAACATATAGTTACTAATTCTCATAGATTAATTTATGCCAGCCAAGAATTTAGAAGATAAATCACTTAATTTTATTAGTTGGCAAGGTGTAAAAATTCCTTATGAAGCACACGGCACATGAGTACCACGACACAAATTCCAAGTCAAAGGCCCAATGTAGGGGCAATGAAGGTGGAGAGGTACCTGAGCCTGGCAGGGTCTGTTAACACCCAGAAGTTGTTTGCAAAAACTGTATGTATACATCTGTATGTGTGTATGCAAATCTTCATTTATCTGAATATTTCTATAGTTTCATCAAGCAAGACATAAGTAAGACTTGTACTTTCATGGTCACCAACAAATTTTTAAAGAATAGTTACTGGATGGAACATAAAGGGAACCTAGCAAAGAGCTAAAACCGCACATGAGGTTGTGCAGAGCTCAAGGTCTGCTGCCCAACTGAGGAAAAGCAGGACTTGCAATAAGAGGATGTAGCTGGTCCCCACATTTTGTGGTTAGGGGCTGCCTGTGGATTTTTCAAGTTGTGGAGGTAGAGGATGTGAGATTGCATTTTCCTTTATAAAAGGGGCAAAGTGACCAGAGAGTGAGTGTTTTTTGTTTGTTTTTTCATTTCAACAGGGCAAAGATAAACTCACAAGTACTTTCTTTGCTCCTGTGCCTAGACCTCTCTTAAGACGCACTTTCTGGGAAATGCAAGGAAGCGTGCCCCAGACAGAGGGCTAGCGGGCTTGCAGCCAAAGCAGAGTTGCATTGCAGCAAGTTCGGTGCAGTATCTGTCGTGGCCGCATGGAGGTGGGTGGAGGGGGCTTCTCTGCACAGCGTTCAGTCTAGTTAGCGCCCTGCTGCAAACTTGGAAGCTTGAGCCGCCTCTTATTTCACCGCATCAGCAGCACCGTATCTTTCTAGCACACAAGAGGTCTCTTTGAGGAGCGATTCTTCTCAGGTCCCTCTGCAGCACACCACAAGGTCGGGCTTCGTGTCTGACCACAGGCTTCACTGGGGTTCCAGCCTTATCCTTCCCCTTGCTGAAAGCCCACTTCGTGAACGAGGCCAGCACATTCATACGCAGTTTTCCTGCCAGGTGGTCAAACAGGAGCTATTTCTATGCAACTAACTTTTGCTGCGCTCTGATACCCCACTTGGATCCCTGTTTCCTCCTTGCCCCTCAGGCTGTCTGTGTGGGCTCAATTTCCAGCAAACTTGAAAGGCGGTTCCTCCTAGTGTAGCTGGGGACCACGCCTATGGGCCCTGTCTTACTCAGGGGCAACCCAGGCATAGCCAATTTTAAAGGTTTCCTGCTGTCTTGACAGTTTCACACACATGCATCCATGTGAAAACACTAACATTTTATATATTTTAAAGTGCGAAAGAAGTGAGTGAAATGCGGGAGCCAAGTTAATGAAAAGTGGTTCTCAGCTAAACTGTCAAAATCCTGTCTGTATGATGGCTGGGTGTGTTCAAGCAATTCATAACCCAAGGGGAGGTTTAGGGGTAGGGGAAAAAAACTCCGCCCAGATATGGCAGATTCTAGTCAGAGTCCAGGACTCCGCAAAGCAGCGAAAACGTGGCTGGAGAAAGCCACAGGTTTCCCCATCGCCAAAGCCAAATCCTAGAAGGAGCAATTGGTTTTCTCCTTTGCATGCTACTGGAGCAGAAATTGACAAAGAAAAGGCTACTCGCAGCTTGTAATACTCCTCTCTGCCTTCCTCTGCCTGCTAACCCTTCAACATTTCTCTCTAATCTTGCCGTTCCCCGAAAATAGCAGGAAAATAGTTTCCTGGCACACCCCCGCTAGCAACACACATTTTTTGCTCCATCCTGGCCAACGCCCCCATCTAGTGGTTTAGGCTGCCTGTTTTGCTTCCCTCTGCTGTGGTTTCTAAGAGAAAGATGTAGTTTGCAAAATAATCAAGTCTAGCTAGACGCCTGATGTGGGTGGGTGGAGTGGGAGGATGGCCAGGATCGCTTAAAATGCGCTGCAAATGAAGTTTAATATTACCAGAGTGGTGCTGGGTGCTAGGAAGGCCAGGAAAGGAAAAAGAAGGTTGTGTGTGTATTCTCAGCGTGCTGCTGCAGCCCAGGGATGTTCAGAAGATGCCTTTAGAGAGCTGCCACCTAGTTAAAGGAGTACTCTCACTCTTAATGCATGAATTTGTTTTATTTTCTTCATAACACTTAACAGTATAAGAAAGCATGTTAATTATTTACTTGCTCATTCGGTTATTGTCTGTCTGCCTCTTCTAGAATATAAACTACTTGAAAACTGGGTCTGGGTCTACCTGATTGACCACAATACTCCTGATCTTAGAATTCCCTGGCATAGAGTAGGCACTCTATTTTTGCCTGCCTGCCTGGATTATGGACCAGGAATTAAAGAACTTTGACTAGGGTTGTGTCACCTTGGGTAAAAAGTTCTTTTAAAGGATGTCAATTACTCTTTCAAAACTGAATGGATGGGCCAGGTAATCTCTAGCTGTAGACTAGACTGAATAATACTCTTTAAAATATGTTTACACTTAACCTGAGAAATTCAATTACAAAGTAGGTTTTTATTGGATGTATTCTACCTGCCAAACACTGAGCCAGACCCTGGGAGCTCATAGTTGGGTTAGCTCTCAGAACTAAATATAGTTTCCAGAGGCACTGAACTGCTTATCAGCTGGACCAGGAGGGTGGAGCAGAAGGTTTAATTTCACATACAGTGATACTTTTACATTTTTGCACACAGATTTTTCTTATTTTTTTTTTCTGTTGACGCACAGTTAAAGGGGGAGGAATTGCATGAAAAACACGTATTCCTAAAGCCAGATATGAAAAATTAGTTTGTATTATAGTAAGAGTTAAATATGACTTGATGCCTGAAGTGTAAAATGCACTGTTGGCCATTTCCTTCTTTGGCTACATTTACAGTGCCTCCTTCCAACCTGGGTGTGGCCAGCAGGGCTGGATAAAATTGCTGAGCCAAGAGGTCAGAGACTGGGGCTAGCTCCACCTAGCACTGGCCTGCTGGGGTGGGAGGTGGTAGGTAGTTGCCTAGGAAGGGACGCAGTGAAGTGTGCCTGTGCCCCCATTTGAGAGCGTGGATCTAATTGGAGGGGAGCGCAGCGAGCTCCGAAGCAGACAGAGACAAGGACATGATGCCCTCATCCCCATTCTAGACCAAAACTGCGGCACCTGGGTGATTGAGGATCTGGAGGGGCCATGGTATGGGAAATGGTGGGAGGGCGGTAGGACCCTGCGGGAGCTTCCTTGTCCTGGGAGGGAACTGGGCGGGAGAAAAGGAGGGAGGGAGAGCGAAAAAGGAAGGTGTTCTGGAGCGGGCAACCGCACTCGCTGCTCCGCACGAGTAGCACGACGGGACCTGCACTCTATAAAAGGAGCTCAGCTGTGCGGCGGCTCACAAGCTCCTCCCGGGCTGGCGCACAGCGCTTCCCTCCAGCTCTCCCCAAAACCTGCCCATTCCCCGTGCGCCGCGCTGGGTCTCCCAGACCAGTGCGCCCAGCGGCGTGACTCCAAGTGGTGCCCGTGGGACGGAGGTGGCTGCCGTGGCCACGCGGTGCGAGCAACCTCAGCCCAAGCCCTCGAGTCCCCCCTCGTGCGGCCCCGTCTCCGCGGGGCAGCTCTCCGAGTGGCCAGCGCGTGAAAAGAAGGGAGGGCAGAGCACCGGCGCGAGGCGCGGCGCGGCTCCCAGACTTCACCCCACCCAACTCTGGCGGCCGCAGCCACCGAAGGAAACTGCCACAGCCCGGGGAGGGGGGCGGGAATGTCAGACCAGGACTCCTGGCTGGCCTGCACGCTTTGGTCTCAACAGCTAGGAAACTCCTATGAGCCGCTTCTGCAGCTCAAGGAGCGCCCGGGTTAGGTAATGCCCGAGCATTTGGAGTAAAAGACCCCGCCTGCCAAATGCTCCCTCCTCAAACAATACATCGCCCTCCTCCACTAGACGCCCCGGTGGAAGCCGGAGCGGAGCGGGACTCAGTGGGCCAGTCCTTAGCAAGACCGGGAGTGGAGAGGAGCAGCCAGAGACGCGGAGGCAGCGCAGGGCGCACTGGAAGTGCAGGGGACGCGCTAGCCTGCCCTGGCTGCCGCGCCCTTGACCTCTAGTTTCAGCTGGGAACCTGGGTGGAGGAATAATTGAGGAACGTACGGAACTAACTAGCAACTGGGAGACAAGACAGTGGTCTCTTCCGTGGTCCTTCCTCCTCTCCCTCGTCCGTTCCATGCCCACAGAGCTGCGCCCCGGAGCCCGGGCGAGGAGAGACATGGAGAAGACCAGCGCTCAGTGCGCCCCGCCGCCTGCGGGCTCCCAGACTGGGGTTTCTCAAACCAACCTCTCCGCTGCTCCCTCCCACAACTGCAGCGCCCAGAACTACGTTTACCAGGACTCCATTGCCCTGCCCTGGAAAGTACTACTGGTCGTGCTGCTGGCGCTCATCACCTTGGCCACCACTCTCTCCAACGCGTTTGTGATTGCCACTGTGTACCGGACACGGAAGCTACATACCCCGGCCAACTACCTGATCGCCTCCCTGGCGGTCACCGACCTGCTCGTATCCATCCTGGTGATGCCCATCAGCACCATGTATACGGTCACCGGCCGCTGGACCTTGGGCCAGGTGGTCTGCGACTTCTGGCTCTCGTCGGACATCACCTGTTGCACTGCTTCCATCCTGCACCTCTGTGTCATCGCCCTGGACCGCTACTGGGCCATAACGGACGCCGTTGAGTACTCAGCTAAAAGGACTCCCAAGAGGGCGGCGGGCATGATCGTTCTGGTGTGGGTTTTCTCCATCTCCATCTCGCTACCACCTTTCTTCTGGCGTCAGGCCAAAGCCGAAGAGGAAGTGTCGACCTGCATGGTGAACACCGACCACATCCTCTACACAGTGTACTCCACGGTGGGCGCTTTCTACTTCCCCACCTTGCTCCTCATCGCCCTCTATGGCCGCATCTACGTGGAAGCCCGCTCCCGGATTTTGAAACAGACTCCCAACAAGACCGGCAAGCGTTTGACCCGAGCCCAGCTTATAACCGACTCCCCTGGGTCCACGTCTTCTGTGACCTCCATTAACTCGCGGGCTCCTGACATGCCCAGCGAATCAGGGTCTCCTGTGTACGTGAACCAAGTCAAAGTGCGAATCTCTGATGCCCTGCTGGAGAAGAAGAAACTCATGGCCGCTAGGGAGCGCAAAGCCACCAAGACCCTGGGGATCATTTTGGGAGCTTTTATTGTGTGTTGGCTGCCCTTCTTCATCATCTCCCTAGTGATGCCTATCTGTAAAGAGGCATGCTGGTTCCACCTGGCCATCTTTGACTTCTTCACGTGGCTGGGCTATCTCAACTCCCTCATTAACCCCATTATCTATACCATGTCCAATGAGGACTTCAAACAAGCGTTCCATAAACTGATACGCTTTAAATGCACAAGTTGACTTGTCAATTGCATTGGGGTCGCCTAAGTGGCCTTTGGGGACCATGTTGTGTCTGGTTCCACAGGTAGGTCGACTCTTCTTTCACTGTTACTGGGTCGGAATGAGGCACTCTCTTCTGGGCAAGGGCAGTGGATCCTGAGAAGCCAGAACAGCTCTGAGACAGAGAGAAAGGGGGAGAAATCTGAAAGGAGAACTGTTCAAACTAAAGATAGAGCTTCCCTGCTGAGGAGGCTCCTTTCTTCCCTCAAACCCCAGGTTCAGCACTGACCTTGTGGCAGCCAATCACAAGGGGGGTTTGCAACTTGTTAAAAATCAATGATGGAAAGGTGATCCCTGCCCTGCTTTGGCGTCATGGATGATGCCCTCTAGAACCAGTGATACATGTAGTTGTGGTCTGAACCCTGTCTGAGACAGATACCTACAGCCTGGCAGTACTTGAACTAGACACTTAATACCCTATGTTTTGGGGAGAACTTTGTGTTACAGCTTCTTTTAAGAACAGTTGCTTTGACATCCTTCAGTCTTCAGTTTTTGTTTATTTAACCTTGGTTGGAGAAACTTGTGGATTTGGTGCTTCAAACCCTATGTGTGGCTTGGAGGGCATAGAGAAACCTTGAAGAGTTAACAGCAAAATTCTGATGTTAAGATCTCTATTTTTATTATAATTGAAACTATATGGGGTGGGTGGGAATGGGAGATGGGGAGCAAGCATTAAACAGAAAGCCAACACCTATGATTGTTTGTTTTCTGCAGATTTCTGATTTTTTTAATTCCTAGTGATTGTCAAACCACATTTTGAACAACTCAAACAAAACATTATGTGTGCTAGTGCCAAAATCTGCAGATTGCTTTATTTTTTCTCTTAATTTCATGTACCTGTCATTTTATACATTTAAATCCCCATAAATGGAGGTTATGATGGGTGACTCAGCCCAAGCTGCTCTATTTCTTATTAATGCAATCGATTAAACTGATGATATTAGATATATACTGCTCCTTAACAAGAAATGTATCTTTATTCCTTATCCAATTCAGTGAGATATAAAGGAGACCGATGAATAGGAATGGTTCTTATACAATTAAGGAATGAGGGGCAATAGGAGGATGTATATTTTGACTTGTAAAAAATCTTAAATGCATGAGACTTTTTTCTGATAGTCATTTGCACTCTCCTTCCCATCTGTAATTCCTTTGTGTGCGAACATATAAAGTAACAAAGAGAACCAGCTCCTTTCTCTAGAAATCTTCAAAGTGCAGTAAGAACCCTAAAAACTATATGAAAGAAAAAAAAAAACTTGTTTCTTTTACTTTTCTATTCAACTTTGGGTAGGAACAAAGATCACTAGAAAATGACATGCAAGAACTTTAGAAAAGCCTAGAGAAACTAAGTTGAGCCTGTTTTCCTTGTAATTCATGGAACCAAACCTCAAACTTTTTAGGTAATCAAGGAACTGATAAGCCTTTGCACCTCGGAAATTTGTCACTGACCTGACACCTCAATGAATATTACAGTAATACCTTAAATTTATCTGTCTTTTCAAATTACAACAATACTTACTTGTTATCTCAAATTCACTTTAAGGATTCAACACAGGGCAAGATTTATACACTAGAAGTTGAAAAGTGCATTGTCTAAATAAAATAGAGTAGCCCTGAAGGATCATCTACACAGGGAAGAAAAAAAATAGTGTATGTACACCATTTAATATGCCAAAGAAGATTTACATTCCCTTCTTCAGAGGCCTTTCTGCAGGTACTACCTTGTGTCTGCAGAAGCAAGTTTGTCTTTGTAAAATGAATTCACTCCTTGCTTGAAGCTGTCCAGCCCAGACTGTGAGACAATAGATATATTGATCTGAAGTACACTGTTTGCCTAGTGTGCAGACCTTCACTCTGGGGTAATGATTCTTGAAAATATACTATTCCAAGGTTCACATGTAAACTGAATGAAAAAGGGAAACATAAATTTAAAAAAGGGAATTTTGATTAACATTTACACCAGGTACTAGAGTAAGATAAAATTTTAAGAATTAGATGATCCTATATTTCTGCTGTATCCCCAGGTTTCTTTGTTTTGTTTTGTGACATTTCTCCTATGGAGAACTCTAGTTTACTACCTACAGGAATGTGCATAAAGCACGGGATTTGTTTGTGTTATGTTTGTTTCTGTTTATGCAGCTCTGTTTTCTTTGGGCCTAAGAAGCAATGAAGTCAACTTCTAGGCTCCTGAAGGGGAAAAATTAATTGAAACAAATAGCCACTTACAAATGATTTCTGTATTTGGCACCTACAATGATTGTGTCCTTATGTTAACAAACCATGATCAATTTAGTCAAAAGGACTGTTTGCCTTTTTGTAGACTACCCACTTCAATTTTTGCTTGACGATTTTGCTGAACTGACTGGATATGGGGCATATTACGTGAAGTAGAAGCTTGCAAACCCTTGTATTTATAAAAGATTTAGAAACATCATCTGGCATTGCACATGCTTATGCAAAGTGTATCATTCAACCCAGGGGTATGTAGTTAAGACTGTTAAGCTCCTTTTCAGTTAGCATAGTTGTTTCATAAGCTAGACATATGGCTTTTTTGCAGAGCATAAAATGGGAGATGGAAATGTCTAACTTACATAGAAATGAAAATATATTTTCATTGGCTGTCGTAACAAATAACATTTTCCATGTTGTTTAATTGCACAAATTTTCACACAAATATATGAATGTATACTCACCCAAAAATGCGAATATTGTCTTGTGTTTCTAGGAATCTTAGAGTTTCCTTAAAAAAAAAAAAAAAAGACACTGCATCCATGAATGAATTGTTAGTTCAACAAATTTCCTACAGAACAATGTTCTTCACTTTTTCTCTCTATTATCTCATCTTCTTTAACCAGGAAACCCTGAGAGGACTATAATTCACTCGAACAGTAAAATCTCACATTCTGTGTGTTTGATGGAGTTGCTGTGACTGAAAATTGCCTTTGGTATTCCACCTTTCAACAAATGTATAATTGGAAATGAAATTTAGGAAAATAATAAAATAAAAGTCCTTTTTTTGTGCTGTAAAAAGCTTTGGGTAGTAATTCTATTATGGAAAGATTGGTTCATTGTATTCTGGGTTGCTTTCAGGAGTGTGAGCCTTCAAGAGAGAATAACTGAGGATAAGTGATACTGTGGAGGACGGGCATGTATCACCGTGCTTTGGGGGGATTTAGTTTATATCTGTAGGAAGAACTTAAAAGGAAAGTGAGATTGTGACCTCACATTTTGCAAAGAGGGTAACTCAGGTTCATTATCACCAGAGTTTTCTAGATCCAGCTTCTAGGCTAGGTAGTAAGATTTCAAGGCACCATATGGTGCTTGAGATACAGAAAAGGGAAAAGGAGGAGCTGGGTTAGAAGTAGGCTTGGGGAGACATAAGAGGAGGAAATGGACTAATCTGAACACTGGAGAAGTCCACAGAGAAATAGCTGTTGGAATCGAAAAGTGCTAGGTTTAAAGTGCACAGAGCATGGAATAGCTGTATTATTCACCTCAAAGGTAGCCTACTTACAGTTTGTAGCCAAGGGTTAGATACTATACATGCAAAGCATCTATCAAAATACTTGACACCTTTTTGGATCTCAGCAGATGCTACCTTCTCTATAGCCATTATTTCCCCTTGCCTCCCTTGAAGATTCAGGGCCCCTGTGGCATAGAAAAGCTGAGTGCTGTGTGAGAGGTTGGGCTGGGGAAGACTAAATGGAACTGAATGGGAGAAACTTGACTCAACTAAAAGTGACCAAGGTTTGGTCACACTTACCCTCTTAGGCTGGTTTATACTACCTCTAGGGCCTAGAGAAAATTGCCAAATATTTCATTTCCTACAGCATCCTCTTATTTACCTTTTTATTTTTTTTTATGGACTTTTGGACTTTTCCAGATGTTGGCTATTAGACTTATTTACATATAGATCTTAGAGCATATATTTTCATTTCTCTGGGATATATACCTAGAGTTGGAATTACTGGGTAGTGGTAGTATTATAATTGTATATATAACCTTCTGAGATACTACCATGTGGTTCACCAAAGCGACTGAAGCATTTTGTGGTCTGTCAGCAATGTATGAGTGTACCATTGTTCCACATCTTGCCGACATTTGATGTTGGTCTTAACATTAGGCATTCTGGTGGATCTGTAGTGGTATCTCATTGTGATTTTAATTTTAATTTTCCTGATGACTAGAGATGTTGAGCATCCTTCTGTATACATATCCTATGTGAAACGTTTGTTTGAATCTTTTGTCCATTTTTATTTATTTATTTATTTTTTATTTTTGTATATCTTTATTGTTGAAAATATTACAGATGACCTCCTTTTCCCCCCATTGACTCCCTCTTCCCCACTCCCACCCCCCTCCTGCCTTCCCCACACTATTGTCTGTGTCCACTTGTTATGCATATATGCATAGAAGTTCTTTGGTTTATCTCTTCCCGCCCCCCCCCCCCAATCTCCCTTCCCTCTGAGGCTTGTCAGTCTGTTCTATGCACTTCCATGTCTCTGGATCTATTTTGTTCATCAGCTTATTGTGTTCATTATTTCCCACAAATAAGTGAGACCATGTGGTATGTGTCTTTCTCTGACTGGCTTATTTTGCTTAGTCTTTTGCTCATTTTTAAAAACTTATTAGCTGTAATAGTTTTTATATAATCTTTACAAAAACTTTTGTCAACTTTTTCTCTAAAAATTTGTTTTTATGTCCTATTTAAGAAATGTTTGCCTAACCCAATGTCAAACACACAAGAAAATGACTCCTTCCTTTTCCTTGTATAGAGTTTTCCAGCTGTCTTCCAAGAGTCCAAAGTCCCTCACCATGTCTTGTCTCAGTGTTTCATTTTCAGCTTCTCTGCTTTTCAATTCCCCATGCAAAGCCCTACTAATCAATGATAATGTGTTTATCTAATTTTCTTGTACAGGGCTGATTAGGTATCCCAGGGTGTTTACATTATTTAAAAGGAAATTTTTGATCCAAACTAATGTGTAATTAGTGGAGGCAAAAGCTTTCAACTGAGGCATCCACTGAAGTTTACAGAAGCAAAGAGGCTGGTAGGGGAAGGATGTGGGAAATGAAGCTTCTTCCTTTCATCAAAGCTCATCCTTGAACAGTCCACCAGGGGGCAGAGTGCCTCTGAGTTGTTTAGAGGATGCACTACTCCCAACCTCAAACCCCCTCTTCTGCAGCACCACACATGGTATTAATGTCTCTATGTCCATGAGCCAAGGGAAGGAGGGCTTATCGTATATTTATAGAAGATTTTTCAGAACTGCAAATTCAGGTGGAGGATCCCTAAAACACACCTAAAGTTTTTCTTTATGTATGCAACCTAAATTATTTCCTTACTCATCTCTAGTTCTGGAGTAAAGCTAAAATCTTAGTATTTTAAAACATTGTAACCTTTGATTACAGTGGCACTGGGTAAAGTCAGAGGGTGGAAGACAAATTATATTTAAAAACAAAGAGCCCTAGCTGGTTTTGCTCAGTGGTTAGAGGGTTGGCTCATGGATTGAAGAGTCTCTGGTTCGATTCCAGTAAAGGGTATGTGCCTAGGTTGCAGGTTAAATCCCACACCCTGGCCCCGGTCATGTGGGAGGCAACCAACTAATGTGTCTCTCTCATATCGATGTTTCTCTCTCTCTCTCTCCCTCTCTCCCTCCCTCCATTCCACTCTCTCTGAAAAGCAATGGAAAAATATACTCGGGTGAGGATTAACAAAAATAAATAAAATAAAATAAAAGGAATCAATTATTTACTTAAATGTACCTTCACCACTATGTTTTTCTGATTACTGTGTTTTTCAAAACGTGATTGGTTTGAGGTTGATATATCCATAGTTAAAGGTAGAACACCAGCCATTTAACATTTCTTTAAAGAGATGGCTGCTGTTTTGCACAGAAGTAAGGTGTATCTGTATGTCAGTTTTCCCCAGAAGGCCAACTTTCAAGTCTGTGTAATTTTAGCATTTACTTAAAAGTGGGCATATATAAATGTGAGTATAATCTTATGTATCACAAAAATAAATTTCTGTGTTGAAAAATGGATCACATAAAACGAGAAAACAAGTGAGATTATACAGGGTGAGGCTAAGGTAGATTTACAGTTCTGAGTACTCGAAATACAGAGTTTATTCTCATATTACTATTATTTTATTAATTACTGTGTTATTTTCCATATGAACAACTGTAAACCTACTTTTGCCCCACACTGTATCATTGCATTCTTCCTTAAATGTTACATCTCAACATTTCCGTTGTCCACAATGGGGCGTTTCTATGTGACATTTCACATCTGTCAGTTAAATTGAACTTTCAAAGTCAACATCCACATTTTAGAATTATGCTAGGATTTTCAATGCTCCCTGAGACAGACCACCCAGTCCCTGGAGATGGGCCGGCTGACAAAGAGAATATCTTAACACTAGTCCAAGCATAGTTTATAAAAGAAAATGCCCATTTCTTTTTACTTATTTGTACCTATTTTAAAAGATAGGAAAAAGCCTTTTCAAAACTACTAACTATATGAGAAGAACGGTCTTATAATATTTCTTGTATTTAAAGTGAACAGATGGTGACATAGAGATCCATTTATGGTAAATGCTTAAAAGAATCTCCACATAGCTTGCTTCAGTGATGCATGAGGGCATGAGTCACATCCTCCCTGACTGTGGGAACATTCCACACTGGGTCTTTGATTGGTCAGCCGACATTGGGATAACCAGATTTCAGGATATTTCTTGCTCACAAGTGTGGTGATGGGACTGCAGAGGTGGGACCTGGCTACTTGGTCCAGAAGCTGTGCCCAGGGGCCTTTGGTAAACACATTGGTTGTCTCTCCTAAACCCACTTGCTAATCTAGTTTGTGATCATGTGTTTAGACCTACAGCTCCCCCTGTCATTCATCCATTCATTCTTATTTCCTTGAATAATCTCAATGGGTTCAGCACTGGGCTGATTTGCTTTTGTGAAGAAGCAGTTTTGTGGCTCTTCCTCGTTTTATCCCAATCTTGCCTGACTATAAGGTTCTTGAGCCCACTCTCCTTCTTCTTCAGAGGCTTTCCCACGGGGTATGGTATGTTGGGGTATTCACACAGGGGGAAGTTTGGAATCAGCTACTGGCATGAAGCATACTCCCTGCCCCGCCCCTCCTAACATTGATAGGTTTAAAATGCAAGAACAAGTCTTTGAAGTCAGAAAGAACTGAGTTTAAATCCAGGTTTTGTAATCATGAGCAAGTTCCTCTGTAAATGTAATAATATACACCTCTATGTTTGCAGGTAAAAATTAAATGGGATAATGTAATTGTTTTTAACCTTGGCTCCAAATTTTTATTTAGCAGGGGAGCTTTGAAAGTACCTTTGCTCAGGCCCTGTGTCAGACTAATTTAATTATATTATCTGGTGTAGGGCATGATATTTTTATTTGACAAATTCTCCCCATGCGATTTTGGCGTGTGGCCAGGGTGAGACCCACTGAGCTATGTATATGAAGCTCTTACAATAATTCTGGGTACATGTGGGATCTGTGGGTGAGAAGGGGGTCCCTAAATGAAACAGAAATCAAGTGGATTTGATTTTTAACAGTGATACATCTCAAAAATTTAATGGACATAAGAATCAACAAAGGAGTTGGTTAAAACGTAAATTCTACTTCAGCAGGTCCAGGATGAGATTCTGCGTTCCTGGCAGCTCTCAGGAGATGCCCACGATGCTGTTCCGTGGACCACACTGAGAGTAACAAGAATCTACAGGAAAACATACCTTACTTATAAAGCATCAAACATTTCCTAAGAATATATTTTAAAAAAACCAAACAACCAAAACAAAACCAACATAAAATGTGCAAATGAGAAAATGTACTTTTTAGTGCACAATAGGTTGTGTTTTCTTGACTTGTTTACATGGTATCGTGTCTCAGCTTCAGCAGCTGTTAAATGTTTCCTCTTACATGCTTTAACATGCTTTATCCCAGATGCTCGGATCTTCAGTCTACCCTAAAACAAACAGCTTATTCCTGGATCTGAATCAGCAAAGTATGACCCTCAGGTTCAGCCCTTAGTTTTTACATAATTTCCAAATCAGGACTTTGTCTTTGGGAAAAAAAAAAAAAAAAAAAAAAAAAAATATATATATATATATATATATATATATATATTTAAATATATATATATATGGGTGGGTAAGAGTAGGTTTACAGTTCTGAGTATGTAAAACAAAGTTTTTATATTATTATTTATTAATTATTGTATTATTTTCCATACAAACAACTGTAAACCTACTTTTGCCCACTCCTGTATATAATTATTTAAAAATACAAAACAGCCCTGGCCAGTGTGATCAGTGGTTAGAGTGTCAGCCCACACACTGAAGGATCTTGAGTTCGATTCTCAGTCAAGGCGCATGCAGGAGGCAACCAATTGATGTGTCTCTCTCACATCGATGTTTCTTTCTCTCTCTCTCTCTCCCCTCCCCCCACCACCTTACACTCTTTCTAAAAATCAATGGAAAAAATATCCTCAGGTGAGGATTAACAGCAAAACTAACAAAACAATTGATAAAATAATAAAGCAAAGAAATAACAATGTCAGCATGTGGCAGGTGGCACAAGTTCCTTGGGAATCTAGTTCACTTAGCTCACTTGACTTTCTTCTGTCAACAGACACATTTGCATATTATATAGATATTATCGTTCGTAAACACAAGTCACTGTTTACTCAAAGTTGAAAGAAATGTGCTTTCTGCCTATTCTATTTTATTTTTATTGCATTTTAAAGACTTATTAATATCCCAGAATAGTGATCCAACAGCCTTTTGATTTCATGAAAAGCCCCTCCCTATTTTTTATTCCTAGAATATTTCATGTTTTCCCCTCCAGTGAAAGTAATTTAAATTATGTATGAGAAATATTTGTCAATTTTTTGTCACCCTTCCATAAAGCTGGAGACATTGTTGAGTTTCCTAAGCCTAGATTAGAAATAAGAATCAAAGGATCCTACTTCAGAAAGGATCCTATCTTTTAGTTTTTGTTTATAGTTAAGTTTTTGAAGTTAAATGAATAATGTCAGTGTCCAAGTAGATTTTTATTTTAGAGTGTGATACATAGTTTAACGTCTTTCGTCTCCTCCACGTACAATCATGATGCTTAGGGTTGGATTCCAGCAAAGACGTTGCTGGGAATTTAACTGCTTTATTTTAAAAGGGGCAGAGGTTGAGGAAGGAACAAGCATTACTGAGCACTTACTCTGAGCCACATAGTTTCAAGAACTGCCCTCTGGCATTAGTCCTCATAATGCTATCAAGAAGTAGGAATTATTGTGTGTTTTTTTAAAAAAAAATAACTATGTTATCGTGATCATGATCATAAGCAAGGTATTGCAACCATTTCATCCAGTTCTGTGGTTTAGAGAATTATGGCAACAACCCCAGCTGAATCATTTGTATTCAGACTTGGAAAGGAAACTGCATTATTAGGTCTACTTCACTTAGTTTTTGAGAATGTTGCTTCTAAATGTTAATCTGAAACATTAAACAACTTTAGGATTTATTTGCAAGTCCAATGTTGTATCAGGGAACACAGGTTTCCTTCTTAGTCTCCTCCCAAATTCCTGCCTCTCTCTGTCTGAATACAATCTTGACCAACCAGGGCACACACCATGCCCACTGACCTCCTCCAGGGGTGTTGGCATGTATAAAAATGTACATGTAAATGACTGGATATGGCAGTATTAAATATAGATGTTTCTGCTGCTATGAGTAATGCATGGCAGGAGGTATTTCTCTTTTATAGAAAGTTACTGAGGGATGTGTATGTTAAAAACTTGGGTACTTGGGACTTTAGGCCTATTTTTACATGGAGTCAAATGTCTGAATGAAAAGTAAATCAGCAAGTGACAGGATGTTTTCAAATATTAAGGTTGTCCCTATATTATATAGATAAAACTTTTAAATTAATGCTGATTCTCTCTCTCTCTCTCTCTCTCTCTCTCTCTCTCTCTCTCTCTCTCTCTCTCTCTCTCTCCACAATTGTGTGTTTTATCAGCACAGCCCCTTTGCCAAGAGCTTTACATGATTTTCCTCTCCTCATCCTAACCACTGCCACAAACAGCAAACCAGTAAGTCCTGAAGACAGACACTTCTCAGTAGTCGCAAAACTGACTTAAAACCAATACATTCAGAGTAGATTTAAAAGAAAGGTTTGCTTTCATTAAGGGGTAAACAGTTCAGTACAGAACGTGCAAGGCTGTGGAATCTCCTCAGTCTGGGATGGAAAAAAAAATCCTACAAATGGGAGAAAATTCTGCTCAAAATACGTTTTGCCCTCTGTCTTTGATCAGCACCAATTTCTGGTGGAAACAGAAAGCATGGCACAGAAAGTTCAGTAAATTTGGAATTGGAATCCAGAGCCAGGCTGACCTTGGTTCAGGTTCCAGGTTTGCCACTTGTCAGTTGTATGAACCTCACTCGCGGAGCATCAATCCCTCCGTCTGTTAATGTGGAGAAAGTAGTGTCTCCGCCGCAGATTTGTCATGAGCAAAGCTGCTCTGCGGAAGCGCGCGGTCCAGAGGTGCTGAAAACACGGCAGGTGTTTACCAGATGCTGGCTTCCTTCTGCTCACACAAACCAAGCCCGTGTCTATCCGACGAAGACCATGGGATTTTGAGTCAGCAGAACTGTTTAAAATCCTGGTGTTGTTTTTTTTCTTCTTGTTGGTATGCAATTTGGGACAAGCGATGTAACCTCTGTAAATGTCAGTTTTCCTATCTCTGAAATGGAGCTAATAAAATCTGACTTGGAAAGATTTTTAAGAGGAATACATTATATAATAAGTGTCGTTTGCTTAGATAACCGTATGCTTGTATTTTATACCATATGTTTGTGTAAGATTTAATTTTTTTTAGAGCATGCTTTTTCATGATCACTGTGGACTCCTCCATATTAAAGGTGGCTGGCAGAGGGGTGGGAAAAGAAAACCAAAGCATGTGTATGCATATATGCAAAACCAATCCACAGGGACATTAGGCTGGGGAAGGCAGGAGGGGAGTGGGTGCGGGAAGGAGGAGGTCAATGGGGCAAAAAGGGGGTCATCTGCAATACTTTCAACAATAAAAATAAGTAAATAAAGGTGGCTGGCAGACAGGGGCAGTGAGCCTTCCTGGCCTCATACAGATGCAGTCCCAAGTACCACAAGTCTATCCTGAGTACTTATTTGTTCATGATAACCCAAACCACTGTCTAGAGGCAATGAAATAATTTTAAAGGTCACTTAGTCTGCATCTAATCAAGTCTGTTTTCATTCTGGACCGCGTGTTAGTCAGTGGTGTTCAAGAAACACAGATATTTGCTATAGCAACTGTCGCAGGCTCACACTGCGGGGCGGAGGGACCGGCGGCACCGCTTTCCTTCCACAAAGGAGATCCTTCTGCCTGTATGAAAGGATGCCTAAGACCTAGTTCAGATCAAAAGTAGAACCAAGCACGAGGGTTATAACACTGCATTATTTGATACTTTTGTTATTTTAATTAAAACTAGTCTTTCTCTCAAAGGAAGCAGTAAATACGTTGTATAATTATAAAACCAGAGAACATGATGATGATAATCCTCTCTAAAGCAGAGAGAGAGAGAGAGAGAGAGAGAGAGAGAGAGAGAGAGAAACAGATATTATTTATCTGGGTTAAAATGAATGTTTCTTTACGTTTTCCTTGTTTTTCTATATAGTCAATTTTAGAGGTGACCAACCCTTTCTCATAGAAATTATTTGAGCAACTTAATTAGTGTAGACCAGGGGTTTTTCTACTTTGGTACTGTTGGCATTTTGGTCAGAGAGCTCTTTGTTGTACATTTCAGGATGTTCACCAGCATCCCCGGTCTCTACTCCCTAGACGTTAGGTAGCAACCTCTGCTCCTCACCAGGCAACCAAAAGTATATTGACAAGTGTCCCTTGATGGGCAATATTAACTCTGTGGAGAACCACTGGGGTACAGTGTCAAATCAGAAATCTTAGCAGGGACTCTATTTAGGAATCTCAACTATTTCTCTCGCCACCATTTTGATGAGACTATCTAGATAATTACCAAATATTCTCTTGTATACCATGTAGACCAATCAAAGAACTGGCTTTGTTCTATTGAATACATAGATTCTTAGTGAGGTATCCCCGAATCTCCAGAAACACCAAAGTGGCATTTAGGGAATCTTTGGAGCCCATGAAATCACCTATTTTTGAGTCTATGTGTATTTGCATATTTTCCTTGGACAAGATGTTTTTGTTTTGTTTTGTTTTTTAGTTGTAGTAAAATATATATAACATAACATTTACCATTCTGACTTTTTAGATGTAACAGAGAAGAATTTTTATTAAATTCGTTGAGGCCATTGGTCCAAAAAAAACAACAACAACAAACAGTTAACCATCATTGTTAACAGAACACAATGTAAGATTATTGGAAAACATGTGGCTGAATGCCACCCTCCCCTCCCCACCCCTTCAGTCCCACGTCACTTGCTATAACCTCAGATAAGCTTTTCCTGATTCTAGGGGTGGGGAATGTCCAGCCCGCAGGCCATATGAGGCCCATGAAATCAGTACCAGCTGACATCACACACCTCACCAAATTAGCCTGACCGAATAGAGCAGGCTAATTTTTAAGTTGATAATTTTGTATGGCCCAATAATGCTGTTATAAATATCCAAATGGCCCTTGGGAGAAAAAAGGTTCCCCACCGAAGAAAGGCTTTAGGCTCATCTGTATGCTGTCTTTGCAGTCTTTCTCTCAAGTATCATGTGGATGGTAACGTCACAAGCTTATAAATGGGTTTTCAAGAGAGTTCAACACTACCTTAGGAGAGTATAAAGGCAAATTTAGGCTGCAAGTTCTGCCTTTCTAAGAGGTTTTAGGGTTATTTATCATTGTATCCCAGGTTCTGGCACAGTGCCTCATACTTTGAGAAGCTCCTTAAGTGCTCAGTAAATGAATGTGTGAATGAATGAATAAATGAATGTTTTACTTTGCATGATAATGCTCCGTAAAATATTTTTCAACCACATGGCTTCCTAAAAGTCTCTTAGTTAAAAGTATACAAGTGGGGGGGAAAAGTGTTACCTTCAAAGAGAAACTGCCTATCTGTTCTTCATAAGGTACTTCAAGATACTGAATCATCAAAACAGATGAAGTGATATTACATACTCAAGAGGAAAGTGTGCTGATACATTCTGGAAGATTTTCAATAGCAAAGGTAACAATTAAGGGTCATGGTACATAAGAGCTAAATACTCAGTTGGCACCATAATGCAAAGTTTTGCACTTTCTAAGTTTTCTACACAATTGCAGTTTTATTGTCATTAAATGTTTTAAATACAAATGTCCATACATTGGTCTCTCATGGAATTACATTTTCCTTCTAGAAATGCCTACTGTACTCTGCACAGGGTAGTAAGGGAATATTTTTCTAAATGGATGAAGTTATGATGAACAAGATGAGTGTGTATGGAGGAAAGCCTAAGGCAGTCAGGAGGGATACTTGGCTGGGCCATGTCCCAGGGTGTGAGGGAAATGCCCCCATGTGGGTCGGGGGCTCGTAGGTGCAGAGGTAGAGACAGTTAACTCCTGTTGGCATAAGATCTCACTCTGGCCCAGAAGACGGTGGTTTCTTATCCTTGTTCTATGTGATGAAGAGCTTAGATCCTCTCAGATCTGGGTGACACACATAACCACCCAAACTGTCTTCCTTTACTCATTTGCAGAATACTCAAGCCATTTTTCAATTAGAATACAAAAGGATTTTTGTTAGGCACATCTATGTCAACAAAGGCCAAGCTTCCAAGTAAGGGTAGAATAATTTTTACAAATTACTTAGATATGAATTCAACAATAACTACAGATTTGGTGGCCTGAATAATTAATTTAGATGTTCTGTTTGCAGCAATTGAATTCACTGGATAAGTGCACATTTCTCTTCTTTTTTCCTGTTCATGTGGACCCACAACGTTAAATCTTTGAACAAATGTTAAATGATGGGAAATTTTTGTTTATTGTGTAATTCAATAGCCCAGCATTAGGGTTCCTTATTAGGTGATTGTAAGATGCAAAGAAAAGGGAAAATGATGATTTATGCTACTGTACAAACATGGAATCAATTAGTATGGGCTCTCAACGATGCAGAAGTATGAAGTTGCCATGGGAGGATCAAACTGGAGATATTTTTAGTGGGGAAAAAAGGAGAAAGATCATGACAGAAGATTACCGTTCTTGTGACAGGCTTTATCACTCCCATATCAAGCAGTTTCTTGAGGCTGAGTGGAGAGGAGAAGGAGGAAAAGCAAGAACCAATAAGAAAAGCAGCAAGACCATAGCAGCAATATTTCGGATCATTTATCATCGACACCACCAAATGAGTGTTTGAGAATTATATTATCTTGTCATTTCCCTAAGAATGGAGGTCATGAGTAATGGAAAAAGAAACCAAACTCACACCCTCTTCCCTGTAAAATCAACTTGCTATCTAAGCAAGTGAAGTTCGTGTCATGGCTGGTTCTAATTAAATACAGGATTGCTTCATTACTTCTTAAGTTCCCT
The DNA here is from genome assembly GCA_030848825.1 of Tadarida brasiliensis. Classification (NCBI taxonomy): domain Eukaryota; kingdom Metazoa; phylum Chordata; class Mammalia; order Chiroptera; family Molossidae; genus Tadarida; species Tadarida brasiliensis. The sequence continues at coordinate 42,123,057 of CM061262.1, read as the reverse complement.
GTCATGTATGTGGTTCGCACTGAAAACATCAGATGAGAATGCCGTCTGGAGTCTCTGCTTTTGAATATAGTTCTGTGTAAACTCGTGCAATTTCTGCTACATGGGTAGTCAGATAAATAGTTTTATTTGATAAATGGTGGAGACATTTTTCTTCTTTTGGAATTGTGAATATATAAAAATCTTAGATCCTCCCTTTCAAGACAAGTGCCAGCATTTATTCACCACTTAGTGAGGCAGTAAGCTAACGGTTTCATATGTGCTATCTCACTGAACCTTCTCAACCACATTTAGGTAGCATTACTGCGCTCATCAATGGCCCCTTCTCCAGCTGTTCCTCCTGGTGCACCTGATGCCCAGACATATCAAATGCCTCGGTCCCTGGGATGCCTGTGCCGTTTCCCAGCTCTGTCTGCAGGCAACTCCCTCTACTGCCATCACACCGGGAATGCCTACTCATCTCCTGAGATTCAGCTCAAACCACAACGCCTCTGCTTGATCCTCCTAGGCAGAACTGGCTACTACTTCCCCTTGCTCTTACAGCAACTCAGAAAAGCCTCTAATTCCATTATATTGTAATTATGTTTATATTTCTATATCTTTAAGTGGATTTAACTCTTTTAAGGATGTGCACTATCAGTTATTCCTCTTTGTAACTACATGGTCTTAGCATAGGGTCTGACCAATAAAAGACACTCAGTAAATGTTCGCTAAATTGTTATATGACTGTGGTTAATTTCAGACTTATTAGTGTCTTTGTATTAGGTTCTAGGGTTATCCTGAGGAGTGTCAAGTTTTTTTGTTTCCATATTATTTCTGATTATATAAGTACTTAAATATTTTGGTGTATTTCTGAAAAGAAAAAAAGAAAGATGGGGAAACTTTTGCTTGTGTGCATGAATGAGGAATTACATCATATAACAAACCAATAAAAATATGAACTCTTTTTAGGTAGACAATTAGCCTTCATAATGTCCCATTTCCACAAAGATTTGATAAAAATCCCTAGATTAAAAGTAACTCATATTATCAAAATGAGAGACTATGATATGCTGGAAAAACATAGAATTTGGAACACAGAAATGTGGGTTTGAGTTATAAACTTTTCCACTGATTAGACTGGTAACATTCGGCAAGTCACTTAACTATTTTTAGCATCCTTTTACCTAAAGTAGCATTGTGAGGTTTAAATAGAAGGATTTACCACATCACTTTTTTTTTTTTAAAAACCCAGATAGTGGATACACAGAAGTGAATCAAACTGTCTGATCCCTGCACTCATAGAGCTGACATCCCTGAGGAGGACTCAGACAATAACCGAGTAAATATGAATAGGCAACGATGATAAGTGCTGCAGAGAAAACCGAGTGATGCACAGTGCGTGCCTTTCAGTGGGCGTGTGGAGGGAGGCCTCTCTAAGGGGACACTGGAGCAGAAAGCAGGGGAGTGAGGGTGCGGGCCAAACTGGTGTGGGGGAACAGTGCCTAGGGCAGAGAGGTCAGCTATTATCATCCTTTGAATAACTGCTTTTGTATGTCCTGCAACTCGAAAGACATGTTGGTAATGACAGTGGTCTCACTGGAAGCAAATTGTGTACAAAGATAAACGCGCTTCCGGACGCTTGCTGCTTCAGAGCGCCCTCCCTGGAGCTCCTCTGCTTGGCCTCACTGGGTTGCTGTCACTGAAATCCAAGACTTGTGACTTTCCCTAACAATCCTAGATCGCCGAATTGCAAACACAATTGTGTGTTCCCATGTGTACTTAAATAAAAAATCATTAATTTAGAGCTCTTAAAGTTGCTTTCATAGTCTGTTATAAATATAGGCTAAACTGATCACTTCTTTGTAAAGCTATTGAAAGAAGCAGTGGAGGAAAGTAAATGTATAAACAGCTAACATTGAAATAAACTTTGATAGATAACATTTAGATGCATAGAGAAATGGCTTTTTAACTTAGCAGAATATTGCAGTTTTGAATGTGGATAACCTCAGCTTATCTTTAATATTTTATTGGCCCAAGTCGCCACCTTTCTCTCTTCTCTGTTCTAGCAGATAAATAAAAAAAGCAGAGATTTCCATCATAGCAGCGTTACACACATTGACATTTATTGATTTCTATTAGTATCTGAAGTGGCTGGCATTTCACTGTTACATGCGGCATTAATAAATTGTGGTTAAATGCTGCCTGTACATTTTTTATTGAGGCCCCTCATTTGCTCTCGACTATTTTCAAGAATTCTTTTGAGTTTGGGCATTGGCATTTTCCTTGTTCTTTGTTTTCTTTTTTAGGAAATGTATAAATAGCACCACACAATTCTGTTTCTCAAGAAACACTAAAGCACAGAAAGGCATATTCTAGTCCAATGTGTAGAGGTTACTTAAAGGATCCCTCTGTTGTTTTCTCTTTCTGCAGTCCACGAGAACAATGCTTTGTGTATGCTAAAAGCACGGGACAGCAAATCCAAAAGTGAGATTCATGTTGTCACCTGGGTAAAATTTGTGTGAGCTAATGCACTGTTTTTCGAGTGTCATTTTCAAGACAAGCACTGACCAGTGGTCATATTTCCTTACATCCACAGAAAATAAGAGATATAACAATGATGACATAAATTTTTCATAAGGTATCACTAATTAAATTGGAATGCCTGCCCTAAATCCAAGTTTATGTCATTTTTTTGGTGTTAAATATTATTTTATGAATGATATAGTGCATGGTCATTATAATTAATTTTATACCTATAATAATAATGATGATGATTTAATTTAAAAAATAAAAAATAGGTTAACATAGTTCAAAATGTTTTTTTAAAACATATTTCTTTCTACACTGGTCTCTCATTTGCTATAGTTCCCCCTACCTACATACATTTATTAGTATCCTTTTGGAGTTCCATTGTGCATACATAAGCAAAACCGAATATATATATTATTTTCTCTAACCCCCTTTCCTACAAAACAATACTATATTATATGCATAGTTTTACACATTGTTTTTAAAACACTTTATTTTGAAATAATTATAAATGCACAGAAAGTAGCAAAAATAAATGTATACCCTTCATCAAGTTTTCCTATTGGTAACATGTTGCATAGGATATATTACAATATCAAAACCAACAAATTAACATTGGTACAATGGATAGAGCATATTCAGATTTCAACCACTTTTACACCTGCTTGTATAAAATTAGTGAAATCTGAAAACCACTAATTTGTTCTCCATCTCAAAAGTTTTGTTATTTCAGAAATGTTACATAGATGAAGCCATACAGTATACCTTTTGAGACTGGCCTTCGCACTCAGCATATTCCCCTTGAGATCTGTCCAAGTTACTGCATGGATCAATAGCTGTTCCTTTTGATTGCTGCTTAATAATGCACATAAGCATGTACCATGTTTAACCATTTACTTATTGAAGGACATTTGGGTTGTTTTCAATTTCTGGCTATTGCAAATAAAACTGTTATAAACATTTGTGTACTAAGCTTTGTCTTAAGATAAGTTTTCATTTGTCTGGGATAATACCTGAGAGTAAAATTGCTAGGTGATATGTCACGTGCATAAGAAACTGCTAAACTATTGTTCCAGAATGAATGTCCTATTTTACTTCCTCAATGTATGAGTGCGAGCAACTGGTGTTAACACTGTGTCTGTTAGCTATTCTGATAGATGCATAGCAATATCTCAATGTGGTTTTAATTAGAATTTTCCTAATGGCTAGTGATATTAGCATATGGTTATTTGTATGTTAATCTTTGGTGAAATTTCTTTTGATGTCTTTTGCCCATTTAATAATTAGATTTTTGTTTTTATGTTGTTGTTTTTTTTACTGTTGAATATTAAGAATTCCTGACATAGTCTAGATATAAAGTATTTGTCTGATATGTAGCTTGCAAATATTTTCTCCCATCTGTTGCTAGCTTCATTGGGTTTTCACAGAGTAAACGTTTTTAGTTTTGATTAGATCCAATTTATCAATTTTTTCTTTTCTGGATTGTGTTTTTGGTGTCAAGTCTAGAAACGCTTTTATTCCTAGGTCCTAAGCATTTTATTTGACTATTTTTTCTAAAAGTATTATAGTTTTATGTTTTATATTTAAGTCTATGACCCAATTTGAATTAATTTTCTGCCTATGGATGTCCAGTTGCTCAAGCACCATTTGTTGAAAAGAATATCCTTCTTTTATTGAATCATTTGTGTGCCTTTATAAAAAATCAGTTGGCTATATTTGTATGGGGTGATTTCTGGGTTCTCTATTCTGTTTGTTGATATATGTGTTGATCTCTCTACCAATACCGTTGCTTGGATACTATAGCTTTATTGTCAATCTTAACTTTGAGTATAGTAATTCCTCACACTTCATTCTTCTCTATCAAAATTGTTTTGCTATTTCAAATAGAAAAATAAATATTCTTTTGCTTTTTTACATAAATTGTATAATAAATTTGTCTATGTCTATAGAAAACCTTGAGATTTTGATAGGGATTGTGTGAAATCTATGGATCAATATGAGGAGAATTGCATTTTTACTATGTGGAATCTCAAATCCACAAATATGTCATACCTCTTAAATTATTTAGGTCTTCACCTGGCTGGTATAGCTCAGTGGTTGAGCATCGACCCATGCACCAAGAGGTCGCTGGTTCGATTCTCAGTCAGGGCACATGCCCAGGTTGTGGGCCAAATCCCCAGTGGGGGATATGCAGGAGGCGGCCAGTCGATGTTCTCTCTCATTGATGTTTCTATCTCTCCTTCTCCCTTCCTCTCTCTCTCTAAAATCAATAAAGGAAAAATTTTTTCTTTTAATTATTTAGGTCTTTTCTTTTTATCACTAACATTTTGTAATTTAGAGTATATGGATTCTGTGCATTTTTATTAGATTTATAGCTAAGTACTTTTCTTTCTTTGGAGTGATTCTTACACATACTTTTTTCCTTTTAGTAATATAACATGAGAAGCAATATACAGTGTGGGCAAAAGTAGGTTTACAATTTTTCATATGGAAAATACAATAATAAATAAGAATATAAGAATAAGGTCTATTTTGTGTACTTACAACTGTATACCTACTTTTGCCCCACTCTACAGATTATGGAGAGATTCCTTATATCTTTTTACAGCTTCATAATATGGCATATGGATAAGTACTACATTTTAACTATGTAATGGTCTACAGATGGATACTTGGATTATTTCTAATTTACTGCTATTGTAATTTAAAAGTAATTCTTTATATATGTAAATATTTGTGGTTTATTTATGTGCATTTGCATAATACATACCAGAAGTGACACTGTTAAACCAGAAGGTATTTGATTTGGATTTTTTCATACATTTTTAAATATTGTCTTCACAGTTCATACTCCCCCCAGCAATATATACTCTCCCTACAGCCTCACTGACAGGGGTTGACCTTAAACTTTCTGCTAACAGTCCTGCTAACCCCACGTCCTGTATCTGTTGTAAGCAGGCACTGTCCTATTTCAGGGTGAGCCTGTCATCTAGAGAAGTGCAATTTTGCTGGCATTTTTGGAGTTTTGTTGGCACTTTATCCTCATGTCTTTCCATTCTCCCTTTTTTAACTTTCTGTTCCATGTCAGCTATTATATTTAATTTGGAGTATGAAGATTATATAAGGTAATATTTATCTCTTTCTGTAGCAGAAAATAAAGTTTGAGTTTTTTGTGGGCTTTTTGTCACCCTGTTGCTTTTCTATAATTTTTCAGCATAAATAGAAAAAAAATGCTAATTTGATTTTTAATGTCCACACTCAGTAAAGGGAGAATGTGGCAATTCTGTACTGTTTGCAGCTTCTCTCTCTCTCTCTCTCTCTCTCTCTGTCCCCCCCACCTCCAAAATCAGTAAAACTTATCCTTGGGTGAGGATTAAAAAAAAAATCACTCCAAAGTACAAATTTATAATTAAAGAAAAATGTGTGGGCTGTGTTGTTGCCTTTCACAAATTGAATTGTCTTTACCTAACAGTTCTGTAAACACCATGAGCCAGGTAGAAAACTATTATCATCTTTCCTTCTTTTATTTGTGAAAAATACAAGTCATCTCCACAGATTACTGAGAAAATTTTCTGCTGTTTCTAGTTGATGATAACTTTACTTATTATATTTTGACGGTGTTCAATAGCTTCTGAAAATATAAGTGGAACATGAAAATCTTCTCTCCGGCAGTTTATTTTATGAAACTATAGTCTTCATATTTCAAGGAAGGAATGAAAGAAAATGAATGGGACAAGAAACAAGACTTCTGAAAGGAAGGGTGGTTGAGAACAAGGTCGGCAGTTTCCTGAAAGCTGGTACAGAATGTATTCCTGTCTCATTTCCTTTCCGGCCACATGTACGTACGTTCAATACTGTATGCTAGCGCAGCTGCAAGAAAGGACAATAGAGGTATATTTTTTCCATGTTTAAAACATTAACTACATATATTTATATATATGAATTATATATCTGTTCCTGTTTTCCTGGTGCTCTAAATACATGTATTGTTTGTCTGCTGGTAATCCAGAGCAGAATGAAGCAAGTATTTTTGTTTGCTTTAGGATACCAAAGCCTCTTCTGCATCAGCTTTATTTATATTTTAATTATAAGAGGGTATTTAAAAGATGATGTGGTTTTCTGAAGGAACTCTAGGTAGTTTCCCAGAAATAGCTGGACAAGAAGTACAGGAGTCCAGCTATAATACTCGATCAAAAACTTTGAAAGAACAGCTTACATTCACATGACATATGTATTTTCACTTTGATATGTCTTTAAAAAATTCAGATCAACATTTCTTTTTGGAATTAAAATACATCTCTACTGAGAAATCATAAATATCAAAACACAAAACTATAAGAATCTCAATTGTATGGAGATTTAGCAGCTAGATTTGAGATAGGAATCATGACAGTGATATCTAGTATTTGTAAGAATATGTTTTCTAAGATGTTTTATGAAAATAATACTTTTTTCTGGAATCATCTAATTTATTATGTAGAAAAACATGGTAATTAAAATTAAAATGTCGTATAGAAAGCCTCATTAAATGATAAATCTAGAAAAGGAATTTTAAAAATAGTTTCAATTGAAAATGGAGTTTAGTAATTCAGAAATATAAGTTAAATTCAACTTATATGTATATTTTTAAATTAATATTTGAAGCCTAGTGATATATTTTAAATCATAAATATTTAAAGTATACCTTGATTTTTCTGAAAGGAAAGACTTTTGGGGGGACAACATTGAAAATTCAAATAGAAAGTGTTTATCCATCTATTAGGTTAAATCATTTTCAACTTCAGTTGCCAAATGTGCATGCTACCATTATAAATATCATAGTATAAATATTAAATTCCTGCTTTTACTTGCAAGATCTTGGTTCCTATGTTAGCAATTTAGACCTTGAAGAAATATCATGGGTCATTGAGTCCCTCCCTGTCCTTACTCACTTGAGGAAACCAAGATCTGAGAGAATAAGTGATTTGCCCTGAATCTTCCAGCTATTAGTATTGTTATTTCTCTATGAGGGAACTCATAATGAAACTTCAGAATAATAGAGCTAGTAGAGTTTCATCACTGGCTGGGGGATGGAAGCTGCCAGTTTCCTTATAGCCATAGCGGATGAATCAGCTTATTTTTTTATTTCAATCGGTCTTCTCAAGGCAATTTTGACCTGTTTCCACATTTCTTACATTGAGTGAAAAAAGAGAAGGAATTATGTTTATGTTTCTAAATTTCATTAACTTTACCCAGAAGAATTGTATATATTCAAAGACTAGCATTCTCTGTCTTTTCCAGACTTTTGAAGCTTTTCCTGCTCTGCCATATTTTACCTTATGCACCTGCTGCCTCTCGCTAACACTTGAATGCCGCTTGACCATTGACAGTGTCCTTTCACAGTAATCTCACTCGATATCTGAAACAACCCTGTGAAATAGATGCTACTGAACTATAGGGAAACCTGGCTTACCTGGTTACGTGGTTCAGTAGAACCTGATTACTAGTCCTGGATGTGAGACCCCAGACCTCACAATCCTTCCAGCACACGATGGTAAAGAACATCCTGTGAAACATGCCTAAGAAACCACCTGTGGATGCTCAGTGGGTGATGAGAAAGGGAGAGGCAGGTTATAGGGGACGATATGTGTTAGGTTCATTTAGGAAATCAAGAACCCATTTCTCTAGTTGACTAACTTATATAAAAATTAGAAAAATATGGAGGGCTGCTGAGGTAATTTAGAACTACTAAAAACCTTTGAGCAGAGAATGAAGAAAACCAGTATTTATGTAATATTTAGCATGTGTTGGTCTCTCTGAAAAATGCTCATCAATATAAATGCATTGGAGATGTTGTTGCTTCTCTGTCTGCACTTCACTCTTTGGAAATGGTCACGCCTCTCCTCTCAGATCATCTGTCCTTATTCCCTTTCTCCTGGAGGCAAAATCATTAAACTTATTGTTGTAGTGGTAGCAACCATGTCTTAAACTGACCCAAATTTTGGCCTCTCTTGATCCATTCAAAGGATGGGCACCACATTGAGAAAATTAATCTCTTCCTATTTTGAACTTAAAACTAAGAGTCAGATAGTACAGCAACAAAGCTCGAGAAATGTACAAATCCATGTTTTCTTCCATGGAGACCAGGAAAAGTGTATGTCTCATATGAAGAGAGAATGTATTTATAAGAAAGTATGGAAAGGGAAATAGAGCTGCTACATAATGTTTGGATAATTTTCAAATACCTTGGTTTCAGTTGTTTTTGTAGACTCAGACAAATTCCTATCTTTGGTCCATCAATATGTTCTAGGATATTTAAAGTAAATATCCAAATTCTGCTTAAACTATTTTGTTTCTGTCACTTACAGACAAAATAATTAATTGATACAATGGTTGCTTTTAGGAAATAATTCTGGCAGTGTTATGTGAGACATATTAGAGGAAGGAGAAGCTGAAGATCAGGATATCAGTTAGAAGGTAACAGGAAGAAATTTAGGAAAGTGGTAATAAGTGCCTGAACTAAGAGGTTGCTGGGAATGATATGGAAAGAAGTTAGCTAAAAAAGTGGATTTGAGTTGAAAGAAGCAGAATAAATTAATATAGATAAATACAAACACCTCTCTCTATATATAGTATAAGTCTCTTAGTCAATTTAGGCTGCTATAACAGAACACCATAGACTTGGCAACTTAAACAACAAAAATTTAGCCTGGCTGGTGTGGCTCTGAGCATTGGCCCATGCACCAAGAGGTCACTTGATCGATTCCTGGCCAAGATACATGCCCAGATTGTGGGCCCAATTTCCAGTGTGGGGCGTGCAGGAGAGGGCCAATCAATGTTCTCTCTCATCGATGTTTCTATCTCTTTCTCCTTTCCTTTCTCTCTAAAGTCAATAAAGAAAAAAAAAAAACACAAATTTTTTTTCTCACATTTCTGGGGTGTGGGGAATTTGAGACCAAGGCACCAGCAGATTCAGTGTTTGGTAAGAGCACTCTTCCTGGTTTTCCTGCAGCTGTCGCCTTGTTATATCTTCACATGGTGGAGAGGAGGAGAGAGAGAGAGAGAGAGATTATCTCTCGTGTGTATTTACTTATAAAGGCACTAGTCCCATTCATGAGGGCTTCACCCTCATGACCGAATTACTTCCTAAAAGCCCCACCTCCAAATTCATCATGTTGGGGATTTAGGCTTCAGCGTATGACTTTTGGGTAGACATAAACATTTAGTCCATACCAACAAGTATGTGTGTTTATGTACACACACACACACACACACACACACACACACACAGAGGCATTACCCTTTTAAAAATTTTGATGAATGGAAACAGAGGAAAGATTCTGTAGGCAGAGGGACTGTGTCAGTAGGGGAGGGGATGATAATTTGAGCACATACTAGAATAGGATCCCGAAGGATGTGGGAGATGAAAGGGTAGACAAAGAATGTTAAACATCATATGGAAGAAGAGTTATTTAGCATCTCAGTTTCTCCCTTCAACCGTGGATTCCTATAAACCTTCAGAGAAATCGACTTCCAACTGACCCAGGTCCCTGCTGACACCTGTCAGCTCTACCATCACCACCTCACTTTTGAAGTCTAGTTTTCAAGCCTGGAACCCTTGAGATGTCTGGGATGAAGCCAGAGATATTTGGGTAAGGTGCACTTGCTTTCTCATGTAATTGGAGGCTTCCCTTAATAAGTCAGTGGGCAAGAGAAGAATCCCAACTGATTTAGTCTCTCCATCAGACATGGGACATTGGCTTCATCTTTACCTGATACACAGGACCTGATTGTGAGGTCCAGAACCTCGAAGGAAGTGTATTTGTGGCACAGGCTCTCGTGGGCAAAGATTCCATGGTTTTCAAACCCCTAAATATCCTGTTAATTATAGAGTTCTTAAAGTTCCCCAAAGCTCTGATTCTGAAGCCTAAAGCTTCCAACATGCTAGGAAAACAAATATGTCTAGGAACCCTCCTCACTATATCCCACCCCAGGTTCTGACAGGCTTTCATATCTGTCTCCCTAAAACTGAGCCTGGGGGGAAAACTCTCAGTATCCCTTACCTCTGTTCTCCATTCTCTCTTCCCTCTTTGCAGCGTCTGTTGATTGATTTATTCCAGATCCCTTGCCTGCTAGTGGGCAAACATGTGAGCCTCAAGCCTTCCAATAGAAACCCTCTGCAGTAGCTACTTAGTCCCATTTTTCCTAAACTATGGAGCACGTGGAAGACCAGAAACTCATTCATGAAGTCAATAGAGTTAAAATAAAGGAGGGTGTTGATACAGAAAAATGTTAAGGTGCAGAAACGAAAAGATGAGGAGCTCACATAAGATGGTTTCAGTCTTCTCAGTAGAGTAGAATTCATGGAGGACAGAGTCGAGCTGGAAGGCTCAGGAGACTTACAGGGGTTTGGAATGACAACCGAATGAAATTATAAGGGAGTCAACATATGAATACAACTCTGTACAATAGTAGGTAAAGACCCAAAATGGGTGACTACAATGTCTTCAAGAGAAGTTTCTTTATTAGAAAGGTTGGACAATCTAGTCGTGGAGGTAGAGAAAAAAAGTTACTGAGTTATACCCTGAGCTGGAAACTTTCATGTGGGAATGGCAGAAGACAAAAAAATGTAGGATTTCTAGAGGGGGTAGGGATACCTTTCAGTGTTTTAAATGCCACACAAGGACAAAGAAATAAAGGAGGACCAATGGACGAGGTATGAGTACACAGTCCTGAAGATAGGAGTTTGGGGTTGTTGAAGGGGTTTGACAGGGAGGTTGAAGTGTTGAAGAATAAAAAAGATAAAAGTCACTGTGGAAGGTAAACATTGTGAAGCTAGGACTTTAAGAGGTTCTGCTATAAGTTTATCTCCCATTACCAAATGAGCAACTAACATATTGTTTCAGGAGCCATGACTATTTTTTAGATCAAATAATTACTATATAGCATCTTAGATGACCCCATTGTTTTTCAACTAGAATATTTATGAAGCATAGAGAGCACAAAACATAGGTAAATCCATACTGTTTTTCTAAACTTAGCAATGTATTTCATATATGGATATAATTGACATATTCTGATTTTTTTGGGGGGGGGGTCATTTTATTAAGAACTTTGTAACTCCTGCTTCTACCTCAGAATGACGTATACCAAAAACTCTATAAGAACTTTGTCAGATATCAATGCAAGGGAAATAAATTCATTATACTTTATATAACATTTTCGTGGGTTGAAGGAACAAGTATTTTTAATTATTGTGTTAAATTCTCTCTATAGTGTGTGTCTATACAATGGCTAGAGATATGCATGAGAGGTACTTAATTCAGACTGAAAGTAAATATTTTGAAAACTTGTTTAAGGCTACTTTCTATTTTAATCTTTTTACATTTCTAGAGATTTTATATTCTAAAAGCAGTGTTAAGTTGGGTATACTTGAAGAGAATAACAATATCTGATTTTGTTTACAGTATTTTTTGCAGAGTTCGGTAAGGGTTTAGATGTGCTGTCTCTCTGAGCTGTGTGCCTGTTAGCAAGCGTGTCCCGCTGTGCTCCGCGTACACGATGAGCTGCCGTTCTCTCTCGTGATCCGATCCATTTCTTCTTCTCTGTGTATGCATGTGTGCCCGTTAGCACTGACTCATGTATTACTTCCTAGAGAAAAAATTCAGAAATGTAGGTGAATAAAGTTAGCTTCCCAAAGGGAAAATGTTGTGCAAACTAGGAATCCTTTATTTCTTCAAGATGCATAGGACTCAATAAATTATAGTCTATTTTCCTGAAGAAAACAGATTATAAACCAATTATATGAGAAATTATTTAAATGATTAGAAAATATATGTAAAGAAGGAGACATGTCCTTCACGTGAACAAGGGATGTTAAGATTTTTTTTTAAATTTTTTTTCCTTTATTGATTTTAGAGAGAGAGGAAGGGAAAGGGGAAGAGAGATAGAAACATCAATGAGAAAGAACATCGATTGGCCACCTCCTGCATGCCCCGCACTGGGGATCAGGCCCACAACCTGGGGATGTGCCCAGACGGGGAATCGAACTGGCGACCTCTTGGTGCATGGGTTGATGCTCAACCACTGAGCCACACCAGCCGGATGGAATGGTAAGATTTTCGATCACTAAAAACAATTTGCTTAGGGGAAGCATCAACATCACAGTGATTTAAGACAGCCCTTGTTTTTGTCCCTCCTTTAACAACCAAATTTCGGCATCCATTCCTGAACAAAAGCATCCAGAAAGAATCTCATCCACCCGGGCATCAGGCAATAGGCAGGCAGACCCCAGTACAGGGTGTGAAACCAGCAGGAACCTGTGAACTGGCTCCACCTCTCAGCTGCAGTCTGGGAGCACCTGAGAAGGCCTTGGGCAGACATCCATAGATGAGCACCTTTGTAGAAGTCCAGGTTTCCAGAGGAGAAGTTTCAGCACTCTGTTGGAAAAAAGAAGAAATGTGTGTGTATGTGTATGTATGTGTATGTGTGTGTGCATGTGTGTGTGTATGTGTGTGTCTGTATGAGTGTTTGTGTATGAGTGTGTGCATGTGTGTATGTGTGTGTTTATGTATGTGTGTGCGTGTGCGTGTGTATGTGTGTATGTGTGTGCGGGTGTGTGTATGTGTGTCTGAGTGTATGTGTGTGTATGTATGAGTATGTGCATGTGTGTGTGCGTGTGCGTGTGTGTGTGTGTATGTGTGTGTGGGTGTGTGTATGTGTGTCTGAGTGTATGTGTGTGTATGTATGAGTGTGTGTGTGTGTGTGTGTGTGTGAACACGTTGGAGTGCATTAAGGGAACTTTGCTAGCATCACCTCTCCCCTCAAGGTGTCACAGCTTAGAACTAGAGGAGGCTGATGATCTCTCCCATGAGGAAAAAGGGGAACATGATGAGTGCCTCCTTCCCCAGCTGTGTGGGATGCTGCTAAAGAAACCCATTTCTTTCTGGCAGCACCCAGAAAACTAAAGCAAGACCTCCATGACTGTGGGGAGGGAGAGATAGTGAAAGAGGCACATAAGACTATCAGAGGCCATTCAAGGGATGCAGTTCCTGTTGACTACTGTCAGGACTCCAGCGGGAAGTCCTCCCATGAGCCTCTGGGAAAACCTCAATTGAGAATACCTCCATGTAGCCCACAGTCACCCCCAATGCCCTAGTGCCTAACCCACACCTCCCCCACTCCATGGTCAGCTCCTGTGCATGTTTCTGAGAGTGGCAGCAGGAGTGATATAAGGTAGACAGGGAATGAGTACAGAAGACAGGCCAGTGTCTGTGGGCAGGGAAGAAACCAAAATCTTGAGCTGTAGCTCCAACTTTGGGAAAAAGAGAGAGGTTTTCATCAACCAGCTTGGTGCATTGTAAAATTGAGAGAAGACATACAAGATTAAGATTTCTGCCACCAGAGGGAGCAAGAAGCATGGAGCAGGTGTATCCATACAAAGCTGGAGAAAGCCACAAAATATATAATAGGACCAATGAAAAGCCACTCTTATCTGAAGGCAGCTAATAAAAACTAGAGGAGGTGATTGCTACTTCAAATGGGAGAACAGCAATTAAAATCTCTAAGGAAATACGACATCACCAAAAGATCATAATAATCCTCTAGTAACCAAACCCAATGACATGGCCATTTGCAATTTACCCAATAAAGAATTCGAAATACTTGTTTTGAGGAAACAAGAAAATAGAGAAAGATAATTCAATGAAATCAGGAAAACAAAACACGAACAAAAATAAGATATTTATCTCTATATAAAAAGATAGAAATAATAATAATAATAAAAACAGAAATTCTGGAGCTGAAGAATTTAATGGATAAAATTAGGAATTGAACAGAAAGCATCAATAGCAGAATAGCCAGGCAGAAGAGAGAATTAGTGAGTTAGAGGATAGGAACTTTGAAGAAGCTCAATAAGAGAAGAAGAACAACAAAAAGAATAAATGGAAAAGAGTGAAGAAGGTCTACATGATTGCCCTGGCTAGTGTGGCTCAGTGAATAGAGCATCAGCCTAAGCACCAAAGGGTCACAGGTTTGATTCTAATCAAGGGCATGTACCTGGGTTGCAGGGTTGATCCCTGGCCCTAGTCGGGGTGCATGCAGTAAGCAACCAGTCAGTGTCTCTCTCTCTCTCTCTTCCACTCTCTCTAAAAAAATCAATGGAAGAAATATCCTCAGGTAAGGATTAAACAAACAAACAAAAAAAGAAAGTCTACAAGATCTGTGGAAAATCATCAAATGAACCAACATCAGAACCACTGCAATTCCAGAAGAAGAAGAGAAAGAAAGGGTAGAGAGTTTATTTAAAGAAATAATGACAACAGCCCTGGCTGGTTTGGCTCAGTGGTTGGAGCGTTGGCCTGTGGACCAGAGAGTCCCTGGTTCGGTTCCCCCTGGGGCATGTACCAAAAAAAAAAAAAAAGAAAGAAAGAAACAATGGCAACAGAATGTAGCATCCAAATAAATGGCACACACTTGAAAACAACTTTTTTTTTTGCTGACCTGGGTAGTTCAGACAAAAGGAGGTAGTCTGTGTAGTTCAAAGTCTGCAAACTTATGAAAAAATATCTGAGAACAATAATAATGTTGGTAAACAACTGTGCAAGCACCAAGCATTTATTTTGTTCTCATTGTTGTAGAGGTAAAAGTGAAAACCATGGCAAACTTGTGAACCTTTGCTAAAAAGAACAGCTCCAACTCTACCCTGATGGTTGCCATAGGGGTTAGTAGACCTCATATTACCAGATATTTCACATTTTTAACAAAAGCTGGACATTGAAATTGGTTTGTGAAATGTATTTGTTTTTTTTATCCTCACCTGAGGGCATTTTTGCATTTCTCTTCAGATAGAGCGGGGGGAAGAGAGAGAGAAACATCGATGTGAGAGAAACATATCAAGTGGCTGCCACCCACACAACCCCAACCAGGGCTGGGGACAAACTGCAACCGAGGTATGTGCCCTTGGTGGGAACCGAACCCAGGCCTCTCTGGTCCGCGGGCCAATACTCTAACCGCTGAGCCAAACCAGCCAGGGCGTGAAATCTATTTTTATACATTGATATATAATTCAAAATCTGAAAATAAAAATATTATGTGAGCAAAATACTATACAGTCTGCCAAACAGAACATGTCAGCTAGTTTACAAAGTGTATGTATTTGATGACTCTCTTCTAACCTAGTTCCATCCCTTCACTGCGATCCCCATCCTTAAGTAACACCCATCCTTAAAGTATGATTCAAGAGTAAATAATAATAAGCACATATTTATACAATGATTTTTATATGCCAGGCACTATGCTAAATACGAAGTACCTTATTACATGTAATCTTCACAACTGCACAAGTATCATCAACCTTGCTTCAGTGAGAACATTGAAGGGTGCAGTAAAGTACTATGCCCAGGTTCATCAGTCTGGAAGAGGAAGCTGGGCAATCACCCAAACTCAGTAGCAGCAATCCTTATGATTACTTGTAGCTGAGTGGTCCTGGATCTGGGGATATTATCTTTTCCCCAAATCACTCAGGTGGTTAGTACTAGATAACAATACCATATTTCTTACCCTCCAAAGTAGGTCTTTCTCATCAAGCAACATTGCCTCACATTTTAAAGCGTTTTGTCTTAGTTCGGTTATTGTAGCAAGTGTTATCAAAAGCAATGGGCATTTCTTGGTGTCTCCCTCCATCTTCATCTGACTCATTTGTCAGCAGTGCGTGAAGCAATTTTCTCAAAGTAGATGGAAGAAATTATTCAGTCCCACGCTTCTCAGGAGATCCTTTATTTTAAAAATTTCATGACCACGAATTGCTTTTCTCGTGTATTTCTTAAATCTTCTGCTGATACATCAAAAAGAACCTCATTAGGCATATTTTTTTCTTGCGCTTCAAAGGATTTAAGAAGAAAATATTCGTTTACTCACATATTTCCTCCAACACTTTACAAATATTAGAGAACATTGAGAATTTATCTCTAGAGATGCATAACTCCTTTACCAGAGAATGGGTACCCAAATTTCAGAATCTCTCAGTAGTAAAAATGTCAGGAACCATGATTTTCTTTAAGTTAAATGGCATCTACTTTAGTCTTTTTTCCTTCAGTATTTCCCACTTAAAAATGTTACGAGATAACTTCTAAAGCTTTTTATCTTCACAATTGTCTCTTTTCACAATACACAATTTGAGAGATATAATTTCTTTATTATCAAGACATAAATAGTAGTGGTCACCCAGAGTCTCTGGTCTTTTAACTTGGTTGTTTTGGAGGCCGTATGTGAAAATCAGATGCAGTGGAGTGGAAACTGAACATCTGTGCTGTGTTGTCCCACAATTCATGAGTGTGAGGTGTCGTGGCATTTGTTTTACCAGCGCTGATGCGCCATTTAGGCCACTTTCCCCTAAAACGCACCTTTAAATGAAGTGCCAGCAGAGGTCACCAAGTTCCTCCGTGTGCGCTCTGACCTGCTGAGACGGACACCGCCTGTGATCTAACCATATGCTTCTATCATCGCATTCTGAGAATGCACTTTGAGTTGGCAGTTACATCATTTTATTTATTCATCCTAAATTTGAGGTCAGAGGTATCCTTTTTAAAATAATAAAATATGATTGACCATATTTTGTGTGTGTAGGATTAGACTGTGAGGAAACTTTACGTTTAATTGTAAATGACTGTGTTTGGCACTTTTATTGGCTTCTTCTCTTTGTTCCTTATTTTCCACTTATTTCATGTGTGTCCTTTATGAAAAGAGATCGGTTGAGAGTAAAGTAATTTATGAAACATTTACGGAAGTGCTTCAGAGGTCAACTCTAACTGGTTTATTCATAGATGAATTATACATGTCTAGAAACTAATTCATTCAGATGATAAATGAATTAATTAATCACTTCACTCAATTTAAATTTTTTAAAATTACCACTGTGTTTGAGGCACTGGGTTCAAACAAAATAGAGACAAGATTTTTCCTCGGAGCTCCTCCTTCAGAGAACTTGTAAACAACTGAGCACAAAAGAAATACAAGCACAAGGTAATAGCACAGTATGAAGGGTAATATCCATCCATCCATCCATCCATCCCTCCATCCATCCATCCATCCATCCATCCGTCCGTCCGTCCGTCCGTCCGTCATACTGAGAGCATTAAGGAAGGACCTACCAGGAATTTTTGTATTATCTTCTCTGGTATCTTGGGATTCAGTTTACTAAAGTGATATTTGTTCTAATTTTCTCGTGTGAAGACTGTTCTCCTTGATAAAGAAATCGAAAGCAAAATGGGAACTGAATAATCCCTTCAGTGTTCTAGAATTAGACTTTCCAAGTGTGCAGACATTTTTTGTTCTATTTCTTTTATTAATTTTTATTAATTTCTAATTTTATTCCATGTGGTCAGAGAACACAGTCTTTCTTTAAAATTTGCGGAAGTTTGTTTTCTGGGCAGCATGTGATCTATTTCAGTTTATGTTTCTTAGACATCTGAAAATAATGTATAGCCTGCTGTTGTTGAGCGGAATGTTCTATAAATGTTAATTAGATCTTGTTTGGTAATGCTGAGTTCTTCTACATTCTCACCAATTATTTCTAGTTAACCTATTCGTTGTTGAGATAGAGGTGTTGAAGTCTTCAACTATAATTCTGAATTGTCTGTTTCTCCTGTCCGTTCTATCTGGTTTTGCTTCATATATTTTAATTTCTGTCGATTGGTGTATACAGACTTAGGAGTGGTGTGTCTTCTTCGTGGATCAACCTTTAATCCTTATGTAATGTTCCCTTTTGCCTCTGGTAATATTCTTTGCCCTGAAGCCTAACTGAAATTAATGTAACCACTCCCACTTTCCTTTGATTAATATTTACATGAGCTATCTTTTTCCTTTAACTTTTAATCGACCTAAATTGTTATATGTGAAGTCAGTTTCTTACAGACAACACACGGTTTGTATTTTCTAATTTACTCCGTCAATTCTTGTCTTTTAATTGGTGCTCTTGAGCCCATCCACCGAGCTGTTCATTTCAATTATGATATATTTTTTTTGTTTTAAAATTTTTACTATGGTCTGTTCATATCTTCTCTTTCTTTGCAGAGATTTTCTATTTCTTGCTGAAACTTTCTTTTCAAAAAATTTGTTTCAAACAATGTTTATAATTTCTCATTGAATTATTTTATTATGGCTGCTTTGAAACTTGTTAGGTAATTCTAATGTCTCTGTCATATTGATATTGGCTTTTTTTTTGTAAATCCTCACCAAAGATATTCTTCCATTTATCTTCAGATAGAGTGGGGGGGGGGGGAGAGAGAGAGAGAGAGAGAGAGAGACATTGATGTGAGAGGGACACATCGACTGGTTGCCTCCCCTACAACCCCGACCAGGGCCAGGGACCAAACTGCAGCCAAGGTACGTGCCCTTGACCAGAATCGAACCCGTGACTCTTTGATCTGCAGGCCGATGATCTAACTGCTGAGACAAACCAGCCAGGGAGATATTGGAATTTTTTATTATCTTTTTTCATTCAGTTTAAGATCTTCCTGGTTCTTGATATGCTGAGTGACTTTTACTTTATTTATTCATTTAAATAGTTTTTGTTTTATCCTCATCTGAGGATATATTTATTGATTTAAGTTTGACTTAAGGGAGACAGAGAGAGAGAGAGAGAGAGAGAGAGAGGGAAGGAGGAGAGAGAAACATTGACCAGCTGCCTCCTGTACATGCTCCAACCTGGGATCAAACCCACAACCTAGGTATGTGTTCTGACCGTGAATAGAACCCACAGCTTTTTGGTGTACAGGATGATGCTCCAACCAACTGACCCACCCGGCCAGGGCTGATGAGTGACTTTTTTTTTTTTGATGAGTGACTTTTAAATGACACCTATACATTTTCTTATTAAGACACTGACATTTATTTAAAACTTTTATTTTAGTTTGCTTTCTTTGATAACATTCCCTCAGGGGAAAGGGAGGGGTGTACCTGCTTATTACTACCAGGTGGAAGCAGAGGACAGGTTCTCTAGTGACCTCGACTGACACCCACGAGGAGGGCGCTCGTCATTCTTGCCAGGCAGGAGTGGACGTTCCGGATCCTCAAGTGGTCTTCCGTGGCACGGTGAGTGGTCTTGTTACCACTGGGCGAGGTTGCAGGTCCCTTTTTCTCCACTAGGCTTCCTCTGACCCTAACCTAGCAGAGAGCAGGTGTGAGGTAATGTTGGAATCCAGGCTTCCACATGGTCTTCATTGATGGTGGTGAGGAAGGGGTGAAGAATGTACTGCTTGGCAGGGATGGAAGTTCCAGCTTCACCTTGGCCTTGTTCACACCACCCAGTGGAAGGTGCATGCTATCTCCTCACAGCTTCATAAGGGTAGTAATCTAGGCTTTATTTGGCCTCTGTTGTATGTCTGTAGGTGGGACCATCATTTTTTACTGTGTGTTTGGCTGAAGTAGACTGGTTATGGTCTAAAAAGTTTTCTGCCTTGCTAGGCTTCTCCTTACTTGGTCCTTTAATGAAAGGTTTTCGTTGATGCCCTTTTTTTGGTCTTCACTTGGTGGCATGCCTGGGTTGCAAATTTCTTAATCTCCAAGTTTATTATAAAAATCAAATTCAGAGAACGCACTACCATTTTGTTCCTCAAAGGTCCCTAGTCAATTTACCTTCTCTTCACCTTTCAGAATCTTCTTATGTTTATTTTCTATATAATGTCCCAGGTCTTTAGTAATACTTAGTAGGTGAAATCAGGAAAAATACAACTATCTTTTAGAAGCAGAAATTCTGGTAGTAGTTTCTTAGACAATATCTACCTTCTCTTTCTTACTAGCACAACCTCAATTTTGTTTGGGGGACAAGGTGCCAACTTAAACATACCTTTCTAGACTCACTTGCCTTGAGGGATGGCCATGTGCTCAAGTTCTGGTCCATAAAAGAACAACTAACATCTACTGAGTAGGGTTTCTGGAAAAACGATTGTTCTAATAAAAACAAACAGATGGAGGGTCATGTTCCTTCTTTCCCTTTTCCTTTTTCCCCTTCTTTTTGATTAAAATGGAGACATGATGCCTGGAGGTAGATCAACCTTCTTGTGCCCCAAACAATAAAAACTCCCCGTTAAGGTTGGTAGAAAAAGAAGCTAATGGAGCCTGAATTCTTCATCAGCTCCTCGAACATATGCACCAACTCTAAGGTTCCTACTCATGGAGTGTTTATAATGGGGGGAAAAACCCTACAGTTCAAATGGTGCTAGATGACTTTCTGTTGTTCCCACTAAACACGGTCGTCAGTTATCCATTCTCTTCTCTCCCAAACAATCTTTTACTTCACCTTTAAAATTCAGCTCAAAGTCACTTCCACTGGGATGACTTCCATGTTCTTCACACAAGCTCTGCTCCGCTGTGCTGGTGCCAAGTACCACCCTCTTTCATACCAACTGCATTTTTTAAATCCTCACTGAAGGATATGTTTTTATTGATTTTTTTTTAGAGAGACATTAATGTGAGGGAAACATCAATTGGTTGCCTCCCATATGCACCCCAACCAGGGATGAAACCTGCAACCTAGGTAGGTGCCCTGACCAGAAATCTAACCCGCAACCTGTTGGTGAATGGGATGATGCTCCAATCACCTGAGTCACTCGACTAGGTCTGCATTGTTTTCTCAATTTATCAACCTTTCTTCTTCATTAGACAACTTCTTGAGGGCAGGCATTATGTGCGCCTGCCTGATACTTACAAGCTGTTCAATAAATGGTTGTCAAATAGGCAGGTGAACAAGCTTTCTGGGTAGCATTTGTGCTACTGCTATTTGTTGTTGTTGTTGGCAACTACTCTCCAAGTAATGAACTTCATAGAATGCGACGGTGTTAGCATAGTTCACTTTCCTTAGCACTCCTGAACATAGCTGAGACACTGGATGGGAATTATTGCCAGACTTATATTAAATACACAAAATTAAAGTGAAATAACATTAATTCATCTGTTCTTTACGAAGTTGGCAAGCCCACTTCCTCTATGGTGCCAGATTTTGGAAGTGTGTGTGTGTGTGTGTGTGTGTGTGTGTATTTTGTATCTAAAAACCAGTTTACAGTGTCTGAGTATGTGGGGAGCTTCCTGTACAGGTTTCCTCCTACCATTCTCATGCGATGAAGGGAATTGTACTTCTGGAATCCATTTGGAATTACTGTGTGCTTTAGTTTGGCTTCCTGTGTGGTGCCAGGATGCCTTCATGATTACTCCAAACCCTAACTGATTTTGCCTGAGAAGGAGTAAACTACTTTTCCTTCCTGCTGAAGTCATAACCTTTTCTTTCCACTAGCGGTGTCTACTTCTCATCTCTCTCCTGTCTGGGTTCATTTGAGAAGGTAAATTAGTCAGTCCAAAGGAAATCTCAAACCTGGAAGCTCTCTAAGGTCAGAACCAGTAACTATCAGTAACTTTTGGAATATTGAGGCTAGAGTGAGAGGGGTTGGAGTTTCTGAAAGAGAGCATGGGAGGACTGAAGGAATGGCCAGTCAGCTAATGTTTGCTTCATGTTCTTGCTTTTCAGATGTGGATACTTTTGGTGTTTGCATTTCCTTTAAGAGGCATGGTATACATTCTTATACATTGAAGAATCTTCCAGAGTAAATATAGATTCATGCACTTTTTTTGGCAAAGCAGAAGTAATATTAAAAATGTATTATATATATGACATATTTTCTGCCTACAGTTATATGAAAACAAGGAAATTGCCTTCCATAATGGCATTGGTAGAGATGCTTATATATTAAAAAAGTATTAACATATAAACATGTTTTTAAAATAATTCAAATAATAATAGAAAGCTACTATATGCATAGTGCTGTATTTTAAATAAAGAAATGTCAAACAATATATAATGGCTATCGAAATGGGACTTGATATGGAAATAGTAAAGTAAAATAAGATATTGTATCCTAACAGGAAAAGGCATGGTGTGATGGGAAATGCACTATGCTAACGTTAGAATATTGGATCTAAGAAAAACATGATTCTGAGTATGTACTTAACTCTATGAACCCCAGTTTCTTCATCTATAAAATAGGATAAATACTTAATAATTGACACTAATGTTTAAAGAATATTTACTCTGCCTTCATTACAAGGTTATTGGAAGGATAACTAATATTAGATAAGTTAAAATACTTTCATACTTCCTGAGTGCTACAAGTGTAGGTTTTTAAATTATAGTTTATAAAAATATATGCAGACAATAATTAGCACTAGAAAAAATAGAAATCAAGATGTTTTGGTTTGTTGGGTTGACAAGGATGGTAAACTAAACTTTTGTATGTTAAAAGGTTAGCTTTCTGTGTTTATTTAAGAAAACATTGCAACATTTTTGTGTGTGAAGGGATTAAGAAGCACAAATTGGTTGTTAGACTGACAGACCTCAAAGGGAAGGGGGGTGGGAAGAAATAAACCAAGGAACTTATATGTATGTATGCATGGCCAATGGACACAGACAACAGTGTGGGGAAAGGCAGGAGGGGGGCGGGAATGGGGAGGAGGGGGCAATGGGGGAAAAATGAGGAACATCTGTAATACATTGAACAATAAAGATAAGTTAAAAAAAATAAAATAAAATAATATGTGAAATTCAATTATGACCCAACAAACAGCTTCTATAGGATACAATATGGTGAAAATGTTTTAAAATATAAGCACATATTAAAATAAATCAAATAGTATTAGAAAGCTAATAATGAAAAAGACCTGTTCCCATCCTAGTCCCATTCCTCAGAAGCAAAGTTTGGACTCAGCTGTTTCTTCTGGTAATTTTCCAAATAATATGCTTCTAAGATAATTTCTTGATTGATGATTTTTAGATTCTATCGTTTGACTTTCTATAATAAAAATGAAGATTTAGCCTTTTATTTTTATTATTGTTTTATGTTTTCATTGATTTTTCAGAGAGAGAGGAGGGGAGAGAGAGATAGAAACATCAATGTGAGAGAGATATACATCCATCGGCTGCCTCCTGCACACCCCCTACTGGGGGTTAAGCCCACAACCCAGGCATGTGCCTTGACTGGGAATTGAACCGGGACCTCTCAGTCCGTGGGACTATGCTCAATCCACTGAGCCACACCAGCTGAGCAAGATTTAGCTTTTTTAAATCTCCCCATCATGCCTCCATTTCTCCCAACTTTATCCCTCTAAACTCTGGAATTAAATCAATGATCATCGCTTTCATCATTATCTTCATGCAAATGCATCTCCTTCAGAGCCAAAGTAATGCACCACGTGGGAATGCTTTCTTGTGAGATATTTTCATTATGTAATAATAGCCCTACTTTTTCCATGCTCAATTTGCTGTCTTAATATTTTTTTAATTGATTTTTAGAGAGGGAGGAAGGGGGGGGTGAGAGGTGAGAGAGACACATTGATCTGCTGCAAGCCCTTACTGGGTATCAAACTGCAACCTGGGCATGTGCCCTGACCAGGAATCGAAGCAGCAACCCTCCAGTGCACAGGTTGCTGCTCTTACTGAGCCACACTGGCCAGGGATCTTAATATTTTTAATTCATAGTAGCTTTTCATAATCTAGACGTTTCTACTAGTTCCCAAGCTGTCGCCTTGAGATCTCCCCTTCCTTGCCTGATTCGATCCCATCTTTCCCTTTCTTTCTTTATTCATGAATTAGCTGAAGAATGTGTTTAAGGACCTCTCAAGGTGTCATGGGAAGTAAATATTCAGAGACCTGGTACACATGTGAGTGTCTGGATGCCCTTCCATCCTGACATGTGATAAGGGTTTGGCTGGGTGGAGTTTTACTTGGAAAAGCATTTTCCCTCATAATGTCATTTAACATTTAGTGCTGCTTGTGAGAAATACATCTTGCTACATTGTTCATGACTTGTTTCTCTTAATTCTCCAGAGACTTTAGGATTTTCTCTCTCCTTCCTACACTAAAATCTTATAATAGTGTGCTCTGCTGTGGGTCCATTTTGATTCTTTTTGCTGGATGCTACATAGTAGGCCTTTTCTATTAGAAATGTAAGTTCTTTATTTGAGGAAAAAACCTCTCTTGGTTTCATTCTGTAACACTTCCTTCCTCTGAATCTTCTCTGTTCTCTGTAGAACTCCCATTGGTTGAAGGTTGGATTTTCTAGTCTCGAAGTCTCTCAATGTTTGCTCGTAGTTTTGTCCTCTGCCCGATTTCTGTCTCTCTGCACATTCTATTTTCTTTCTTTCTTTTTTTTCTTTGTCCTTCTTTTTTTTATTTATTTGTTAATTTATTTTTGTTACACATGTTTCTCCTTTTTTCCCCATTGACACCCTCCTCCCCGACCCTCCACCCCTTCCCCAGCTTTGTTGTCCATGTCCATCAGTTATGCATACATGCATATAAGTTCTGTGGTTTATCTCTTCCCTCCCCCCACCCCCTCTTCTGAGGGTTGTCAGTCTGTACCCTACTTCCACATCTCTGGACCTACCCTGTTCCCCAGACTGTTATGTTTATTATATTCCACAAATAAGTGAGATCATGTGATATTTGTCTTTCTCTGCTTGGCTTGTTTTGCTTAGGATAATACTCTCGAGGTCCCTCCATGTCATCTCAAAGGATAAGAGATCTTTCTTTCTTACAGCTGCATAGTACTCCATTGTGTATATGTGCCACAGCTTTTTTATCCATTCATCCACTGATGGACACTTGGGCTGTTTCCAGATCTTAGCTATTGTAAATAGTGCTGCTATGAACATGGGAGTACATGTATTCTTTCTGATTGGTGTTTCAGGTTTCTTAGGGTATATTCCTAAGAGTGGGATCACTGGGTCAAATGGCAATTCAATTTTTAATTTTTTGAGGTAACACCATAGTGTTTTCCACAGTGGCTGCACCAGTCTGCATTCCCACCAGCAGTGTACTAGAGTCCCCTTTTCTCCACACCCTTGCCAACACTTGTTTGGTGATTTGTTGATGGCGGCCATTCTGACGGGTATGAGGTTATACTTCATTCTTGTTTTAATTTGCATCTCTCTGATGATTAGTGATGTTGAGCATTTCTTCATATGTCTCTTAGCCATTTGTATGTCCTGTTTGGAGAGGTGTCTATTTAGTTCCTCTGCCCATTTTTTAATTGGGTTCTTTGTCTTCCTTTTGTTGAGTTGTATGAGCACTCTATATATTTTGGAAATTAACCCCTTATCTGGTGTATCACTGGCAATTATGCTCTCCCATACAATGGGTTCTCTTTCCATGTTGATGGTTGTTTCTTTTGCTGTGCAGAAGCTTTTGAGTTTGATGTAGTCCCATGTGTTCATTTTTTTCCTTTCTTTCTGTTGCCTTAGGTGATGTATCAGTGAAGATTCTGCTGCGTATGATGTCCGAAATTTTGTTGCCTACATTTTCTACTAGGATTTTTATGGATTCACAAGTCACATTTAAGTCTTTTACCCATTTTGAGTTTATTCTTGTGTATGGTGTAAGTTGATGGTCTAGTTTCATTTTTTTGCATGTAGCTGTCCAATTTTCCCAACACCATTTATTAAAGAGGCTGTCTTTGCTCCACTGTATGTTCTTGCCACCTTTGTCAAATATTAATTGAGCATAATGTCTTGGGTCAATTTCCAGATTCTCTGTTCTGTTCCACTGGTCTATATGCCTGTTCTTGTGCCAGTACCAGGATGTTTTGATTATAGTAGCTTTGCAGTATAACCTGATATACAGTATTGTGATCCCACCTACTTTGTCGTTCTTTTTCAAGATTGCTGTGGCTATTCAGGGTCTTTTTTGGTTCCATATGAACTTTTGGAGTATTTGTTCTAGTTCTGTGAAATATGTCACTGGTATTTTGATGGGGATTGCATTGAATCTATAGATTGCTTTGGGTAATATGGACATTTTAATGATGTTAATTCTTCCAATCCATGAATAAGGTATGTGCTTCTACTTTTTTATATCTTCCTTTATTCCTTTTTTCAATGTCCTGTAGTGTTCTGCAAATAGGTCCTTTACTTCTTTGGTTAAGTTTATTCCTAGGTATCTTAATTTTTTTGCCGCGATGGTAAATGGGATTGATTTTTTAGTTTCTCTTTCTGTGAGTTCATCATTGGTGTATAAGAATGCCATCAATTTCTTGATGTTAATTTTGTATCCTGCTACTTTGCCAAATTCATTTATTAAGTCTAGTAGATTTTTGATGGAGTCTTTAGGGTTTTCTATGTATAATATCATGTCATCTGCGAATAATGACATTTTCACTTCCTCCTTTCCAATTTGGATTCCTTTTATTTTTTCTTCACGTCTGATTGCTGTGGCTAAGACTTCCAGTACTATCTTAAATAACAGTGGCGAAAGTGGGCATCCCTGTCTTGTTCCTGTTTTTAAGGGAAATATTTTTAGTTTTTGCCCATTGAGTATGATGTTGGCTGTAGGTCTTTCATATATGGCCTTTATTATATCAAGATATGATCCCTCTATTCCAAAGTTGCTGAGCGTTTTTATCAGAAATGGGTGCTGGATTTTGTCAAATGCTTTTTCAGCGTCTATTGATATGATCATGTGGTTTTTATCTTTCATTTTGTTTATGTGTGTATCACATTTATTGATTTGCGAATATTGAACCAGCCTTGCATCCCTGGGATGAATCCCACTTGGTCATGGTGAATAATTTTTTTGATGCATTGCTGGATCCGATTTGCTAGTATTTTGTTTAGAATTTTGGCATCTATGTTTATCAGGGATATTGGCCTATAGTTTTCTTTCTTTGTAGTGTCTTTTTCTGGTTTTGGAATTAGAATTATGCTGGCCTCATAAAATGAGTTTGGAAGTCTTCCTTCTTCTTGAATTTTTAGAAATAGTTTGAGAAGAATGGGTGTTAGTTTTTCTTTGAATGTTTGGTAAAACTCCCCCGTGAAGCTGTCCGGGCCTGGGCTTTTGTTTGCTGGGAGAGTCTTGATTACATCTTCAATTTCCTTCATTGTTATTGTGCTGTTCAAGTTTTCTATCTCTTCCCAGTCCAGTTTTGGGAGACTATGTGTTTCTAGAAATTTGTCCATTTCGCTTAGATTGTCGAATTTGTTGCCATATAAATGTTCATAGTATTTGTTAACGATCCTTTGTATTTCTGTGGTGTCAGTTGTTACTTCTCCTCTTTCATTTCTGATTTTGTGTATTTGGGTTCTCTCTCTTTGTTTCTTGGTGAGTCTAGCTAAGGGTCCATCAATCTTGTTTATCTTTTCAAAAAACCAGCTCTTTGTTTCATTGATCCTTTGAATTGTTTTTCTGGTCTCTATGTCATTTATTTCTGCTCTGATCTTTACTATTTCCTTCCTTCTACTTGCTCTGGGGTTTTCTTTTTGTTTGCTTTCTAGTTCTTTAAGTTGTGAGGTTAGAAAGTCTATTAGAAATTTTTCTTGTTTCTTGAGGTAGGCCTGTGGTGCTATGAACTTTCCTCTCAGAAATGCTTTTGCTGCATCACATAGATTTTGTGTTGTTGTGTGTTCGTTTTCATTGGTTTCCAGAAAGTTTTTAATTTCTTCCTTGATCTCCTCGGTAACCCATTCATTGTTTAATAACATGCTATTTAGCCTCCATGTATTCAAATGTCTTTGCATGTTCTTGTTGCAATTGATTTCTAGTTTCATGCCATTGTGATCTGAGAAGATGCTTGATATGATTTCAATCTTCTTGAACTTGTAGAGACTTTGTTTGTGTCCTAACATGTGGTTTATCTTTGAGAATGTCCCATGTGCACTTGAGAAGAATGTGAATTCTGTAATTTTGGGGTGTAATTCTCTGTAAATATCTATTAAATCCATTTGTTCTAGTGCTTCATTTAGAGTCTCTGTTTCCTTGTTAATTTTTTGTCTAGAGGATCTATCCAGTGATGTCAGCAGGGTGTTGAAGTCTCCTGCTATGATTGTATTGCTGTCGATTTCTCCTTTGAAGTCCTCCAGAAGATTTTTCATGTATTTTGGTACTCTTATATTGGGTGCATGTATGTTTACCAAAGTTATATCTTCCTGTTGGATAGATCCTTTCAATATTATGTAGTGACCTTCTTTGTCTCTAGTTATGGCCTTCATTTTGAAATCTATTTTATCAGATATGAGTATTGCTACACCAGCTTTTTTTTCCTTTCTGTTTGCTTGGAAGATTTTTTTTCCATCCCTTCACTTTCAGCCTATGTGAGTCTTTTTTTGTGAGGTGGGTCTCTTGTAAACAACATTTATATGGGTCATGCTTTCTTATCCAATCTGCTACTCTGTGTCTTTTGATCGGGACGTTCAGTCCATTTACATTTAAGGTGATTATTGATATGTACTTATTTATTGCCATTTTTGTTTAGTGTGTTTCTATTTTCCTTTCTATTTCTTTTACTAATTATAGCACTCCTTTTAACATTTCTTGCAGTGCTGGTTTGGTGCTAATGTATTCCCTTAGCCTTTTTTTTTTTTTTTGTCTGGGAAGCTCTTAATTTGACCTTCTATTTTGAATGATAGCCTTGCTGGGTAGAGTAGTCTTGGGTTCAGATTCTTGTTTTTCATGACCTTGATTACTTCATGCCATTCCCTTCTGGCCTGTAGTGTTTCTGTTGAGAAGTCAGCTGACAGCCTTATGGGGGTTCCTTTGTAGGTAATGTATTGTTTATCTCTTGCAGCCTTTAGGATTCTCTCTTTTCTTTAATTTTTGGCATTTTAATTACTATGTGTCTTGGTGTGGGCCTGTTTCGGTTCTTCTTACTTGGGGCTCTGTGCTTCTTGAACTTGAATGCCTTCTTCCTTCACCAAATTAGGGAAATTTTCTGTCACTATTTCTTCAAATATATTGTCTAACACTTTCTCATTTTCTTCTTCTTTGGGGACTCCAATGATGCGAATATTATTACGTTTCCAGTTGTCCCACAGTTCTCTTAAGCTGTCTTCCTGTTTTTTCATTGTTTTTTCCTTTTGGTTTTCTGATTGGTTGATTTTTTCTACCCTGTCTTCTAATTCACTGATCCGGTCCTCAGCTTCTTCTACTCTGCTGTTTAGTCCTTCCAATGTGTTCTTCATTTCTGCTGTCATTCCTCATTTCCAATTGGTTTATTTTCAATATTTCTATGTCTTTGCTCATGGTGTTGATGTCCTTACACATGCTGTTGAGCTTCCTCAAGATCATGGCTCTGAATTCTAGTTCTGTTAACTTGCTTAACTCCATTTCAGTTATCTCATCTTCGGTGGAGGTCTCTTGTTCTTTCATTTGGGATCTGTTTTTTTGTTTCACCATTTTTGCTATCTCAGTGGTTTTTGGAGCCTGGTAAATTTTCCCTGTGGATGTTGGTGTTCTGCTGTTTGTGGCTCCCTGTACTGTGTTTGGATGAGCATGGGAGGACCCACGTTGTACACCACTGTTGAGTCTTACTTTCCTGGGTAGACTTGCAAACCCAGAAAAAGTTCTGTTATCCTCTAGCATTTTGCCTAGAGGCTATTAGTCTTGGTTACTTGAAGTGCCTGGGGTTCTCAGTTGAATGAAAACCTCCCTCAGGTGTTCAGCGTGAGAGGATTTTCCGAGGGTGGGGCAGATGCTGGTAGTTAATAAGCCTCAATTTGCATTTCAATGGCCCACCTGGGTGCGGCTGAATCTCTGAGGGAGGGGCTGCCGCCTCTCCCCAGAGCCCTGGGAAGGAGTAGGATGGCCACCGTCCTGCGTGTCCGAAACTCAGCAAAAGCTCTGAGCACCCTCCAAATCCCGAGTGTCCCCACACAGTTCCAGTCCAGTCCACTCTCCCTCTGCCTGAGCCCAAGGTGAGTGGCTTTGGCTATTTTAGCGCTCTGCCCCAGCCCTCTGCGCTGTGGAGCCGGCTCGGGCTTTAACCCCGAGGGCGGTGCTCACAGCTAAGACTGCTGCTGTTCGTGGTCTCCCAGCCCCCCTCTCGCACCTCAGAAATCCTACCAGAATCGATTCAGTGTCCCTGATTGTATGGTTATCGCAAGCTGCTTTTCCGTTGCTTTTTCCCGACGATTTGTCTTTATTTTAGTTGTATTTCCAGTTTGGTCCTGGGAGATGGTCTGTGTAGCTTCCATTCACTCCACTGCCATTTTGGAATTCCTATTTTCTTAACACTATCTTTCAAAGCTTCTGTTGCATTGTGTTCTGCAAATATATTTTATGCTATAAAGGAATTATTTCCTGTTTTCTGATTGTTTTTCCATTTCAAAGTTGAGTGGGCAAATTTCTAAGATGGCCTCTCATGTACGCACCTTATATAATTACCTCCTCTTGGCTGTGGGAAGAAACCATGAATAGGATAGTATCTTATGCCCTTGATTACATTAAGGAACAAAGGATTTTACACATGTAATTAAGGTAGCTAACTAGTAGACTTTGAGTTCATTAAAAGGGAGATTGGAGTAGGTGAGCTTGAGGTAATCAACTGAGCTTTTCAAAGAGGACCTAAACATCAGTGAAGAGAGAAGTCAGAGAGCTGAGCTCCTCCCTGGAGGCAAGTCACATTCATGATATGAACTGCTTATGGGGGCCACCTGGCAAGGAACTGTGTGTAGTCTCCAGGAAATTAGAGTAGTTCCTGGCCTACGACCAGAAAATTTAAGAATTGTAGTCCTTAACCACAAAGGAGTAAACTGCTTCACCCACCAGTTGTCCTAGAAGAGAAGCCTGAGCCTCCGATGAGGCTGACTGCACACCTGTGAGACCCTGAGCAGAGATGCTGCGAGATAATACATTTGTATTGCTTTAAACCACAAGTTTGTCGTAATTTATGATACATCAACAGAACACTAATACACAAAGCAGCTTGTTCCTCTTTTGTGGGTGGAATATCTTTTTCATCCCCATCTGAGGATACTTATAAAAGTTTTATTCTCTCCATCACTTTCATTTGTTATTTTGTTATTTTGGACTCTTCATTGAAAAGCTCTCCTGAAATAGTGGTTACTGTTAAGTCTTCCTTATGTTTACATGTGAAACACTTAAGAAGGGGATCAGGCACCTAGTGAAGCCAGGTGACCAAGAAGATTGCATTGAAGTAGATACGACTAAGTATGTGGGCATCTTTTCTCTGCTCTTATTGAATTTCTCCAGAGAAGTGTTTGATATCCTGGCCAAGTGCTTTATGCCTGGCTGTTAGAATTCTGCTTTGGAGATGGGCAAGGAAAGCTGAGTGTTTGATACTTGCAGGCTATCAATTCCCACTTTCATTCCAGAGCCACATTTCTCCTATGACCATCTGTCATTTAAACATTCCAGAGAAAATGCCTCAGATTCATCTTGCCTAGGGGGTAAATGTTAGGATGCCAGTGTTCTGTGTCTGCGTTTGGCCCTTTAAGTATCGACTTGTGAATCTCCTTTGCAATGTGAGGCTTTGGAGCTGCCGTCTGCTTTGGTGGCTGGCCTCCCAGACCTCCTCAGGGTCGAGCCATCAATCACCTCTCTTCAGTTTTGTATACCTTTATTTAAACACTTTAGGTTATAGGAGGCACAAACGTTGATAAACAATTAACATTTAAGAAATGGAGATGACGAGAGAACGTACTATTAAATGCAGCTTACTGTGCTGTGGGCTGTTACTGAGATCATTTTAA
Organism: Tadarida brasiliensis; assembly: GCA_030848825.1. NCBI lineage: Eukaryota > Metazoa > Chordata > Mammalia > Chiroptera > Molossidae > Tadarida > Tadarida brasiliensis. The sequence goes on along the minus strand of CM061262.1, from coordinate 42,091,047 downwards.
TTCCCACGAATGTATATACTGTTTACATTAGAGAGGCCTTTGAAAGGGTTAATAATGTTTTAACAAAACTAAACTCCATTCTGACCCTCAGTTACTGCATGTACGCACCCTGGCAGTTTCTTTTTTGTAAATATAAGGGCCTTGAAACACCCAAAGATAAGGGGTTAATGAAGGCCTTGAGAAACTCAGAAACCATAAGAAAAAAGAGATTAATGATGGCCCTGACCTGTGCCTGAGCAGACTCCTTACCTCTGAGACAACTCCTACCAACCCAGACACCAATTACGTGGTGCCAAGAGAATGTGGGGGTTTTTTTAATGTAGTTTTTTTCTGTAGTTTGTGCCTATATAAGCAAAGAACAAAGGAAGCTCGTGGCTGAGGATTTGGGGAAGCTGTATCCCTCCAGCCCGCCGGTGTAACAGCCCACCGCTGTAATAAAATGCTCCTTTCTCTACACTGGCCTTACATTGAGGATGTGATCTCCCGCCGGCTCAGACCTTTTAGCCTTTGAATTGTGAGGGAGGAGAGAGATAACTGAGTTTTACCAGGTTTTGAATATGAACTTGATAAGTATGGATTATTTTATACATGCGGGGTTTTGAGGGCAGCTGCAAAAATAATGACGCACTTTGGAATTAACCAGTTGTCAGAACTCCTCTCCCCGTCAGCTGTTGAGTGGCTGACAGCACCTGAGTATTTATTTATCGTAGGGCCCCTTCCCCAGTCCAGTGTTTGTCACCAACGATTTCAATGGTCCCGGTGCGCACCACCCCATCTGCCCAATGGCAGTGTCTCCCACACAACAGGAGGGAAGCTGTGGGCCTGCAGCTCCCGTGGGTCCACGAGCGTCTCCGGACACAGCTGAGATCGGTCCGCTCCGGGCCTGCAGGGCGAGGGAGTCGCTTCGTTATTAAGGAAGCATTAGGTGTTATCTCTGCCTTCAGGTGAGGCAGAGGAAGAACACAAAAATTTCAAGTATAAATGTGACCTAATCATTTAGAAAGAAGTTATGCTATATTAAGAAATTATAAAAATATAAATAAAATTAGTTCATGGAACTATGTTAAGAAAGACATCAATTTCAGAAGTGTGAGAACTCCTCATGCCCCTAGCCCCAAGCTCTAATAAAATCTGCAGTGATATAAGCATTTGTATATAAGCACACATAGGCTCTATTACTAGTGTTATACAAATGAATAACTAGAGTTATATAAATGAATAATGAGGTTTTAAAATGGAAAGATTCCATGGAAAAGGGTAGAATTTGAGCAGAGTTTAATACTGTGCCGTGAGTCACGAATGTAGTGTACTATTGTCCTATTCCTTGTATGTGAAGCTGAGATCTATGTCTTCATTCTTAATAGCAAACCAACCAACCAACCAACAGGATTTGGATTTATATTAAAAACTTTTGGAGAATAAGGAAAAACTGACAATGATTGTTTCTAAATCGACATATAACTCCTTATTTTCAAAGAACTTTTGGACTTTGAGGAACTATTTATGAAAATTATATTTGAATTATTCACTATTTCCACTACATTTCTGAATTTTTGAAAATATGATACAGCATTCACGTTATTATTGCTTTTTTGGAGTGAGGAGAAAGCCATTATTATTATCAATATTAGTAATAACAATTGTTGTGACTGCAGTAAAGATCACCAGAGGCAGCAAAAGTGAGAATCCCATTTTATTTACTCATTTGACTTATTAGAATATACCTATTGCAACAGCTTGAAGGTACATATATAATATAAAAATAAAAATAAACTAATTATAATTACAAGTTAACATATAAATGTAATAAGAACACAATAAATATGGGAAGAAGACAAAAAAATATATGCTAAATGCCCAAAGCAAAGTAGGTACTAAGAAAACCAGATTGGGTGGTGGCTGATGTCATGTAATTTCAAAAACATAGTACTCAAGCTTACACTCTTCCCAAGGAAGAAAAATCTAAGCTCTTTCTACCTGTATAGGTGATTTGTTTATTTTTTCTTTTTAAAATATGCTCAGGTATTTTGATTGGTTGCTTTGGGATATATATATATATATATATATATATATATATTAAATAGAATGTGATAATACCATCTTTTTTTCATGTGCTGACAACCACATTACTAGAAAAAACAACAACATGTAAAGCAGAAGACATTGTAACTAATTCATTTATTTAGTGAAAAGATAAAAAATCTATTCTTTTCAATAAAATGTTCCCCTCGGTAAGGTGAATTCTGTTATCCATGCAGGTTTAAGTATGTATATTCTTCTCTCAGTACCCTAATAGCAATGTCCAGATACCCCAAAAGAGCAAATAAACTTCATATGGGATGACACTTTATTATGGAGCAGCATAATTTTAGTTGTCAGGTTAAAATTCTTCAGATGCCTAGACAACTTCATCAGTGACCTGACAAGCCTTTAATTAATGATGGCAATAGATAAATTTACATTAGTTTGCCTTTGTTTTCCTTCCTTCTTTTTCTTTAATCTCTTACTGGAATTGATTCTTTAAAGAGCTGGACAATTAAAAATAGATGTGTAGTTGACACTAAAAAAGTTTTAAATCCTTTATGGGGTCAAATGTGCTTAAATCTAACTTTTTGCTTTTCCCTCATTTTAGAAGTACAGGGGTGAGCAAAAGTTGTTCGTATGTAAGACAATACAATCATTACTAAATAATAATACAAGAATACACTCTGTGTTTTTCGTACTCACAACTGTAAAGCTCCTTTGCCCACCCCTGTACTTTCATCATGAAAACCCAGTGTTAGACCATATGGAATCATGAAAAATAATTTTAACACAATTCATTTTACATGGAACATTTCTGTTGGAATATGATTCTCTTTGTGAAAATCCATAACACTATTTGAAAAAAATTTAAATTGCTTTCTTAACAATCATTAAGGTTTAGAAATGTAAGTAAAATGAATAGCTTTTTAAGCCACATGTCCAGGAAGCCAATGAATCTATCTCTGTGTATCTCCCATTAGAGATCAGCAACTTTTTTTTTTTTTTTTTTGTATAAACAACTTTTGCATGAAGGATCTGGTAGCTTATAATGTATGTGAATTTGTGACTTGTTAGAAGTTCATTTGCCCATATATTACTGGTTAATCAGGTTTTTAGTTTTATCTTAAAATATTTAGTATACTTGACACTAATAGAAGTATTTACTTAAGTGTGGTTGTTTTTCTATGAAATATTCTATAATTCAGAGTTTCTACAAAGTCAGACTTGACTACAACTCCATTACTGATGAGTTTTTAAAGTTGATTTTACTCATTGATTAATTTTAAAGTATATGTTGGGCTCTTTGTTTTCATCAGACCCTGTTGATATGTGCTGAGTGGATCTCAGTTCTTTCCCTGAGAGGAATTCTCATCTTGTTGGGAGACACAGGTAAATAAATGATAAGTGCAATTATGATGGGTGGGTACAAAGTCCAGTGATATACAGAGGCTGGAAGGTCAGGAATGTATCCACAGAGGAAGCAACTTCTCTGTTGAAAATCAAAGCCTGACTGATTTTCTGAGTGAACAATGATTAGAAGGGAATTTTATTGGAAGAAGTTATATGGAAAGGCATCAGGGAATCAAAATAGAACTCTGATGAAACTTATGTAAAATGAATAAAATCAATGATGCAGTCAGCATATAAATAATACTGTTAATGCCTAGTTAACCCAAAACCTGAGGATTGAATGGAGATGGAATTGAGGTCAGAGTTCAGTAGAATTAATGATGAAGGCTTCTAAAGGTAGGCTTTCCAATAGACCCAAAAGATATCAAAAGTTCAGGGGAGTTTGAAATATTTAATAATTTAAATGAAAGCTTAAAAAAAAGATCAAAACAGGATGTTTCCAATATATAAAGTATCAGTCTGGGAAATGGGTAACAGACTGTTCCAACTATAAAGCCAAAACGGTGAACAGAAATGAAGTGGCTGAGAGGTAGTCTCCATGTAAGGACATGAGTTAGCAGGAAGAGAACACTACTCTCTCTCACATTCTGGCAGACTGAAAATGAATCATGCATTCTTTTGTTTTGAAAAATATGTACCTAATTTTAGATGATAACCAGTGGCATGAATTTGGTTTGTGCTTCTCTGTGCTATGGGAAAGTTCCAGCATTTGTCATAACTCAGCTCAGTGGTGACAGTACTCTGCTAGGCATCTAAACTATGTTTATGAAGTAAGTTACTGTGGTAGAAAATGTGTGGGAAGAACTGGGTGGAGACTTTACTACTCAACTCAGTTTTATTCCCAGCTTTTCTCCAGAGGCTGAATTCTTAGGTGACCTTCAGAAAGTCCACTACCCTCTTTATCCCTGAGTTTTTCTCTCATGCATGGAAAATTTGTTCCTGAATTATAGAAAATGACCCAAACTTATGTCCTTTGTAAAAATAATCCCAGGATAATGGAAAGTTTTATAGGGCTTTAAAGTCTTTAGGTAATGTTTTCTTAATTTTAATGCAAAATGCATTACCCAATTAATTGATTAAGAAGTATACTGACATAAAACTAATTTTATTGGATTGTGATTTTTATTTTACAGTTTAATACTCTGACATTTTGTATGTGATATTTTGTGGGTCCCAAAGAAGTAGCCTTGTAATCCTATATAGATTTCTGTAGTGGTAAAAATTTAGTTTCTATATCTACATTCCATGGGATTCAAATCTCAGCTCTACCACTTGACTTTGGGCAAGTTATTTGACCTCTCTCTACCTCAGTTTCTTCATGTGTAAAATGGGAATAATAGTAATAATACCCATTTCACAAGATGTTGTGAATGTCAATGAATGTATGGTGCATAGAACATTGACTGGCACATGGTAAAAACAAAATGTTTTATTTTTAAAAATAAAAATAAAATTTTTATTTTAAAATAAAAATTTTTATTTTTAACTAACCCATTAGAGTTTCTATTTCATTATCTGAAAGAATATAATATATCTTATAGGCTCATTAAAAGAAACAACTTAAAATTCTAAAAGGAAACCATTAGCAACATTCAAAGCGACAAGCTGTATTTTCCTTCCTCTGTAGCTACTTCCAAATACTGATGCATTGATGCATTAGTAGACAAAGTGGTCCTAGACATTGTCCTGGTAACCAGGGATATCATAACTCATTCCTCTTTTTGTCCTACTGATGCACTGTTTTTTCAAAGGTAGAAAGGTACTCAGGATATTATATATATATATATATATACCTTAAAAACCAACAGCTCAAATCATCATGAAAACCAGCAGCCTGGCAATATTTGGAAGTGCACAGTGGGGTTGGAATCCCCCAAAGACATCCCCAGAGAATTGTCATTGTTTTACCTGTTTGATGGTTCTTGTTAGCAAGGCTGTTTTTACTTGACCTGACTTGGTGATAATGGGCTTTTCCCTGGGGGAATCTGTCAAAAACAATCAGAAGCAATTGTTAAATATTTTGACCGTCTGAGATGGTGGCTAACAGTTGGAGCAAGCAATAGACTAACAAAAAAACTTAAAAAGAAAATCTGGAGAATGAGCTGTCCATAGGTGGTGCTGGAAAGAAATTTGACATATTCTTGGAGATCTAGAAGGCTGCAAGCATGCAGAGGGTTGTTCACATGCCTAAGGCTGTGTATACGCTAAAAAAAATCTGAGAAAGACCTAAATCCTTGTCTTTGTTTGAGCTGCTATAACAAAAATACCATGAACTTAATGGTTTGTAAACAACATTTATTTCTCACAGTTCTGGAGGCTAGGAATTCTAAGATCAGGGCACTGGCAGATTCAGTGTCTGATGAAGGCCAACTTCCTCATATGTGGCACCTTCTCACTGTGTCTTCACATGGTGGGAGGGGGAAGGGATCTCTCTCGGGTCTCTTTATAAGGGCACTAATCATTTCCTAAAGTCCCCACCTCCTAATAACATCACTTTGAAGATTAGGGTTTCAACATGTAAATATTTGAGGGATTCAAACATTCAGACCATGGCATCACTCATCTCTGGCTAACCTTGAGGTCTGTGTAAATAGGAAATAAGGGCTAAGATAGAATAGCAAACTGTCCAGCTGAGTGTTGAAGATAGCTTCAAAATACACACACAGACTCTCAGCAAAGACTGGGAAACATATTGTTTCCACACATTTAAGGAAATCTCTGTTCAGCAAACTTTAGTGATATGATAAATAATACAGACTTTACAGAAATGTCAATAACAAGCAACAAAACTTGGGGAAAGAAGGATCTGATTTCCTGAGTTGTCATATTATTTAAAACATCCAGGTTTCAACAAAATGTTATGAGATATACAAAAAAATATAAAAGCATGGCCCATACACTGGAAAAGAGTCAATAACACTGTCCTTGTGGAAGCCGAGTTGAACTTATTAGACAAATACTTTAAGTCAGCTACTTTATAATTTCTCAAATAACTAAAGGAAAAAATTCTAAAGAAAAATTTTAAAGTTTGAGAATGATGTCTCATTAAATAAAGAATACTAATAAGAGAGAGAAATTATTAAAAACAAAGAGAAGCACTGGAGTTGAAAAGTACAGTAATTGCAGTGAAACATTCACTTGACAGGCTCAAAAGCAGATTTGAACAGGCAGAAGAAACAATTCCTGAACTTGAACTTGAAAGTAAATCAATTGAGATTATCCAGAAACAGAAAGACAAAAGAATGGAGTAAAATAAACAGATTCTCAAAGACCTGTGAGATACCATTAAGCATATCAACATATGCATAATGATTTTCCCAGATGTAGAGGAAATAGAATATTTGAAGAATTTTTAAAGAAAGAATATTTGAAGAAATTATGGCTAAAAACTTCTCAAATTTAATTTAAAAATTCACTTATACACTAAAGAAGCTCAATGAACTCCAAGTAGAAAAATTCAAAGAGATCCCTACCTAGACACAACATAATCAAACTATCAATAGCCAAAGACAAAGAGAAAATATTGAGAGTAGCAAGAGAAGCAACTCATCAGGTTCAAGGACTTTCTAATAAGATTAACACCCAGTTTTCATTAAAAACAACGAAGGCCAGATGGCAATGTGAGAATATGTTCGAAGTGCTGAAAGAGAAAGACTGTTAACCAAATAATTCTATTTCCAGCAAAACCATCCTTCCAAAAATGAAGAAAAAATCAAGACACGTTTAGATAAACAAGACTGAGAGAATTCATTACAGCACACTTCCCCTATAAGAAATAATAAAGGAAGTAATTCAATATGAAATGAAAGGCCATTAGATAGTAACAAATCCAAATGATGAAATAAAGAGCACTGATAATGGTAACTGACTAAGAAAATATAAAAAAAGAATTAATTAATTTTATTTAGAAGTTTTTTTTCCCCCATAAATAATTTAAAATACAACTGCCTTCAGGAGACACATCTAAGATGCAAAGACAAAGATAAACTCAAAGTGAAAGGGTGGAAAATAATTCTCCAGGCAAAGAGCATCCAAAGAAAAGCAGGTATAGCCATAGACATACTACTTTTCTATATATATGCACCCAATCAAGTGAGCACTGAAATATATAAAACAACAACTAACAGAAATAAAGGAAGAAACTGACAAAAACACATTCATAGTTGGGATCTAAATAATCCATTGACAGTCTAGACAGATCATCCAGACAGAAACCAAATAAAGAAATATAAGCCTTACATGACACATTAGACCAAGGGGACATAATTGACATTTACAGAGCCTTTCATCCCAGAACATCAGATTATACATTCTTCTCGAGTGCACATGGAACATTCTTAAGGAGAGACCATATGTTGGGTCACAAAACTAGCTTCAACAAATTCAAGAAAATTGAAATCATACCAAGCATATTCTCTGGCCACAATGCTTTGAAATTAGACATCAACTGCAAAAAGGAAGTAAGGAAACCCACAAATATGTGGAGATTGAACAACATACTACTAAAAAATGATTGAGTCAAAGAAGAAATAAAAGATGAGATTAAAAGATTTATAGAGATAAATGAGAATAACAATATGACATATCAAGACTTCTAGGATGCAACAAAAGTAGTAATAAGAGGGAAGTTTATGTCACTACAGGCCTATCTCAAGAAAAAAGAAAAATCCCAAGTAAACAACCTAATATTACAGCTTAAAGAACTATAAAAAGAAGAACAAAAATAACTCAAAGTCAGCAGAAGAAAGGTAATAGTAGAAATTAGAACACAATTAAATGAAATAGAGAACAAAAAGACTATACAAAAAAAAATAATAATACAACAAAGAGCTGGTTCTTTGAAAAGATTAATAAAATTGACAAGCCCCTGGCTAGACTCGCTAAGAAAAAAGGAGAAAAGACTCAAACAAAATCAGAAATGAAAGAGGAGAAGTTAGGGAAATGTACTTGAATATCAATTCAGGAAAAATGATGTTGTGGAGAACTTGTGGGTGTATTTTTCTCCTAAGTTTTGTATTTCTATGGCCCTTTAGTGTGAGCAGCTAACTGTAATTGCTATGTTAGTGCCTGGCCATAAAGCAGTTATAGCAATCAATTAAACAAATAAATGGGTAAATTAATTGATTTTTTTGTTGAAAAGAATTTAAAAGGATTATAGAAAAACAATTTTGATTTTTAACAGTCTTATTCACCATCTGCATTTAGCAAAAATTCTTGACATCAGTCTGGGTTGCTAAGCAATAAATGTCTCTGCCATGACTCCAGAGTCCCTGCAATCATGCCACTATTTTGTCATTCAAACATGTCACGCAGCTTGGTGTGGGCCCTCAATTCCTGCACAGTCAGAAGTGTAGGCCTGCTGTTCCTACAGTAAGGTGGGAATAAATAGAATGGTGGAACAGAGAGATGACGGGAAGATTCAGAAAGTAAGGTTATGTAAATCTCAATTTGGGGAATGCATTTTTGAAATGAGAGATAACTCATCATAACCTCAGCACTTTTATCATTTTAAAAACACAGGTAATTTTCACACCCAGCAGAAACTTACCACCTTTTAAGCTACTTATACTAAATTTGCTATCTTAGCTACAGTTCTCAGATAAAATATGGTGTGTTTTGTAAAAGCTTCTGTAGCATTCTCTGTTTATCAAAGGGTAATCCTGATCATTTGATCATCAGATATATTTAAGTACTGACTTCAGTGAAGTAGGAAAAGGCTGCTGGGAGTCCGATGCTAATTTAAAGGTTTGGGGCAGCAGGATGACTAGTTTAAGGAGCCTCCAACTATTAGATTGGTATCTAATTAGTTATTTACAAGCAACTTCTTAAAAAACTTTCATGTCCGTGATAGATTCTGTGAGAATATTTCTCTTTCTGACTCTATAAAAAATGTAGAAATAAATACCTGTACCTACTAAATACAGGTATTTATTTCTACATTTGTGAACTAGGAAAATGAGGATGTGTCCTTTCATGGTGACTTACTGTGATGTTTGAAACTGGGCAAGACTTTGAGCTATAAAAATAAAGAATATGTGAGACATGTAAATTTTTCTAAACCATCCATCCAAATTCTGAGTATCTTTTTCAAATTAGTATGTAGTTCTTTGGAAGAACTAACTTATATTACATAGCATATATGGGTGTTGAATAAATGAACTTAACCATATTAGATAGAACTGAGATGAAAAAGGATACAGTTCTCCCAACTCCTTGACCTTGGTTCTGTGGTTCGTTTTCTAATATGTGAAATAGTGGAGTTAGTGTAGATAATCGTAAAGGTCATATTCACTTTGAAAACTTTCTCATCTTTAACATGGGAACTGAAACAGTGAGTTAAATTAGTTTTATCTGATATGGTAAATTCAGTCAAACCAAAGATAAAAAATATGCCCCATGACCATTTGATTACCTCTATTTATACCATGCTTTAATTTGTCTTGAGGTGATGATGTGTCAACAAATAAGGAATTATATCTCAGAGATTCCTCAGCACTCTGACAGTTTACTGACAGGGGGTGAGGTGCATTTATGGAGTGAAATGACCAAGAAGTGAAGTGACCTCCTCAAGATCACACAGACAAAAATGATAAAGCCAAATTCAGATCCGCAACTCTGACAGTCAGTCCTGAAGTTTACACAGTATAACACTTTCCATCTTACAAGAAAATATATTCCAGTACCCTTATTTTTCAGCTATAGTAACTGAGCCTGAGTTGTAAAATGACTTATCCCAAGGATAACTACAGAATGGAGACTAGAATCCACATTTCCTGACTCCCACTCAGCTACTCTTTCTCCTTACAGCATCCAGATTCATAGCTAATCTTCATTTTTACTCTGTACATTCCATTTTGAAGGATAAACATATGGGAAAGAAAAAGTAAAAGCATTGGGATTTAACAATATTTTTGAACTATAAAAATTGGACTGCTTTTTGAAATATTCAACCTTTGAGTTCTTTGTAGTTTTAATTTTTTTTTTTACAAGATAACCCAGATTTCTACTGGCTTGTCAGACCCTGATTACAAGAAGGCAGGACCTCAGCTTTTCCTTTGCTCAGATACTTTATGATGTCCTGAGGGGTTAGGATTTATGCATGCAAGGCCATTTTGTCAACTAGAGTCACTGTAGATGATACTTTATGAGCACTGATTATGTGTGAGGCCTTACACTATGCTTATTATGCGTTATTTTATTGTATCCTCACAACAACTATATACCATGGGTACTAATAGCTCCCTCAATTGACAAGCGAAGAATGTGAATGGCAATGGGGTCCAAGGTATCAGAGCCATTAAGTGGCAAAGCCAAGTTTTGAACCCAGACAGGCTGACTCCAGAGCTGATGCTTTTACTGGTGGAACTCCACAGCAAATGCACTCCAATTCCATGTGCCGCAGAGTCACATTTGTGGCAAATGGAGTCGCTTGAAAGAGCTCTGAACTCCTTTTTAGGGGATGTGGACTACAGTGCTTGTCAACGTTTTAGTTCTCAGCCACAGCTGGGTTATTTTTTATGTCTGAGAGGCCTCCTCTCCAGTTCATGATGCATTTCTGTGACACGAGCCCTAAAAATAGCTGAGCATTTGTGTGAGCAGTGACAAAATGAGAAGTTTCAATGTCTCCTCACCCTATATTCCTTACTTCCAGGAGCTCAAACCCAGTGCAAGAGGCCATAGGAGGGTCAGATTCTTCATCCCTTCCATTTTTCTTCTCTCTCCTAATAGCCTATCCTCCTCAAAACCTTTTTCCCTCTCCTTTCCAAACAAAAACTCTTGTACATATTGGCATGTGTGTGTGTGCATACACCCAGCTTCTGAAGCCAAATTAAGTATATTTTACAAAAATAATTTTTGTTATATCGCTTAATCCAATTACTAGTGAGCGATTATAATATTCTAACTATTTAACATTTGGTTTATTTGTTTTTGTCAAAGGCATATATGTTCCCTGAAAAAGCTGCAGATATGCATGAAAAAGATGAGGACATTACTAATAAGCTCACTGTCAATTTAGAAATAATTATTGTTAATTCATTAACATATACAAATCCAGAATCATACCATGAGTCTATGACACATAATTTTCCATTTGTATTTCAGTTTGAAAAGTTTCTGTTGACCTCTCTTTAAGTTTACCAATTTTTTCCTCAGCCACGTAGAATCTACTGAGGAGCACATTGAGAGCATTCTTCATTTCTGTGACTGTCTTTCGATTTCTAGCATTTCCTTTAGATTTTTCTTAGTTTCTCTCTGCTTATGTTAGCCATCTCTTTTTTCATATTATCTACTTTCTCCATTAGAACGCTTAAAATGTCAGTTAATAAATTCTCTGATTATTCCAACATCTGCGTCAGATCTGATTCTAGTTCTGATGATTGCATTTTCTTATCTGAGAAAATGCCCTGCAATTTTTTGTTAAAAGCCGGACATGTTTCAGATAATAGGAACTTGGGCAAAAGGCATTTAGTGTGAGAATTGATGTTAATCTGGCTAGGAGTTGAGCTATGTTTAATGTTTAATGTATGTTTTTAATGTTTGGTGTAGCTATACGTGCCATAGGCTTAAAATTCCTCGATTGTCCTTGTTTTTGTCTCCCCTTCTGACTTTGGACTTCCCTAAGCACTCCTACTCAAAGAGTCTATGTCTTATAACTCCTTCAGCTGTAATACCCTGATTTTACTGGAGCCCTGTTGGTGTAATGGTAGGGTATGGGAAGAGGTAGTGTTCTATAATGTTCTGATTAAATTTCAGACTTTTAGTGGGCTTCTGTTTTGGGACTGTAACCCTCACAAATCTAGTGATACAGATTTTGTCTCTCCTTCCTCCTACACACTTTCTTGACTATAATGTCCTCAGTTTGTTTCTTTCAAGTCCTGATCCCTGTTGACTATTGTTTTATTCTCTTCCTTACTTGATATAGAAAGTCTTGAAGGGGTTGAAATGGAAATTCTAACTATGAGAACTTAGTGGAGTTCCTTGAGGATAAACTCCTGGCCCTAGGAGTTTCTCACTCTCAAGCTAATCAACACTCAACCTCTAGAAATTTATTTAAAAAACCATTTAAGTGTTTCTACCAACTTATGACTCTAGCAGTTTTCCTTCCAGATCTTAATTGCTGTATTTTTCTAGATGCACCCAAATCTCCACATTTAAGTTGCCAGTGTGTCCCATGACCTCAGTTCTCTGGTGGGTCTAAGCAAAAGTTATTGATTTTTCAGTTTGTTCAGCTTTTTCCTATAAGGATGGGAGTGACAACTTTCAAGCTCTAGACATAGTAGAGCTTTATATGGTGCATTTTTTCACTTAAAAATATATCCTGAAGATTTTCATGTCACCACACAATCTCCTAAAACAACATATTTAATGATTATGTGGCATTGTGTTATACAAATTTATATTGTTCATTAAACCATTGACCTCTCTGTGGGCATTTTTAATTATTATCAATAACACCATGATGAACATCTTTGAAGCAAACTAAATATGTTCACATTGATTGTTTTCTCAAGATAAGTTACTATAAGTAAGACGTAGGTCAGAGACTATATTAAGTCTAGTTTTAAATATTGCCACGTTGCTCTCCAGAAAATTTATAACTTCTTATACTCCTAAGTCATCAAAAGGCCTCAATTTCTTGCACCTTCACCAGCCTTGGGATAATATATTTTTTATATTTCCACTTTCATATTTCATGTTGTTATATTAATTTGCATTTCTCTGATTGGTAAGGACTTTGGGTATTTTAAATACATTTAAATATACTTTCTACTATTTTTTATCTAAAATTGCCAGTTTATTTAATTGTCCATTTATTTAAGTTGCTCAAAATTTTTGATTATTCAGAATTTAAATATCTTTCTTTATTGAACTGATCAATTGTTATCTTTCTTATTTCCTTTTTCTTGTTTTAGTGTCTGAACATATCCTTTGAATTATGAAGTTAGAACAGAACACAGTGAATACAATTTCGGAATATTTTGCCATGGATTATGAAGGGTGCTTGTCTTAGGCCGGCAAAGATATACTATAGACTCAGCTAAGCCTTGGCTGAGAATAGGTCACCAACCTAAACCTGAAATTATCCTGATTTTCTCACTATGTTCACATAATGAATACACCATTGTAGTTCTTGTACAGTAGGTAGCATGCCTTTTATTACATGGCCTCTACCTTTCAATTTTGAAAAACTCAGGCTATATAATAATACCTGCAGCATTCACTGTGTTGAATCACTGAAAGCATAAGGCCTTATATTAGTGTAGTAATAATACTGAATTAAACACCAAGAAGATAAGGTGAAAAGTGGTAGTAAGCAAATTGATTTGGTGGTGGAGATCAAACATACATGTCATGCTTCTAATATTTTGTGAACAATTTGATCTGAAATGAAGTTTTGAGTCTTCCAATGGTGTAAATATAGGTCAGCTGCAATTGTATATATTGATAGCTGAGCCTGGGGAAGTGTAATGTGTTTTGTATTATGTCTGATAATGACTCATAAAGAGGAACATCAGGCCTGTTATCTTGTGTATAAGATTTTGCTTATCAAATGAGAACATGAATGAAAGAAAAATGTCAGATAATGAACTTCCAAACCTAGGATTAGCAGCTTCAGTAAGTATGAATAGGCTTTTGTGTACTTTGGAGTAGACTGCATTACCTGAGTATGAACCTAGAAATTAAATCTACTGGGTTTGATTCACAATAATTCTCACAAACTTTTTTCTTAACGATGCATATGCTTAGTTTATTATGCGTCTCCTCTTCCAGAAAGGATAAACTTTTTATAAAGGCTAGGATATTTTCTCTTTTAAATTCACACTATGAACCCAGGGTCAAACTCTATAACCAGAATATATTTATTATTGAATAAATCACTAAATAATTTGAATTTACGTTATAATCTTTTTTTATATAAGTATCTTAGAGTTTAGTGATCATATATGTGATTTGCCATTCTCTTAGCCTACTATTATTTATTTTGTAATAAATATGTCATTAAATCCATCTTGTGCATATGATACCTACTTAGGTAGAGAAAAAATCCATGAGATATTCATACTAGTTACGGAAATGTGAGACAACACAAAATTACACAAAATAGAGAAATATATATGAAGTTGGCTATTTAAAAGGCTTAATACATTTTGGAACAAATATGGGAAAATACATTCAATTTAAGAAATATCTTTTATTCTACAATTTATGGCTCAGTTAGTACTTAGTTATTACTCTGAATAGTCAAGCTATTCTAATTAATAGTCAAAATTATTTTTATTGATTTTTTTTTGAGAGAGAGGAAGGGAGACAGATAGAAACATTTATATGAGAGAGATACATCGATTGGCTGCCTCCTGCAAGCCCCCTATTGGGGATCAAGCCTGCAACCTGGACATGTGCCCTGACCAGGAATTGAACCGGGACCTCTCAATCCATGGGATGATGCTCAATCCACTGAGCCACACTGGCTGGGCTCAAGTGAAGTTTAAATTAGCATGTTTGCAGCTATGAAATAAAAATATTTGCATGCATTAGGCATTATTTCTTTTATATAAATTTCAAGAAATGGAATTTATGGATAAAAAATATGCATATTACCACCCATGCCCCATTTCCTCACTAGATGATGAACATCTTGAGGGAAGAACTCTTTCTTAATCATGTGTAATCCCCATTGCCCAGCACATCTTACAGATGAAAAAACTGAGAGTCAGAAGGTTGAAGTAATTTCTCAATTAATGTTTATTAAATAAATAAATTTGTTAATGAAAAAAAATCTTTGAAAGATTGACTAGAAATAAATGAGCTCTTAAAACAGGCCACATACTTAGGCTATAAATAGTGTTACATTTTCTTTAGGTCTTACTCTTATAGTAAAAACATTGATCAATTAGTTTTTGTCTTCTTGACCTAATTTTAGTTCTGATGCAAAAGTGTTTGCAATATTACTAAAATTAATTATAATTGTTACTAAAATAAGTATTCCTACATATAAATCTTCTTAAAGAAACGCATTTATCCATATGCCCACCCAGGATGCCACTCTCAAGTGTCATCTCAAATGCCATTTTGGAAAGAATGAAACATTTACAAATTCATCATTGGAATATTTTAGCACATCATTCATTTAGTCAACATTTATTGAGAATATTTATGTGCAATAATTTTTACTATATGCTGCAAAATAACAATAATAATAACAACTTGGTCTCTTTCCTCAAAGAAATTACTGTGCAATTAGATCAGAAATACAAAAAGTTGAAATCACTGAAGACTATTATAGCCCTAAATATTACTAAATCTAAATAGAAATGTTTTGATTGAACTCAATATGTTGACAAGGTATTGGCTGGAGGAACAAAGTCAATCAGAAAGTTTCAAGAGTGAAAGACTGATTGGAAATAATAAATTGGTACCTGAGTTTGAGAAGAAATAAGAGATGAATTGTCAAAGTTGTGAGGAACTGATATTTTAATTACAGCATCGTTGAATTTAAAGGCAGAAGGTTGTTGAAAGGAGAGCAGTTTTGTAGAGAGTATACAAGGGGTTCAACTGATAGAGAATGGGATTAGCAAAAAGAATAAGGGGATAATTGAGAACCTACAATAGTAAACCAAATGAGAGTTGAGTCTGGGCGATACTCCCCTCAGCATCAACAGAGAATGCAAGGATATTGTGGTGGTGGAAGTAAGGGCAGCACATTTTAGCTAATGTGAATTGGGGAAGAGAGAGGAAGAAAGAAATGGAAATAGATGATCTTAGAGTCATTTTGTGGGGAAAGAATCAGCTAGCCCTGTATGGAGATAAGAAAGACATTTTAAAACTGCTGATTCTGGATGATTCAACGTGTGTATGTCTGTGTGTGTGCAGGAACATTTGTGTATTTACTTTCTAGAAGAAATAAAATTGACAGTATCTAGTCAATGACTTGAGCACCAAATGGTCTTTTGAGCTAAAAACTTAAACCATTAAAAATATCATCCTGCTAACTGTACCCTGTTAACTTTATGATATGACTTGGATAGTTATCTCTGGATATTATATATGTAATTTAAAAAATATAACCTACCTTGGCCAGTTTTGCTCAGTGGTTAGAGTCGCCAGTTCAATTCTGGTCAAGGGCACGTACCTCAGTTGTGGTTCAGTCTCTGGCCCTGGTCAGGTTGTGTGGGAAGCAACCAGTCGATGTGTCTCTCTCACATCAATGTTTCTCTCTCTCTCTCTCTCTCTCTCCCTCCCTCCCACTCTGTCTGAAGATGAATGGAAAAATGCCCTTGGGTGAGGATATTTTATATATATATATATATATATATATATATATATATATATATATATATATATACACACACACACACACACATATACATATACATATATATACATTATATTATATATAAAATCAGTATAACTGTGTTTGATGCAATGGAAACTATTATTTAACTCAGAACCACGTGATTTGCACCAAGGGCTTATCATTCATTTTTCCTTGAATATGCCCAGAGTTAATCTCAGTTCTGAAGTTATTTTGGAACTCTGTATACATGAAAGATAACTGAAGGAAAGGATAAGAAAGTACCTTATGAAGACAATGAGTCAAACCCCCCCCAAAATGAGACAAAGCTTCCAAACAATGGGGGAAGCCTGATTTTGGAGGGACATGCTAAGTAAACTACCTGTACGTGCACAATGTTCTCAATAGCCCTAATGGAGAAATCGTTACAAATACAGCATATTCCAGAGATGTTGCAGCAAAATTCAGAAACATAAAATGACTGAGCAAATATCTTTCAAAAAAATTTAAACATAATATTTAAATCTTCTCATTTTGTTTTTCTCATATTACTTATTCTAAGTCATCAAGATGTTAAACATAAAATACACTAATTTGCTAAAAAGAATTATTTCTCAATTCTTTCAAACTTAAGAAGCACATTATTTTCCATTTTAAATGTATGCCGACAAAAGTGTATAATGTTTTATCATTAAAAGATTGGTTTGAGTTCAATTTAATAGAGGAACACTTATTATTGCTAGAAACCCGTTCTTTCTAAACAGCTACTTGTTTTATTTCATCACAGTGTTTGCCCAGTAAATGGAACTCATAAATAAAGAGCTGAATTGTTTTGTGAATAAAAATAAATAAAAAAAGAGTAGTATTATGCAAAAAAAAAAAAAAAAAAAAAAAGCGCAATTTAAGAAAGCACAATGGAGTTATTTCTAACAGTTTATTGAAAATGAGAGCAAAGTCTTTTGGAGTTCCTTAATTGGTTGCAAGTGAGGCCTTGACTTTGGCCATGGGGTAATAGACAAAGGTAATCATGAGGGGGACTGGTAACAATGATGAGAATGCAAATGGCAGACATTTAGGGAAGAGGAACCTGCATCTGACAGACTGGCTTAGACACACTCATCAATTTCAGCAACACCTGCCACAGCAAGTGGGCACCTCCTGTTCACGTGACGGCGGCCTTGGAAGTGCCATCTCAAATCAGTGTCAGCTTTCCCGAGTACAGCTGTGCAAGTGACTTCCTCACAGGTACATTTACTGGACATGATCAATGCTGACAGCAAGTTGGATCATACTGCCTTGTTTCTTTTAACTTGTGATATTCTCTGGGATTTCTGCTTGAGAATGGATGCTAAATATGGACGTCTTGTCAAGTCATGCACGAAACTGAACAAACCTTGCAACAATGCTAAGGGTCCACATCCTCCATAGAACCCTACACTGGGAAAAAGGAAAAGCAAATCCTACTGGTCATATTGGGGTTATATTTGTAAGAAATATGTTGATAACTGAGAAACACAGTTAGGCCTCCTATTGAGGTAGTCAAGAAAAAAGATAATGGAGTAGATAAGATTTTTAAATGTAGTTGATAAGATTGAAATAATGGGGAGAGAAATTTATTCTCTTAAATAAGGGAATGAAACTTTATTTCAAATGTCAATGGAGAGGATGAGATAAGATTATCACTCTTTGTGCTATATATGATAATATAGATTAAAAATTCAGGAATCAGTGGAAAATGTTCATTAATTAATAAGAACGTTCAATAGACTGCATGAAAAGTGAGTACAATACAGTCAGTCCTCATTATTTTTGCTTCTTTATTTTGTGAATTCATCTACCCAGTAAAAATTTTTCCAACCCTAAATTTTATACATGCCATGTTTTTATAGTCATTTGTGGATATGCAGAGAGTGGCAAAAAGTGTGTCATTCAACATGCATATTCCCACCTGAGACTGAACAAGCTGACACCTCACCTTTTTGTGGTCCCTCCTTCCTCATGGCTTCACTGTTCCCAGTTTCAGTTACCCATGGTCAACTATGGTCTGAAAATATTTAATGTAAAATTCTATAAATCACCACTTCATAAGTTTTAAATTACATGCCATTCTGAGTAGCGTGATGAAATCTCCCACCACCCTTCCCAAAATGTGCATTGTCCCTTTGTCCAGTGTATCCACGCTGTATATACTACACCGCTGTTAGTCACTTAGTAGCCATTCTGGTTATCAGATTAGCTACCAGAGACGAGAGAGAGAGAGAGAGAGAGAGAGAGAGAGAGAGAGAGAGAGAGATCACATTCACAGAACTTTCAATACAGTATATTGTTAGAATTATTCTACTTTATTATTAGTTTTTGTTGTTAATCTATTACTGTGCCTAGTTGATAAACTGATCATAGGAATGCATGTGTAGGGAAAATGTAGTATGTATAATAGGGTTTAGTACTATCAATGGTTTCAGGCATCCATTAGGGTTTTGGAGTGTATCTCCCATGATTATTGGGGGACTACTGTATTTAGTGCTACATTTTGGCATTTCTGTGCTTTTCATTGGTGATGTAACTGTTTAAAATGGTCCCAAAGCACCATACTGAAGTGGTGTCTATTGTTCCCTAGGTGCGTAAAAGCTATGAAGTGCCTTATGGAAAAAAATACATGTGTTAGATACATTTTGTTCAGACGAGCTGTAGTGCTATTGGCTGTGAATTCAAGATTTTTGAATCTCTAATATATATATTAAATAAGGTGTCCTTAAATAGAGACACATAAAGCAAGGTTATGTATTGATTAATTGATGAAAATGTGACCAGATTTCAGGAACTTTCCCTATACTTCCCCTAGGAGCAATGATTCACTATTTGTTAATTCAGTGTTTATGGCAGATTTATAGAACATAACTACTGTGAATAATGAGAATCGCTTGTATGTAAAAACCCTCAGGGATCTTATTACATAGCATATTTAAAAGTATAATATAAAAATATTCAACTGAAGATTGCAACAAAAATATACTAAATTTAGTAATGAACTTAACCCATTTTAATAGTTTGTTTATTTTAGAATTTTAGTTACCTAGGGACAAATAATGTCAGTTTCTTTCCCACAATCCTAGCTCAGGAATAATGTTGGCACACCAAGGTGTTTCCTACCTGAGATACGTACCCATGTTCTTCATTCATCTTGAGCACACTTTCTCTGCTCCCAATTGCTAGCGCCTACATATCCATCCGACCTCACCTAAAAGCTCACTCCTCAGGGAGACTTTCCCAATAATCCTTATTTAAGTAGGTCCCATTGTACTCTCCATCATAAGACCCTGTCTATTATTTTTCCTCTGAATATCTCAATATGATTTTGTGCCTCCTTACTAGAATGTAAGTTCCATGAGGACTCAATGTTCTGTCCTACTTTATCCTTTATATTCTCAGCAGAAGGCACTCCCAGGTGACATCACATTCAGTCAGAGAGAGGCAGAGCCAGATCGTGCCATCTGTGGGTGAGGGTACAGATGTTTGAAACTGAAAGGGACTCCAGAAGTCATCTAGTTCAAGTTACATCCAAAGAGGACAAGCTTCAATACTACCACTGATGAATGACAAATGTGGGTCTTGAAAATATAAACGTCATGGTCATATTGTGAGCTATTTGAAGAAGAGATTTGGCTTTTCAATATCTAGAAAACTCATTATGTTACTGACAAATTAGGAAAAAATACCAAGTTCTACCAAGTTAGTTAATTGGTGGAGTTATAGGAGCAAATAATAAAAACCAGAAGCTTCATGGACCATGGCCTCATGAACTGCAAATTATCATCTGATCAGAATGTAATGAAGTTCACTTCACTGAGATGGCCATTTCCATTGTCGAGTGTGGCTGAGAAAAAGTGCAGATTTCCACTTTAGTGGAAATGATACTCTTTTCATCCTTGTGGAATTTTATTTAATTTTTTTCTCAAATATATTACTTCAATTTTAAAGAACAGTTTATTGAGATGCTTAAAAACAACGATCTAAATAAGCATGTGCATTATGAATTAGAGAACGTTATAAATACTAAAACAAATTTCATTTTCAGAATTGCAGTAAGGTAGACTTTCAGTAGTCATTTTACAGATAAATAAAGATATTAATTACAAATTCAATTTCTAATGCTGCAGTGACATTTTATTTTACAATGTAAGAATTTCCTCTTGTGTTTGGGCCAAAAATAGAGATGACAATTGTCCAACAAAATTAACTAAAGGAAAAATTAAGAAAGAAAAAACAAAGCAATATTAAAGGGTGATTTTGGCTCTCAAAAACTGTCTAGATTCTTAAAGTTAAAGGCAAGTAATCTAATATAACTGCAAATGCAATCATGCACTAAAGAAAGAACTTTGAAAGGGGGTAGGAAGGAGAGGAAAGACATATGATTAGTAGCTTACAAATATTTTCGATGTTAACCCACAAAAAGAAATTTATTTTACACTGTAGTCCACACATATACAACGTTTATACATAATGTATAGTATATAATATATATGTGCAATGATATAGAAAAGTGTACTCTAGTGTCATGTACTCTAATATTTTCTTTACTTGTTTGTTGTATTTGGATCTATTCCATTCCATTCCATTTAAAATAAAGCTTATTTTGATCAATTAAATTGATTTCATGCTCTAACTGGTGGGCTGCTAATCCAGAATTTGAAAAATACTGCATGAAAAAATTACCTGGGACTTGACTATGTCACAGTGCTTCAGAGAATATAAAGGACTTTAAAAAAAGGATGAAAAAGACACGATGGTGACTATTTATAATAAAAGAGATTTTGTGCGTCTTTCCCAAGGACCTAAGACACATTTATGGCATGCTCCTTGCAGGTAAGGAGAACTGGACAGGCAACATCGACGCTAGGTCAGCTGCTTTTCAGGAAGATCTTAGCTAAGACAGAAATGGATAGAGAGAAAAATTGAAAGTCTTTTCTAAAGAGCAGAGGAATAATGAATGTCTGATTAAGGAAGAACTGAAAGAACTGGGAGTTTCTCCTAAGAAGTGGTGTCTGAGGTGGAGTCCTAAAAACAGAGGATCTAACAGTGGGAAGTGAATGTATTCTAAGGAAAAGGAAGAGAGCATCAGAGAGAGCTTATCTATAGATGATATGAAGGGGTTTCCTAACTGGGGTTCCTTAGGAGTTCTTAATATCTAAATGTGTTCTACCTACCTAACGACTGATTATAGCAACTTCTGCTAATTAAGTTACTTTATACAATTTTGTCACAAGACCGGTTGTTGAGTAAAACGCTGGAAATGTAGATCACTTTCCATCTAAATAGTTAAAATGAGTTATCTGAGATATTTATGAAGGTTTGCCTAATTTTTTGTGCTATATTGGGGCTCATTTGGGGACATTTTTGTGATTATTTACTTTTCTGTAAATCCCATCTCTGGATGCCTTGCCAGAGCTGAGCTAATCTTGGAGATGTGACTGTCATGTAGCTCACAGCAGGAAGAAGGATAATCGGGTGACAGGGTTGTTAGTGGCTGATGTGGTGGAAAGAACGTCAACTCCCTTGAGGCATATTTGATCTTGAGGATACCCTTGGGCTATGAGGGGATACATATTGAGAGAATTCCAGTGACCATGCTGAAACATCTACAGTTGAGGAGGAGAGGTACTGGATACCTTCTGTGCTGGTTATCTTTAAGATTCCCTAAAGCTGGGGTCAGCAAACTTACTCTGAAAAGGGCCAGACAGTAAGCACTTTTGCTGCGTGGCCCATATGGTTTCTATTTCAGCATCTCACTCTGATGTCCAAATAATCCATTGGTAAAGACATAGGTGTAGCTGTATTTCAAAAATATTTTATTTACCATAACAGGTAGTGGGGCAGTTTGGTCTATGGGCTGTAGTTTGCTGACTTCTGCTCTGGAGAGATATTTGAGTTTACGCAGATCTAAAATATTTTTGCAGAAAACTGTTTTCTTTTTATTGGTGGGGAGGACTCTTATTTGGTATTAAGATATGCTTACTTAGCCTCCCCTCCCCACCCCCAACCCCCAAAAGGGCTAAAAGCTGAAGAGGAGAGAAGCAAGTAGATTTATAGGAGAGTTCACTTCATTGGAAGTTCCAAACCCAACTGATCAGGTGTTGTATACCGCTGGGTCAAATCAGCAGTGCCTGGAAAGCATCTTTGATGTTGCTTGAGAGAATATTCATAACCTTGTTTCCCTCTCTGGAACAATTCCATTTGTCCTGTAGGCCAAAGAGATATTTCCCATAGACATTAGGTCCCCTGGTGGATCCTCAGCCTTTCAGTCTTCCTGAACCTTCTATAATTTATTGTGCCTTAACAATTTAAATACTCAGAGGACAAAACTTCAGCCTACATAAGTCAAGTGAAGCTGAAGGCATAAAGCTAAATGGACACAGCCAAAACTGCCTCCTGACTCATGCCAGCATCTTTCCATGATACCACACACCTTCCTCTCTAAATCTCCATTACGTTTTTCATGAAAAATCAAACACCCACAAATTGGCTACAGTCCAACCTGCTCGAATGTATAGAGCTTGATTTTACTCTTAGCTTTGAAATGTTCAATATAGTCCTTCTGGAGTCACAACAGAGAAAATAGATTCCTCCAAAGCTAGTCTTCTCCTTTCTCAGATACCCAGGGAATCTAGTTCCCCAGAAAGTCCCTCAGTTTCCAAATTTAGTCATAGCCGAAATTCTAATAATAGCTATGAGCCTTCTCTCTACCCCAATGTTCAGAGAACAGATATATACCTTGGGATAATACAGAAACAATCCCCAGGACACATGTGTTGAAATTGTGTATCATTTCTAGGCTTTCCTGAATATTTCAGTTGGATTTTTTTCACTGGGAAAAAGGCACAGGTGCAGCAGAGTTATGAGCATGGATCACATGAGAGAAGACATTCAGTCTGGTGGCTAAGAGGACAGGGTCTGGAGCCACGTGGCTTGCTTAGTAGCTTAGTGCCTCTACTTCCTCATCTGCAAAATGGGTTAATAACATCTCAGGGGGCTGTTGTGAGCATTGCATGTCAAATACTTGGAACAGTGTCTGGCGCTTCATCTGCATTCAACCAATATGAAAAAACTAGAGTGTGGAATATGTGAAAATGAAGGAAAGAGAGAGGAATAGGAAGTACATATCTCCTCATTTAGATGATGCTAATTTCCCTCTTTGGATTCATTAAAAGTAAATAACTCTCAACTATCATTTATCTCCTCCCTACTTTGATGTCCCCTCTTCCATCTATGTAGGGAGAAGAATCTTTGATTTTAAATTCATATCATTTGAGGAAGGTAGTGGCTGCTACACTGATTTGGAAGCTTCAGCATGTGAATTGTGACTGAATTGCTTCGTATACAATGAGGCTCAAGGTGGCTCTGTCCACTGAGCCAAGTCCCCTCTCCGAGTCTCTGTTTTCTCAAGTGCCAACTGCATTTAAAAGATACACCCTGAAGAATCATGGTGTATGCCCGGAGCCAGATGCTGTAATAAGTTCTAGGAGTTGCTCAGTACATTAGGAGTATTATTATGATTTTATTTATGGCATCCTCTGGTAATCTCTGCTTTTCTTGTAAAGTGTAAAGAAAGGAATTGTGGATTAGAAATGGGGATCAGAAACCGGACTTTTGGACCCATCTCTGCCAAGCACTGTGGGGCTCCAGAAAATGCACCTCCCTTTTTTGTCCATTTCTTTCCTCTTTCAGAAGATAAGGAGGTTGTTTTAACCATATTACCTTGAGTGAGTATGAAAAGGTCTGATACAGGCTAAGAGAGAGAAACGGGGCCCTTATTGTTTGTTACTCTTAGTTCCCCGAGGAAAACACAGGGTGCAGGGAGAAGCATGGGTGGCTCAGAGGCACAGGGAGAGGGGAAACTGCAAGCACCTTATGTGCTTTCTGTGGGAAAGGAAGGGTGAGGAAGGGTACACAGATTTAGGTCTGGCTAATTTGAATAATTTCAGCGGCCTCTGGCCATAGACTCTTTCTGGTTTTCTGGTACCTGGTCCTGGGGGCAATTAGGCCGCATATATAGTGGCTCAGAGTATGAGAGTCCCATAAGGGACGTGGTTGAGGGTGTGGACTTAGTCAGTTGCTCAAGGGGCATTGAGTGGTCTTTAACCAGGTCCTGAAAACTGGGTCAAGACAGATCAAAAGCACCTATATTACAGAAGTTAAATGAGATCAATTTAATATATTTTCCAATCTTAACCTCTGACTTGAGGGCAACAAATTTCTTGCTTGGTAATTCTTGGGCCGTAACTGACATTTGCATACCACACAATTATACGCAGGGAATGCACGTTCTTCCCTCGGAGCCTCAGGCAGGTACACAGTGCTTCCACTCCCAGACTTGTCCCCAGGAGCACTGAGGGGCCTTTCCTCGGAGAAGACGTCCAGTCAGGAGGCTCTGGCCTGTAGAAAACAGGTGTTCTCCAGTTTACAATGCGGTCCAGTTTCTCATCTTGTTCTGTGTCCTATAGAATTGTTTTCCAGGTGGACTTTCTATTGACATTCTAAGTAAGAAGAAAAACTGGTCTCAAATACTTAAAGGACATTATATGATAATTACAAACTAATTGATATGTCAATTCATTCCTGAAACTGCAGTTGCCTGTAGGGGGGAAAGCAACAAGTAAATAGTGCAGAGCATCACAAAATAGCATCCTGGCTCACAAAATGAAGACTACCGGATCCAAGTCAATGGGCAACAGAATGCAATTAAGGGCAAATTCCATTCAGCCTGGGTGAAAGAGCATCGTGTTGAAAACAGTAGTAGCTCAGCTATTTGGCCTATTTACGTTGGGTGGGTCTTAGTATTTTGCTAGCATATTATCTGCAATTTGATCATCTAAAGACTTTGAAATATGTAACCTTGATATTTTACTTTTTCAAGTTGTAAAAATAGTATTATTATGAGCTAAAAAAGTAATATTAAAACAGAGCAAAGACAAAGCTCTTTTGGAATTTTCTAATTGCAATAAATATGGGCTCCGAAACAGATTATCTTTATGCTCAGGACCACTCACACATTAACTGCCTTGCTTTCTTTTTTTCTGTGGTATCCTTTTTGGCTTACCAATAAACCTTTATTAGAATTCTGTTTTTTGTTTTGTTTTTTTTTAAAACAGCTTTATTGAGATATCCTTGACATATAAAAATTGTGTATATTTAAGATGTAAAACTTCATGTTTTAATATATGTATACATTGTGAAAATATTATTAAAATAATAACATATTAATAAATAGCATATTAATTACCTCTTTGTAGTTACCAGTATATGTGTGTGTGTGTGTTTTGACATTTAAGATCTACCCTCTTCTCAAATTTCAAGTATGCAAGAACATATTGTTAATTATCCTCATCAGGTAGTACATTAGATCTCTGTAAGTTATTCATCTTATATAACTGAAACTTTTTACATTTTTGACTGTCACCACAGTTTCCTCTCAATCCCAGTCACTGGCAATTACTGTTCTCCTCTTTGCTTCTGTGAGTTTGGATGTTTTAGATTCCACATGTAAGTGTGATCACGTAGCATTTCTCTTTCAGTGTCTAGCTTATTTCACTTGGCATAATGTTCTGCAGCTCAAACGGCAGGTTTTCCTTCATTTTTAAGACTGAATAATATTTCACTGCATACATATTTGATACTGCATTTTCTTTATCCATTTACCCATAGACATACACTTAGTTTATTTCCATATTTTGACTATTGTGAATAATGCTGTAATAAACATGGGAGTGCAAATATCTCTTTGACAGTGGTTTTATTTCTTTTAGATATATACCCGGAAATGGGGTTGCTGCATCATATAGTAGATCCATTTTTAGTTTTTTGTAGAATCTCCATTCTGTTTTCCATAATGGCTAAGCTAATTTACATTCCTGCCAGCAGTGTACAAGGATTCCCTTTATTCCACAGCCTCTCCAACACTTATTTTTGTCTTTTTGATCATAGCCATCCTGACTGGTGTGCAGTGATAGCTCATGGTGATTTTGATTTGCATTTCTCGGAATAGAGATGTTAAGCACCTTTTCATATACTTCTTAGCCATTTCATTTTTTTTTTTTTTTTTTAAAGAGTGTCTACTTAGGTCCTTTACCCATTTTTTAATTGGGTTATTTGTATTTTGAGTATAGCCTTGTATGAGTTCTTTTTATTTTTTATATATATTAAAATATATATAATATTTTATATATATTGGATATATGGTTTGTAAATATTTTCTCCCATTCCATAAGTTGCTTTTTAACTTTGTTGATTGTTCCTTTGTATTAAGAGATTTTTTAGTTTGATGTAATCCTACTTGTCTATTTTTGTTTTTGTTGCCTGTGCTTTTGGGGTTATATATATATATATATATATATATATATATATAATCTCCAAGACCTATGTCAAGAAGGTTTTTCTATTTTCTTCTAGGAACTTTACAGACTTACATTTAAGTCTTTAATCTATTTAGAGTTAATTTTTTTATATGGTGTGACATAGGGGCCTAATATCATTAGTTTACATGTGGATAAACAGTTTTTCTAAGATTATTTGTTGAAAAGTCTATCCTTTCCCCATTGTGTATTCATGGCACCATTGTTGAAGAAAAGTTCATAAATGTGTGGGGTTAGTTCTGGGTTCTCTGTTCTGTTTCATTGACCTATATATTTATTTTTATGTCAGTACCATACTGTTTTGTTTATTATAGCTTTGTAATATAGGCTGAAGTCAGGAAGTATGATGCTTCCAACTTTGTTCTTCTTGCTCCTGATTACCTTGTCTAATCAGGATCTTTTGTGGTTCCACATGAATTTTAAGATTTTTAAAAATATTTAATATATATATATATTGGGATTTGATAGGGACTGCATTGAATTTGTAGATTGCTTTGGGTAGTATAGGTATTTTAACAGTATTAGTTCTTCCAATTCATGAACATAGATGTTTTTCCATTTATTTGTGTCTTTTTAAATTTCCTTCATTAACGTTTACAATTTTCAATACACAAAATTTTTTCACCTCTTAGTTTAAGTGAACCCCTAAGTATTTTATTCATTTTTTTGCTAATGTGAATGGGATTGTTTTATTAATTTCCCTTTCAGATTATTTGTTGTTAGTGCATAGCAGCAACACTGATTTTTGTATGTTGATTTTGTATCCTGCAACTTTGCTGAATTCATGTATTAGTCCTAACAGCATTTTTCTTTATTTGTGTGTGTGTGTGTGTGTGTGTGTGTGTGTGTGTGTGTGTGTGTGTAGTATTTTACATATCTAATCATGTCACATGCAAACAGAGATACTTTTATTTTTTCGACTTCAGATACCTTTTACTTCATTTTCTTGACTAATTGCTCTGGCTATGAATTCCAGTACTATGTTGAATAGCAGTGGTGAGAATATGCATCTTTGCATTGCTATGGATCTTCAGGTTTTCCCCATTGATTATGATGTTATCTGTGAGTTATTCGTGTGTAGCTTTTATTGTGTTGAGATATGTTCCTTATGTATCTGTTTTATTGAGAGTTAATATTATGAAAGAGTGCTGAATTTTATCAAATGCTTTCTATGCATCTATTGAGATGATCATATGGTTTCTGTCTTGCAGTCTGTTAATGTGGTATATTGCATATGTTAAAACATTCTTGCATCCAGGGATAAACCCCACTTGATCAGGGTGAATGATAATTTTAATGTGCTACTGAATTCAACATACTACTATTTTATTGAGGATTTTTCAATCAATGTTCATCAGCAATATTGGCTTATAGTTTTCTTATGTTATTTTTGTCTGGCTTTGGAATCAGGGTGATGCTGGTCTTATGAGATGAGTTTGAGAATGGGAAAGATATTTCATGCATTGGCTAACCAAAAGAGAGCAGGTGGCTATATTTATTTGAGAAAAAAAAAAAGACTTTCCATCAAAAACTGCCATAGAGACAAAGAAGGTCACCATATAATGATAAAAAGAGCCAATTCAACAAGAAGATATAACAATTATACATTTATATGTACCCAACATCAGAGCTCCTAAATATGTAAAACAAATAAGACAGATCTGAAGGGGAAAATTGATAGAAATATAAAAATAGTAGGAGACTTCAATATCCCCCTTACAATACTGAGTAGAGCATTTAGATAGGAAGTGAGGTGAGCATGGACACAGCTGACGTGAACAACGCTCTGGGCCAAATGGACATGACAGACAAACACAGAACCTTCCAGCAGCGGAATACACTCTTCTCAGACACATGGAACATTCTCCAGGATAGAGCACAGGTCAGGTCACGGAACAAATCCTAACACATTTAAGAAGTTTAAAATATGCCAAGTATCTTCTCACACTATCGTGGAACAGAAAGAACAGGAACATTCACAAACAGATGTAAACGAAGTAACATACTCTCAAACAATCATTGGATCAAAGAGGAATTTTAAAATACCTGGAGACAAAGAAAAATTAAAATACAACTTACTAAAACTTACAGGATGCAGAAAAAGCAGGACTAGGAGGGAAGTTTATAAAATAAGCATTTATATTTAAAAAGAAAGATCTTAAATAAACAATCTAACTTTACAACTCAAAGAACTAGAAAAAAAACAAGTCTGAAGTTAGCAAAAGAAAGTAAGTAATAAAAATCAGAGCAGAAATAAATGAAATAGAGAATGGAGAAACAATAGACGAAATCAATAAAACTAAGAGTTAGTTTCTTCGAAAGAAAGAAAATTGCCAAACCCTTAGCCAGGCTAACTCAGAAAAAAAAGAGAGAAAGGACTCAAGGAAAATCAGAAATAAATGAGGAACCAGAGTATCCTTTGTTAGCTGATAAATGTATATAGTTATTTATTTGAAGATTGGTTGTCTCCCTAAATCAGAATTAAAGCAGGAATTTTATCTATCATGTTCACTGTGGCACCCTTTCTCCCACTTTGTAGACACTTTACAATTTCTGTTTAATCCTTGCATGCAAAGTGATTTATTTATGTATTTCAGCTACTTTCCACAGCAATAAAAACTTTGTTTTCAATAATAAAAATTTACAAACCATTGCATCTTAACTAACACATGATTTTTCTATGAAAATACTCATAAAATTGTAGAGCCAAATACCTAATTGGAAGCTAGGCAAACTTCTTCAACGAGGATCTCCTAAGGGTCTTATAACTCTCAAGTCAAAGCCACATATGATATTAATGGATGGACCGTCTCTTTCTTGACACTCATTTAGTAGTCCATTTGCTTTATTTTTGGAGAAATAAAGATGAATTTCTTTATGAAATGATATGTAAAATATGTGTGTATAGTGGAAATATATCCTAATTGTTTCCATGCTAAATGTAGCACATTCAAAATAATGATTTTCTGGATTGAGTCAGGGTCAGAGTTATGTGTAAGCAGTTTTATGGTATATATCTATCTGCAGATGGAGAAGATGACTTGGGGTTTTGGAATACATGCTTATTGTTCCAGTAGTGGCCTGGGACTTGACCTTTTCTGAGAAGTCCTCCATGAAACCTTGTTCTTTGCTCATTTTATTTTGCTTATGAAGATGTAGAGAATTATAACTTCCTAAGAATTATAAAGGTTAAATATTTCTGAAAATGAATTAGTAAGTTGAAGATTAGAACATTTCTTTGTTCCCTATGGCCTTGAAAATTATATTTTGTTTTCAGTACCTTGTAAAATGTACTCATCTAATCTTCATGAGAAGATAATTACTGATCACCTACTTGATTGCAGGCCCTGTGGCAATTCTTGAGTACATTGTAATACACTGGTTTATCCATATTGTAAAGTTGTTACTACTATATATTTTGTTCAGAAATAGGTTATCTGAATTTTTTTAAATTGCATTTTTCAGGTTTGATGACTGGAAAAAACATTTAGTGGCATGTTTCTGGGTGAACAGTCTCACTTATAGAAAGTATGAAGTGAGATGATTTATTGAGATTGAGAAAATAAGGATATATTTGTAGATTAAAGGAAAAATAACTCTTATGAGAGATACAGTGGAGGATGTGATGAAGAAATAGGTGATGAGTAGAAGGTTGGGTTAGCAGCAGGGAAGATCCAGAGGAAGGTAAAAGAAAAAGTGGGTGATATCAGCAATGCTCTGTGCCTTTCTCCAGCATTCTGCAATTCGACAGATTCCTCATCTGGAAAATTTACTGGGGCAAGAAATTTTACTCTCCTCATCTTTTAGAGAGTTGGAGCTGTTAGAAAAACTTGAGACTCATTTGAGTAAGGATAAGAGATGAGATTGGAATATGGTGAACTCGAGAAAATGATACACTTCTAGTAAGGTCAAGAATATAGTAGAAAATGCTGAGGCAAGTTTAGGGCAGGTAGAAATTTGCCTTAGAGCTGGCATTTCATAATGTAGCCTCTTTAGAACCAATTGTAGAGGAATATAAGATAGGAAGTGATGAGGATAGCTGGAGTGAAATGAGATTTCTAGGGATGGTAATATCCAGAACTCATTGATACAACCCATGTTTAAGGAGGGAGAATGGAAACAACATGTGATATGGGCAGGGAGAGAATAAGCACAATTTTGGGCGTGGCAAGAAATTTGGCTTGAATATACATCTTTCAGTAGGCAATCGTTCGCTGCTTGTGTCAAGAGCACATAATGATGAGACATGTTTTTTCCTGGTTACCAAGAAGGATTTCTTTAAAAAACTCATCATTTTTGCTATCTGTTAAAACTGGTCCAGGAGTCTCTGTCATTCAAGGTCAGGATCATCACAAATATTGTCAAGGGACTAACACAATATTGACTGATCTCTATACCCCACTGGAGGCCAGAGAATGGTCTACATTCCAAGCACAAGCTGCCTTGACTCCTAGATGACTGCTAAGGCACTAAGTATCTCTTAATAGTTAACTGCTCCCTCCACTCCAGAGCATGTAGGTTTCTATTTTCTCTTCAATCCCAAGCACCTGCCATTTAACAAGAGAAGATTGCTTAACAAATGTATACTTGGTAGACAGGCATTCTCTGTGTCAGATAATACTAATGCCCAACCTGGAAACCATCCTAGCACCTCCTAGTCTCTCTTCTAATAGACATTTCCCCCCCAGTGATGTTTGGCAATGTTTGATGATATTTTTGGTTGCCACAACTGGGCAAAAGTGGCATGCTACTGGCGTCTAGGAGGTAGAGGCCAGGGATGCTGCTAAACTTCCTACAATGCTCAGGACAGACTTCTCACAACAAAGAATTATTTGGACCAAAATATCAGTAGTACTGGAGTCTAATGACAGAGTAGTCATTTTTTTTTAAGTGCATTTTATTTATTTTATTTTTATTTTTTATCCTCACCCGAGGACATTTTTTTGCATTTATCTTCAGATAGAGCGGGAGGGAGAGAGAGAAGAAGAGAGAGAGAAACATTGATGTGAGAGAGACACATCGAGTGGTTGTCACCCACACGACCCCAACCGGGGCCAGGGACAAACTGCAACCAAGGTACATGCCCTTAGCGGGAACCAAACCCAGGATTCTCTGGTCCGCGGGCCATTGCTCTAACTGCTGAGCCAAACCAGCCAGGGCAGTCAAGTCATTTTTAAGGTTACTATCAAAGGGACTGAATTAATGATAACAACCTTAAACATAAATAGGTAGGTTTTCAAGCCACAATGATTTTGCTCCACAGACTGATGCCTGTGTATGCATTAAGCCTTGACACAGGTGCTATTTTTTGTTCACTTTAGTTGAGATTCATTGCATCCTATATAATGAATAATTCCTTTTTTGTTGTTGTTAATCTTCACTCGAGCTTTTTTTTCCATTGATTTTTAGATAGAGTGGAAGGTGGAGGGAGAGAGAGAAATATCGATGTGAGAGAGACGCATTGACTGGTTGCCTCCCACACGACCCTGACCAGAGCTGGGTATCTAACCTGCAACCCAGGTACATGCCCTTGACTGGGAACCGAATCCATGAGCCTCCAATCTGTAGGCTGATGCTCTAATGGCCGAGCCAAACCAGCCAGGGCATTAGTTCTTATTATACAAAAGATGAAACATTTTCCCAACATCAAGTCTGTAAATTATGGCAGAGCTAGGATTGAAGCCCCAGTTTGATATGATCGCCCATTACCCTGGTGATTTATGTGGGAAAATGATCTGGTTTTCCTCCCCTTTCCCAGCTACTCCTGTCCTGCCTCAACCAGTCATCTCCAACTTTCGACCCTTTCAAGTGATCTGGTTTCTTTGTTGTTCTGTGGGTGTCCTAGGAAAAGAGAAATACAATCATTTATTTAGTGAACCAGTAATCAGTCTGAGAACACTTTAGCATAAAGTGATAAAGTGAAAAGAAGTTCTCCTGTTGTCAATTAATATAATAAGATAACAAGACAATCCAACGAAGTCTTGGGTGATACCAGCCGTTTGGTTAGATAAATGTGTCTAAGTGTATAATTGACTAAATTAACTGGATATTTGGCATCACGAAGAAACAACAATGGGGCAGTAATAAAATTCAGTTGTTTAACCTGTAAGTATGAATTTTCCTACTCTGTTTTTATTAATTTGTGCTTAAATGCATCTGATTGTTTTTAGAAACCGTATCTAAAGCTCAGAATTAAAGCACATGGTGGCATGCTATACTTATAAAAGTGTGAAATCACTGCAAAGGATTAAATAATTGTGAGAGTTTTCTTATGAGAAGATTGATAGGAGAAATAGTTCTATGCGATCAAATCAACATGTCTCACCAACAGATGGCACAAGCAATTTTCTCCTTTTTTGATATACGTACCATGTCCTCCAAATTTCTGGGGTGCGGGAAGAACAGAATGTGTTTTGTGAGTTTAAAAATAATGGACATGAGAAAAAGTTTTGTTTTGTTTTTCCTTTTCAGCTTTTGTGGTTAATGAACAATAGCTTTTAATTAATATAGGTGTCCTGTAAATTGTAATTCAGCCACATGTACGCTTGCAGGAGTTCTAAGCCAACGGTGCTAGGTTCAGTTTCATGTCTCTTTAAGAGATGACCTTGAAATGATGCATTGATATTAATAGTCTCTGGTGTGCCATCTCTAAAAAAAATCACATATCTAAGAGCATCTGGATCACTCTACGGCTCTACTTATTGTATTACCATAGAAACCATCTTAAAGCAAAGGTGTTCAAAAGATGCTCGTGACCTCTGGGGAGATTTGTGCCGATGTATCAGAATCCCAGTGGGGAATTTGCAATACTCTGGTGTTTGGAGATAGCTAAGATTTTTCTGGGACTTCCTACAATCTTATCATTTTAAATTTCATTACCTTTATAAAGATAAATTTTCAATGGGCCAAGGAAATTTAATATATATTTTAACATGCTCTGTGCCTTTATCATCTCTGTATATTTAAACAACATATTGGATTCCAGAAAATATCTCTCAAAAAGATAGCAATGATGTTTCCCAGGGAGAAAGTAAAATTTGAACATTGAAAGCAGTAAAATAAGAAAATATATATATTAAAAGTAGAAAGTTAGTTACTTGTTTTGCTGAAAAATAAGTTCCTAGGTTATAAAAATACCATGTGGGTTATCATGATATTTGATATGGAATTCAATAAAACCCACAGATGGTATTACTGTCAGAAGATTGGCAAGCTGAGGGAAAAAATCCATATGAAGTGTCTCTTCCAGTGAGAACAAATTGCTACCTCGTTCGTGGGGGTGGGGGTGGGGGAAGCATTTAGTATAATTAGTCTTTCTCTAGCTGGCTGACTGGTCCTCCTAGGGTGTTTTACTTATCAGAGGATCAGGGTCAGACACAGCCACTGTCAAGTTGAACATTCAAACCTACTGGTGGCCAGGTGAGTCTTGGAGAGGGGAAATCCATGTCACTGAGCCCATGCATAACATCTGTTCCTACAAACATGCATTGCTTACTGATAAGTTTAATGAACAATCACGGAGTTGGCTGCACAATGAGGCAGATTAACATCCACTGGGCAGATTACAGCCACTTGTTGATGAGAGCTGCATTTCCAGTGGAGACATTTTTAGCAAACACATTGGATAAAAATATTCTTACATTTAAGACACATGCTACCTACATCAATTGCCCTCAAACATCCTTGTCTCTAATCCTCTAATCTTGTTCATTTTAAATTCTTGATCATCCTCCAAACTAGTCACCATTAACCAGGAATCAATTAAGCACAAGAATAACATGGAATTTCTGCTTACTGTGAATATTACTTATCTCCAACACCCTTCCGAGTCACAAGAGTGGGCTGCCTCTCTGCAGAAATCTACTGCCTTCAAGTGTCAGTGTGTGCTGCTGAGCACTCTGTACAACAGACTCAAATGTTTCTTCTGAATCATCCAGCCACAGGGAACTCCGAGAGGCTGAGCTGAGGGTTGAGGCAGGTGTGGCAGTGGAAGTGTAGGCACGCCATTCACAGGAAATGCACGCTCAAGGGACTCACCTGTGCACCTACCTACACTCCGTCTCATATACGTGAAACCACTTTCTGTGCTGCTGACAGCACATTTTGTGATTTGATCAGATAGTACCCAGTTCAGGGAAGGTAGCTCAGGCTCATTGTCACCTTTACTCCTAGAGTGAGGCATTCGATTTTATTGGAGCTCAGAAGTGAAGCAAAAGCTGCCTCTCAAGAGAAAACTACTTTCAAATGTTAGCGACATCTGCTATGAATTTCTTACTGAGGTTTGTAAGAGTCATTATTCAGCACCAAAATCTGCCATAAATATTTCATGACCATTGCATCTGTGGTCTAGTCATACCAGTCATACCAGAGAGCCTTCTTTTATTCAGGACCTGGTCAACCTGGCAGGCTTGGGGTCATTCAATGCATGGGTTATGATAGCGCCTCCAAATGCATTTTTTGCTATCTTGAAAATACAAAGAGTTTCACAAAACATTATATCTCTTACTTTGAGTTAGAGTGCGCAGGGCAAATGCTTTCTGGAGGGATTCTCTAAAACATTCATTAAACCACCTCGCATTCTCTCAGCCCACTTTTGCTTCTGATACTGGCTGCTGCAGACACTCTCTTGCCTTGGTTGCATTGCCCAGACCTTGCTTTTTGACCCCGGGCTCTCCTGATGCAGTGGCATGGGAATCCCGCAGAAAGTCACTTGGCATGTGCGCATGTGCAGTCCGGAAGTGCAGAGGAAGTATGAGCCGTGGGCAGCCTATAGCTGATTGGGGCTGGGTGCTGCTAGGTATATGCTGAAGTAGAAAATTTTGAGGCATATTTTACAGCTCCACAGAAAGTCCAACTGTACCATATATTTTTTTACCTCCTGTCCTGGGCAACTCTGATAATATGGTATGAGACCCTGCGGAAACCCATCCAGGATTCATACATTCATAATTTAGAATTACAACTTTTTTTTTATTTAATTTTTTTTCCATCACCATTTATCCCCTCTGTGCCCTCTTCTAACAGTCACCACACAGTTGTCCATTATGGAAGATTGTGCTGATGAATAAATGTCCTCTTGCCTTCCCTGAGGTGGACAGCTCTGAGGCATTTTCTACCACTCAGAGGTCCAGGTGGGACTGACAGGCTCAGTAAGTTGACTCTCCCTCTTTTCCAGTTTTACTCTCCCCAGTTGCTCACTTCTGCTTCCTGCGCTTACTTCCCAAATAAACGACTTGCCTGTATCAGGCTCTGCTTTTTGGAGAGCGAGGCTAAGACCAAGAGGATCTCCCACCATGTCTTAGGTTTCCGGGCCATTCCTTTGACGTCAATGGTGAGTGTCATTTATGACCTGCTTTCTGACGTGTGTTTTACAAAGACGTCTAGAATTCCATTTTCCATTTCACCATTTTCTGATCAAATGTTATCACCTAAGCAGATTCAGGATGACGCCCTGAAGGTGGTGAGATAACGAAGGCTCCTGCAGACTACACTGTGGCTCAGTAGTCACGAGCTGGCCGAGCCCTGCTGCAGGGTGCTAGATGTGTGCAGCTGCCCGTGTGAAAGCGAATAACTTCTGGAGTTTTCTAATAACTGGGGTAAAAGTGAAAAAAAAAAGAAACAAAGCCAGATCGATAAATACATGCCAGGTCTTTGGAACTGTGGTGATGTGCTCCAGGAAAGGGCCCCTGTCTGGAATAGCAGCCGCAATCATTCACCGCCTGATTAAGCTTATGCTAATTAAATGACATTTCCAAGAGTCTTCTGCCTGCACAGGCCAGTCCAGTTAAATGGTGATGGTAGGAATCATTACTCCTGGTTTGTTCAGTCTTTGGTAGTGATTCCCCCAGAGATACTGCTTTTGGCTTACTGTTTTGCTAAGGAGCAGGAGCTCCAGAGGCTTTACTCAGCTGGGAGCTCAAGAGGCTTTTCTTAGCTAGCTTGACCATAACAGCCTTTGCTCCATTGCTAAATGCTAGTTCCCAAGTTTATCTGTTTATACAACATTCTCAGAAACCAGGTTTATGAGACCAGGCGGGCCTGGGTTCCCATTTGGCCCCAAAAGAAATGGAATTTGATCAATCTCCATTTTCCACTGAAACAGGACGGTTTGGTCCCTGAGAACCCATTCAAAACTGCTGCAGCCATACTGCTACAGGTTGGACGCACTATGCTCAAGTCCTAGCCTTTCTGAAGCTCTGTGATTCGGTCCTAGCTAACGGGAATCAGAGCTACCCGGAGAGGACTTTCCTCCCTGCATAGACCTGGCAAAGTCTTGTGAAGAAAACATTTGACTTTTTCCTTTGCTCTCCCTTCTTGCCTAAATGTAGATGCAGTGCCCAGGAGTCCAGCACTCTAACCCTCCACCTTCTAAACACCTAATTACATAAATAAACACGAGAAAGGCCTCTTATATGTCATTTCACAATTTTGATAGGTTTTCTTCATACTCATGATTCACATAATTAGACAGATACACCATACAACTCATATTAGTTCCTACTCTGAGCAGTAACCATAGAGTCCATAGAGTCCTAGCACCTTGCAACAAATCGGTATTTCCTTTTTCCCATTTCGCAGTATTTCTGTAGCATTCTAGTGCAATTAGAAAAAGTTGCATGAAAAAGAGTAGGATAAAAATTTACTATACAGACTGTAATATTATTGCAAGTCTTCTCTCCCTTACTATATTCAAAGGACTCTGTCTTGAACTGACTCAGAACTGGGATTAGGTAAAGGGCTGCATCTCTGTTGTTATGGTATTAATGTTACATTTCTGCCGTTAGACTTAGAATATATTTTCTTATGCAAAGCACATGGACTTTAATTGGCTTTGCCTCTATTTAAACCTATAAATTTCATGCTCAATAATCTCTCTAGGTGATGCAATTCTTATTACCATTGGCCCCCTGCTTATGTATTATAGTAAGCATGACTGCTCTGTCTGCTGGTTACGTAGTACAATTTGGCACAACAACTACTTTGGGCTACCTTAAAATTTTTTTTTCTTTATTGATTTTTTTTAGAGAGAGAGGAAGGGAGAGGGAGAGAGAGACAGAAACATCGATGAGAGAGAACATCGATTGGCCACCTCCTGCATGCCCCCCACTGGGGATCGGGCCCACAACCTGGGCATGTGCCCTGACCGGGAATCGAACCGGCGACCTCTTGGTGCACGGGTCAACACTCAACCACTGAGCCACACTGGCCAGGCAACTTTGGGCTACTTTTAAGGGAGAGGGAAAACAATTCTATTTTGTTTTAAACCAGTATTAATATTTTTCTGTTAATGCAGCTAGACTTAATCCTGTTTCACTTTTCAAGGTCAGTGGTCTGGTAAGGTTGTTAAAGGGTCTTTAAGCAAGACTAGAACAGCCATATCTGCCAGGCATCCAGGAGATGGTCCTGCTGACAGCGGAGTCTCAGTCAGACCGGAGAGTGCTTATTACTCAAAGGTGAGATGATTCTTCTTCGTGCAGGGTTTTTCCACTTTCTTTTAGAGCATTTAAAATCAGTCATATCCAAGTGATAAATGCCAGTAATATCCCCAAGTGAAAGTACCTTCATGTGCTTATGGAAGCCCTCTGGGCTGATAGCATCTCCAGCTGAAAAATCACTGCTTTAAACCATGAATATCTTTCCATGAGTCCTGATTTTAATTCTTGGTGCCCTATTCATTTTTGACATTTACATAAGAGATCTGGCAAAGCTGCAATTCAACTGATGTTGTAAACAGTCAAGCCATAGAATTGTATGTTAACGTTTATTTTTTGTACTTTTATCCCTGTGGCTGCAAGTGATAAGAAATTCATTTAGCACAGGCACAGAAAATCCTTGATTTTCTGACTCTTCCCTGAATAAGAAATTTAGAACTTTGAATCTGTCCCTGTGTTTCTGTAGCACTGCAGTGCAATTAGAAACCATTGGTCCATCCCATAGTCCTCATACTCATCACATTATTTTATAGCAATGAGCACTGGATTCTTCAAAGTCTTGCCATCAATGGGCATTTAATGCCAGGTGGTCACAGGTGATAATAAATGAGTTATCTGTTGGGCTAGAACATGTTATCAATTTATAGTATAACTTATAATCTTACTACTTCAGAACAAACTAAACAAAAAAAAAATAATTCCAGATTTATTTCTTTGAGTGTTCATTGCCTGCAACTAAAACTAGTACCAACTTCTGAATCCATCAATGTTCTTAGTTGCAACAAACAAATAATGACTAAGAATCAGTCTCAGAGAATATGAAGAGAGGGACAACCCACAGGGGTTGCTTCAGCAAACAAATACATCAGCAGGCTCAGTGATGCTGAGGACAGGACGCCAAAGCTCCTGAAAATAGATTCCACTGAGTAACACTTGCAGTTGACTCCTTCTGAGCTGAAGTCTCACATGGGTGTGTCTGATAGAATAATTTTTACATTATGACCACATACTTCTTTGGAACTGTCCTGTCCTTCTTTCAAGCTTGTGTGGGTGTGGTTATGGCAGGCCCCTCACCATCAGAGATGACTACCACTCATTATCTTTATCATCTCTTCCAGCTAGGCAGTGAGTGTTTACTACATGCTTTCACAGCTTTATTATCTTTTTAAAAAATATGTAACACTTTGATTACTATGCAAATCGAAACATTTTCATACATCAATATCTCATTTGTGTTTTTTCTCTGAATTTTTATGCTTTTTTCCCCACCAAATTTTTAATTATAGTGTTGCCTTCATTCTTTATTTATAAAACATCTGTATATTTATTGAAACTATAAAATATTCTTATCACATTTGCTATAAATATATTCCTAGACTTTTACTGTCATCGAATTCATTTTCTATTTTCTGTAGTTAAATCTATATTCTTTTCCTTTATAAGATCTTCCATTGTTTATATTCTGAGCAAGTCCTTCCTAATTCCAAACTAAATAAATGTTTACCTACATTTTATTTTATTTTTAATAGTTTTGGTTTGTTTCAACTAACTACTTAATGTGAATTTTTTATTATAATATACAATACAAAGTGAAGCTATATTCTTTCCCCCAAATATCCAAATTTTCTAATAACTTGCTAAATATTAATTTTACACTAGGTCTGGGACTTTTAAAGGATATAAATGAAGTGGTAATTACTAGGGTCTGTCACATCTACTCTATTGTTCTGAGTGTTCAGTTTTGCACTCATATTGCACTATTTTATATAATTCTATCATAGTTCAAATTTTT
Source organism: Tadarida brasiliensis (assembly GCA_030848825.1). Lineage (NCBI taxonomy): Eukaryota > Metazoa > Chordata > Mammalia > Chiroptera > Molossidae > Tadarida > Tadarida brasiliensis. Next base: position 42,050,688 of record CM061262.1, on the reverse strand, counting down.
ATAAAGTAATTATCAACATATATTTTTAAAACGTTTATTGCCATTTTATCTCTTACTTTGCCTTAGAATGCTATAGACTTAATTTGCTACATCTCCTCTCACCATGATTTGATTGAAGTTTCAGTTATCTGGGAAATAATGCGAATTTATATATGTTAATATTCAGGAATGATAACTGTCTATTTAAATCCAAATTTGTAATAATACAACTTTCATACCTACAAATTGGTCACATATATCTTGTTAAATTTATTTCTATCTATTATAGCATCTTTCAAAGTTTGTTTTTGTTATTGTAATTGGTTCTGTATTCCATAAAAAATAACTGATATGGCTGGCATGTGGGAAAGTGAGTGGCATTTCTATATTTATTATACATTCAGGATTTTTTGATCAATTCACTTATTAATTCTAGAACTTAACAGATTCCTTTAAGTGTTTCAGATATGCCTATACTTTAGGATAATTTCATCACCTTTTCTCCGGTGACTATGCTCCATGTTTCTATTTTGGGTTTTTTTTTCTGGGTCTTTCAGAAAAATGATGTCAAAATAATGATAATGGAAGGATTTTTATGTGAATAATTATATTAACTGGAATTTACTTAATGTTCCATCTTTACCTGTTACTTAAAAGAAATAGTCCTTATCAAGTTTAACTAACATTATAGTTCCTGTTTTATCAAATTCTTTTTAAAGCCAAGAATCTGTATCTAGCTCTCTCTCCCTCTCCTTTCCTCTCTCTCTAAAATCAATAAAGAAAAATATTAAAAAGCCTGGCTGGTGTGGCTCAATGGTTGAGCATCGACCCATGCACCAAGGGTTCGCTGGTTCAATTCTCAGTCAAGCACATGCCCAGGTTGTGGGCCCGATCCCCAGTGGGGGGCATGCAGGAGGCGGCCAATTGATGTTCTTTCTCATCGATGTTTCTCTCTCTCCCTTCCTCTCTCTCTAAAATCAATAAAGAAAAATATTTTTGTTTTAAAAAGCCAAGAATCGATGCTGATTCTTTATTGCCTTTCTACAGGCATTGTTACTAATTGTTATTAATCTCTAGATATTCTTAATCAACATACTAATATAAAAAAGTCAGATATATATTTTATTCTATTAAAAAATCATCTCTTTTTCTAGGCCCACTTTACTGTCATGGATAATTCCACTAATGTGCTCTAGAATTTTATTTCTTAAATAATTTGGAATTCTTGTGTTACAATCTAAAATGGATCTGGTCTCTGGGGTCATTTAGTATTTTGTTGTTACTCTGCTTTGATATCAGGGATCTGCTTCTCTGTAACTTGACTTGGGCGACTTCCACCTTCTTTTTAATACTCTGGAGCAGTTATTTATGTATTTATTTTTAAATTTTTCTTTCTTTATTGATTTGAGAGAGAGAGGAAGGGAGAGGGAGAGAGAGAAACATCGAAGAAAGAGAACATTGATTGGCTGCCTCCTGCATGCCTCCCATTGGGGACCGAGCCCAGAACCTGGAAATGTGCCTTGACCTGGAATCAAACCAGTGACCTCTTGGTACATGGGTCGACACTCAACCACTGAGTCACACTGGTGGGCTAGAGCAGTTATTTATTAAAAATTTTATATCGCATTCTAAGGGCATTTGGTTCCAATATCCTTTGTGAAGATAAATTTCTGCACATGTTAATTTTTCAACCGCTATTAATGGATCAATTTTGGTAGTGTAATTTTTATTAGACAATTAAACAAAAATTTAGTTATTTATTAGTAGAGAGAAGTAATTCTCAAACTTTACTATGAATACAAGAGTCATTTTATAGAAATGTAGATTCCTGGTTCATTCTTCAAATGTTCTATTCCAGTAACTCTGATACACCTGTACATATGTATCTTTAACTAATATTGCAGGGAAGCCTTAAACAGAAGGGTTGAGAACTATGCCTTCAGAAATAATGGCATAAACTTCTTAGCACATTCTCTTATAAATGCTATCTCTTTATATTGCTTATTGTATCCTTTGTCTCAATCCAAATTTTTTCTTGTGTTTCTCTTTTCTTTTATTTAGAATTGCCAGGGGGTCATTTTCACCTATTTTTAAAAATTTGGTATCATTTTATTGAACATTTTTATTGAGGTAATATTAGTTTAAAACATTATATAAGTTTCAGGTGTGCAACATTATAATTTAACATCGGTGTATATTGTATAGTGCTCAGCCACTAAAGTCTGGTTTCTATCCATCATCATATAATTTACCCTACTTTACCCATTAGCCCGCCCTCCATCCCCCTTCCCCTCTGGCGATCACCCATCTGTTGTCTGCCTCTATGAGTTTGTTTTTATTTTTGTTCTGTTGGTTTGCTAGTTTTGTTTTTGTTTTACAATTCTAAATCTTATATTAATTGTTTTATTTGCACTGTTTCTATTTTATAATTTACTAATTTCCTCTGTGATTTTCATTTACTTCTTTATTTAAATTTATCTTATTTTCTCAGTTGTTGAGTTGAATATTCAATATCTATTTTTATTTTTTAATCAAAATATCGAAGGCCATATTTTTTAGCATGTTGTTTTCATCTTCCATGAGATCTAAAATAGTATCCTAATTTTTCTTATTTTATAAAAGTCTGGAATCATAATTTTGAGTTTTATTAATATAGTAGCATTTAATATATTTTATTTCTAAGCTTTAATTGCTTATGATTTTCTTTTTAACCCTTTGCTATTAGTTTCTGGTTTATTGCATTGTGAGAAAATAATATAGTTCATATGATTTTTTTTAAAGAAGTTACTGATGTTGTCCCAGTGTCCTAATATACCATTCTTTTTAGACTGTGGCTACTTGAAAAGAAAAGCTTTAGTATTCTAAGAGACAAATTTCTGAGTTCACTATATTATGTACATTCTTTATGTCTTTGTTTATTGTGTGCATACTATGACAAAGGTTGTTTGAAGTATAGTTAAATCTTTCACAAAACTGTTTTATTATCTTATTTTCTTTTTAAACTTAAAACAATTTTTTTCTTTTATTGAACTTATTGGGGTGACCCCAATTAACAAAATTATACAGGTTATAGGTGCTCCGTTACACACCACATCATCTGTACACTGTACTGTGCGTTCACCACCCCAAGTCACTCCTTCCATCACCTTTTATCCCCACTGTCCACTTCTCCACCTCTCCTCACCTGCTCCCTGTGATCCCCCTGTTGTCCGTGTCCATGAGTTTTGTTGTTGTTGTTGTTGTTTACATATATTTTATTGATTTTTAGAGAAAGAGGAAGAGAGAGGGAGAAGGAGATAGAAACATTGATGTGAGAGAGAACTATCCATCAGCTGCCTCCTGCACACTCCCTACTGGGGACCGAGCCCACAACCAGGGCATGGGCATGGGCATGTGCCCTGATTGGGAATCAAACCAGTGACCTCTTGGTGCATGGGTCAACCTTCAACCACTGAGCCACACTGGCCGGGCCATGTCCATGAGTTTTTTCTCTCTCTTTTTTTTTTGCTCAATTCTTCCACCCCACCCCCACTCAGCCCCCAAACCCCACACAGCTGTTAGCCTGTTTTCTATCTATGAATCTGTCTCTAATTTGTTTTTAGCTTATTTTGTTCAATAGATATCTTAATATCATTATCTTTCTAAGTGTGGTTACTGTACATAATTTGAAGCATTTTTTTTTGGTATGTAAAGTTTCTTAAATATTATATGATGAATTCTACTTTGTTATGGTATACAATCACTCTTAAAATACATTAAACTCTTGAAATTATTTTCTATTGAATTTTACTTTGTCCAAAATAGTTTTCCTACTTCTGGTTTCTTTACATTGATATGTGTTTGATAAAACTTTGTCATCTTTTTATTTTTGACATTTGTCATTTTATTGTAGTTGTATCTCTTATAACAAAGAAAGATTAGAAATGGAAACTTATTGAAACTATCTCTTACCTTAGTTTTCTATTTAAAAAAAAAATTACCTACATTACTTTGGTAATTAGATTTTTTATTTACTTCATTCTGTAGAACAAAAAATTGGACTTGTATGTTTCTACTTCCTTCTCTTAGTTTTTTTTTTTATTAATTTATTTTTGTTACAGATGTTTCTCCTTATTCCCCCATTGACACACTCCTCCCCCTCCTTCCCTGCCCCGTCCCCAGTTTTGTTGTCCATATCCATTGGTTATGAGTACATGCGTAAAAGTTCTGTGGTTCATCGCTCCCCTCCCCCACCCCCTCTTCTGGCAGTTGTCAGTCTGTACATCTCTGGGACTACCCTGTTCCTCAGACTGTTATGTTCATTATGTTCCAGAAATAAGTGAGATCATATGATATTTGTCTTTCTCTGCTTGGCTTGTTTCGCTTAGGATAATAGTTCCAGGTCCTCCCATGTCGTCTCAAAGGATAAGAGATCTTTCTTTCTTACAGCTGCATAGTACTCCATTGTGTATATGTACCACAGCTTTTTTATACATTCCTCTACTGATGGACACTTGGGCTGTTTCCAGATCTTAGCTATTGTAAATAGTGCTGCTATGAACATGGGAGTACATATATTCTTTCTGATTGGTGTTTCGGGCTTCTTAGTGTATATTCCTAGGAGTGGGATCACTGGGTCAAATGGCAATTCAATTTTTAATTTTTTGAGGTAACACCATAGTGTTTTCCATAGTGGCTGCACCAGTCTGCATTCCCACCAGCAGTGTACTAGAGTCCCCTTTTCTCCGCACCCTCGCCAACACTTGTTGTTTGATGCTTTGTTGATGGCGGCTATTCTGACAGGTGTGAGGTGATACCTCATTTTTGTTTTAATTTGCATCTCTCTGATGATTAGTGATGTTGAGCATTTCTTCAAATGTCTCTTAGCCATTTGTATGTCCTTTTTGGAGAGGTGTCTATTTAGTTCCTCTGCCCATTTTTTAATTGGGTTCTTTGTCTTCCTTTTGTTGAGTTGTATGAGCACCCTATATATTTTGGAGATTAATCCCTTATCTGATATATCATTGGCAATTATGCTCTCCCATACAGTGGGTTGCCTTTCCACTTTGATGGTTGTTTCTTTTGCTGTGCAGAAGCTTTTGAGTTTGATGTAGTCCCATGTGTTCATTTTTCCTTTGTTCCTGTTGCCTTAAGTGATATATCTGTGAAACTTCCGCTGCGTATGATGTCTGAAATTTCGTTGCCTGCATTTTCTTCTAGGATTTTTATGGATTCATGAGTCACATTTAAGTCTTTTATCCATTTTGAGTTTATTCTTGTGTATGGTGTGAGTTGATGGTCTAGTTTCATTTTTTTGCATGTAGCTGTCCAATTTTCGCAACATCATTTATTAAAGAGGCTGTCTTTACTCCATGGTATGCTTTTGCCACCTTTGTCGAATATTAATTTAGCATAATGTTTTGGGTCAATTTCTGGGTTCTCTGTTCTATTCCATTGATCTATGTGCCTGTTCTTGTGCCAGTACCAGGCTGTTTTGATTACAGTAACTTTGTAGTATAGCCTGATGTCCGGTATTGTGATCCCGTCTACTTTGTCCTTCTTTTTCAAGACTGCTGTAGCTATTCGGGGTCTTTTTTGGTTCCATATGAACTTCTGAAGCATTTGTTTTAGTTCTGTGAAATATGTCATCAATATTTTTATGGGGATTGTGTTAAATCTATAGATTGCTTTGGGTAGTATGGATATTTTAATGATGTTAATTCTTCCAATCCATGAACAAGGTATGCGCTTCCACTTTTTTATATTTTCCTCTTTTTCTTTTTTCAATGTCCTGTAGTTTTCTGAAAATAGGTCCTTTACTTCTTTGGTTAAGTTTATTCCTAGGTATTTAATTTTTTTGCCGCGATGGTAAATGGGATTGTTTTTTTAGTTTCTCTTTCTGTGAGTTCATCATTGGTGTATAAGAATGCCGTCAATTTCTTGACGTTAATTTTGTATCCTGCTACTTTGCCAAATTCATTTATTAAGTCTAATAGATTTTTGATGGAGTCTTTAGGGTTTTCTATGTATAATATCATGTCATCTGTGAATAATGACAGTTTCACTTCCTCCTTTCCCATTTGGATCCCTTTTATTTTTTCTTCATGTCTGATTGCTGTGGCTAAGACTTCTAGTACTATGTTAAATAAGAGTGATGATTGTGGGCATCCTTGTCTTGTTCCTGTTCTTAAGGGAAATGCTTTTAGTTTTTGTCCATTGAGTATGATGTTGGCTGTAGGTCTTTCATATATGGCCTTTATAATGTTGAGATATGATCCCTCTATTCCCACATTGCTGAGTGTTTTTATCAGAAATGAGTGCTGGATTTTGTCAAATGCTTTTTCAGCGTCTATTGATATGATCATATGGTTTTTATCTTTCATTTTGTTTATGTGATGTATCACATTTATTGATTTACGAATATTGTGCCAGCCTTGCATCCCTGGGATGAATCCCACTTGGTCATGGTGAATAAATTTTTTGATGTATTGCTGGATCCGATTTGCTAGTATTTTGTTAAGGATTTTGGCATCTATGTTCATCAGGGATATTGGCCTGTAGTTTTCTTTCTTTGTAGTGTCTTTTTCTGGTTTTGGAATTAGAATTATGCTGGCTTCATAAAATGAGTTTGGAAGTCTTCCTTCTTCTTGAATTTTTTGGAATAGTTTGAGGAGAATGGGTGTTAATTCTTCTTTGAATGTTTGGAAAAACTCCCCTATGAAGCCGTCAGGGCCTGGGCTTTTGTTTGCTGGGAGGGTCTTGATTACATCTTCAATTTCCTTTGTTGTTATTGGCCTGTTCAAGTTTTCTATCTCTTACTGGTCCAGTTTTGGGAGACTATGTGTTTCTAGAAATTTGTCCATTTCACTTAGATTGTCCAATTTGTTGGTGTATAATTGTTCATAGTATTTGTTAATGATCCTTTGTATTTCTTTATTATTTCTCCTCTTTCATTTCTGATTTTGTGTATTTGGGTTCTCTCTGTTTCTTGGTGAGTCTAGCTAAGTGTCCATCAATCTTGTTTATCTTTTCAAAAAAACAGCTCTTTGTTTCATTGATCCTTTGAATTGTTTTTTTGGTCTCCATGTCATTTATTTCTGCTCTGATCTTTACTATTTCCTTCCTTCTAATTGCTGTAGGATTTTCTTTTTGTTTGCTTTCTAGTTCTTTAAATTGTGAGGTTAGGTAGTCAATTAGAAATTTTTCTTGTTCCTTAGGTGGGCCTGTAGTGCTACGAACTTCCCTCTCAGAAGTGCTTTTGCTGCATCCCATAGATTTTGTGTTGTGTGTGTGTTCATTTTCATTCGTTTCCAGGATGTTCTTAATTTCCTCCTTGATCTCCATGGTAACCCATTCATTGTTCAATAGCCTCCATGTGTTCAAATGTCTTTGCATGCTCTTGTTGCAATTGATTTCTAGTTTCATGCTATTGTGATCTGAGAAGATGCTTGATATGATTTCAATCTTCTTGAACTTGTAGAAACTTAGTTTTTGCCCTAACATGTGGTCTATCTTTGAGAATGTCCCATGTGCACTTGAGAAGAATGTGAATTCTTCAGTTTTGGGGTGTAATTCTCTGTAGATATCTATTAAATCCATTTGATCTAGTGCTTCATTTAGAGTCTCTGTTTCCTTGTTAATTTTTTTGTCTAGATGATCTATCCAGTGATGTCTGTGGGGTGTTGAAGTCTCCTGCTATGATTGTATTGCTGTCGATTTCTCCTTTGAAGTCCTCCAGAAGATTTTTAATATATTTTGGTGCTCCTATATTCGGTGCATATATGTTTACCAAGTTTGTATCTTCCTGTTGGATAGACCCTTTCAATATTATGTAGTGGCCTTCTTTGTCTCTAGTTATGGTCTTCAATTTGAAATCTAATTTATCAGATATGAGTATTGCTACCCCGCTTTTTTTTCCTTTCCGTTTGCTTGGAAAATTTTTTTCCATCCCTTCACTTTCAACCTATTTGAGTCTTTTGTTGTGAGGTGGGTCCTTTGTAAACAACATATATGTGAGTCATGCTTTCTTATCCAGTCAGCTGCTCTGTGTCTTTTTATTGGAGAATTGAATCCATTTACATTTAAGGTGATTATTGATATGTACTTATTTATTGCCATTTTTGTTTAGTATGGTTCTATTTTCCTTCCTATTTCTTCTACTAATTACAGCAGTCCTTTTAACATTTCTTGCAGTGCTGGTTTGGTGCTAATATATTCCCTTAGCCTTATTTTTGTCTGGGAAGCTCTTTATTTGACCTTCTATTTTGAATGATAGCCTTGCAGGATAGAGTAGTCTTGGATTCAGATCCTTGTTTTTCATGACCTTGATTACTTCATGCCATTCCCTTCCGGCCTGTAGTGTTTCTGTTGAGAAGTCAGCTGACAGTCTTATGGGGGTTCCTTTGTAGGTAACGTGTTGCTTATCTCTTGCAGCCTTTAGGATTCTCTCTTTGTCTTTAATTTTTGGCATTTTAATTATTATGTGTCTTGGTGTGGGCCTGTTTGGGTTCTTCTTACTTGGGGCTCTCTGTGCTTCTTGAGCTTGTCCTTCTTCCTTCACCAAGTTAGGAAAATTTTCTGTCACTATTTCTTCAAATATATTCTCTAACCCTTGCTCATTTTCTTCTTCTTCGGGGACTCCTATGATGCGAATGTTATTACGTTTCCAGTTGTCCCACAGTTCTCTTAAGCTATCTTCCTGTTTTTTCCTTTTGGTTTTCTGATTGATTGATTTTTTTCTACTCTGTCTTCTAATTCACTGATCCGGTCCTCCACTTCCTCTACTCTGCTGATCAATTCTTCCAATGTGTTCTTTATTTCTGCTGTGTCATTCTTCCTTTCCACTTGGTTGGTTTTCCGTGTTTCTATATCTTTACTCATGGTGTTGATATCCTTACTCATGCTCTTTAGTTTCCTCAAGATCATGGCTCTCAACTCTACCTCTGATAATTTGCTTAACTGCATTTCATTTATCTCATCTTCGGTAGAGTTCTCTTGTTCTTTGATTTGAGATCTGTTTCTTTGTTTCACCATTTTTGCTATCTCAGTGGTTTTTGGAGCCTGCCAAATTTTCCCTGTGGGTGTTGGTGTTCTGCTATTTGTGGCTCCCTCTACTGGGTTTGGATGAGTGTGGAGAGCCCTCCTTCAACACCACTGTCAAGTCTCACTTTCCTGGGTAGAATTGCAAGCTCAGGAAAGGTTCAGTTATCCTCTAGCTTTTTGCCTGGAGGCTATTAGCCTCAGTTACTTGAAAAGCCTTAGGATCTCAGTTGAATGAGAAACTCCCTCAGGTGTTTATAGTGTAAGAGGATTTCCCGAGGGTGGGGCAGATGCTAGTTGTTAATGAGCCTCAATTTGCATTTCTTTGCCTCACCTGGGAATCTCTGAGGGAGGGGCTGCCACAGCTCTGGGAAGGAGCAAGCTTGGCTGCCATTCTGTGTAACCAGGATGGAGCAAGCTGACCACTGTCCTTTGTTGCCGAGGCTCAGCACAAACTCTGAGCACCCTCCAAATCCCAGGTGTCCCCACAGAGTTCCAGTCCAGTCCGCCCTCCCTCTGCCGGAGCCCCAGGTGAGTGGCTATAGCTATTCAGCACTCTGTCCCAGCTCTCTGCGCGGTGGAGCAGCTTGGTGTCTTAACCTCAAGGGCAGGCACTGCCGCTGCTCACAGCTAAGGCTGCTGCTGTCCGTAGGCTTCCGGCCCGCCACCCTCTCATGCCTCCACAGATCCTACCAGGCTCATTCAGTGTCCCTGGTTGTATGGTCCTCTCCCACTGCTTTTCTGTTGCTTTTTCCCGATGATTTGTCTTTATTTTAGTTGTAATTCCCGTTTGGTCCTGGGAGATCATCTGTGTAGCTTCCATTCACTCCACCGCCATTTTCTCCTATATCCCCTCTCTTAGTTTTTGATAATATATAACATAGTCTCCTTCTCAAAAATTCTAAATTACCACTATTAAATCATTATTTTTAAATTGCATATCTTACAGTGGCCAGTAACACCAAATATTATTATTTCTTTTTTTTTTAACTTTTTTTCTTTATTGATTTTAGAGAGAGAGGAAGGGAGAGGGAGAGAGATAGAAACATCAATGAGAGAGAACATTGATTGGCTGTCTCCTGCATGCCCCCTGCTGGGGATTTGGTCCACAACCGGGGCATGTGCCCTGACCGGGATCGAACTGGTGACCTCTTGGTGCATGGGTTTACACTCAACCACAGAGCCACACCGGCCGGGCTATTACTATTTCTTTATAAGTACTTCTCAATTATTAAAGAGCAGCTGCTTATTTTTGACAGTTGCTTCTTTCTACACCCTAACCATGTCTTTCCAAGAAAGATGCCTTTTGTAGAGTTTTGCCTAGGTAGCAGTTGTTGATTTGCACAGCAGTCGGTCTCTAACCAAGGCTAGGCTAACCTGAGTCCTTCCTCAGAAATATTTGCACTAGAGATGTGTCAAAAGATAATGTTAAATTAACTTTTATATATAATATATAAAATATATTATGGTGGCAAAAATGTGAATCATGAACTAAGGGAGGTACGAAGGCCTATGTTTCCAGACCTCTGGGTAGGTGCTTGTCAAGGGAAGAAATATGATAAGCAAAGAAGCAGAGAGAGATGAAAAGGTGGTCTTCTTGGTATTGGAGCTCCATGTTCTGAACATCTGTCTCTGAGTCCAGCTGTTTATCTGACCTTCCTGTGGTCATATTGGCCATCCAGTCAACTGCTTAGCCTGAGTTGGAAAAGATGGCTTCTGATCAGGGCCTGCAGAGGTTGAATTGCCCTCTAAGTTATTGTTTAAACACCTCAAGTCTAACCTGTTGGCTAAAACCTTATATAGCTAAACCAACTAATAGGAGGCAAAGTAAAAAGACATAGTCTACTGTTTGTTAAACAAGCACACTTTTCTGCTTCTAACAATATAGGGCACTTTGGCCAGAAGTGGGTTTTTCAATCTGTTTCATTGGCTTCATGGATGAAATTTTTTTTAGGTTCTTAAGAAATACTGATTACGAGTCAGGGTATTATTGTTGTTGCTTTTTCTTTGGTTTTTACCTTTACTATGTATGTAGCAAATGGTAAAGCTAATTTGAGAGAGGACATTTAAACCAGATACTATCACATACATTCTTTTCATCTAGGAAACATTTGTTTGTTCATGTATTTGTTTTAGCCCCAAATCCCCTTCTGACATTCTCTATGTCTATTTAGGCAAAGGGTGTACAGTTTACTTGCTTCTTTATTCATTGCATTGTATAAGGAATCATTCAAGTACATTTTAGTCATTTACTTTTTTAAAGCTGATGTGTTAAAGATGTTTAATTTGGGTTGATTTAAAAACTATACTAAAAAAATTAAGTGAAAAATTTTGTTTATCCCTTAATTGTACTGAAAACATTTCTGAAAATAAGTAAGAACAGCTCTGGCCATGAAGAAATTCTACTACAAGTGCCAGGGCACTTTTATTTGCACCTTCACCTTTCCCGAGTCATCCACTGTAATTCATCACTATTCAACATAAATTATGCAGTGTCACTAATTAATGCAAACTTTAACATGTGTCACTTAAATTCAGAAAAAAAATGTGCCATATTTTTCAAGACTTGATGTACTGATTGACATAGATCTGAATTCTTTTATTAACTTCTTGTATAATAGCTGTAGCTCATTACAGAAAAGGGAAAAAAGTAGTATGCACTTCATTGCAGGATGATAAATGAGGGATGCTATCTCTAAGAAGAGATGGCAATTCAGTTATTTGGGCAACTCTGATGGTTTCCAGAATCATGTAGCTCTTAAACACAGCTGTGAAGCCCAATATCTTAGTAAAATATTACAGAACATTTATGTATGCATAATCTTCTGCTTATTTTTCTGTTTTGCTTACTTTATGATTCTGAAACACAAAGATACAAGTTACACAAAAGTTCATTTATAAGGCCACTATAATTGTTAGAATCTGGTTGGGAAAATATTTTCTTTTACTATTTTGGCTTTCTTGCAGTTCTTCTAAGCTAACTCGTATTCAATCATTTAAGAGGTCATTGAATTTGGAAGGGAAGAAATTCATTTTTATTTCATAATCTCTACTTGAGATTTTGTTTATCTTCTTTATAATTGAGGCACTATATTTCAATGTTAACAGTACCTGTGGTTTTGTTACCAACTGAAATTATAAACATTTTTCTATAACATAAAACTCACAGTACTGTTAAACTCATAACTATTTCAAAGTTACAGTATTAGACTGATAGATCTTGCCATATCATGCATTAGTAAAATGGTACATATATTACTGTATCGCAAATTCATTTTCTAATATTGTAATGCCTGTGCCTCAAAATAACTATTTTATTTGTAATTATATATATTTTATGCATGTAAAAACATTGAAAGAAGTGCTCCACGAACAACAACAAAATGTTGTTAAAAACAGAATAAATTTACCACACTCACACACTCACACATGGGACTAGAGGTTCCCATGGCCTCTCCAAAACGTCCCTGTCACCAAGAAATCATCTGTGTTCTCTTGAGAAACTGTGAAAGCTATATCCCCATCAACACCATCATGGACTCTCTGTAAGGTCACGTGATTTGGGATAATAGGTTACGTGCTAAGGCTGTAAATTCTTTGAGTGACAGGCTATTGTTTTCATTTTATTTGCATGGCATTAGTTCTTTCTTCAGGAACAATGTGAATACAGTACGGCATTCAGTAAGCCCAGAGATAGGGTTGCTGGAAGAAGCATGTCAGGAATGGAAAGCAAATCCAAACCCAGAATAAGTGTTTAGTACAGTTGGGATAAATTATTATTCCTTTCATGATGGAAGAGGTCTAATGTTTCAAGCCACAATCATCAGGTCACTGGATGGATCCCTGTAGAATTATAACTTTAGATGAGGTCTCTTTCACTGGTGCTGGAAAATTGGATACTCAGCAGAGGTTGAAGCCAGTGAACCATGGAGTAGAGAAGTATTTGTTGCTACAAAGCCTCTGACCCTACCCTCAATGTCATGGCTTCCATTGGCCAGGCAGTAAGTAGTTTGGGAAAGAGACTAACTAAAAACCACCAGAGTACTGTGAGTCTCCTCTGTACCAGGGGACTCTTTGTGAATATTCAAATGGTACGTAACATTTTCATACTCTGAATCCACTCTAAAAGTTCCATCCACATATTTCTTTCTAAAACATCCAAGGAAGCAACCCTTACATATCAATTTTGTCAAGGTCTCTGTCCAGTTTTTCACCATGTACTCATGTAGATCTGTATTTTTGTCTTATCCAGCGTTCTTCTCTTCTGTTATTCCAGCATACTATGAAAGGTCCTCATAAAATCTTTTGGCTCTTATGGATGGCATGTTTCTCCACCTCCAGTTGTAGGTTGAGAGAGGGGTGGAAATATGGCAAGGACAAACAGTGTAGGAACATGAACTACTCTTTAAAGTAAAACACTTGTGCTCTCATATCCTGTTCACATTTGCATTTCATGACTTAGTTCCGAGAAGCAGGCCTGATTTTTCTGGCTTATACCATCTGATAACACCCAGTTCATGATGGGCAGCTCAGGTTACCTGCCTACCTAGTTCTATAATCAGGTATTCAATCTCTACCAGGGCCCAGAAGCAAGCCAAGACTTATTTCTCTAAAGAATAATTGCTTGTCGATGAAGACCTAAATTTACTCTAAAACCATAGAATTCTCTGTATTATGATTCACCACAAATACTGTGACATCCAGCTATGCCACAGGTACTTCGAGCGATGTTGAATTCCCTGAGCCATAAGGTCCCAGTGAGAGAGCTACAGGCACACCGTCCAAATCAGTTAAAGTATCTGCTCTCTTCTATTTTTTCTCTCAATACTGGTAGAATTTTGAGCTAACCAGTAAATAAACCAGAGTAAGACAACCCAAACAATTATATTTTTCTTGTAAAATACACATGGGTGTGCCACATATTGTATCTCATGCTTTGTGGCAAAGATTGCAAGCTGCAGCAAACTATTTTTTCATTTTGGGAGGAATGTATCCTGAAATGTCCAGACTTCTAAATTCCCCAAAACTTCACTGGGGAATCAAGCACTTGCATTTTAATAAGTGTCATTTCTCACCCTCTGGCAATAGTGACTTACTAAGTCATCTTGCAGACCTACTGTTTTCTATTCACCAGATCCTATGAGCCTGATGTAATCAAGGTAAGAGAGCAGCATACAGCCTTTGGAAGAAACTTTTAAAAGGTCTTGAGTGGTACAGAGCCACTAAAGCAAGTTAATAAAGATATATTACCCTCATTAAATTAATAAAAACAAATCCTAGCTTCTGTTGAGTTTGGGGTATGGAGAAAAATAACATATTCAAGATCAATTCTTGCATACAATTTTCTGGGAGTTTTGTTGATATGCTCAGGAAGAAACCACATGAATATAAAGTGATAATGAATGTAATGTGAAATAACATCAACAATTGGTATTGTTAGCTAATTGAGTTCATGATAATACATTCATTCTCCAAGATCTACCTATCTTCTGCATAGGACAACAGGCTATGGATTGGAATCACCACCCCTATATCTCTTGTCTCTAATCTCTAGGACTCACCCAAGCATGTGCTATTGCTAATATTTTACTTTTTGTAGAGCTATAATGGTTAATTTTACATGTCAACATGACTGGGCTATAGGATGCCCAGATAATGGTAAAACATTCTTTCGAGTATGTGTGGATGTTTCTGGAAGAAATTAGCATTTGTTTGAATAGACTGAGTAAAGAAAATCTTCCATCATCAATATGGGTGGGCATCTCCAATCCACTGAGGACCCAAATAGAACAAAACTTTCTCTCTTCTTGAGCAGGGACATCCATCTTTTCTTGCTCTTAGACATCAAAGCTTCTGTTTCTCAGACCTTCAGACTTAGACTAAATTATACCACTGACTTTCCTGGTTTCCTAACTTGAAGAGAGAAGATTGGAGGATTCCTCCATAACCATGTGGGTCAATTCCTATGTAAACCTCTTCTATCACCCGGCCAGTGTGGCTCAGTGGTTGAGCATCGACCCATGCACCAAGAGGTCGCCAGTTTGATTCCCAGTCAGGGCATATGCCCAAGTTGTGGGCCCAATCCCCAGTGGGGGCATGCAGGAGGCGGCCAATCGAGGTTCTCTCTCATCAACGTTTCTATCTCTCCCTTTCACTTCCTCTTCTCTAAAAATCAATAAAGAAAAAACAATTTTTTTAAACCTCTTCTATCTATCTATCTATCTATCTATCTATCTATCTATCTATCTATCATCCATCCATCCATCCATCCATCCATCCATCCATCCTAGTAGCTCTGTTTCTCTGGCGAACCCTGACTAATACCAGGGATGAGGATCAGGATCTTCCACTTCGCTTTTTCAATCATGGTCACAGGACAGAGGGGTATTATGGACATTCTCTCCGATGCTGATTATATTTCTGCTTTCCTTAATTTGGGAACAAGAGTGATAAGCATGTGTTTGTTTCAAAGAGTGCTTGGTTCAAAGAGCCAATGGGCCACATGAACACATTGAAGTCAAGTGTTCATTTATCACCTGATTCTAATAAGTTACCACGTGGACCAATGGACTAAAGTTTTCTTCTGTGATTAGTTTTAGCATAGAGATAGTAATAATCCAAATAGGCCATGAAAAGTCTGATTTTTTTCAGTTTCCTGGTACATGAATGCTCTAGTAAACGCCTTTAGGCCCCTTTGGGAGAAGATAGAATAAAATTTATAGCACATGCTTCTGATTTTACCACAAGATCTTTATTCAAGTGTGTCCACTGTGTCATGTCTATTGGCCTGCTCTCTGTGTTCCACTGAGAATTCAAACATCCTACACAAGACGAAATTATTGAAAAATCAGCAAAGTTTTAATAAACATGTCTAATACCAATATTATTTTTATATCACTACTAAGAAATCTTGTTTGAATTTCAAAGAATAAGCAAGAATTCACTACAATGTGATTCTTTAATTCCTGCCATCATAGTACTAATTAAAATGATTTCAAACTGAGATAAAAAAAACCAAACTTTATTTTAGATAGCCATAGTACACGCAAAAAATCTATTCAGTGTATTGACAGGGTCAACAAAACAGCAAAACATGCTCCTCTTAATGTTGATTTACCAATTATCTCTAATAGTGTTATATTCCTTGCCTCATCACTTGCTGTTTTGGCCATGGTTAATTTCAGAGTGGGGCTTCCCTCAGTGATTCTTCATTAGAAAAACAAAAAACAAAAACTCACTTCTCATGAAGATGTTAATTATTTAAATATACATTTTTCACTTTAGCAATTTAAACACTGTAAACATCTGTATCACAAGAGTTAACTTTTCTAAGCCCTAGTTTATGAATTTTTAATTATGAGTAGAAATACCTACCGTGCAGTTTCAGCAATATTGTATAAAAAGCATGTGGCCAGAATTTGGTGGATAACAATGAAAGAGTTATTATGAATGATATGATTTAAAAGAAACAAATTATGAGACAATGGTTCCATAATGTATTCTGCATAAATACCTTTAAAAAGAGAAGGAATAGATATCATTGATATAGTTCTTTAAAGATGTGTGGCAGTGATATCGCCCCTTCCATGGCCTCCTCACAGTTTCATCACCCTTGCCTGTGCAGACTCACACTGAGGCCTAGTATGTACTGGAATTTGGGTCCTTAGCAGCTGTTGAATGTGTGAGGAGAAGGGTCCAGGAGGCCACACAGGGTCCTGCACACCAGCTTTAACTGGAGGAAGAGCATTTTTAACCATTTAAAATGTTGGTCTTTGGAGTAAGATTTAATCTGAAGGAAGGATTCTATGCTCTTCATATTTTGAAAGCCACCGCTAGCCTAGACCATTTCTTCTTCTTTAAAAAAATTTTTTTTTCCCTTTATTGATTTTGAGAGAGAGAGGAAGGGAAAGGGAGAGACGGAAACATCAATGAGAGAGAACCTCGATTGGTCGCCTCCTGCATGCCCCCCACTGGGGACTGGGCCCACAACCTGGGCATGTGTCCTGACTGGGAATCAAACCAGCAACCTCTTGGTGCATGGGTCGACTCTCAACCACTGAGCCACACGGGCTGGGCTTCTTATTCTTTTAAGGATAACAGATATTGGTTAAAACCACAAACAAGAGCCAGGGAGACATCATTTCTTATTTCTCCATTAAATACCTACTCTATATTTTTATTATATTTCTTCTTGCTTAGGAAGTTGCATTTTATTTAATTTTTTCATTGAATTTATTGGGGTGACATTAGCTCACAAAACCATACAGGTTTCAAGCATACAACTCAATAAAACATCATCAGTACACTGCATCACGCACCCATCGCCCCAAGCAAAGTCTCTTTCAGTCCCTATTCCCCAACCCCCCCACTCTATCATTTTATAATGGTAGGGATTAAATTGAATCTGACCTGAGCACAAAGCCATGGTGAATGTGTCTTGTGTTTTTATGACCCTATAAAAGGAAATTTATTTTTTGTTCTAGTGTTTCCCCTTATATAAAAATGAAGTAAACTACTCTAACTCTCATTATTAAAAATATAAAAAAAAATTTTTAAAAATATGTTACATTTTTTCTTTTACACTGTCCAAAGCTTTTTAGCTTCTTTTCCTTTCTTTGCAAATTTAAAAAAATAATAGCTAATGATTATGCCACAGCCCAAATTTGTGTCAACAGTCTCATCTTTAAAAAACAACAACTCACTTTATCTAGCATTTTATTGCTATTCTTCCACATGGTTCAGTTTATATTTTTCTAACATTTAGCACATAAAAAAAATGGATTTGGTCATTCTTTTTCTGGAAATGAGCAGGTCTGGGCTAAAATAAGAGGCCTGAAGTCTGTATATCCCAGGAAGCACATATTATTGAGTCAATATTCCATGGATTAGGGCACTTCCACCCAGTTAGGGAAATACTTGGTGCAGTTCATGTAACTGAGGTTGTCTTTAGAACTCCTTCTTGCATAAACATTTTGGGAAATATATCTTTTTTGCCCTCATACTCCAGTTATCCTTAAGGGCATTGCTTGGCCTACCTGAAGCCCTTGTGTCTTTCAACACCACCTTTCAGAAGCATGAAGATATTTTTTTATCTGTCATGGTTGCATGTTCAAAAAGGTGTCTGAAAACTCAACAACTTCCTTTTATATAGCTGTTGCAATATCCCCTAAGGGGGAAAAAAAATCCCAGTACAAAGTAACAAGATCAAAAATCTAAAACCTTTCACTCGAACAGGCACTGAATCTAGTTATCAGATCACAGTTGAACAAATCAGAGGTAAATATTGTCTCTTCCATAACCACTAAAAACCTGCAAAATTATCCTGAAATTCCACCAGAAATATGTATTATGGATATATAATCTAAGAGAAAAGCTTATATCTATCCATAAAAGCCTCCCATAACAGAGATGTTTATTCCCATACTTCTTATCATAGTAAAAACAATAACAAATATCAATCTTCACTATTTACCAGATGGGTGAGCTATGAAAATTTTTCTGAATGAAATATTATGAATTTCTGTAAAATTGTGACTATAGTGTTTACATTAATGTGAAAAAGACATATGTTGTCATGTTAAGTAAAAAAAGCAGAATGAAGGTAAATGTGAGATCATAACAATGTAAAACAAAAATTCATAGCAAAAAACTAAAATGGAATGCTCTACATTTTATAATGAGTTGTTTTGAGGAATGAGGGATTTAGGTAATTTTGTTCTTCATTTTCTTTCCTGTGCTTTCAAGTTCATTCATTCAAAAAATATTAATTAAATGCCTATAGCAATGAAATTATGGTGGGAATTGGGGAGATAATAATAGCCATACAGACAGTCATTTTCTCATGAAGCTTTCAGTGTAGTGAAGGCAATGGTTATTTAACAAATATAATTACATAGAAATTTTTAAAATTACAGTGAAGACAGGCAGGCAATGTGCAATGAAAACATGTAATATAAAGATATAACTTGCCTTGAAGTTTTACTTTTTGGAAAAAGTAACATAGTGTATTTGTCAAGGTTCTCCAGAGAATTAGACCCAATTTATATATAAAGAGATTTATTGTAAGGTATTGGCTCTACCTTATTATGGAGGCTGAGAAATCCCATAATCTGCCATCTACAAGATTGAGAGCTGGGAAAGCCAATGATGTAGTTTGAAGCCTGAAAGCTGGAAAGCTAATGGTACAGATTTCCATCTGAATCTGAAAGCCTGAGAACCAAGAACACCAGGGCAAGATAAGATGGATGTACCAGCTCAAGTAATCAGGCAGAGAGTGAATTCAACATTTCTCTGCCTTTTTGTCCTATTCAAGCCCTCAATGGATGGATGGGATGATACCCTCACACACTGGGGAGAGCAATCTTATTTATTCAATCTACCAATTCTAATGCTAATCTCTCTTTTTGGGGGGTAATTATTTAAAATTATTTTTCTATTTAAGTATAGTTGGTATATAAACTTATATTGGTTATATTAGTTTCAAGTACAACAAGGTGATCTGACATCTCCATACCCCACAATGTGATCACCCCACCAACTCCACTAAACATCTATTACTGTGTAAACCCATCGTAACACTATTGACAATATTCCCTTTGTCCTTTTCACCCCCTACAGGTGATATCATATTGTATTTATCTTTGTCTGCCAGATTTATCTCACTTAGCATAATACCCTCTAGATCCATCCGTGTTGTTGCAAATGGCAAGATTTCATTCTTTTGTTATTGCTGTGTAATATTCCAATTTATATATAATGCTATTAGAGAAACACCTTTACAGACACACCCAGAAAACATGTTTAATCAGATATCTGAGCATCTGATCCAGTCAAGCTGACACATAAAATTAACTACTATACATATAATCTCTGAATGGATAATTTTCATAATAGAGTTTTTTTCATAATAATAAACACCTTTGAGCACATTGATAAGTCCAATAATTAAAATAACACTAGAAGTTTTAGTGCACCTGTGTGTTCTTTCCCTATGTCCCAAAGAGACAAGCACTATGCTTAATTTTGAATTCATCACACTTGCCTTTTCTGCTTTTTATTATCATCACATGTTTTTAAATACCTAATGATTATGTAGTTTTGTTTTTACTGGTTTTACTCTATAATGTGCTCTTTATGTTATGTATAATATTCTGGGACTTGCTTTTTTCTTTAATATTATGTTAAGTTATACATTTCTAGGGTTCATACATGTTCTCTCTTTCCAAGCTCTCTCACAGTTGGTTAGGGTCATAGGATAAATTTCGATGACCAGATATTAATCAGAAGGTATATATGTAACTTGTGGGCTGCAATAATTAATTTTGATATACAACTGCCTCTAATACTCTCTTTTATGATATTGTGATCTTGGAGGAGCCCTACTATTGAGATAGATGGTTTGGTGTCAAAGGGTAAAAGCAGCCTGAATCTCTCAGCTACTGCAGAAAGGCCAAGTACTTTGAAAATTATTTAGACCAGGGATTAATAACTATGGTCCATGGACCAAATCCAACCCACTGCCTGTTTCTGGAGACAAAATTTTAGTGAAACAGAACCATGCCTGTTCATTGATGTGTTGTCTGTGGCTGCTTTTGTTCTTTGACAGAGGTGACTGAGTGGTTGTGATAGAGGCCCTAGGGCCCATGAAACCTAAAACATTTATCATCTAGCTCCTTATAAAATGCCGAGTACAGCTCTAGACTGATGGCCGTATCACAGCGAGCAATATTAAACCTTTGTTCTGCTTAGTCATCAAGATTACCATGCATTATTATTATTATTATTATTATTATTATTATTATTTTATCATTTAAATCCTCACCTGAGGATATGTTTATTGATTTCAGAGAGAGAGGAAGGGTGAGAGAGAGAAAGAGGAACATTGATCAGTTGCCTCCTGTATGCACCCTGACTGGAAATCAACTGCCACCTAGGTATGTGCTCTGACTGGGAATCGAACCTGCAACCTTTTAGATGTACGAGATGAAGCTCCAACTAATTGAGCCACCCAGCCGGGGCACCATGTATTATTTTTGTAGTTGCATAATATGTCCTTCACACCTAATACACACATATTCATCCACACTGTGGCATGTAGCTGTAGCTCATTCCTTTTCAGTGCTGTTTAACGTTCTTTTTTGTGATTATAGCACAGCATATGTAACCATGCTTCCATTCTTGGACAGTTGGTTTATTTGCATTTTACTTTATTTTACTTTATTTTTGCTACCAAAAACATTGCTTCAAAGTTTTCAGTTTCTGTAATGGCAGAATAGCTCCTATTGAACTCCTACAACAGTAAACTCTGAACACAATATTAAAAACAAACAAACAATTATTTGAGGGCAATTGAGAATGACCAAAAGCAGAGAGATAATTGTTGAGATCACCATTTGGCAAAAGGAAACTGTACTATGTGTGTTTTATGCCTTTTAGACTAAGACAGACACAAGTATGTAGTATGCTAGGTAGCTAAAGCAGACATAAAAATAAGCAAACAAACAAAAGAAAACCTTTTAATTATCTCAGGCTTGAAAACCCAGAGGATAGAATTTGAGACAACCATGGCAATTGAAAAATGAGAACAGAAATCATGGAAAGGAGAGAGACAAAGAAGGAGACCAGAATTCTTTGTATAATCTCTTCTCAAATCTCTGTGTGACCCCTGAACTGCACATGTGCTGTATAGATGCTAAGCACCCCAATTAGGCTAAAAACACTGAGGTGAAATTTTAATAACCACTCACCACAGGAAAGACTACTTGTAATTTGAATATGAATTAAGACAAGATAATTCTCTGCAAAGTTTCTCTTTGGAGGAATGTAAGAAAATCCAGAGTATCTACAATGTACTATAATTTACAGGACTCAGGATAACATCTACCAACCCTTCCAGATAAAAAAAAAAGGAAATTGTTATCTATACTCAAGAGAAAAGACAATCAATGGAAACCTTACATGAGATGAGGGAGCTGGCCCACAAGGATTATTAAAGCAGCTATTGTATCTGTGCTCATAGGTATGCAGAAAAATTTGAATGAGAAAGAGGAAATCTCAGAACATCAACAGAAACTTTAAATAGGAAACAAATGCAAATTCTAGAACTGAAAAATACCATTTCTGAAATAATATTTGGATGAGCTTGATAGCAGATTGGAGGTGACAGAAAAGTCAATAAACTTCAGGAATGAGGAACAGAATTAGCCAATGCAGAAAGGGAGAGAGAAAAAAAGATTACAAAATATACATAATCCTGTCGGACAATTTCTGAAATTATACATATATGTAATTAGAGTCCCTGAGTTAAGTGAGAGAGAATAAGAGAGAAAAATATTTGAAATAGTAATGCCTAAAAATTTCTGAAGTTGGTGAAAAACATACCTACATAAATTCAAAATGTTCAGCTAACCTCAAGCTGAATACATACTAAGAAACCACATCTAAGGATTTCAGTCAAACTGCTAAAAGCAAAAGATGAAGAAAAATATTACATGTGTGTGGGGGGGGGCATGCCATATTATATACAGAGGAGCAATAATTCAGATGAGTACCTACTTTTTATCAGAATGAACGTAGATGAGACAATAGGGAACAACAAGTCTAAATGTTGCAAGAAAAGAATTTGAGCCCAGAGTTCTATAATCAGTAAAAATAACCTTTAAAAATGAAGGCAAAATAAAGTTATTTAGATAGAAGGAAACTAGGAATGTGTTTCTAGCAGACCTGTTCAACAAGAAAGCTCCAAAGATGTTCTTATGGCTGAGGGAAATAATTTCAAATGGAAACTCAGATCCCCCTCTTCCATCTGCATAAGGAATGAAGAGCACTGGAGATATAAATATGTGGGTAAGTATAAGAGACTATTTCCCCTCTTAATTATTTTAATATGCATTTTACTATTTAGAAATAACATTCTTATGCTGCTTATAGTATAAGTAGGTGTAACACATGTAAAATCTACAGAATAAAAATTGAAGGTAGTGGTAAATGGGCCTACACTGTTGAATTTTTATACATTTTTGTGTAAAGTGTTATAGTATTAACTCCAAGTAGACTGGAACAATTTAAGAATATATATTGAAATATCTAAATAAAGTTATAAAATAATGCAAAGAGATATAAGTAAAAAAATTATACTTAATTAAAATAAAAGCATTTAAAAATATTTAATGCAAAATAAATCAGGAAAGAAAGAACAGAGGAATCCCCACCCGCCCAGAAAACCAGAAGAAACCAAATGAAAACAAAATAATGAAAGTGTGGACCCGCTACGTCAATCAGTATATTGTGTTAATGGACAAATCACTCTGAATTTAAGGTAGAAATGTCAGATGGATCATAAAACAAGATCCAGTTATATGCTATATATGAGAATTGCAATAAATATAAAGATACAGAATGGTGAAAGTAAATGGATTGAAAGATATGTCATTGAAATAATAACCATAGAAACATTGGAGGTACTATATCAACGTTGAATAAAATAGAATTCAAAACAAAGAATATTACCATAAACAATAAAGATATTTCATGATAATAAAATTGTAAACTCCTCAGGAAGATATATGAATTGCAAAGATGTATGTATATGCCTAATAAAGAGTTTTAAAATACATGAAGCAAAAATACAAAATTTCACAATCAAAATGAAAGTATTTAACACCACTCTCTGCAATTGATAGAACAGCTAGATAAAAATTCAGTCAGGAAGTAGAAGATGAAAAAACACTATCAATCACCCTGACCTAATTGCTATTTAAAAAAAACACTTCTGAAAAAATATACATTATTTTCTAGTACGTAGTACATTCACACAAATAGACGGTGAACTGGGTCACAAAAAGTCTTCATAAATTTAATCGCTTCTTGGCTTTTTGTCTAAGATCGAGTGTAAAAGTCTTCATAAATTTAAAAGGATTAAAAGAGTACAGAATATGTTATCTGACTAAAACAGAATTAAATCAGACATCAATAGCAATTAAAAATCTTCAAAAATTTTCCAAATTAATCCCCCGTCCCCAAAAAAACCTTTAGGCCCAGAGGGCTTTACTGGTGGTATACACTATTAAGTATTTGGAAAAAAAACCACAAAACAGAAAACACAAATGTATTTAAAATAGAGGACGAGGAAGGAATACTTATAAATATGTTTGGTGAGGCCAGCATAACAATCATGTCAAAAGCAAACACAGATATATGTGTATGTAAAATTACAGACCAATATTGCTCATGAACATACATATAAAAATATTTAACAAAATAGTAGCCAATCGAGTTGAACAATATATAAATTATGACCAGGTAGAGTTTCTCTCAGGAATGTAAGACTGGTTGACTTTGATACATTGTAACATATGAAAACCAATCCATGTATTGGTTTTTGTGATTACAAAGAATAAAGGAGCCCAGTGGGTGTGACTCAGTGGTTGAGCATCGACCCATGCACCAAGAGGTCACCATTTCAATTCCTGGTCAGGGCACATGCCCAGGTTGTGGGCCAAATCCCCAGTGGGGGGCATGCAGGAGGCAGCCAATCGATGTTCTCTTCCATTGATGTTTCTATCTCTCTCTCCCTCTCCCTTCCTCTCTCTCTAAAATCAATAAAGAAAAAAAAAAAGAATAAAGGAAAAAATCTTATATGATAATTTTGATGCAGAAAAATAATTTGACAAATTCCACATGATTCTTCATTTCATGACTGAATGGTCAAGGTTCTAAGGCTCCAGAATCTTAGATTCTTGTACTTAAGAATTCTAGTTACCCTATAGGGCAGTGGATTTGAATCCCACTTCCTATAAGTTCAAATTCCAAAATTGGAGAACTGACACTACTTAACTTCAAGACTTATTGTAAAGCTATGGTGATCAAGGCAGTGTAGTTTTGGCCAAAAAATAGACAAATCAATCAATGGAACAGAACAGAGAGCCCAGAAACCGACCTACACAGATATACTGAATTGATCTTTGACAAAAGAACAAAGGCAATTCAATAGAGTAAGGATAGCTTTTTAACAAATGGAGCTGGAACAATTGGACATCCACATGCAAAAAATAAAAGAATTTAAACACATCTTACACCTTTCACAATTTAACTCAAAATGGATCATGGACCCAAATATAAGATGTACAATTATAAAATTCCTAGAAGATAATGAAGGAGAAAATCTAGATGACCTTGGGCTTGGCAAGGACGTTTCAGGTACAACAGCAAAAGCATAATTTCTGAAAGAAAAAAATTTCATCATTTGGACGTCATTAAAATTGAAAACATCTGTAATACTGTCAACAATAAAAATATATATAATTTAAAAATTTAAAACTGCTTTGTTAAGAGCATTAACAGAGAATGACTGGATAACTCACAGAATGGAAGAAAATCTTTGCAAAAACACGCATCTAATAAAGGACTGGTATTCAAAATATACAAAGAACTCTTAAAACTCAATAAAAAACTAAACACCCCAATTAAATAGTGGGCAAAAGATCTTAACAGACATCTCACAGAAGTTAGCCAAGTGGAAATAAGCATATGAAAAGATGCTCAACATCATATGTTATTAGGAAATTATAATTAAAACCATGAGATACTGCTACACACCTATTAGAGTGGCTAAAATGCAAAACATTGATGGTAAGGATGTGGAGCAACAAGAATTCTAATTTACAGTTGGTGGGAATGCAAAAATAGTCCAGCTACTTTTCAAGACAGTTCAGTAGTTTCTTTCTAAACCAAATACATTCTTATCATATGATCCTGCAGTCACACTCCTTGGACTTTATCTAAATGAATTAAAAACTTTGTCTACAGAAAAATCTGCATACAAATGGGTATAGCAGCTCTTTTCATGATTGCCAGAACAAGATGTCCTTCAGTAGGTGAATGGATAAATATATTCAGACAATGAACTATTTATTCAGTGATAAAAATAAATGAGCTATCAAGTCATGAAAAGACACAGCAGAATCTTAAATGCATATTACTAATTAAAAGAAGCTAGTTTTAAAAGAAAACTACAAACTGTATGATTCTAACTGTGGCATTTTGGAAAAAGCAAAACTACAGAGACAGTAAAAGATCAGCAGTTGCTACGGGTTCAGGGAGAGGGATGAAGTTATCAATAGAGTATAACACAGGAGATTTGGAGGCAGTGAAACTATCCTGTATAGTGCTATAATAGGTACTTTACTTCATACATTTGTCAAAAGCTGTGTAATGTACAGCACAAAGGGACAACTCTAATTCACAATATGGACCTTAGTTAATAATGTATCAATATTGACTCAATTGTAACAGTGTCCATACTTTTTATTACTATAGTTTTAATGTATGTTTTTATATGAATTAGGGCAAATCCCTCTTCTTATTCTTCCAGATGAACTTAACTATTATATATCAAATTGTAAAAAAAGTAAAAAATTTAAAAAGCTCTTAGAATTTGTCTAAATAATTTGGGGATAATTGACCTAGTCATGATTACAAGGGATGTTTCAAGTTTTTTTTGTGTGTGTGTGCATGTGTGTGTTTATACTAAACAGTAATATTGCTGAAAAATGTGCCATCCTTATAAAAATTTTAATGATAGTTTTATTAGTAATAGTAATACTAGTAGTGCTTTCTATTTTAATACTAATTTTTTCTAGGTTTTCTTGAAAATGTTTTTTATGTACTATTCTCTAGTTACATTACTTTTAAAGTGTATTTATTATTATACAATGGAATTATAAAATTCTAGAGTTTTCCTATTTGGGGTTGTTCTGCTTTACTTTAAATTCAATTTATGTTCATTTATTAAGAAATGATTAGAAATTTTCTTATAAAATTAGAAAGGAAGCATATTTCATTTTAGTTGTGGCATAGGGAAGTCAAGATAATATTTTGAATTTGAATTTTGATTCCCAAATTAACAAATAACCAAATAATTACAACTCTTAATTTTATTCATCCCCAAATTGTTTTTCTCCAAGAAGACTTGATTTGGGGGCTTAGATTCAATTTTCTTACATTTGTAAAAATGAAAGCATATAATACAGCAACACATTTTTTAATTTGCCCATATATCATGCACTTTTCAGAAACTTAATTGAAATAATAAAGGAAATCTTAACCATGCAGCAATGAATTGAAATATACTTACATGTAATCGAAAGTTTCATGTTAGACAAGTGAAAAGTAAGTGAATATGTCTCATTCATATTCTCTCTATTATTCTACAATGTCAGTTAACTACTGCAGAGGTGGGTAGGTATTCTTCCAAATTACCGAGTATACTTTGGCATTGCCCTCTCCTTGTTCATTTCTTAGATCTATTGGAAAAGAAATGCAGATTTTAAAATCTTCCCTAAAATTTGACTCTGTTTTGACCTTTTCACAGAGATGTAAGAGCCCTTAGAGACTGTTAAATAACAATGAGGTACAATTAAATGGATTCTGATCAACTGGGTAATACCATTTGTTCTGAATAGAAAGAAAAGGTGGATATGAAAAAAATCAAAGTACTGCCATTTATCCAAATAAAAATGACTTACTTTATACATATTTAGTTTTCTTCAAGATAATAAAATAGTAACTGGAGCTAGAATTGATGCAATATGGTAACTTCAGTTAGAAATCAGTACCTTTTACATCAATTGGTTACTTTTGAATGTACAGGAATTGTGGGGCCCTTATGAAAAAAAAAGAGGTAAAGTAAGACTGACCTAGGCATTTCTAAAGAGCTCCTTTAGATTTTTGCTTTTGTGTTTTAATGTTTGTATATATACATTATCCAAGTAGATGTTGATGTAAAGGATTAGTATATCTAATCCTTAGAAAAGAATTATATTTATACATTTTCAATATTTCCAGAGAAGGTGGAGTTACATTTTTCTCCTTAATCTATTCCATTGCTTTGTACACTTTATAAACTGCCTGTATAAAATAAGCCAGGCCACATAACAAGCACGTGGTTCATCAAACAAATTTTCATCAAACTTATCGAGCACATTACTTTATGAAGATGATTATGGCCCAAACATGCCAAATCTGTCAGAAAATATCATTCATAATATTTTTTTATGTAGCAAATAAATGCTAAAAGAGGGGGAAAAAAGAGTAAGTTGGTTCTCAAGTGATGGTGATGTTGCCGTTGCTCATATGTTCCCATTGATTTCCTGCCAGAGTGTGTATGTGGTGCTGTGCACTCCCAGATATGCCATCTGTTCCTGTTACAGGGCCAGTAAGCTTAGGTGACTAGAGGGTGTTGCATTCTTGAGTTCTTAAGAAATCACTTAGCTACATACAGAGAAGCATTCTGTTGTGTGGCTACCTATACTCTCAAATCATATAAACTCCCCTGCAAATATGTGCAATGTGTCACATGGGAGATTAGATAAAAGAGTATAAAGCTAATAGAAATCTAGTCTAATCATATTACTTTAGCAGTTCAGGGCATGGTCTTTAATCAAACACGCTGGACTGAAATTTTGACTTAGCCAATTATTAGCTCCGTGACCTTGGGCAAGTGAATAACATACTGTAAGCCTTAGTTTCCTCTGTGAATTTTACAGATAACGAAAGTACCTATCTATTATGTATATTTATGTAGTAATACATGCAAAACTGTTATCACAGTGCTTAGCTTATTGTAAGCATTCAATCTTTATTAGCTATTATTATGTGCCTTACTCAATTGGTACAATAGCAATTTTAATCTTTTATTAATGACCTCAGTTATATTGCAAAATAAAATTGAAACATGTAAAGTATATTGTGTAAATGTAAATGTAAACTTTATTGTGGATTGAAGTAAAGATAAGTGATAATATATTCTTAAAATCATACAATGTTATCCATGGGCTGATCTGGGAATAATATCTGATTACCCAAAGTTCTTCTGCCAGCCTAGGATATGTAAGTAGACTTATTTTTAATGACACATCAATTTATGGAGTGTATTCATTTTGTTTTATATGTTATAGTTGAAGTGAAATACCCGTCATTTTTTTATATCAAAATTAGCATAGTTTCAAAGTATTGGCTGTAACTAGCACTATAAGAGAAAATAATGGAATGTGTGGAGGCAGTTTTGTGCAAATTCTAAAACTGTTTAGAGAGGGTACTAATTTAATGAGTGATTTATGGCTAAAGAACATTCCTTATCGTTTGTGCAAATAAGTGCTAAAAGTCAACCTGCGCATATATAAACAAAGTGAATTAATAATTTGTGAAGTTTTAGCTGTAGTCAATCAATAGACCCCAGCCAACAGAAATCCACCAGGGGCAGAATCCACTACCCTTCCTTGGTAAAGGAGTAGAGTTGTTGTCTCTTTTCCAGGTTATTATTTTATTTTTCTAAATAATATTTGTTTTCCAGACATGTTTTTAAATATTTTAGTATCTTTAAAAATGTTCCCCTGGGCATTCTACGAATTTTCCGGCAATGAGTCTTAAGGCTATGTTCTGTACCAAAATGCACCTTACAAATTTAACAGAGCTTTTCAAAATGTTTGTTGTGTTCAAATGAGCAAATGCTTTCCCAAATGTGGTATTGTCAGTTATTCTTGGTGACCCTCTCATACATACTTAACTAAAAGATACAGATTTTGTCATATAAGAATTTCTGTAGAACCTTCATTTATCTTATAATCTTGACATTTGGCTCAGTCGTATTTTCTGATACTGCCCACCCTTCCTCCACAATATCCATCTAGTATCATTTGCTATTTTTATTAGTAGATTGTGAAATAAAATGATAATTTATCTTCTTTTTTCTACTTCTTCACTTACGATAATTTTTAGAGCAATTTTAGGTTTACTACAAGACTGAGAGGGAGCTGTAAAGATTTCCCATATACCTTCAGCCCCACATATGCACAGCCTACTACATTATCAGTATCACTTACCAAAATGGTACATTTTTTTTTTACCAAGAATAACACTACACATGATGTCACCCAAAGTCCATAGTTTACTTTAGAGTTCACTCTTGCTGATATATATTTTATGTGTTTGAACACTTATATACTATATATCCATCATCATAATACTATACAGAGTATTTTCACTGCCCTAAAAATCTTCTGTGCTCCACCTATTCATCTCTCCCACCCCCATTTTTGATGCTCAATGATCTTTTTGTTGTCTGCATAGTTTTGCTTTTTCCAGATTGTCACATAGTTGGAAGTATATGATGTAATTTTTCAGACTAAATTCTTTCATTTTGAAATATACACTTAAGATTGCTCAAGTCTTTTTGTGACTTGATAGCTTATCTCTTTTTATTTCTGAATAATAATCCATTGCCTGGATTACTACAGTGTATTTATCTATTCAGTTACTGAAGTAACTGTTAAATTGTTGTTTAGAAACTGTAATAGGGTATAGGATTTGCCTAAAAAGTTAAGTGCACCATTCAAATCAATAATTCTAGATTTTCCTAACAATATTGATGAACAATTCTTTTCAGTTAAAAGTAAGACTCAAGAAAGCATTGAATGTTCTATTGAACAATGAATATATTATTTCTTAATCAGAGATGTGCTTCACTCTCACCTGGAGATATTTTAGAGATACCTATGCCTAGTCTCACTCCTAGAGATTTGTCTTTTTAAAACATTTTTATATTAAGTTGATTTCCCAAGTGATCTTCATGCCCACACCTAGCTAAGGACCGTGTGATATTAAAAATCTTTATTAGAGATTCTTATACCCCATATACTTCACCAATAGCAATAATTTGGAAGAAAATAAGACAAAGATATACTTTGTAGTGATTAACTACAGTAATTAAGAAGAGATAAACAACACCCAGTACCAAGTGAAAGAAACTTCTTACCCTGGCCCGTGTGGCTCAGTTGGTTGAGTGTCGTCCCATGCACCAAAAAGTTGCTGATTGGATTCCTAGTCAGGGCACACACTGGGTTTTCAGGCTCAATCCCCAGTAGGGGGCATGCAAGAGGCAGCTGGTGGATGTTTCTCTCTCACATCGATGTTTCTCTCTCTCTCCTCTCCCTTGCTCTCTCTCTAAAGATCAATAAAAACATATTTTAGAAAAAGAAAGAAGCTTCTTGACTGGTTAGTGGTGCTTCTCAGTACAGTACTCTAGAAGTGGATGCACGAGATAAGTGGACTAGTACAATGGAGAAGAGACTTCTACTTGTTCCATGGATTTGGATAATTTGAGAAAATGATTAAAGTATTCTCTTAGGCCCTGGATGGTTTTGCTCAGTGGTTAGAGTGTCAGCCTGTGGACCAAAGAGTCATGGGTTCGATTGTGGTCAAGGGCACATACCTCAGTGGTTGTGGTTCAGTTCCCGGCCCTGGTCGGGGTCATGCAGGAGATAACCAGTCAATGTGTCTCTCTCACATCAGTGTTTTTGTCTCTCTTTCTCTCCCTCCCTCCATCCCTCCCACTCCATCTAAAGATAAATGGAAAAATATTCTCGGGTGAGGATATAAAAAAAAGTATTCTCTTAGGCATTTTATGATTTCCAAAAGGCCAAGGGAAAGGTGGAAGGTAATATTAACCGGTGTATTTGAATCATTTCATTTTGATTATGAAGATCCTAGAAAAAAAAAAGAAAAAAAAATACAATGACCACTAAGGATCAGTGACCACCTGAAATATGGTAGGAAAAAAACTATCCTCCATGAGTGTAGCTAAGCCTCTAACCAGGAGAAGTAATAAACTTTTATCAAATGATTCCATCCAACTGAAAACCTTTTTGGGGGGGTTGTGCTTAATTCTTTTAAGTTAACAAGAAAGAACAAAATATATTGACTAAATAATGCATTTGTATTAACTATAGTTATTTGTGCCTTTATAAATATCTTAGAATAAAATGTTTCTGTAAAATTACATATACTTTTGAATGTTATATTTAATAAATTTACAACTTGCTGAAATAAAACACATTTCTAAAGGAATTTGTTCCTGGGAATGTGCCAACTTGATTTCTGTTGTCATTAGGAATGCAGATGGTGTGGGTTCTGAGAGCCCAAATCTTTCTTCTTTCTGTGTTGACTAGAAATAATAAACGAATCCTTAATTAGTATGCAAGAAAATATGCTTCTGTCTGTAATAAAAATGCATTATGTTTGCTAGGTTAATTATATTATTACCAAGGAAACCATAAAGCTTTGTGTAGAAAATCTATTCAAAGTGAATCAGTGGGATTTTCTGAGTGCTCTTAGAAAAGTCAGTTGACCTCTCTGAGCTTTCATTTATTCAGACTGCTAGGGCCAAATTGAGAGACTTGAGAGATGTATTCCTGGAAAGATTGTGTAATATTTCATCCCACCTATGGTATTAAAAATAAAAACAGTACTAATCCATGAGATAAGGGTCAGGCAGTCTGATGGGATTCTGATTTCTGCCATGATGCTTGTTTAAATAAAATACATTATTTGGGAGAAAAAAGTAAATATGTGAGTGAACCAAAGTAGAGAAAAGAGAATTAAGATTTAGATAAGAAGTGTGTGTAGGTTCAATATGAATACTTCTGAAAACTAACAAGGTCTTTTATTTAATCAGGTAAGTATAAAATATGCAAATGCTTGTAAATACTTGAGAGTTTTTATTTTATGTCTTTCAAATCTATCCACTCTTTGTCAATTCTCTTGTCTCTATTTTGTGACACTTTTGAGGAATAAAAGACTTGGATTGTCAGAGAACTCCCATCTCTCTCTGCTAGAAATTCTTTTAAAAGAGGAACTTTGCTTTTGATACTTTTCTCTGTAAAACTTCAATTAGCATTCTTCTTCAATACGTTTTCTTGTCATGTCAATTTTTGAAGGAGGAGGTGAATGAAAGTCCATATTTAGGAAAATAGAGAAAATGATAATACGAGACCTAGCATTTAAATTTAGGTCCTAAGAGTTGGTAAGAAAGTTGATAAAATGGGAGACATCTATAATACTGTCAACAACAATTTAAAAATGCAAAAAAAAGTTGATAAAAAGAAGAAAATTCAAAATAATCAGTGGACAGTTTCAGAGGACTAAGAGATGTTTTACACAAAAAACTAATGGAGCTCAAAGTAAGAAGGAAAGCTCTCCTACATCTGCAAGTCCTCACTGTCTTCACATACCGCCACTGGTGTCCGGTTTACTCTGTTCTAGTCCTGTATGTTTCTGAGATCAAACTCAGGCTATTGCTTTACACGTCATGAGGATGTCAGAGCTTTTCTCAGTAAAGTATGTGCTATGTGGGAAATAGACAATCTATATATAAAAAAGAAGCATTTTGTTCTTTTTGTCAAAGAAATCATCACAATAATCCATTTTCAGTTAATTTTGTATAACAAGAAGTAACATTTCCAAGAAGTTCTTTTCAAGTTTGAAGCTCTAGAGCAATGTTCTGTTTAAAATTTCTATATATACCTAAACAACTTTAAGTATTGAAAGGAGAGGATTGATTAGAAAAATGAAACTTCTGATTATGCTTGCATTTTCTACTACATTTTGGTATAACATTACTGAAGGATATTCAAAGTTATCTGAAAAAAATTATTAAATACTCCATTTTTTTCCAACTACATATTTTTGGAAGACTGCATTTTCTTCATATATTTCAACCAACACCAGTATTGAAATAGATTAAATGAAGAAACAGATATGAGAATCCACCTTTCTTCCATTAAGCCAGAAATTGAAGAAATTTACAAATATGTAAAACAATGTAACTCCTAAATTTAAAAAAAAATAATTTTTAACAAGTCTATATTATTATTTTTATATTAAATTTTTTTTTCTTTTTATTGCTTTTAGAGAGAGAGGAAGGGGAGAGGGAGAGAGAGATAGAAACATTGATGAGAGAGAACATTGATTGGCTGCCTCCTGCATGCCCCCCACTGGAGATCGGGCCCACAACCTGGGCATGTGCCCTGACCAGGAATCGACTGGCGACCTCTTGGTGCATGGGTTGATGCTCAGCTACTAAGCCACACCAGTTACTGTATAATGGCTTTATTATTGCTTTTCACAATACCTATAAGTAAATATTTTCAAATAAATATTTTTATAATTTCTATTTAATTACTAATTGGCTAATAGTGATATAACCCACATAAACTAAAGCTCTTTAGAGTCCTCAATATATTTAAATGTATAAAGAGCATTTTGGTACCACTGGGCTAGATTCCTCTGTGCCAATCTGGGGTCATCTCTCTCCACTTGCTATATTATACTTTTTTTGGGGAAAAAATGTCCAAGCTATAAATAGGTAGAGAGAATAGTATATTAAAGTTTTTACATCTATACTCAGCTTTGGCAATTATGAACATATGGCCCATCTTGTTTCAACTATTTCTTCTTCCCAATAATATTTTATTTTGCCTAAGTGTTTTCTAAGCTAATCTTGGATATTATGGTATTACCAGGAAAGACTTACATATGTACTGATAGATGATAAATGTATACATGTACACACTAATACATACATCATATACATACAGCCGTATAATCACTATGCCATTATCACACATAACAAAATTAATATTTTCTTAATATTACCCAGGCCTTCACCACACTATTGTCTGTGTCACCCCTCCACCCCCAACCTTCCCTCAGAAATTTGTCAGTCTGTTCCCTGCTTCCATGTTTTTGGATCTATTTTGTTCATCAGTTTATTTTGTACATTAGATTCCACAGATATGTGAGATCATGTAATACTTTCTTTCTCTGACTGGCTTATTTTGCTTAGCATAATACTCTCCAGGTCCCTCACACTGTCTCAAAGGGTAAGAGGTATCTACTACAGCACAAGTGTCTCCTTGTTCCATTTTTTAATGAATGCTAAAGTTAATCAGTGGGTACAGGTAAGGTCAGCCTGATTTCTGCACTATAAAGTTATTTATTAACATTTAATTAATGGCTTTAGAATCCATTACATAATTGGTTGTTAGATTTATTATTTCACTTCGGGTGGTTTTCTAATTCTGTCATTCTTTCTGCATTTTTAAAAGCTGAACATTTTCTACAAGGAACAATTTTTTTCATTTACTGTTGGTTACTTTGAAATATAGGTCATTCAGGAATTACAGGATAAATGCTTGGTCATTTTCCTTTACTTTCAATTTCAAGGTAATGAACTGGTGCCCTAGTAGCCAGCATTGCTGGCCAGTGATTTTTTTAATTGGCCCTAGCAGGGTAGCTCAGTTGGTTAGAGCATCATCTCAACACACCAAGGTTGAGGGTTCAATCCCCAGTCAGGGCACATACAAGAATCATCCAGTGAATGCATATATAAGTGGAACAACAATTCTCTCTCTCTCTCCCTTCCACTCTCTGTCTGAAAAAAAAAAAAAAAAAACCAATAAAGAAATGATTTTTGTATCATTATAAATACAAAAATTTTATATACGTGTGTTAACTACTTGCAGTGAATATTCTTACTGATGATCAAACCAATCCAAGCTTGCCCACTGGGGGCCCCTCAAATTGGCTCCCATGTTGTGTATCATGTACCATTAGTCATTTCAAAACTTCCTCTTTTCCTGGTAAAATAAGGTCCATCTTATATATTTCTTGCCGCAAATATGGAAATGGACATTTCTGCAAAGAGACCTGGTTTCTTTGCATAGGAAATAGTATTAGAAACTGTAGTCTAGATGCAATCTGGCTTCATTTTTAATTTTGCATATTAACTTAAGCAAATTAAAATTAGTAGTTAAACATTTGTTAAGAAAATACTATCATACATTTCCCAGCCTAAATAAACATTATTTACACATAATGATCAATGGTGAGATTTGGAAGAAAACATCTGATTGTCTAATTTTCCTCCATGAACTATAATAATTAAGAATTGATCATACATTTGATTTATATAATGTCTTTCAGTTGCTTAACACAAACTCATTTTATTTTCTTAATGTGCCCCTAAAAAATTCCAGAAAGGATAAAGAATATTTTAAAAATTGGCACCTTGGTTTACATTATAATATTAATGATATGACCAGATTAAAAACTTGTTCTCCTTATGGATTCTTTCATATTTAAATCTGAGTGCCTCAACAGTCCTATATAGGACAATTTGACATTTTCTAAGAATCTAGGACAGCAGAGATGAATAATGCAGGCCCTTGAAATTTCCAGATTTTGAACTCATAATATTTAGCTTAAATTTTCCATTGGATCTAAGTCCTCAGATAATTTATAAACGCCATTTCACTTTCCTAAGATATGGAGGATGTACAGTTCAGGGCTTTACCATTTTGATAAATCCTTTTTAAACTGATCATTTTAAACCCTTTTTCACAAGATATATTACCCATAACCTCAATCTTGGTAAAGATATAAAAATAAAACCTACCCAGCTGCTCTATGTGAAGCAGAGATGGGTGGAAGGCAAGGGTGAGAATGAAGCCCTGAATGTGGTTGGAAAGCAATTAACTTATGTCAGTTATTCTCAAAATGTGCTACCCCAACCGCAGCATCAGCATCACCTGGGAACTTAGAAATGCAAATTCCCCAGCCATACTCTGTGCCCACTGAGTCAGAAACCCAGGCAGCAGAGCCCAGCGGCCTGTGTTTGAACAAACCCTGATGCCTGCTCAAGCTTGACAACCACTGACATGTAACACTCCTGTTTCTCAAAGTGCACTTCCCTCTAGCCTCTCCTTGGATCTTTACAGCACCCTGGGAGGCAGTTGCTGAACCTCCTTTATAGTTGAGAATCCTGAGAGCCAAGCAAAGTTATAACCAACCTTATGGTCTTCTCACCTTTGAGCCAGGACACATTTTACCATAGCATTTGGCCACATGATAAGTTTCCTTTGCCATGGAAATTCTACATTTTAAATGATGGGACATATTTTAAGTGATGCTTGGCAATAATGTAATGAGAGCAAGACATTCGTCACTGGTTAACTTCCTGTAAGACAGTAATCTGAATGCAGAAGTGACATTTATCTTGTGGGGCTGCAGGGACATCCTATTAAATCAAACTCTCCAGCTAGGGATAGCCGTGTGCTGGGGACATACATGAACTTATCAGCTCTCATAATTCCTTTTTTTTTCTTTCATTTTTATCTTTATCCTTTTTTTTTAAAAGTAATCATCTATTCAGGGAATTAGTCACAATGTAAGATGCCCCTACTATAAGTGATTTGCATTCTTGAGGTATCCTGGACTGTAAGGAACACTTCAGTTGTTTTTTATAAGATGTGCAAGAGACTAGGTTTAAAGATAAGAGCATATTTCCTCCTCCCAAGAGACAAACTGCTTGATTATTTGTTCAGGTCTCCTGAGCAGCTGGCCGCAGTGTGAAGGGCACCATGTGCAATGAGAGGGAAATTTGGTACCCAAGGAAATGAAAAAAATATGAGAACAGTTATTATCTATACTTACAATGGCAGTACTGCGCGGCAGATAACAGCATTCCAAGTTCTCTTTTATTTATCTTGAGTTACATCTTCTGAACAAAACCAACGTGTGGACAACTGAGTCTTGTTCTAATAACAAAATCGTTGCCTGAAATGAAATTCTTGACATACCAATCATTCTCTGTAGCCAAATCATTTTTTTTCCCATATAAAACGTGTTTGGAGGACACTTTAATGAATGTTTTGCACTTAGTCATCCACTTTATTTTCTTTGCAAAGAGGTTCTTCACTAGCCACAAAAGAACAAAGCTCTCCTGGGAGGAATATTTCCTGGTATGTTATTAGCAAGAGATCTTCTAGGGTGTTAAGGAGAAAGAAACTGACAATGATTGGGAACAAACATGACTTTTTTTTTCCCTGCAATTAAAAGGAGCAAATAATAAATTTTGTGATTGCTGTTTTTGACATTACAGTTGAAGTTTTGGGTTAAAGTGTTCTAAGGCCATGGCTTAATAGATCTGAGAAAGGCCAAGTACTAACTTAACTATTAAATGATGGAGATAGACCATGCCAGGTTAAGCCCATGGCCCTCGAGTTTGAGGGGAATGCAGGAGACCCACTGTAGGGGGGAAGGGTGTGACTCTAGACTCAGTCCAGATAATCAGTGTCACACGTGTGCTGTCGTTTTCCTCCAGCAAGGCACTCTCCCCACCTCACCCCAATCCTCCCTAACCTAACACCCGAATCTTTCATCCCATAGTTAGAAGGAACATTTTACATGAGCTACCCTTGACTAGGCAACACTGTCTTTATTTTTAACAGTAAGATCCACCAGCTGCTTTTTCTGAGAGCAGGTTTTGGAAACTAGGTGAAGGAAGAGACTCCAAGGGCAGGAGTGGCTGGAAGGTCATCCCTCCTGTGACGTAAAGGCTCTGTGAGGGCAAGGGCTCCCTCCGCCTTGCCCAGCATGATGTGATGCCTGAGCAGCTTCTTTGTTGTTTGAATGAGGCTTGTGTGGAGGATGGAGGCTGAGAAGTGTCACTGTGAGTGGAAAAGCGAGCTCAGGGAGTCCAAAGAAACGTTAACGATGTCAACGTGTTTGGATTTGAAACTGCTGTTTCACGTAGTAGTTGCTAAGCAGATGTTCCCAATGGATCCTTCAAATTAGCTAGAAATATTGCTAGAAAGTCACCAAATGTACTGAAGGGGTGCTTTTCAAACTAGGTGGTGAAGGACCAGTTGTGGTGTTTTTTGTTTGTTTTGGGCATTCCATTGTGAGCCAATGCTTTAGTAAAATGAATGAAAAGAATAAGTGAAATGGAAAAAGAAGATGCATAAAACACAAACTCATTTAAAAAAAGAATTTCTACAACCTAAACTTTCTGTCAGAGTATCTGTAAGTGTCCTCTCCATGTCTGTGCTGCTTTTGTTGTAGCCAGGCAGCAACCGCCCCTGGAGGGCACTGGGCGC
Organism: Tadarida brasiliensis; assembly: GCA_030848825.1. Lineage (NCBI taxonomy): Eukaryota > Metazoa > Chordata > Mammalia > Chiroptera > Molossidae > Tadarida > Tadarida brasiliensis. The sequence goes on along the minus strand of CM061262.1, from coordinate 42,011,920 downwards.
AGACCACATTCTGGGTTCCGCTGCACTATACCTGCCCGTATGCTGTCATGTGTGGGGGAGTGGAATGCCTTGGGGACTCTCTAGAGATCGGCTATTCCAACACAGAACTAGTAGTGAGTTGATGCTCTGAATGCCAACCTTGCCTTCCAAAATACAGGTAGAAACAACGAAAGAAGCAATTATCTTTCAACACAATTACTTGTCATAAAATAATGTCCAGTGAACTTCAGACAGAATTGATCCAAAACAAAGACAATTACCTTGCTCTTCTACTTCTTCCTGTGCTTGGCTAAGGGCAATGGGTGTGGTTTGAGTGAGGAGTGCAGGTAAGCCTAGGTCTTATTTTCTAGACACCTTATTTTACTTCCCTCCAGGGGTGAGGAACACCTGGCCCAAGGGCCATATTAGGCTCTTGAAATCAATACCAGCTAACATCACATGCCTTATCAAATTAACCTGACCAAATATAGCAGGCTAATTTTTAAGTTGATAATTTTGTATGGCCCTCGAATGTTGTTATAAATATCCAACTGGCCCTTGGCAGCAAAAAGGGTCCCCATCCCTGCACGGTAGGTCCTATAACAGCAAATGCCTTCACTCTTCTTGTTCAGTATTGCAGGGGTTTTATAGTGATAGACTTCTCAAAGAATTTGAAAAATTATTTTTGGTGACTATATTGCTTTTATATATATTTTAGTCACTATTCTAACTCATAACTATTTTCTTATGGTGACTGTATGGATATAATTTATAATGTATTGCTAGTTTCTAGAATTGAAAAGTTTATCAAATTGATTTTAGTATTATTTAAAATTTTTCATATATAATTTTTTTATACTCAAGAGTTTCGATATATTGAACTTTTGCTTTATTCTAGGCCTAATTATTATGTAATTTCTCTCTGATTTCCACCTTAGGTGTTAACTTATTTAAAATTGATTTTTTTTTTTTATTCCAAAATGACGGCAGAGTGAATGGAAGCTACACAGACCATCTCCCAGGACCAAACTGGAATTACAACTAAAATAAAGACAAATCATTGGGAAAAAGCAACAGAAAAGCAGCTTGCGAGGACCATATAACCAGGGACACTGAACTGATCCTGGTAGGCTCGAGAGGGGGGCTGGGAGCACACAGACAGCAGCAGTCTTAGCTGTGAGCAGTGCCCTTGGGGTTAAAACCCCAAGCTGGCTCCACAGCACAGAGGGCTGGGACAAGCATTAGATTGGCTACAGCCACTCAATTGGGCTCCGGCAGAGGGAGGGCAGACTGGACTGGAATTGTGTGGGGATACTCAGGATTTGGAGGGTGCTCAGAGCTTTTGCTGAGTTGTGGCCACACAGGATAGTGGCCATCTTACTCCTTCCCAGGGCTCTGGGGAGAGGCAGCAGACCCCCCCTCAGAGATTCAACCCCATCCAGGTGGGCCAAAGAAATGCAAATTGAGGCTCATTAACAACCAGCATCGGCCCCACCCTTGGGAAATTCTCTTTTGCTGAACACCTGAGAGAGTTTTTGATTCAACTGAGAACCCAAGGCTCTTCAAGTAACCACAACTAATAACCTCCAGGCAAAAAGCTAGAGGATAACTGAACCATTCCTGGGCTTGCAAATCTACCCAGGAGAGTAAGACATGACAGTGGTGTTTAACATGGGCCCTCCCATGCTCATCCAAATGCAGTAGAGGGAGCCACAAACAGCAGAACACCAACACCCACAGGGAAAATTTGGCAGGCTCCAAAACCCACTGAGACAGCCAAAATGGTGAAACAAAGAAACAAATCCCAAAGGAAAGAACAAGAGACCTCTACCGAAGATGAGATAAATGAAATGCCATTAAGGAAGTTATCAGAGGTAGAGTTCAGAGCCATGATCTTGAGGAAGCTCAGTGAATTAGAAGACAGGGTAGAAAAATCAACCAATCAGAAAACTAAAGGAAAAAAAATTAAAAAACAGGAAGACAGCTTAAGAGAACTGTGGGACAACTAGAAACATAATAATATTCGCATCATAGGAGTCCCCGAAGAAGAAAATGAGAAAGGGTTAGAGAATATATTTGAAGAAATAGTGACAGAAAACTTCCCTAAGTTGGTGAAGGAAGAAGGAATTCTAGTTCAAGAAGCACAGAGAACCCCAAGTAAGAAGAACCCAAACAGGTCCACACCAAGACACATAATAATTAAAATGCCAAAAATTAAAGACAAAGAGAGAATCCTAAAGGCAGCAAGAGATAAGCAACACATTACCTACAAAGGAATCCCCATAAGGCTGTCAGCTGACTTCTCAACAGAAACACTACAGGCCAGAAGGAAATGGCATGAAGTAATCAAGGTCATGAAAAACAAGTATCTGAATCCAAGACTACTCTACCCAGCAAGGCTATCATTCAAAATAGAAGGTCAAATAAAGAGCTTCCCAGACAAAAAAAAGCTAAGGGAATACATTAGCACCAAACCAGCACTGCAAGAAATGTTAAAAGGACTGCAGTAATTAGTAGAAGAAATAGGAAGGAAAATAGAACCACACTAAACAAAAATGGCAATAAATAAGTACATATCAATAATCACCTTAAATGTAAATGGATTGAATGCTCTGATAAAAAGACACAGAGTAGCTGATTGTGTAAGAAAGAATGACTCACATATATGTTGTTTACAAGAGACCCACCTCACAACAAAAGACTCACATAGGTTGAAAGTGAAGGGATGGAAAAAAATCTTCCAAGCAAACGGAAAGGAAAAAAAAAGCTGAGATAGCATACTCATATCTGATAAAATAGATTTCAAAATGAAGGCCATAACTAGGGACAAAGAAGGTCACTACATAATATTGAAAGGATCAATACAACAGGAAGATATCACCTTGGTAAACATATATGCACCCAATATAGGAGCATCAAAATATATTAAAAATCTTCTGGAGGACTTCAAAGGAGAAATCAACAGCAATACAATCATAGCAGGGCACTTCAGCATTCCACTGACATCACTGGATAGATCCTCTAGACAAAAAATTAACAAGGAAATAGAGACTCTAAATGAAGCACTAGACCAAATGGATTTAATAGATATCTACAGAGAATTACACCCCAAAATTACAGAATTCACATTCTTCTCAAGTGCACATGGGACATTTTCAAAGATAGACCACATGTTAGGACACAAACTAAGTCTCTACAAGATCAAGAAGATTGAAATCATATCAAGCATCTTCTCAGATCACAATGGCATAAAACTAGAAATCAATTGCAACAAGAACATGCAAAGACATTTGAACACATGGAGGCTAAATTGCATGTTATTAAACAATGAATGGGTTACTGAAGAGATCAAGGAAGAAATTAAAAGCTTCCTGGAAACCAATGAAAATGAACATAGAACAACACAAAATCTATGGGATGCAGCAAAAGCAGTTCTGAGAGGGAAGTTCACAGGCCTATCTCAAGAAACAAGAAAAATTTCTAAGACTTTCTAACCTCACAACTTAAAGAACTAGAAAGCAAACAAAAAGAAAACCCCAGAGCAAGTAGAAGGAAGGAAATAGTAAAGATCAGAGCAGAAATAAATGACATAGAGACCAAAAAACAAAAACAAAACAAAACAAAACAAAAAAACCAACAATCTAAAGGATCAATGAAATAAAGAGCTGTTTTTTTGAAAAGATAAACAAGATTGATGGACCCTTAGCTAGACTCACGAAGAAACAAAAAGAGAGAACCCAAATACACAAAATCAGACATGAAAGAGGAGAAGAAACAACTGACAGCACAGAAATACAAAGGATCATTAACAAATACTGTGAACAATTATATGGCAAAGAATTCGACAATCTAAGTGAAATGGACAAATTTCTAGAAACACATAGTCTCCCAAAAGTAGGCCGGTAAGAGAGAAAACTTGAACAGACCAATAACAGCTAAGGAAATTGAAGATGTAATCAAGACTCTCCCAGCAAACAAAAGCCCAGGCCTTGACGACTTCATGGGGGAGTTTTACTGAACATTCAAAGAAGAACTAATGCCCATTCTCCTCAAACTATTCCAAAAAATTCAAGAAGAAGGAAGACTTCCAAACTTGTTTTATGAGGCCAGCATAATTCTAATTCCAAAACCAGAAAAAGACACTACAAAGAAAGAAAACTACAGGCCAATATCCCTGATGAACATAGATGCCAAAATCCTTAACAAAATACTAGCAAATCAGATCCAGCAATACATCAAAAAAATTATTCACCATGACCAAGTGGATTCATCCCAGGGATGCAAGACTGGTACAATATTCGCAAATCAATAAATGTGATACATCACATAAACAAAATGAAATATAAAAACCACATGATCATATCAATAGACACTGAAAAAGCATTTGACAAAATCCAGCACCCATTTCTGATAAAAACGCTCAGCAATGTGGGAATAGAGGGATCATATCTCAACATAATAAAGGCCATATATGAAAGACCTACAGCCAACATCATACTCAATGGGCAAAACTGAAAGCTTTTTCCTTAAGGACAGGAACAAGGCAGGGATGCCCACAATCACCACTCTTATTTAACTTAGTACTGGAAGTCTCAGCCACAGCAATCAGACATGAAGAAAAAATAAAAGGGATCCCAATTGGAAAGGAGGAAGTGAAACTGTCATTATGTGCAGATGACATGATATTATACATAGAAAACCCTAAAGACTCCATCAAAAATCCACTAGACTTAATAAATGAATTTGGAAAAGTAGCAGGATACAAAATTAATGTCAAGAAATCGACAGCATTCTTATACACCAATGATGAACTCACAGAAAGAGTAACTAAAAAAAAACAATCCCATTTACCATCGTTGCAAAAAAATTAAGATACCTAGGAATAAACTTAACCAAAGAAGTAAAGGACCTATTTGCAGAAAACTTCAGGACATTGAAAAAAGAAATAGAGGAAGATATAAAAAAGTGGAAGCACATACCTTGTTCATGGATTGGAAGAATTAACATCATTAAAATATCCATATTACCCAAAGCAATCTATAGATTCAATGCAATCCCCATCAAAATACCAATGACATATTTCACAGAACTAGAACAAATACTTCAAAAGTTTATATGGAACCAAAAAATACGCTAAATAGCTGCAGCAATCTTGAAAAAGAAGGACAAAGTAGGTGGGATCACAATACTGGATATCAGGTTATACTACAAAGCTACTGTAATCAAAACAGCCTGGTACTGGCACAAGAACAGGAATATAGATCAGTGGAACAGAACAGAGAACACGGAAATTGACCCAAGGCATTATGCTCAATTAATATTTGACAAAGGTGGCAAGAGCATAAAATGGAGTAAAGACAGCCTCTTTAATAAATAGTGCTGGGAAAATTGGACAGCTACATGCAGAAAAATGAAACTAGACTATCAACTTACACCATACACAAGAATAAACTGAAAATGGATAAAAGATTTAAATGTGGCTCATGAATCCATAAAAATCCTAGAAGAAAATGTTGGCAACAAAATTTCAGACATCATACGCAACAGAATTTTCACTGATACATCACCTAAGGCAACAGAAACAAAGGAAAAAATGAACATATGGGACTACATCAAACTCAAGAGCTTCTGCACAGCAAAAGAAACAACCATCAATATGGAAAAGGAATCCACTGTATAGGAGAGCATAATTGCCAATGATACATCAGATAAGGGGTTAATTTCCAAAATATATAGAGTGCTCATACAACTCAACAAAAGGAAGACAAAGAATCCAATTAAAAATGGGCAGAGGAACTAAATAGACACCTCTCCAAACAGGACATACAAATGGCTAAGAGACATATGAAAAAATGCTCAACATCACTACTCATCAGAGAGATGCAAATTAAAACAACAATGAGGTATCACCTCACACCTGTCAGAATGGCTGCCATCAACAAATCATCAAACAACAAGTGTTGGCCAGGGTGTGGTGAAAAGGGGACTCTAATACACTGCTGGTGGGAATGCAGACTGGTGCAGCCACTATGGAAAACACTATGGTGTTACCTCAAAAAATTAAATATTGAATTGCCATTTGACCCAGTGATCCCACTTCTAGAAATATACCCTAAGAAGCCTGAAACACCAATCAGAAAGAATATATGTACCCCTATGTTCATAGCAGTACTATTTACAATAGCTAAGATCTAGAAACAGCCCAAGTGTCCATCAGTAGACGAATGGATAAAAAGCTGTGGTACATATACACAATGGAGTACTATGCAGCTGTAAGAAAGAAAGATGTCATATCCTTTGAGATGACATGGAGGGACCTGGAGAATATTATCCTAAGCGAAACAAGCCAAGCAGAGAAAGACAAATATCACATGATCTCACTTATTTGTGGAATATAATGCACATAACAGTCTGAGGAACAGGGTAGACCCAGAGACATGGAAGTAGGGTACAGACTGACAACCCTCAGAAGAGGTGGTGGCGGGGGCAGGGAAGATATAAACCACAGAACTTATTTGCATGTACGCATGACCAATGGACATGGACAACAAAGCTGGGGACGGGGCGGGAGGATGGGGAGGAGGGAGTCAATGGGGGGAAAATGGAGAAACATCTGTAACAAAAATAAATTAATAAAAACAAAAAGAAACTAAAAAAAAATAAAATTGATTTTTTAAGCTTCCAAATATTATGTATTAGCCATCATTTTATTTTGAATCTTAATTTACAGAATTTTCAGTGAACAAGGACTCTATCATATTAATTTATTTTAAAAAGTTGTGAAGATTTCCTTTGTTGTCTAAAGTATGTATAGTGCATGTGTTATATCATGCTTGTTTCTGTTTTATTAATATGATATGTCTCTCTGAGTTCATATTAATAACTTCTCCTTTGTTTCATATTTTGTCCAATACAAGTAACTTATGATTAGTATTTGAGCAATAAAATTAATTCCACTGTTTACTTTCATCATCTCTATATTATATTAGCTTCATTAATTATAATCGAAGTTACCTTTTTATAATCTAATCTGAGAATCTTCTAGTAACAAATATGATATGATACATAATATGTATGTTTTTGGCAAAGCATGAATTTATTCTATACATTTTACATCCTCCTGAAGAAGACAAAAGGAAATTCGACTTAGTATTAGCGGGGTCACACGTGGGAACCAGGCCAGAAATGATCTTGCTTCCTCTGAAACAGGATAATAAGGAGGAAGAGAAAACAAATAAGGAAAAGAGAAAATTGAATTCTAGAGAGTATAAACAACCTTTATACTAGAAACAGGCATTGGGGTTTGTAGGAGAAAATGGAGGTCTGCTAAAGCTGACTAGATCTCTATGCACATTGCTAAGAAGTAAATACATGAGATATTAATTCAGTTAGGAATTCTGCATTTAGTTTTACTATATGACATTATTTGTAATCACAGATCTCCAAATACTGAAAGTAAACATTCTTTAATACAATCAGAAGATTCAATATACTGTGCAGAAGATACTTTAAAGGGGTAAGTGTATGCCCGGCCAGTGTGGCTCAGTGATTGAGCGTTGACCCATGCACCAAGAGGTTGCAGGTTCCATTCCTGGTCAGGGCACATGCCCAGGTTGTGGGCCAAATCCCCAGTGGGGGGCATGCAGGAGGCGGCCAATCAATGTTCTCTCTCATCGATATTTCTATCTCTCCCTCTCTCTTCTTTTCTCTCTCTCAAATCAATAAAAAAGAAAAAAAAAAAGAAAAAAGGGGGGAGGTAAGTGTAAGAAAGAAAGGGAAACATCTGGTGTCCCTAAAACAGTCTTTGGGGGCAAGAAAATCCCCGTTCCTAAACTGATGGTGGCGGAGAAACGATACTTGGCAAGGATGACTGGGGAGGCTTGTTGATACGTGTGGCTCCTTCTCAATATGCTCACTGGATTCACTTGAGTCAGAATCGCTTGGGAACCTGAACATGTGTAGAAGAGAGTCTGAAGATACCTCACTTCATATCCTTCATTTCATTTTCCAAGTGCTGCGTAGAAAGCAGAAGCAACAGCTGAGTAACTTACTCTTTCAAAGCAGCAGTCTGAAAGAATCATCCACTTTTCCAGGAAAAAATGAGAAGTCCCTCTTTATTTTCCCTTCATTTTCCAGAGACAGGAAGAAGATAGATATTGGGGATAGCAGACAGGTGCATTTTGACCTTTTATGGTATTTTTTGGGAAATTGTTTATTTGCCTGTTTTTAGGGAGAGAGAAGTATGTATGAAGAAGATATAGAGCCAAAAAATATATCTCCATTGGGGGGGGGGGGGAAATGTCAGGGATATAGCTGGTGTCTGAAGTTGACCGTGTCCAGTCTGTCCTTGCTGTGACCTGGGCCACTGGTCTTCCCAGTCTGAATTTCCCCACAGACTATGACACAGGAGTCATCTGAAATGTCAGGTTGTCGTTTTCTTTTTACAATCTGTTAGAGTCCTTGTGCTGTCACATACGCTTCAGGTAAATGAGAATTCCAGATGCTGAATGTCTTCAGGTAATGAGACGTTTCCCAGAATTCACATTCTTCCTACCTTGACCCTGCTAAGGTAGCTATCCAGGGAGGGTAAGAGGAAGATGTGGCTTTTAATTCAGTTATATGTAGACATGTTAAAGGGTTGTAAATATTGTTTCTTGTTTGCAAAAATAATAGTCAAGTTTATGCAAGCTGACAGTGAGATGGAAAACAGATTTGCTGATTTTTGTCCACTTCTATGAAATTCATTTTTAAAAAGCGGTTTTCTTCTGAGACAATTGTATAACATGTATAGATTAGGGACTTTTCTTCAGTCTTTATTTGAATGAGTGACAAGACAGGTGGATCACACACACACACACACACACACACACACACACACACACACCAGAAGTGATATATTTCAACTTTCAAAAGGATTCTTGATTAGTTCTACATAAAAATTGAGAAAATGGTTTAAATCATACATTCAGTGCATCTAATTAGTTAAATATCCTACAATTATAGCAATAGAAATGAAATGTTCTCTTGGGAGAGAGAAAAAACAAACGAAGTAAAGTTCTAAGAGATCTGTCATGAGTCTAAAGTACTTTAAGGTATTTTGTTAATCATACATGTGTTTTCAAACATTTTTTATGCCCATTGTCAAATAAAATCTTATGCGAAATGTAATTAAAGTTATAACAGGAATTTCATTTGTAGTCTCTTATTTTCTAAGTTCAATGTCAGAATAATTAATTATTTTAGATAAACTGTGGTATCAGTAAGAATGATTTAATGTGCACAGCCCCATGGTTATAAATTATAGTTTCAGAATGTTGTTAGTCCCAGTATATAATTAATTTTATTTTGGTTGAATAACATTAGAAAAATACAGATTTATCCAACTTTTTTGAATAAAAAACATTAAAATATGATACCTTGCAATCTCAGGGTATTCTTTAAACAACGTGACCCAATATTCCAGCACCTGAGATTGCATAACTTGAATCTTACTCATCAAGAGATATCAGAAAGAACCATATTGAAAACACTCTCTAAAATAATTGAGCAGTATCCTTCAAGCTATTAATGTTATAAAATACAAAGGAAAGCTAAGAAATTCCTCCAGATTACAGGAGATTAAAAAACTGTTTATAAATGCAATATGTGATCCTAAGTGAGATCTTGTACTGTAGGAAAACGTGTAAGTGCTATAAAATATATTATGATAATTAGTAAAGTGGCAAGATGGACTGTGAGTTAGACAATAGCATTTTATCAAAGTTAACTTTTCTTAATTTGTAACAATACTGTGGTTATAAAAAGTGTGCTCTTGTTTTTAGTTTTCTTTACTCTTCTTCTTACATTATAGTTTTCATATGCATTCATCTAAACACAGAAAATTACATAAAAAATAGTATCATTTTTCCTTTCATCTATCATACATATTTTAAATGACATAAAAGGAAAAAAATGTCCTTTATACTTTTCTTTGTATCTTCTATATTTGTTGCCCTTTCTTCATTCTTAGAGTTCAAAGTTTACTTCTGATATCATTTTCCTTCAGCTTGAAGAATGTCCATTAACATTTGTTTTAAGCAGGTCTGTTTACAACTTCTCAGTTTTACTTCATCTAAGAGTCTTTATTTCACCTGTATTCTTAGAAAATATTTTGATGGATAAAGAATTTTGCATTGTCAGTTTCTATTATTTTATTCTTTCAGCATTCTAAAGCTATTGTTCCATAGTCTTATAGCCTCTACAGATTGGTTTAAAAAAAGCCATTATGTCAGTAACATTGCATTTTTTTATATGTAATGAATTAAGATATTTTATCATTACCTTTGATTTTCAGTGGTTTAATTATGATATGTCTGGATATGGTGTTGTTTGAATTTATCCTATTTTGACTTAAATATCTTCCATCAAATTTGGAAAGTTTTTATAATAATTTTTTTTCTTCATCAATCTCTTTTTTCTCTCCTTCTGGAATTCCAATATCATGAATGATAATCCTTTTGTTATTGAACCCGTCCCACAGTCCCAAGCCTTAATTTTTTTTTGGGGGGGGGGTAGTATTTTACCTATGTTGAATTGAATAATTTCTACTGGTCTCTCTTCAAACTCAATGACTTTTTCCTATGTCATCACCATTCTGTTACTGAGCCAGCCCATTTAATGAATTTTCTATTTCAGCTGATGTATTTTCTTTTTTTAATTTAAATTTTATTTTTCAATTACAGTTTACATTCAATATTATTTTGTATTAGTTTCAGGTGTACGGCGTAGTGGTTAGACAATCATATACTCTACAAAGAATTTCCCCTGATATTTCCAGTACCCACCTGGCACCATACATACTTATTACAATATTATTGACTATATTTCATAGACTGTACTTTATTTACATGCCTGTGACTGTTTTGTAACTACAAATTTGTACTTCTGAATTCCTTCACTTTTTTCACCCAGTCCCCTAACTGCCCTCGCCTCTGGCAACCATCAGCCTGTTCTCTGTATCTGTGAGTCTGTTTCCATTTTGTTTATCTGTTTATATTGTTCTTTAGAGTCCACATATAAGTGAAATAATATGGTATTTTTTTTCTCTGATTGATTTATTTCACTTAGCATAATAACGTCTAGGCTCATCCATGCTATCACAAATGGTAAGATTTCATTCTTTTTTTTTTAATCCTCACCCGAGGATATTTTTCCATTTATCTTCAGATAGAGTGGGAGGGAGGGAGAGAGAGGGGGAGAGGGAGAGAGAGAGAAACATCGATGTGAGAGAGACACATCGACTAGCTGCCTCCCACACGACCCTGACCAGGGCTGGGGACGAACTGCAACTGAGGTCCGTGCCCTTGACCAGAATTGAACCTGCGATTCTTTGGTCTGTGGGCCGACGCTCTAAGTGCTGAGCCAAACCGGCCAGGGCAAGATTTCATCCTTTTTTATTGTTGAATAATATTCCATTGTATATATGTAGCACAGCTTTTTTATCCACTTGTCTATTGAAAGGCACTTGGGTTGCTTCCATATCTTGGCTATTGTAAATAACATGGCAATAATGAACACATTTATATATTCTTTCAACTCGGTGTTTTGGGTTTCTTTGGATATACATCCAGAAGTAGGATCATTGAATCATAAGCAGTTCTATGTTTAATTTTTTGAAGACCCTCCATACTGCCTTCCATAGTGGCTGCACCAATCTACATTCTTACCCACAGTGCACGAGGGTTCCCTTTTCTCCACATCCTCACCAGCATTTGTTTGTTGATTTATTGATGGTGGCCATTCTGGCAGGTGTTTGGTGATGCCTTCTTATAGTTTTAATTTGCATCTCTCTGATGATTGGTAACATTGAGCATTTTTTTATACATCTATTAACATCTATATGTCTTCTTTGGAGACGTGTCTATTGAGGTCCTCTGTAAAATTTCCAATTATTTCTTTTTAAAGTTTCTATTCATCTGCCAAGAACTACAATCTCTTCATCCATTTTAAGCATGTATTGTGTTTATACTTTCCTCATGGAACTTGGTTATAAGACTTGCTTGTGGACTTTCAATAGTTTAAATATTTTACTCCACTGTCTTCTTGCTTGCATGGTTTCTAATAAGAAGCTAGGTGTAATTCTTATCTTTATTCCACTGTAGATACCATGCTTTTCTTCCTCTAGCTTCTTTCAGGAATTTATAAATATATGTATATATTTTATTTTCTGTATTTCAAGATGATATACCTAGGTGTAGATTTTTTATTTATCTTGATGTTTCTCTGAGCTTCCTGGTTCTATGGTTTGTCTTACATTAATTTGAGGGAATTCTCAGTTATATTGTTTCCAGTATTTTTTTTTTTTCCTGTTCCTTTCTTTTTTCTCCTTCTGATATTCTTATTATGCATAAGTTACACCTTTTGTAGTTTTTCTACAGTTCTTGGATATTCTGTTCTGTTTTTTTTTCAACCTTTCTTCTTTTATTTCTTCAGTTTTTGATATATCCACTAACTCAGAGATTATTTCCTCAGTTGTGTCCAGTCCACATATAAGCCATCATAGGCGTTCTTTGTTTGTTACAGAGCTTTTTTATCTCTAGCATTTTTTCCCTTAGGATTTCCATCTCTCTGTTTACATTGCTCTTTTTTTTCACGCTGTCTACTTCATCCATTAGCGCTCTTATAATATTAATCACCATTATTTAAAATTCCTGGTCTGATAATTCTAACATCTCTGCCATATTTGTTTCTGATGCTTGCTCTGTCTCTACGGAAAAAAAAAAAATTATTTTTGCCTTTTGGTATAGCTCGTAATTTTTTTCTTGATAATCAGGCAAGGTTTGCTGGGTCCAAGGAACTGCTGTAAATGAGCTTTTCATGAGTTGAGTGAGAGGAAGTGTTCTATAGTTCTAGGATTAGGTCTCAGTTATTTACTGAGTCTGTGTCTCCAGACTGGGAACTTCACAAAAATTTCTCAGTCGCATCTCCCAATACCCTTACGTGCATAGGATGGCTTGAGTAGGCTAGAGTTGTTTATTTCCTTCCCCCGAGGTTCATTTGGTTAACTAGTGTTCCCTGAGGGGAGTCTTTATTAAGAAAAACAACGTGCTCTGTGTATTTCTATATTTTTTTTAACATATTTTTTCTTTTCCAAACCTTAGATGATTTTTGTTTATTAATTTATTTTTGTTACAGATGTTTCTCCTTTTCCACCCCATTAACACCCTCCTCCCCATCCCCTCCAACCCTGTCCTCGGCTTTGTTGTCTATGTCCATCCGTTATGCATACATGCATATAAGTTCTGTGGTTTATCCCCTCCCTCTTCCCCCCACCCCTTCTGAAGACTGTCAGTCTCTGCCCTACTTCCATGACTCTGGGTCTACTTTGTTCATCAGTTTGTTTAGTTCATTATATTCCACAAATAAGTGAGATCATGTGATATCTGTCTTTCTCTGCTTGGCTTGTTTCACTTAGCATAATACTTTCCAGGTCCCTCCATGTTGTCTCAAAGGATAAGAGATCTTTCTTTCCTAAAGCTGCATAGTACTCCATTGTGTATATGTACCACAGATTTTTTATTCATTCATCTACTGATGGACACTTGGGCTGTTTCCAGATCTTAGCTATTGTAAATAGTGCTGCTATGAACATAGGGGTACATATTTTCTTTCTGATTGGTGTTTCAGGCTTCTTAGGGTATATTCCTAGATGTGGGATCACTGGGTCAAATGGCAGTTCAAGTTTTAATTTTTTGAGGTCACATCATAGTGTTTTCCTTTGTTGCTGCACCAGTTTGCATTCCCACCAGCAGTGTGCTAGGGTCCTTTATTCTCCGCACTCTCACCAGCACTTGTTGTTTGATGATTTGTTGATGGCGGCTATTCTGACAGGTGTGAAGTAATACCTCATTGTTGTTTTAATTTGCATCTCTCTGATGATTATTGATGTTGAGCATTTTTTCATATGTCTCTTGGCTATTTGTATGTTCTTTTTGGAGAGGTGTCTCTTTAGGTCCTCTGCCCATTTTTTAATTGGGTTCTTTGTCTTCCTTTTATTGAGTTGTGTGAGTACTCTATATATTTTGGAAATTAACCCCTTATCTGATGTATCATTGACAATTATGCTCTCCCATACAGTGGGTTGCCTTTCCACTTTGATGGTTGTTTCTTTTGCTGTGCAGAAGCTTTTGAGTTTGATGTAGTCCCATGTGTTCATTTTTTCCTTTGTTTCTGTTGCCTTAGGTGATATATCAGTGAAAATTCTGTTGCGTATGATGTCCGAAATTTTGTAGCCTACATTTTCTTCTAGGATTTTTATGGATTCATGAGCCACATTCAAGTCTTTTATCCATTTATTCTTGTGTACGGTGTAAGTTGATGGTCTAGTTTCATATTTTGCATGTAGCTGTCCAATTTTCCCAGCACCATTTATTAAAGAGGCTGTCTTTACTCCATTGTATGCTCTTGCCCCCTTGTCAGATATTAATTGAGCATAATGTTTTGGGTCCATTTCTGGGTTCTCTGTTCTATTCCATTGATCTATGTGCCTGTTCTTGTGCCAGTACCAGGCTGTTTTGATTACAGTAGCTTGTAGTATAACCTGATATCCAGTATTGTGATCCCACCTACTTTGTCCTTCTTTTTCAAGATTGCTGTAGCTATTTGGGGTCCTTTTGGTTCTATATGACTTCTGAAGCATTTGTTCTAGTTCTGTGAAATATGTCACTGGTATTTTGATGGGGATTGTGTTGAATCTATAGATTGCTTTGGGTAGTATGGACATTTTAATGATGTTAATTCTTCCAATCCATGAACAAGGTATGTGTTTCCACTTTTTTATATCTTCCTCTATTTCTTTTTTCAATGTCCTGTAGTTTTCTGCAAATAGGTCCTTTACTTCTTTGGTTAAGTTTATTCCTAGGTATCTTAATTTTTTTGCCACGATGGTAAATGGGATTGTTTTTTTAGTTTCTCTTTCTGTGAGTTCATCATTGGTGTATAAGAATGCCATCAATTTCTTGACATTAATTTTGTATCCTGCTACTTTGCCAAATTCATTTATTAAGTCTAGTGGATTTTTGATGGAGTCTTTAGGGTTTTCTATGTATAATATCATGTCATCTGCGAATAATGACAGTTTCACTTCCTCCTTTCCAATTGAGATCCCTTTTATTTTTTCTTCATGTCTAATTGCTGTGGCTAAGACTTCCAGTACTATGTTAAATAAGAGTGGCAAAAGTGGGCATCCTTGTCTTGTTCCTGTTCTTAAGGGGAATGCTTTTAGTTTTTGTCCATTGAGTATGATGTTGGCTGTAGGTCTTTCATATATGGCCTTTATTATGTTGAGATATGATCCCTCTATTCCCAAATTGCTGAGCGTTTTTATCAGAAATGGGTGCTGGATTTTGTCAAATACTTTTTCAGCGTCTATTGTTATGATGATATGGTTTTTATCTTTCATTTTGTTTATGTGATGTATCACATTTATTGATTTGCGAATATTGTGCCAGTCTTGCATCCCAGGGATGAATCCCACTTGGTCATGGTGAATAATTTGTTTTGATGTATTGCTGGATCCGATTTGCTAGTATTTTGTTAAAGATTTTGGCAACTATGTTCATCAGGGATATTGGCCTGTAGTTTTCTTTCTTTGTAGTGTCTTTTTCTGGTTTTGGAATTAGAATTATGCTGGCTTCATTAAACAAGTTTGGAAGTCTTCCTTCTTCTTGAATTTTTTAAAATAGTTTGAGGAGAATGGGTGTTAGTTCTTCTTTGAATGTTTGGTAAAACTCCCCCGTGAAGCCGTCAGGGCCTGGGCTTTTGTTTGCTGGGAGAGTCTTGATTAGATCTTCAATTTCCCTCATTGTTATTGGTCTGTTCAAGTTTTCTATCTCTTCCTGGTCCAGTTTTGGGAGACTATGTGTTTCTAGAAATTTGTCCATTTTGCTTTGATTGTCCAATTTGTTGGTGTATAATTGTTCATAGTATTTGTTAATGATCCTTTGTATATCTGTGGTGTCAGTTATTATTTCTCCTCTTTCATTTCTGATTTTGTGTATTTGGGTTCTCTCTCTCTGTTTCTTGGTGAGTCTAGCTAAGTGTCCATCAATCTTGTTTACCTTTTCAAAAAACCAGCTCTTTGTTTCATTGATCCTTTGAATTATTTTTTTGGTCTCCATGTCGTTTATTTCTGCTCTGATCTTTACTAGTTCCTTCCCTCTACTTGCTCTGGGGTTTTCCTTTTGTTTGCTTTCTAGTTCTTTAAGTTGTGAGGTTAGGTAGTCAATTAGAAATTTTTCTTGTTTCTTGACGTGGGCCTGTAGTGCTATGAACTTCCCTCTCAGAACTGCTTTCACTGCATCCCACAGATTCTGTGTTCATTTTCACTGGTTTCCAGGAAGTTCTTAATTTCCTCCTTGATCTCCATGGTAACCCATTCATTGTTCAATAGCCTCCATGTGTTCAAATGTCTTTGCATGCTCTTGTTGCAATTGATTTCTAGCTTCATGCCATTGTGATCTGAGAAGATGCTTGATATGATTTCAATCTTCTTGAACTTGTAGAGACTTAGTTTGTGCCCTAACATGTGGTCTATCTTTGAGAATGTCCCATGTGCACTTGAGAAGAATGTGAATTCTTCAGTTTTGGGGTGTAGTTCTCTGTAGATATCTATTAAGTCCATTTGATCTAGTGCTTCATTTAGAGTCTCTGTTTCCTTGTTAATTTTTTGTCTAGATGATCTATCCAGTGATGTCTGTGGGGTGTTGAAGTCTCCTGCTATGATTGTATTGCTGTCGATTTCTCCTTTGAAGTCCTCCAGAAGATTTTTAATATATTTTGATGCTCCTATATTGGGTGCATATATGTTTACCAAGTTTGTATCTTCCTGTTGGATAGACCCTTTCAATATTATGTAGTGGCCTTCTTAGTCTCTAGTTATGGCCTTCAATTTGAAATCTAATTTATCAGATATGAGTATTGCTACCCTGCTTTTTTTTCCTTTCCATTTGCTTGGAATATTTTTTTCCATCCCTTCACTTTCAACCTATTTGAGTCTTTTGTTGTGAGGTGGGTCTCTTGTAAACAACATATATGTGAATCATGCTTTCTTATCCAGTCAGCTACTCTGTGCCTTTTTATTGGAGCATTCAATCCATTTACATTTAAGGTGATTATTGATATGTACTTATTTATTGCCATTTTTGTTCAGTGTGGTTCTATTTTCCTTCCTATTTCTTCTACTAATTACAGAAATCCTTTTAACATTTCTTGCAGTGATGGTTTGGTGCTAATATATTCCCTTAGCCTTGTTTTGTCTGGGAAGCTCTTTATTTGACCTTCTATTTTGAATGATAGCCTTGCTGGGTAGAGTAGTCTTGGGTTCAGATCCTTGTTTTTCATGATCTTGATTACTTCATGCCATTCCCTTCTGGCCTGTAGTGTTTCTGTTTAGAAGTCAGCTGACAGCCTTATGGGGGTTCCTTTGTAGGTAACGTGTTGCTTATCTCTTGCAGCCTTTAGGATTCTCTCTTTGTCTTTAATTTTTGGCATTTTACTTATTATGTGTCTTGGTGTGAGCCTGTTTGGGTTCTTCTTACTTGGTGCTCTCTGTGCTTCTTGAGCTTGAATTCCTTCTTCCTTCACCAGGTTAGGAAAATTTTCTGCCACTATTTCTTCAAATATATTCTCTAACCTTTTCTCATTTTCTTCTTCTTCGGGGATTCCTATGATGCGAATGTTATTACGTTTCCAGTTGTCCCAGAGTTCTCTTAAGCTATCTTCCTGTTTTTTCATTGTTTTTTTCCTTTTGGTTTTCTGATTGATTGATTTTTTGTACTCTGTCTTCTAATTCACTGATCCGGTCCTCCGCTTCCTCTACTCTGCTGGCCAGTCCTTCCAATGTGTCCTTTATTTCTGCTATGTCATTCTTCATTTCCACTTGGTTGGTTTTCAGTGTTTCTATATCTTTACTCATGTTGTTGATGTCCTTACTCATGCTGTTTAGCTTCCTCAAGATCATGGCTCTGAACTCTACCTCTGATAATTTGCTTAACTGCATTTCATTTATCTCATCTTTGGTAGAGTTCTTTTGTTCTTTCATTTGGGATTTCTTTGTTTCACCATTTTGGCTATCTCAGTGGGTTTTGGAGCCTGCCAAATTTTCCCTGTGGGTATTGGTGTTCTGCTATTTGTGGCTCCCTCTACTGGGTTTGGATGAGCATGGAGGGCCCTCCTTAAACACCACTGTCAAGTCTCACTTTCCTAGGTAGATTTGCAAGCTCAGGAAAGATTCAGTTATCCTCTAGCTTTTTGCCTGGCAGCTACTAGCCTCCGTTACTTGAAAAGCCTTGGGTTCTCAGTTGAATGAGAAACTCCCTCTGGTGTTTAGTGTAAGAGGATTTCCTGAGGGTGAGGCTAATGCTGGTTGTTAATGAGCCTCACTTTGCATTTCTTTGCTCACCTGGTTTGGGTCGAATCTCTGAGAGAGGGACTGCCACAGCTTCGGGAAGGAGCAAGCTGGCCACCGTTGTGTGTGACCGGGAAGGAGTAAGCTTACCATTGTCCTTTGTGGCCATGACTCAGCACAAACTCTGAGTGCCCTCCAAATCCCGGGTGTCCCCACAGAGTTCCAGTCCAGTCCGTCCTCCCTCTGCCGGAACCCCAGGTGAGTCGCTGTAGCTATTTAGTGCTCTGTCCTTGCCCTCTGTGCTGTCGAGCAGCTTGGGATCTTAATCTGAGGGCACTCTGCTCACAGCTTAGGCTGCTGCTGTCCGTGGTCTCCCAGCCCGCCCCCCTATCGTGCCTCCGCAGATCCTACCAGGCTCATTCAGTGTCCCTGGTTGTATGGTCCTCTCCTACTGCTTTTCTGTTGCTTTTTTTCTGATGATTTGTCTTTATTTTAGTTGTAATTCCCGTTTGGTCCTGGGAGATCATCTGTGCAGCTTCCATTCACTCCACCGCCATTTTCTGTCTCCAACACCATTTATTAAAGAGGCTGTCTTGACTCCACTGTATGCTCTTGCCACCTTTGTCAAATATTAATTGAGCATATTGTCTTGGTTCAATTTCTGGGTTCTCTATTCTGTTCCATTGATCTATGTGCCTGTTCTTGTGCCAATACCAGGCTGTTTTGATTACAGTCGCTTTGTAGTATAACCTGATGTCTGGTAATGTGTTCACTCCTACTTTGCTCTTCTTTTTCAAGATTGCTGTGGCTATTCGGGGCCTTTTTTGATTCCATATAATCGCAAATCAATAAATGTGATACACCACTTAAACAAAATGAAAGATAAAAACCATATCATCATATCAATAGATGCTGAAAAAGCATTCGAGAAAATCCAGCACCCATTTCTGATAAAAACGCTCAGCAATGTGGGAACAGAGGGATCATATCTCAACATAATATAGGCCATATATTAAAAACCTATAGCCAACATCATACTCAATGGGCAAAAACTAAAAACATTTCCCTTAAGAACGAGTACAGGACAGGGATGTCAACTTTCGCCACTCATATTTAACATAATACTAGAAATCTTAGCCACAGCAATTAGACATGAAGAAAAAATAAAAGGGATCCAAATTGGAAAGGAGGAAGTGAAACTGTCATTATTTGCAGATGACATGATATTGTACATAGAAAACCATAAAGACTCCATCAAAAATCTACTAGACTTAATAAATGAATTTGGCAAAGTAGCAGGATACAAAATTAATGTCAAGAAATCGATGGCATTCTTTTTTTTTTTTTTACCTTATTGTCTACCATTACCATCATCTAAGTCTCAGTTTATAACACTGCACAGAGAAAGTATAAGCAATCAAATAGGAATTCCCACATCTTCCCACATGTCTACCTGGCTATGTACACACTCTCTGCTTGTAATATTGTTACAACCAATGAAGCATCCCTGTACCTACCCAGGTCAACCCCTCCACTTGGGCTCTGAATCCCACCCCTTCTCATCAATTATTTCATATATCAGTTTTCCTAGACATTACAATAAACCCTGATTTTGCAGACCTCAATTTAATGAACTTCGGATTTAATGGACAAAAATTCTGGTCTGTATGTCATATGTAAAAATTAATACCCTGTTAATTTTAAAATGCTTTAAAAAAATTTTTTTCTTTATTGATTCTAGAGAGAGAGGAAGGGAGAGAGAGCTACAAACATCCATGAGAAAGAACATCAATTGGCTGCCTCCTGCCTGGGGATTTTGCCCACAACCTGGGCATGTGCCCTGACCGGGAATCGAACTGGTGACCTCTTGGTGCATGGGTTGACGCTCAGCCACTGAGCCACACAGACTAGGCTTTAAAACGTTTTTAAGCAAGATTTGCTTATAATTAAATTAACAGGTTATTTTTGTTATTAATTCACTGTTTTTTTATTTTTTTAAATATGTTGTTATTGATTTTTTTATTAATTTATTTTTGTTACAGATGTTTCTCCTTTTTTCCCCATTGACACCCTCCTCCCCGACCCTCCACCCCTTCCTCAGCTTTGTTGTCCATGTTCATCAGTTATGCATACATGTGTATAAGTTCAGTGGTTTATCTCTTCCCTCTCCCCCCACCCCCTCTTCTGAGGGTTGTCAGTCTGTACCCTACTTCCACATCTCTGGATCTACCCTGTTCCCCAGACTGTTATGTTTATTATATTCCACAAATGAGTGAGATCATGTGATATTTGTCTTTCTCTCCTTGGCTCGATGGCATTCTTATACACCAACAATGAACTCACAGGAAGAGAAACTAAAAAAAACAATCCCATTTACCATTGTGGCAAAAAAATTAAGATACCTAGGAATAAACTTAACCAAAGAAGTAAAGGATCTCTTCACAGAAAACTACAGGTCATTGAAAAAAGAAATAGAGGAAGATATTAAAAAGTGGAAGCATATACCTTGTTCATGGATTGGAAGAATTAACATCATTGAAATGTCCATACTACCCAAAGCTTTATAGAGATTTAATGCAATCCCCATCAAAATACCAATGATATACTTCACAGAACTAGAACAAATACTCCAAAAATGCTCTGTGTATTTCAAAATGATTCCTTTACCCCTCCCTCTGCCCAAAGCCCAAGGGGATTTTTCTCTAATATTTACTGTAGGAATCTGGTTGAGATTCTGGAAGTAAATCTCATAATATTGTGGATCCCCTCCCCACCATGACTGGGACCCCTGGACTTTATAAGTCTCAGAGTTCCACACTGAGCCTCTGTCAATTTATCAATTACAGTTGAGAATTTCTTACCGAGCGCTGGTTCTCATAGTGGTTTTCCCTTATGAATCTCTGCTCCTCTAAGTCACAATCTCCTGTATTCTTCTATATGACTCTCTAATATTAGAGACAATGGTTTGCCCTGTGTTCTTTTCTCTCCTAGGGTTGTCATCATTGACTATTTTTACCCTTGAGAATTGGTCACATTTATAGGTCATTTTGTCCTAGGTCTTTTTATATCAAGTAATTTTGGATTGTATCCTGGACACATGCACAGATTACTTTGTTATGAGAATCTGGAGCCTATATAATCCTCTGGAGAATGTCGATTTATTACTGGTGCTATAGTTGTTTTACTAGGCACTTGATCTGCTTAGGTTCAGCTTCAAGTTCTTTCTTGCCTTCTGCCAGCAGTGTTTCCTTTGCCAGCTTAGTTTTGTGCTTATATCTAATCCAGCTATGCCACCCACAGTTTTCTGGGAGTTGGCAGTAGCTCTCAAAGTCTTTCCCATGCTTTTGTGGGCCTGTTCCACACATGCACAGATGGGGGTGAGTCTTATACTGGTGTTGATTTACATACATAATTATGGCATTTGTTTACCAGTTCTGTCCTCTCCAAGACTTCACCTATACTTTCTAGCTAACAAACCCTCTTTCCCAGTCCTATGACCTGATAGACTTCTTTCACAGGGTTAGCCCCATGAGCTATTATTTTTAACTGACTGTGTGTCACCTTCAGGGAAAGCTGTGAAAGACAAAACATTGGAAATTTCACAACATACACTCTTTGAACAACGGTGATTCCTTTTTGGGGTTCATCTGGCCATAGATACAGATTTGGCTTTGGGATTTTGTATACCCCTGCTTCTACCTCCAATACTGCAGCAGCCATACATCTCTGCAATGGCTCAACCCTGCAGCAGGGATAGAAAAGGAAAAAAGAAAGAAAAAGAAGATGAAGAATTCACCCTGAACTCTACTTTTTCTAGCCCTATGGCCAGAAAGAGAAGGTTTGCCTCAAAGTTTTTGCTGCTTGCATCTACTACAGTTCCAAAACTCTAGCTACTAGAAATAGAGGTTTAAAAAAAAAATCTCAGGAAATGAACCGGTGTTCATTGTTCCTCAAGTTTTGACCTGCTCTTTTGTCTGCCAGTTATTGTTTATTTTTTCAGAGTCATGAGGTAGTAGGCTTTTTGTATTCTGTTCAGCATTTATAGTAACCATTGGCTACTAGAGATAGGCTTTTGTGGTCCATGGCACTTAAAGTCCTCTTTCTTTTTGGGAAATATGCTGAAATATTAGATGATAAAAGGGCATATTGTATACAACCTATGTTTAAATGTCCAGAGAAAGTAATTAACATACACAGATCTAAATGTGAGTGTAGTTATAGAAAGAATGTTAAAGTGTAGCAAAATATTAAAAAGCAGTGAAGCTGATTAAAGTGTATAGAAGTCTCTCTAATATTCATGTAACTTTTCATTAAATGTTCAATTGTTTTTTAAAAATGAAAATAACTAAAATTTCTGTAATTTAAGACTATTCTCTTAAAAATTGCTCAATATATGACATTTACCAACACTGTTTGAAAGATCTTGGCATCTTCTTTATAACTTATACTTTCCTGTGCAACATGGAATAACACAATAAATCTCCTTTTTTTTTTTTTTTTTTTTTTTATGAGAGAATATGTTCCTGGAGCAATAGTTCTTCCTATTGCTTTTTTACCATCAATTCAGAAGTCAATGTTCTGTTGCAAATTAATATGACGGAGTCCTAAAACCTGACAAACACTTTAGGGCAGCTTTGCTATGTATGTGTCAAGTGTTTTTGAAATTATTATATTTTCATTGTATTCACTTGCATAAACTGTATCAAAACAAACAAAATAGAAATGAACATAATGACTCTATTCCAGCTAAACTCTGAAATCCTGCTGAATTATAGAAAAGTCACAAAATTTTATTCTTTGAATAAATTCATTCATTATTCCAGGTGTTGATTTTTGAATCAGACAATGATGAGAGCTACACTGTTTTGGTATCATTTTCTCATAAAAATACTTGTTTTAATGTCAGTGGCATAGGAGTTGGAAGGTATTTTTTTCTTCCAGAAGGTCAATGCGTCTTCCTTTCCTTAAAACAAGCAAACTGTTATATCATAGGGTCTATAGAAGATTTTTTAAAGCAATATTTTCTCTGAAAATTATTGAGTAATTTTTTTAGTGTAAAATTTTAAAATTTATATATTATTCTATTATGTTTGAATGAATTTAGGTAGGAGTACTTGGCAATATATTCTTTAATTTAGTGTCTCTTATTGACAGTTGTTACACATTTGGTTGATGGCGGTACATGTGAATTAGTCCAATATAGCTCTTGTGTTTACGGAATACAAGTCTAATGGAGAAAACACACACCAACAATTAATAAACAGATAAACAAGATGATTTCAAATGGTGATAAATGGGATGTTGTGATAAGACGTACATGAATAAGACCAAAGAATAAGAATGTTTCAGGGAAAGGAAATTCCTGAAGCTATAAGAAAAAACTCTTTAGTATGCTTGAGGAACTGAAGAAAGGTCAGTGAGGTGAGAGATTAATGAATGACAGGGAGAGTGGGAAGAGTGTCCAAGAGTAGACTGGAAAAATCATGTAGGATTCTGAAAACTATGATAAAGGACTGAGGTTTTATTCTAAATGGTAAATTATATGTATATAATATATATAATGTATATAAATAATTTGAGATTTAAAATAAGAAATACACATTTCTCTGATTGTCAAGTGAGTAATGGATTAGCTAGAACAAGAAAGAAAGCAGGAAAACTAGTTGGGAAGCTTTTGCTTCAGTCAAGAAGAGATTTAATTTGCACAAAGTTGGAGGCTATGGAGATAAACTTGGGACGTTTTTGAGATAGGATCAGCAAAAGATGATATTAGATGTTAGATTTTAAGAGGACAAGAGGCATTATTTCCAGGTTTTTGGCTTAAGTGATTTGTTGGATAATTATTTAACTAATTGGAATGATGAAGAATGGGGAGAATCATTGGGAAAAAGAATAGTATTGGGGATTTGATTTTGTTCATCTTAAGTATTTCAGAGGAATTGGGAGAGGTGATATTTAGGTCACATATATACATATTAATGTTTGAAAAGAGAAGGGAATTTGATCATTTTTCTTCCAGAGAAGTGGCTGAAGGAATAACTTAGGGTTTAAAGAGACAGAGGTATATTTTGAACAACAATTGTGAAAATTGTATTAGTCAATGAGCATGAAATAAAAGATCAAAAGAGAAATTTTGAGGTCTCAAATGAAATCATATATCATGAATTTACAATGAATATCCTAGTATATATTTAAAATGTATAGCCCTAGAGGATTTTTTGAAGTGTCGTATTAGCCATAGATTCCTCATCATTTTATTTAGAGCTGTAGACAACATTGTCCTTGATTAATTAAGACATGGGTGCTTTATGTACACACGGTAGGGGAGAGTGGCCAGCCATGAGTAAGTCATTGGTAGACAGAGTCCCCCACAGTTACTTGTGGATGAGAGAATAAAATGACAGGCCAATTCAGATCGCTCCATTACCCGTACACTTGTGCTTACGCCTGAACCCAGAGCTCTGGTAAAAGGCTGCCTTAAAGCTGTCTGCCCCTTTCTATTCCTATAATATGTAGGAAAACTTGTGTTTTTCATCCCTTTTCTTTCTCTTTAATTTCAGACTTAAATATTCGATTTCCTTAAAAATCTTATCAATTCTTGCTGTGGAGTGCTCCACAGAAAGAGATGAATCCAAGTAGCTTCTGTTCTATTAAAAGCTTGTGACCATGTTCTGTAGGGTTATACCACAGGAGAAATCCTTCCAGTTCTCTATATTACTCAGGCCTAGATTTGATATATTATAGCATTTCTATTCATTTTTATCATATCTTATTTTCCTGATAACCTTCCCCTCTCATTTGCCCAAGCTATTCTTATTTCTTACATGAAGTCACATGAAATTCAGCTTATAATGCCTGAAATAGTCTTTGGTGAAATCTTAGTCTTCACTTGCCAATGACAAGCACATTTAGTATAATCTCTTAGCTGATCAGACGGAAGGACATCAATAAGGATTTCCCAGCATTTCTTATTATTTTCACCCTGTGTATCAAACTCAGAAGACACTTCTCAGTTCCTGGGATCCAGGCTCTTGTGTGGGAGTCATGACATATGGCTCTCTGAGACCTTGTCTCATCAATTATTGAATCTCTCTGGGGCTTAAACATACCCATATTTCTAGAACCATTACTAAAAGCAATTGCATATGATCATATCTTTCTTTTCTTTTTTTCCTTTCTTGTCTAGCTAGTCTTTGTTTTAGAAAGGTTTACTTGCTACAAATCATTTTGAATTCTTATATGTAGCCTAAGGACAGCATATTTAGTTAATGCTAAATATGTAGTTTTTAGAGTGAAAAAAATTATTTACTTACCTTGGGAATCAATTTCTGGCAATAGGATCAAATTCATTCAAAAGTTATTTGTCGCCCTGGCCAGTTTGGCTCAGCGGTTAGAGTGTCGGCCTGCGGTTCAGAGAGACCTGGGTTCAGTTCCCGCTAAGGGCATGTACCTTGGTTGCAGTTTGTCCCCGGTCCTGGTTGGTTGTGCGGGTGGCAGCCACTCAATGTGTCCCTTTCACATGGATGTTTCTCTCTCTCTTCCTCTCTCTCCCTCCCACTCTATCTGAACAAAAAATGAAAAAAATGTCCTCGGGTGAGGATTTAAAAAAAAAAAAAGTTATTTGTCGTACTCCCTAGTGAGTGTAACTGGAAAATCTCTATGAAGAAACCACACCTTATAGTCACAACATAATGTTCAGTAATATCTATTTAGTGATAGTTAAATTTTAATGTATTCAGGGTACCCAACCATATTGTTAAAGAACCCCATAAAAAGATATTTTAAAAAGTATTTTTGCTGATTATTGACAAACCATAATGAAATCAGATTTTATCTTATGTATTCCTATATCTGACTGAATGCTTACAAATCCTTCTATATCCCAGGAAATTATTTACTGGGTATTCTGCATATGACACTGATCCTGGGCTTTGCTATGGATGTGGTCAACCAAGAATACCTGAGCAGGGTAATATGAATTGCTGCCCAATTTTGATAACTTTATTCCAAATGGTCATGGGCCACACCCTCCTAAAAAATTTATGCCATTGGTGTCTTTTGCAGAGTAAAACTCCACACACTTGAAATTTCAATGAGAATGTTATCATCTTCTGGTCCTGGGCTTAGGAGTCACTTGCATGAAAAATTATAATGAGTCTAGGGTGGGAAAAGGAGAAACATCTATAACAAAAAATAATACAAATTGCAAAAAGAAAAAAAAAGAATTATGATGATATTCTGTTGCCAAATATCTAATTTGGTGTGTGTGTGTGTGTGTAGGAGGGGTGTTAACAAGGCTTTGCCTTATGTGTTAAGCAGTGTACACACTAAAAAATGACTTTTAAATTTTAGAATAATAAGTTTTCTCAGATAAAGATGTATAAATTTTTTTCTTTCGGAGTCCTGCAAGTGAGGCAAGTTTGGGGACTGGGCTCCAAGAGAGGACTATGTTAGAAACAAATGAAGGGAATTGAGGATGACTGTGTAAACACTGAAAGTATGTTGGGATAATTTTGGTCATGGTTGTTTGCTTAAAATGTAGAATTATAACAGTTACCATTCCTCTTTGATCCTCTTGACCTTGAGAATCTTCTGGTCTGTACACTTCCCATGGAGTCAACATTGGTTGCCATTCAAATACTGTACTGATTTGGTAGACCAGCCGTTTGTTTAAGGTTGTAGGGTTGTATATAAACATCTGATATGAAAACAAGATTGATTCCTCGGGGAAGCTGAAAGTAATGAAAGAGGGTGTAAATTTGCATCATTTCAGTAAATAGTGGTGAAATGCAGGGGAGTTGAATACTAATGATCTTGAATGGACCTAGGAGGAATAAGTCTTCCATTTATTTGCATAGACACCTGGTAGTGATGTGCTTAGATTAGATAAGATCTCCAAGAGGGATCCTTTTTCACATAACTAGTTCTGTTCACATATGTCTTTAGAGCAGCGGTTCTCAACCTGTGGGCGGGACCCCTTTGGGGGTCGAACGACCCTTTCACAGGGGTCGCCTAAGACCAGCAGAAAACACATATTTCCGATGGTCTTAGGAACCAAGACACTGCTCCTCTATCCATCTCCAGGCAGGTCCACGAATGTACAGATACGCCCACAAACAACTCGAAGAACTGTATTAAAGGGTTTCGGCATTAGGAAGGTTGAGAACCACTGCTTTAGAGTGTGGCCTCAGATCCTTCTGATACAGAGCAGTGACTGGTTTATACATGTCTTCAGAGGTTCAGGCAAGGAGAAGCCATAAGATCACTACATAAAGCTATACTTTTGTTATACCTTACTAAACCTGACCTTAAAAACCAAGTCTTGTTATATTAAACACACATAAAAAATAAATTTTCAAAATTATAGAAACCGTGTTTTGGTAAAAGATAATAGAAAGTTTCATACTAATTCTACTGTAGTAAGCAGATGAACAGTTGTCCTCTTGTCATATGCACCAGACACCAAAATGTACCAACAAAATGACTCTGGATGAACACAATCGACATATTCTATCTAGCTATTGAGAGGCAACGCAAAGTGATAGTTAATGATAACTGGTTCCAAACCACCCAGCTTTGGGTTCTGGCTCTGTCACATATCAGCTGTGTGATCTTGGAAATAGTATTTCATCTCTTTGGACATCAATTTTCTCATTTTAAATTGGAAATAATATTAATACCTACCATAGGGTTGTTGTTAAAATCAATACATATAAATATTATTTA
The DNA here is from genome assembly GCA_030848825.1 of Tadarida brasiliensis. NCBI lineage: Eukaryota > Metazoa > Chordata > Mammalia > Chiroptera > Molossidae > Tadarida > Tadarida brasiliensis. The sequence goes on along the minus strand of CM061262.1, from coordinate 41,983,830 downwards.
ATATTTTATTGCACATTGAGTAGTGTCTGAGGGAGAGCAAGCACAGAGGAAGAACAAGCACAGAGGATTCCTTCACTATCATTATGCTGATGAGAAGAGAAGCAAGATGAGCTTGCAGATTTGACAGGACCCTCCTAAAGGTATGACAGCCTAACTCCAGTGGCTTTTACAACAGTTCCCACATGCCTTCCTCCTTGTACTTAACATTTTTTTTTTTTTGCTTTGATTCGTGTCTTATTTGGTTTCTAGTTTGTATCTTGATTTGCTTTTGTTTGATTATCTCAGTCCGGTGTCATTGGTGTCAGAATTTGCCTCTGGTTTCTGTGACTCCTCTCTTGAGTCCTCATCAAGGACTTTCCCTAGATGCATCCATTTCTTCTGCTCAAATTTCTTCACTGGGTCATGTGTTTATTTCAGATGCCTGGGACACCTGGGTCTCAGTTGATCCAATCGGCAGAGCATTAATGAGAATAGGTGAAGACCAGAGATTATTTCCACTTTGAGGCCACAGTGGCCTTGTCAGAGCTGGAGCTCCTTATTTTCTTTCTTAAGAGCACAAGGGTTCAGTTAAAGGGGTTGTTCATTTAATGAACTTGTACTAAGGGGGACCTTTGGCCCCAGAAGTGCATATGCTCTGCTAGTGGGGATGTGGTCTCAAGCCACTTACTGGATTAATTAAACAGGTGTAGCCCTAGCGTGTAGGTAACATGTGCAGGCAACCTCCATGTCTGCACTTCCCGGATCCCCATTCTGGCTCCTTTGCAGCCTTACTGAGTGATTTTTCACAGGTTACCTAAGACATCATAATTAATCTTAAATCTTAAGTTTCTTTATCTGTAAAATGGGAGATAATCATATTTCCTTCTTGAAGTGATTCTGTGGATGAAATAAACTAGTGCATGAAAAATAGAACAGGGCCTGCCATATGTGCTGTTTGTTATTACTATTAAAGAGAGACTAGATATCATTAGTAAAACTCGGTTGTTAACTTTACTGATTTGTTTCAACATAAATACTGCCCCCTCCTCTCAGGGTTTATGTTGAAAAGATCATGGCAACCCATAGGGCTCACTGGCAGAGCACACACTACCACTCCAGGTGCTGAAGGAAATACTGGGATGATGATACCAGTGCCTGTGAAATGGGGACAGAGAATGATGGCCTCTCGATGCTGCCCCAGCAGAAGGCACCCATCTGCCATGCCCACTCCCCCCCTGTGAGCAATGCCTCAGCTTTACTGCAGACGAGCCACCGCCCCAAAGCTAGGCTCTGGAAGTAACCCAGCCCCCTTAGTGTGTGATATGGAGGTCAGTCCTGCCTGACTCTCCATGGAAGTCCAAGCGTGCTTTTGGTGAACAGAGTTCAAATCTGGGATCAGTCATCTTCTGAGCTACTGGAAGAGGGTGCCACTCCTCCCGGGGGAGTTGACACTACGGGCACTCACACGTGGAGCAGCCTCTTCCTGTGCACGAGGCTGGCACTGCGCCTGCTCCATGCCCCTCCGCCGTGCGGGGTGAGCGCCGCCAGCCTCCACGTGCTTTGTAGCCATTAAAATGTTTGTGAAGCGTGTATAACAATATCGGAACTTTATAGTAGAAAGCCAAATGAAAGAAAACATGACATTTGTTTTACACTATTATTTCTTTTCCCCCACCCCATTTAAAAACTCGCCCACTTCTAAGTGCCTGTTTTCATCACAATACAGATAAGCAAAATGTGAGACCCATGTCACCTCTTTTTATGGCATTTGTCTGAAACTGCATTTTGAATAAAAAATAAGCTCTTTAATGTAAAGTCTTACTCATTTTTCTTCCTGGGCCCCTACTACAATGCCTAACTAGCACATAATAATTATCCAATAAGAGCTCATTGAATGAGTGAATGAACAAAAATCTTTGCCACTAAGGCTTATTTAAAAATTAAGATACACTTTTATTTTTTGAATATTTTGAACATCATTTTTAGAGAAAAGGAGATAACTTCTTTAGTTTCTTGTAGCCCTAGGTCTCAGCCGTCAGCTGGTTCATTTTATAAGCTCACATAAATTAAAGTAAATGACATCTATCTTTCTTTGCACAAGGGGTAGCACTGTTCAGAAACACGGACTTCTTTGTCATTACATCACCAGTCTGCACACAGCAAGCTCCTGAAACCTAATTTGGAAATCGATGTTTCCTCTCCCCAAACATTCTGTTGCCTGTCTATCCCACTCTTTCTTTCTTTTATTTATTTTCTATTAAAGTAAAACTCTTTATTTCCTCAAACTATAAACAATACACATATAGGTTTCCATTGATCATTTCTTGAGAATATAATTTTCCTACCTGTAGGGTTGATAATTGGCACACCATAAAATAACATGGCATGGAAATATTTTCTCTCTTTTTTCTGTCCTTTTTATTAATAGAAATTTCAAACACCAGGGAAGTGTAGAGAATGGTCTAATGAACACTTATAAACTCATGACCACTTTGTCCATATACCTATTTACTTTCTACCTCTCTCCCCAGTTTACTTTGAAGCAAATCCCAGATACCGTAAGGTTGTATTACCTCAGACACTGTCATCAGATGTGGTCTCCCCAGAGCTTTGTTGAAAAAGGCTATTACTTTCCCCACTTAGGATCAAATGTCTCTTTATATGCAGCCTTGAAAATCACTGCCTGTGTGAGGACTCTATTGCATTGTGTGTGCAATTCTAATTTGTCCTCAGTTTTCAGCCATTTGTCTCCTCTGGTGATATTGATTTCTAGAGTAATTCTGCTAATTGGTCTCAGACTGTTTTCCTGCGGTCTATTCTTGTTCGTTCTCCTCAGCATTCATGGAGTACTCCAGGACTGAGCAGTCACACTCATACACATAATTTAGGGTTAGTCTCACAGCATCTTTGAAGTAGTTCTTCGCATTCTGCAAAGAGATCTGAACAAGTCACAGGGAGGTACAACAAACCTCTCTGGAAAGACTGAATTTTTGGCACGAACAAGATTAGGAAAATGTATCAGGGAAGCTGGGACAGGGATGGGGATTATAAGAAACTCATTTATTCCCTCACGTGACCTTCGACAAGTCAGCAACATTCTTAAATCTCAGTTTACAAATTTTAAAAAAGGAGAACGTTAATTAAAAAAACAAAGAAGCTTTCCTTTCCCCACCACCTGTATTAAATTGTTGCAAGGATTAACTGAGATAATGAATATAGATATTTCACAAAGGCTCTACAAAGTTTAGCTTAGGATAAAAAAAGCAGTGATTATGTTCCATAGACTCTAACTCACATCTTGACGAGAAGTGTTAACTGTGGAAAAAATCACTAATGCTGATAGCTTGCTGAACATTTTTTTATAGTTTTTTTTTAACTATGCCTGCATGAGACTCACCTGCATAATCATCTGCTCAATAAAAGTGCATGAGATTCACAGATTTCAATAAAGCTCCTCTGAGATGTGCCCTGCCCCCTAGAAATGAAAATTTTCTATGAGGATTTAAAAGTAGTCAATCAGACAGACCTGGTTTGAATCTCAGCACCACCACTTATTATCTAAGTGTTCTTGGAAGAGTTACTTACCCATAGTTCCTGAAGAATAACATGAGGCTGTGTGCCCTAATCTGTTTGAGGATTAAATGAGAGTGCAGGCCCAGCACTGAACGCAGTGTCTGGTACACATTCTGTCTCAATCAGTGTGTGTTATTATTTTCCTTTGAGATATATTTGACTATGACTACTCTTCTTTTATCCAGCTATCACTGAACAAAGGCTGCTGGCTTCTTTTCTTTTACATTTTCCAAGCTTGCATGTTAGATGCTCGAGGCTACAGAGATGGATGGGATTGAATTCCTTTACTAGGACATGGACTTGTCCTTTGGTGTACCCCAGTAGGTAACAGTGTATCTGGTACACAGTTGATACTAAATATTTTTTTAATTAAATAAGTTAATGTCTCATAGTGCTTTGGCTGAGAAATGAAGATGATTTAGTAAACAATATTGCACAATGCACTACAGTAAGTGTTCTAATTTAGGAGTGTATTGTCCAATTTCATTTCATTTCATCATGCTATTCTGTTGTTATTTATTTGAATTTCATTTTCTTTATTTTTCCTGCTATGGCTTCATTACTATTGGTTCTTAAGCTTTTCCAATATTTGCAGTGCCTCCCAATTTTGTCTCATGTAAAAATTTCACTAGCTTGGAATTTATTCCCTCTGCTTGGTGTTGAATAAAGACAATTTCATACAACAGTTACTAACACCCACCCTCACTCTGCGACTGCTGCCATCTAGCCTGTGAAGCACATTTATCATTTGGTTTGATCTCTGACCTTTGAGCCAGTGTGATCTGCACAACTATGATTTTATCAAAGGCAATTTTATAAGCATATTTCCAACAACATACTCAAGAAAAAAATGTATGAGACTTACATCAGTGCTAGTACATGCTTGTCTCTGTGTGTATGTGTGGTGTGTGTGTGCGTCTGTGTGTGTGAGAGAGAAATTCAGTCAATAAATCTGAATGAAATTGAATGATTTATGTTTAATAATCATGTAGTAAAATGATCTCAGGGGAAATTATTTTTTAAATACAGAATATACATTAGATCACAAATAAGGACCGTCAGACCTAGTTAAAATATTATTAGCTAATGTTTTTTCAGTATTTACAGAGTGTCAGATAATGCTCCAAGTGTTTTTGTTTGTTTTTTTATTAATTCAATCAACAGTTTTGAGATAGGTCTAGAATTCCTGTTGACTTACAGATGAGGAATTTGAGGACTAGATCAGTTGAGTAACTTGATCAAAGCCACAGAGCCGGTGAACACCTGGCAGAGTCGGGATTCCAATCCCCACACACTGGCTCCAGAGCTCATTTTCTTCTCTACTAGCATGTTTGATGATATAACTTTGCCCACCCAGAGCTCATTTCTCCTGTTTCTACTAACAGCACTTTGATTTAGCTTTGGGCATCAATCCATACCCACTGAAGAAAGACTCAGTAGGGCTGTCTATCAACTTGACTTCTCTTACAAAGAGATACGCTCATGACCTGACAGCAATCAAACTCTCTCTCCCAGACTTGTTATAATGATGGGAAGACTACGAAGAGTGAGAGTGATTGGAGTCCATTCCCCCTGAGGACAGCACCCTGAACAGACTGTGAGTTTCAGGTTTTAAAGTCTCTGGAGATTTCGGGCCTTCCAAGAATGGTTCTCCAACATTTTCTTAGTTTTCTGAGGTTATGGATTGAGGCCTTGGGTTATGATAATCTAGGTTCTGCACTGCCCAACTGAGTGGGTGAGCAAAGGCAGCCTTGCCCTTCACACCCTGTCAACACACTCCTTTTGTCTAAATTAGTCATTGTCAGTATCACTTGTGATGAAAGAACCCTAACCAATCTCCCAGGATATAATGGCTGTTAAGGACTGAACTATTTCCCCTTCAAATCAATATATTGAAGCCCAAACCCCCAATTTGACTGTATATAAAGATAGGGCCTTTAAAGAGGCAAAACCTCATTTGAGGTTAAATGAGACCATAATCTAATAGGACTGATGTCCTTATGAAAAGAAGAAGAGATACTAGAGACCTCTCTCTCTGCAGGGACACAGAGAAAAGGCTGCTGTCTACAAGTCAGAAAGATGCTTCATCAGAAACCAGTCATGACAGTAACTTGATTTTAGACTTTTAACCTCTACAACTGTGCAAAAATAAATAACTTTGTTTAAGCCTCCCAGTCCATGATATTTGTTATGGCAGCCCTAGCAGACTAAGACAGTGGTCTGGAGCTCTTCCAGGTTTTGGGTGACCTGCCATGTAAAGCCATTTTGGTTATTCCTCCCAGAGTGCATTACTGTGTGCGAAGCAATGAAGTATAAATGGTGAACAAAGTAGACCAGATTGCTGTCCTCATGGAGGTGATTTAAAGTATGTAATGTTAACTCCATGCAAAGCTCCTTTACTTCCTTAAGATTTCTGCTAAAATATTACCTTATCAGAGGTCTTCTTTGACCACCTACCCAAAGAAGCAATCTCCCAACTCAGAGCTCTCCTTATCCTGCCTTGCTGTTTTTTGCCTCTAACATTTACTACCAGTGGACATTGAATATTTATTTCTTGGACTGATCATCTTCTGTTTTCCCACCAGAACGTAATCTCTGTGAGTCCACGGGCCTGATTTCCTTTGCTGCTGCATCTGTTTCAGTTAGACAGTACTGGGCATAGAAAGACATTCTATGTCTTTATTAACTTGAGTTCATTACAGAGTGAGTAAATGAGGTACATAGTAAAGTGAAAGTCTCAATTAATATTAATTAAAATGTCTTTAACTTCTTTCCCTATGCTCTCCCACTGTGTGCATTGTTTCTCTCTTCCAGGTGTATCTTTCCAGCATCATTTGTTGCCTCTGCATTTTAACTTTCTCCTTACCCATCTTTTTCTTTTTTTCTTTAATCTTCAAACCTGCTTATTTTGCTCATTCTCCCATTCCTACCTCCTCCCTTTTAAGTTATGATTTTAATAACTAATCATAATAGAAAGGATAAAGATTATTTCAAATTACTTGATTTAATGGTATAGGCATTCTTGTTCATTAAAAAAGCTGATGAACACTTAGTTAAAATTCTCTCTGAAAGAAAAGGGAAAGCCAACTTGTAGAAGACCCCATCCTCATTGACTAGTGAACTGTGCATTAAAACAATAATGTTTCCTCAAAAACAAACCTAGTGCTTCACTCTGGGATCACTGATATTCTCACTAATATGATTTTTTAAATTAGATTTAGTTGTCAATATTAAAGCTAGTTTAATTCCATACTTCAAAAACTCTCAGAACTTGGGTTTCTGGCTCTTCTTGAGAAACCACATCCTGAAGAGGCTCCTGCTGCTGGCTGAGTGATCTCCAGTTCTCCCCTCCTCTGCACCCAGCACTCCTTATTAGATCCCTTGCATCGACTGCATTTATCCCTTTGCATCTCATGGTTGGCCCCTTGAGGTATGTGACATCATAACCCTGATCCACACAAAGGGATATTTTTTATAGAATTATATAATGACTACTTAAATAAAGCTACTGCACTGAGTTAATCCTTTCTAAATTATTTTAATGGAGTAAGAGGGATTTTAAATTGGAATCAGTTTGGAACAGTATTATGATTAATTCTTTGTTTTTTAAAATCTATGATTTTAGTTATGACCCACTTATTTTTCTGTCCTCTAAATGGCTCCTGCAAGGGTCAAATAATCCCTCATTAAGACATCAGAGCTTCTTCAAGATCTGAACTAGTGTGGTCCCTCCTCAAAAAGGGCTCTCATCCAACATCTCGATCTTATAGTCAATTATGCTCATCCTTTCCATCTTAAGTCCCAAGATCTGGGATCCTGCATTGTTTCTGCTGCCAAGACCACAGCTTGCAGCTCCAGTTAAGTAACAAGCTCATCTCCTCCTGGCCTTCTGCCTTTGCTACAGTTCCAGCACTGATGTCCCCCTGCTCTCACCCGTTCCTGTAGGGAATTCATTCTTGCCTTTGAACTTACATACATACATTTTGTATACTCTTCCTTGATGGAAATTTAGAAATTCTTAGTCCTCTATGTTCCTTAACAAGTTGAAAAACAGATGCATAGTGCCAGATGAAAGCAAAATACAGCATCAGCCCTATTTCCTGTAAAGTTGGATTAAAGACTGTGGCAATGGTTTCATTCAAAGGAGGCTTCTTACTTTCCCCAAAGATAAATCTTGAAACATTTGTCCAGAAATTAAGCATACAGAGATAACTTTTATACATGAGTAAGCCACATGGCTTCATCAAAAATATAATGTCCTAAAACAATGGATTATTCCAGAGCAGGGGTGGGGGTGGGGGTGGGGGTGGGAAAGACTAGACAGCCAGGTAAGCATCCAGGTGGAGCTTTAAAAGGTTTGGTTTGCTCTCTGAGTCAGTGAGATAAAAGCCTTTTTTAGTGACAGAAATAGCAGAAAAGAGATAAACCCAGTCCCACTTGCATTTTTAAAAAACGCAATGACACTACTTTGCTGTGCAAAAACTTTTATTGTGATATGGGTCCATTTGTTTATTTTTTTTTTCTTTTGTTTTCCTTACCTGAGGAGATATATTAGAAAAAGTATTACTAAGAGCAATGTCAGAGAGTCTGCTGCCTACATTTTCTTCTAGGAGTTTTATGGTTTCAGGTCTTACACGTAAATCTTTAATCTATTTTGAGTTATATGGTGTAAAAAAGGTGGTTTAGTTTCATTTTTTGCATGTATCTGTCCAATTTTCCCAATGCCATTTATTGAATAGACTCTCTTTATCCCATTGTATGTTCTTACCTCCTTTGTCATATATTAATTGACCATATAGGCATGAGTTTATTTATTTTTTATGCCAGTACCATGCTGTTTTGATTACTATAGTTTTGAAGTATAGTTTGACATCAGGTATCGTGATTCTGTCAACTTTGTTCTTCTTTCTCAAGACTGCTGTAGGTGTCCGGGGTCTTTTGTGATTCTATATAAATTTTTGGATAATTTGTTCTAATTCTGTGAAAAATGCCATTGGTATTTTTATCAGAATTGCGTTGAATCTATGGAATGCTTTGGGTAGTATGGGCATTTTAATAATGTTAATTCTTCCTCTCCATAAACACACTATATGTTTTCATTTGTTTATATCTTCTTCAATTTCTTTCTTTAATGTCTTATATTTTTCCAAGTCCAAGTCTTTTACCTCCTGGTTAAATTTATTCCTGAGAAGCAAGTTTTTTTTTGTGTGTGTGTGATTGAATTGTAAATGTGATTATTTTCTTAAATTCTCCTTCTGAAAGTTCAATATTGGTATATAAAAGTACAACTCAACAGGAAAAAAATAAAAAAATCTATTAAAAAAATGGACAGGTGACCTGAATAGACATTTCTCCAAAGAGGACATACAGATGGCCAATAGACATGTGAAAAGATGCTCAATGTCACTAATCATCAGAGAAATGCAAATTAAAACTACAGTGACATATCACCTCACACCTGTCAGAATGGCTACCATCAATAAACCAACAAACAACAAGTGTTGGCAAACAAAACAGAAACAGACTCATAGATGCAGAGAATAAACTGAGGGTTGAGATGGGAGGGGGTTTGAGGGACTGAGTTAAAAAGATGAAGGGATTACAAAGTACAAACGGGTAGTTACAAAATAGTCATGGAGATGTAAAGTATGGCATAGAGAATATAGTCAATAATACAGTAATAAGTATGTATGGTGCCAGGTGAGTACTAGAATTATCAGGGGATCACTTTGTAAATTATATAATTGTCTGGCCACTATTCTATATACCTGAAACTAATACAAAATAATATTCAGTGTCACCTGTAATTGAAAAGTAAAAAAATTAAATAAATGCAGTGAAACCACTCAGTGCTAATGTGACAGTGCATATCAGGGTTGCTCCCTGCTCCTGTATTCCTCTTTGTACATGGATGAGCAAGGGAAAAGGTATTACAGAAGAGGCAAGAATGTTTAATACTGCCCTTTCTTGGAGTTACAGGGATCAGCCAAAATTTATAACATAAGAATAGGAAAATGTTTTTTCTGACATCCGTAATTGAGTGTGTATACTTAACGTGTACATTTTACAGATAAGGAAACTTGGTCTGGGGACTTAGAGATACTAAGTAAATTGTATGAGGGTATACATCTAGTAAGTGGAGATATAGAACTTGAACTTGGCCTCCACTATTTGTTAATAGACTACCCTGGATAGAATACCTGTCTGTCTAGCATCCCACCTTTGCTACTGTGGGTGGAAACAAGGTTCCTACCTCATCCTGCTCTGAAGGTCTATTCTGCAGGTTCTTCGCTAGCTCCCAGTTTATTCACACAGACAACTCAGTTCTGGCCATTTCAATAAACTGATATGCTTTGGATACAATGTGGGGCATGCAAGAGAAAAATGAGAGGAATAACACGAATATTTTTGTTTAACTTCTACAGTCCAGTGCCATTGCAATAATATTCTTTGCTTAAGGTTATTAAATGTTTATTTTGGAAAGTAACGTCATGCAGAAAGTCAGCTATACTTTCTTAACAAGAGAAACAGACACCCTGGTATAGAGAAATAAATTAATTTGTTCATTCAGAGCAAAGACATATCTGTGTATAATTAAATATTTGATTTATTTTACTTTTTGAGGAAATACTCCATAGAAAGGGGCACTTGTAATCCGAAAGCACAACTGCCCTGTGGCTTTTTGATAGATGTGTGATAGAGCGACACTATAGGAAACAGCATAGTGAGATTAAATTTAGAAGACATGTTTTAAAGGTAGATGTAAATCCTCTCAGTCATTTTTGTCTATCTTGTTCACAGCTGTTACCCCAGCACTTAGAATATTGTGTGATGCATTTTAGACACTTAAAAATATTTGTTGACTAAATTAGTAAAATTGTGAGAGATTGTTAAGTTACAGGACATAGAGGCAGAAGGAGTTCATTGGAGTATGCAGATGAATAATCAAGTCCTGTGACAGAATATTACTCAGGTTTTAGCTCCTTTTTTGTTGTATTGGGCATATCTCTGCATTAGCTAAGTTGTGTTTAACTCCAATGCAGTCGAGGCCCTGGGAGGTTTACTCTTTCCAGTCACTTTAGGTGTCCATCTCCCTATGGTCCTGCCTTTTATTTTCACTTTACAGTTCCCAAATCTAACAGTGCTTTGGAGAATATCAAGTGTTGCATACTCATCTTGAATTTTTATATTTTTGATAAGAGTTAATGTAAACTCAATACGAGAGAGAGAGAGAGAGAGAGAGAGAGAGAGAGAGAGAGAGAGAGAGAAGTCCCCTTGCATAGTTCCCCGTAAGTGACAGACAGTACACAATGTACTCATGGACGAGCCATCGCACACTGCCACCCCTGTGTCACTGCAGTGCAGACAGTTGCCTATTAAATCTGCATTATATTTGACCTGTCTTGGGACTGAGTTTGTGATCACTCAGATACATTTATTAATATTATCTTCAAACATTTAATGCTATTTAGGGTGTTTCTCTGGACAATAAGTGCTGCTACTCAACTAACAATGATAGTGTTATGACTTTAAAGGAATATTTATTAAATACAACTGCTTTAATTACAGGTTTATTAAAGTCCAAGAGAGAACTTTGAGAAAGAAGAGAAGAGTCATCAAAATGTCACTTTTCTTCACTGTATAATAAATCTAACAAGATGGAAAGATTCATCACACTGAGGTAACAGGCGATCATACAAAGACTCAAGCCACAGAGTAGAGGGAGCAGAAATTGGTTATAGATCTAATTCAACAAAGTGCCCATGACTGTAACCCCTTCCAAAAGTTATAAACACTAGTACATACACTAGGGAAAGGTGAGTCATTACTTGAAATGCAGTCAGCCTGGTGTTCGCTCATTGAGGGAGGGAAACTAAAAGTTTATGAAAAAGTAATAGAAATGACAACACGCTAGTGGGCTTACTCTGATGCCAAACTGTGCACTTTCCGATTAACAGTATCATTTTAGGTATGAGACTTCAATTCTTTTAAGTCAGTAGTCGGAGGAGGTATGAAAAGAAGCAGCTTTCCTCTCGTCTATGATACGAACTATAATAGCAGGCATCCAGGAGATGCTCAACAAATATTAACGTGTACAAAGAATCAGCAATCTTTCCCCACCACTGTATTTTTTTCTCTATTTCATGTTATATTTGAAGATCAACTGTACTAATACTAATAAAATACTAATACTAATAAAATACTAATACTAATAAAAATATTAAAGTACTCTTACAAGTCCCTTTAAATTATTTTACTGTTGTCACATTTTTAGTTCTTATGATTATAAGATTATATCTGAAGATCCCTGCATCAAAAGTATGGAACAGCACTGAGTCTTATTTCTTTTTTTAATTGAATGTCTATTTGGGAAAGGGAAAGAGAGAAGATAGTTTGTTCAGACTAATGTTCTGTTCAGTAGTTAGTGAGTTTCCAAGTCTTTGCCAAGGGCCTTGTGTTAGTCATGAGACGGAGGGAGAATTCTGTGACAGCCTTCCAGGGTAGATGCAGCCCTGGGGCAGCTTCAAAAACATCTTCGTGCTATTTTAAAGGCCTCTGTCTGTGCCAGGAGGCCTAGCAGGGTGCCCTCTCACATGCTGGGCAGGTCCTGAGGAAGGAGCTCTCCACCTGACTCCTCCAGAAAGAACCTGTTTCATTAGCTCTGGGAGTTGCTTCCATGACCTTTTATGGTGACAAATCCCTAGACTCCAGTCACTTATCTCAAGCAGGTGGATATTCATATCACTTGATAAGAGCATGCAGAGAGCAAAAATGACAAGAAATGAAAATTAAGGGAATTAGGACTTTTCCACCCATTTCACAGTTATTAACAAGAAAGTTGTGGGGTTTCATGGGGAAGGGTGATTGGGCTGGATAAGACCACTGAGGTTTGAGTTCTCTTTGCCACTGATTAGCACTGGTCCTTGGGAAAATCAATTAATCCTCTTTATTCCTCACTTTCCCTATAATAATCCTCAATTCAAAGAGTAACTATTATGAACTTTGAGACAATCTATGCAATATATGTTGTTTTATGATGATCAGCTTAACCACTGCCTGCTCAGTAAATTCTCACCTACCCAGGCATAATTCTTGAAATATCTAATAAACATGTCTTTTAATTACCAAAACAGTTGAAATTTTCTGATCTTTCAAATAGCAAAATGATTTGTATTATGTTCCCTGAAAACATACCTTGCACAAATGCATCTACAATTTTGTGGATGCTTCTGGTTGTTATATAAAATCTGAACAAAAGAAAAGTGTGAATCATGCTACAGTTTCTGTTTATGTGCTTCCCTCTCAGAGACTTTTAGAGTCTTAAAAGCATTATTTGGGCCCTGACTGGTTTGGCTCAGCAGCTGGAGCATCGGCCCGTGGACCAAAGAGTTGCAGGTTCTATTCCAGTCAAGGGCATGTACCTCGTTGTGGTTCACCCCAGCCCTGGTTGGGGTCGTGCGGGAGGCAGCCAATTGATGTGTCCCTCTCACATCAATGTTTCTCTCTCTCTCTCTCTCTCTCTCTCTCTCTCTCTCTCTCTCTCTCTCTCTTTCCCCCTTCCTCCCTCCCATTCTATCTGGAAAAAATATCCTCGGGTGAGGATTTAAAATAACAACAACAAAAACCACTATTTGGTAAGTCAGAGCTCAGTCTTCAGTTTCTCATTTTTCTGGAGGAACCACTAAGTTCACTCCTCCATGTAAGTGTTTAATTCTTCTTTAAGACTCCAGCTTCTCTCTTGGGAGTGTGAAAACAAGTTCAGTACATGAGCCACACTGCCCCCGAAATCAGAAGCACGGTGTTGGAAGAAAGGAAGCAGCCTTGAAAACTCCGCAAGCTCAGCAGCTCTGAAGCTCCCCAAAGACAGTGTGTGCCTAGAAGGCTCCTAGAGTGGCCTGTTAACAAGCTCTGAGAGAGTGGTTAAAGTTACAAAAAATGGAAAGTGTATTGGCCTTTCAAAGTGCAGCGGAGAACACTCTGTCTCTTACTCGCCCTAAAGTTTGATTTGGTTGTGTTGCAAAAAGAAGACGCACACCTTTTGGTGATGGCAGCTGCCTTCCATGTTTCTGAGATCTCAGAGAGTTCTGTAGTTATCCTGACACACACCCAGTGCAATGTATTCGTCCCACTGCCTTTTTGCTGCAATCCCTACAAAAGAGTAAATTTGAAAAGAACTGTTTCCTTTTCATCTCCCAGTTTTTTCTCATGTCGTTCACCCTACTTTGAATTCCCTTTCCATATCTCTCCATCTATCCATTCTTCAAAGATCAAAGTTCTCCCCCAAACCAATTCTCAACATCCTAAACCCTCCTGAGCTCTTCTTCAGCTGTACACTGACACCTGAGGTGCCTGTGCCTCTCAGTTCACACCTGTCATGTACAACAGTAAGGGGCAGATCTGAGACGGTTTCCCAATGTTATTAAGTGCCATAAAGTGCAATTTGTTTTCTAGTCCACACTGTAAGTCTCACCTCTCTGTTTCATACAAGGAAGTTCTTAGCATTTGTTTGGTTGTTTCTGAAATGGATGATTATTACTTGATTTAGATCAAATTTTGTTTTTATAAACCCTATTTTTATTATCTACTTGGCAAGGGCTCAGAAAGGATTGGAAATACACTGACTTGCTTAATTGGCTTCCATTGTGTCCATTCAAGTTGTCCCCTGGAGTCCTGGCATCTTTTAGGTTAATTACCATTGTAATTAAGCTAATTTTTATTTTTATTTTTTTTGTTAATCCTCACCCAAGGATATTTTTTCTATTGATTTTTTGATAGAGTGGAGGGGTGGAAGGAAGAGAGAGAGATATCGATGTGAGAGAGACACATTGGTTTATTGCCTCCCAATACGACCCCAACCAGAGCCAGGTATCGAATCTACAGCCCAGGTACTGCCCTTGAAGGGGAATCAAACCCACGACCATTTGGTTCGCAGGCTGACACTCTCACCACTGAGCCAAACTGGCCAGGGCTAACCTAGTTACTAATAATAAGAAAGGAGCAAAGAGAAGGCCAGATACCATAAGCATGTCATTTAGGCAGCTTCACCAGGAAGCTCTAACTTTACACTCCCCAGGGGTCCAACTCGGGGAAGACAGAAGAATGCCCAGCAAAGTTGGGGGGAATAGCGAAGATGCTTGCTGTCAGTCACACCTGGGGACAGAGATGGTTGGACAGAAGGTGTGTGGCCACTTCAAGGTCATGAAGATTTGGGATATTTAGTCCCCTGAACAAAGAAATTTGATCTCTTGTGCTCTTAGGACCCTTGGGACTCTTGTTGCTTAGGGGGGGTGATCTCCTGCATTCATTCTCCTGTGTGGCCCATGACCATGCAACACCCCCCCCCAACACACACACACACACCATGGACTGATGGACTGTAACTAGCCTGATGCTGTACGGGGCCTGGATGCAACATGGAATGGAAACTCTGGACTATGACTTTCTGCTTCTAGCTTTACTGAAACCCCATCTACACTTCTATGACTGGACTAAGGGAAATGGGACTTTGGATGTAGCGGTAAGTCATAACAATTTGAGGAAGGAGATACAATTAGAATGTTGAATCCTATATGTATTATGTAGACAAGTGTCTGGAGACTCCCAGCTTGTCCAGCCTTCCATGCCAGCAAGAAGGAATCAGGAGGTGTCTCAGGGACTAGCAGTGTTTCAGATGAGCCTGCCTCACCTCAGCATCAGGAGTGAACCCTGCATGGTCCAAGCAACAACCGTTCTCCACCTTCACCTCCCCCTGCCACAAGAAAACCCTCACAGCCTAACCATCACTAACTGCCTGGAGCCAACAGGCCTAATATCAGCTCCTAATTCCTGTTTACATCAGTAAAGATGTGCTGGGCCTTCTGACCATCTCCCCCCAAAGGGATTTTCCCCCCAGTGCAGTCTGACAGACGGAGAGGACACCGCTTACCTTCTCTCACTTATTTTCCCCCATAGCATTTATAGCTAGATAAAATACTATATGGTTTGCTAATTACTTAATTCTCTGACTCAAACTTATTATCTGTAAGGACAAGTGTATGTGTGCATGTGTATATGAATGTCTGTTTCTGTATCTCGTGTTTAAATAGTGCCAGCACATAGTAGGCACTGAATAGATATTTGTTGAATAAATGGATGCATGCAAGCATGAAAATTTCCCAGGAGAGTCTATCTACTAGCAAGGTCAGGGCCCCTCAGAGGCAATCTTGCTGGGTGATTCTGGAAGCTCATCTCAGCTTCAGCTACTTGTTTGAAGCTGTTACCAACTGGCTAGTCCTTAAAATGTCTGTGAATGTTTCAAACATCATTCCAATATTTAAACCCTTGGGCTAAATATCTCACTTCAAGAGATCTATGGTAAGGAATGATCCAAAAGAACAAACTTTAATGCACAAAAATGCTGAAAATAACAAGCCATTCATTCATCCATATGTTTATCCATCTATTTCTCTATTCAACAAATTCTCATTGGTCACATATCACGTGCTGGAAAATGTATGTGTTAGATGCTGGAGTTATAACAGTGAGCAAACTCAGGATAGTCCTTATCCTCATGGGGAGTTTATAGTATAAAGGGAATTATCTAAATTTCCAACACCAGTACAGTGATTCTGTGGATTGGGTTGGATAAAATTACTTGTAACAGATTTTATATCTGGGGACAAAAATGATGTATTCTCACACCATTATCCTTGTCGCTCTCTATAGCCACCCTACCATATCTTCATGCCAGACTTTTTCCTCTTTGTATTTCTGTGCCTAGGATGCCTTATATTTTCCCTTTACTTATTAAGTTAGTTTCTTTTTTCTCCTTTTTCACATAATAATCTACTATCTCTATCATAAATAACCACATTGTTTTGCAATTATTTGCTTATTTGTTGTACTTCTCCCATTCAGTGCAATCTATTAAAAATAAAGTGTGTGCCCTATTAACTATTGAATCTTTTTTATTTTTTTAATTAATTAATTTTTTATCTTAAGATAGAGCGGGAGGGATGGAAGGGAGAAATATCGATGTGAGAGAGACACATTGAGTGGCTGCCACCCACACGACCCCAGCCGGGGCGGGGACAAACTGCAACCGAGGTACGTGCCCCTAGAGGGAACCGAACCCAGGACTCTCTGGTCTGTGGGCCGACGCTCTAACCACTGAGCAAAACTGACCAGGGCAACTATTGAATCTTTACACTGAAATAATCTCTTGATACATAAGTCAGTGCATGTATGTTAACTTATGCTAAACAAATGAATACATGAATAAATAATTGAATTTTAGCACTCCACAAAATGATGGGCAAAACTTGAAATTAGATCTGGTTATTCTACAAGAATTTTAATCAAATGCAATAAATGTACATTTAATCTGTATAGTGAACTTTTATATTTCCAGTTTTCTTGTAATTTCTATGCTCATGTATATATGAGAATTTTGAGCTTCTCTGTTTCAGGTTGTCTCTAATTTGTAAGTGATACTGAAAGAATACACTGAACATCGGAAATGCTGCAACAAAACCTCTTAATATGCTTTCAAATCTCTATTTTTGAATCTTAACTCCATTTTCATAGTTGGTTAGAATTTATTGCCAGTAATACCATAAACTATAAACGTTGTATTATTATAATGATGACCCCCCACCCCATGCTTTAGGTTTGCCAAATTATTTTTGTTAGGATTTCTATTTTGTTTGGTTTAGGATCTAGTCAATTATGTAATTTAACAGATATTTACTAAGAGTTTAATATACAGCTGTCACTGTGCTGAGTCATTATGAGAAAATATACCATGCAGATAAATTTAACATCATAGTAAATGTTTGTTTCAGAAACTTCCCACTTATTTAATATCCTGTAGCATGAATGTCACAATTTCCACTATCATTTTTTTTCTGCAAAACTGCCTTTCAGCAGGTCAGTTGGTCATTGTCATTCACATTGTTCACATGTTTTTATACAGGAAGTATGTAGTTAGCGCTGAATAATGAGACTAATGCACTTTATTGATCCTTTTAAATGCATAAGCTCATTGTATTTTTAATATTGTTATGGAAAATATAGAATATAAAGAAAGAAATAGAATAGAATCATGAATCCCCAAGCCCCAATAACTTTCCTTTCTTTTTTTAAATTATGATTTTATTGAGTTTTTTAGAGAGAGAGGAAGGGAGAGAGAGAGAGAGAAACATCGATGTGACAGAGAAACATCGATCGGCTGCCTCCAGCACGCCCCCTACTGGGGATTGAGCCCTCAACTAGTCCATGGGTCAAGGCTTAATCCACTGAGCCACACCAGCTAGGCTCAATAACTCTTCTTCAATAATTATCAACCCTTGGCCAATCTTGTCTGATCTATACCATCAGCAATTTCTCTTCCCCACTACACCCCTAACTTGAATATTGTTTTGAAGTAAAAATACATTTATCTCTAAACCTTTTCATTTATATCTCTAAAAGTTACTGAATTATACTTTAACAAAATCACAAAATAAGTGTAGTACTAACATTTTTAATAATTTCTTAATTTCAAAGTTTATATTTTCAATTGTTGCCTAAACATCATTGATCTTCTTTGTTTAAATCAGGATACAAGTTCGTCACACATATTGAAATTAGTTTCTATGAATCTTAGTTTCCTTTTATATTGTAGGTCCCTTCTTCTGTAATTTTTTCCTTTGCAATCTATTAGTAAAGAAGCCTTCTCATTTGTTTTGTAGAACTTTGCAAAGTCTGAACTTTTTTTATTGCATTCCTATGATTTCATATTGCATGTTTTTACCTCTGTATTTTTGTAAAGTGATGTTTGGATCTAAAAGAGTAATAGGACTTAGGTTCAACATTTTTGATAGAACTTTTTCAAAAGTGATGGTTTGATCTTCCCTTATAAAACAAATAATGTCTAGTTATCTCTATTTTTTTAATGTCAGCAACATTTTTTTTACAATTGAAGTACAATATTTAATTCTTTCTTCATGAGTGCACAATCCAATACTCACTCTACTAGTATTCAGACAAGATTGTGAATTTTTTATAGTTACTATTTTTCCTACTTAGTTGGATATATTGGTTTGTGTTTTTCAAGCCAGATATACATGACTTAGGTTTATTTCATTGTTGTTGCTTCTTGTTTGGCTTGTTTTTTGGCTTTGGTGAAATAGATCAGTTTTTTAAAATATTTTTAAATGTTTTTTAAAAACATTTTTAAAATGTGTTTTTGTGTACTGTAATGACTATGAATATGTTCCAGTAACCCTAAATTACACAAAAGTTGTCAGAGGACAAATCTATAGACATTCATCAATTTAAAATACTTTTGCTCATGTTTCTTTTATGTCATTGTTCTGGCTGTTCTATAATTTAAAATGCATTGGTGTTTTCAACATACGTAGCTTCTGAATTCAGAATCTGTTTTCTTAACTTCTTCTGAGCCCAATAAATAAAGTAATCCACTGGGAACTAGTAAAGCAAATCAATCAAGCAAGCTCTTTTTATATTTATTCACAAACACATTGAATCAAGGCAGTATATGCTTGTTAGTGTAAGTTCCAGCCTAGACTGCCTGGGTTCAAATCCTTGCCTCATCACTTATTAGCCGAGAAATCTTAAAAAGTTACCTAATATCTCTAAAGTTTAGTTTCTGCATCTGAAAATTGGGGATAATAATAGTAGTCACTTCATAGGTTGAGATTTAAATTAGAAAACCCATGTAACGTTTGTTACTAGGGCCTGGAATATAGTACGTAGCAAATAATGTTGGTTATAGCACCATTTCTTAGGACATACTGAAATAAATGAAACAGTTCTTGCCCTTCACGGGGCATAGGAGGAAAACACATAAATGATGATTACATTATAACAGGACTAGGATGTAAACTCTAGCGTAAGCTATCAAAACAGCATGGGTTGCACCAAGAGGTTACTGGTTCGATTCCCGGCCAGGGCACATGCCCAGGTTGTGGGCCAAATCCCCAATGGGGGGCATGCAGGAGGTGGCCTATTGATATTCTCTCTCATTGATGCTTCTGTCTCTCTCTCCCTCTCCCTTCCTGTTTCTCTAAAAAAAAGCTAATAAAGACAAAATAATTTAAAAAACAAAACAAAACAGCATGGGGCCTGTAAGAGTAGGGCCTCTCACCCGGCAGGCCAGTGTGGCTCAGTGGTTGAGTGTTGACCCATGCACCAAGAGGTCGCTGGTTTGATTCCTGGTCAGGGCACATGCCCAGGCTGTGGGCCCAGTCCCCAGTGGGGGACATGCAAGAGGTGGCCGATTCATGTTCTCTCTCATTGATATTTCTATCTCTCTCCCTCTCCCTTCCTCTCTCTCTAAAATCAATAAAGAAAAAAATAAAAATAAAAAAAAAGAGTAATATCTCTTCTCTGCCTGGAGAGTGGGCCAAGGACAGGCTCTCAAAGGTAAACATCTCCTTGAAGGAGCAATTTCAGTGTAGTTAGATGGAAGAAGCTAGATTGCACTGGTTAAAATCTTATGTGTTAAAAACTTGGCTCAGATATCTTTAGCATAAATCAAGCTGTAGTCCTAGAGAAAGAAAAAAAGCTAAAAACATCTCAAAAAGACTTTGGAGTGTCTCATTATGCGAGTGCAAAAAGAAATTTTCAAGGAGCCCGTTGTATTGTCTTTTCTAACATTAAATTTTTAGTTCTACCAAAATTTTGTCAAATAAAAATATAAAGGATTGGCTCTTTACTGACTTCTTGTAAGTTTTATCCTATTCAAAATTAAATATGTGCTAGTATAGAGATTACACATACTTTTTGATAGAATTTTAGCCTGAGCATTCCACGTTGGCTGTGCTACATCAAGACTAATATTGTAAGGTGGCTGTTCTGTAGATGCCAGCGACTCTTGATGCTCAGTTTTCAGATCAATTTACTTAATAGTAAAGGAATGTAAAGGAGTGATATTCTAAAACTTTTTTTTTTTTTTCATTTAAAACCTGAACTACTTAAGAAGAAATTTCTCTTTGCTATTTGTTGACAACATTGTACAATTAGTATGGGGAAGTCAACTTAAATGTCTAATTTCTTTCCTATATTGACCAGATTTCTAAATAATAAGTTAGTTCATTAGCATTCATTAACAATGATTTTTTTGGTGTATTGATGAACTAATAAGTTTAAACATATTCATGTTTTTAATACATTGCAATTATTATTATAATTACTCGAAGTGTCCCAAATTTGGCCAGTGGGTAATTCTTTAAATTGCCTTTGAGTGCTTTATATCATGTCTAGTAGACATTGATGGTTTTCTTGTTATTTGGCATAACAAGTGCTTCTATCATGTTTTACATCTTAGTGCTGGAATTAGCCATTACTTCAGAGAACCATTCTATTTTTTTTTTAAGAAATAATGTTTGAAAAACTTAATCTACATACTAGGAGTGCTCATTGCATTTAGCTCATTACTATTTCCAGAAATCATCAGTGGACAGAGGAAGGGAAATTGAATATTTGATTTAAAGCTAAGATATTAAAGAATAAATATTGATATTTCAATCAAAATGTACACTATAGGGTTTTTATTAAATTTCTTCTACATTACATCCACTACTTCTTTCTCCCACAAGAATTTTGGACAACCACGCTGGGAATAATTAAATTTGAATATTTACTTATTTATTTATTTATTTATTTATTTATTTATTTATTTATTTTTAATCATATTCATTTATTTACTTATTTATCATATTTATTTATTTATTTTTATCCCATATTACATATACTATTTTCTCTTGATAATAATGCCAATGCTACCATTAATAATATAATAATAGAAAACATCCTGGAAACTAATGAAAATGAACACACAACAACACAAAATCAATGGGACACAGTGAAAGCAGTCCTGAGAGGGAAGCTCACAGCACTACAGGCCTACCTCAAGAAATAAGAAACACTTCTAATAAACTATCTAACCCTACAACTCGAAGAATTCAAAAGAGAACAAAAAGAAAAACCCAGAGTAAGTAGAATAAGGGAAATAATAAAGATCATAGAAGAAATAAATGACATAGAGACTAAAATAAAATAATACAAAAGATCAATGAAACCACGAGCTGGTTCTTTAAAAAGATAAACAAGATAGATAAACCTTTGGCCAGATTTACCAAGAAACAAAGAGAGGACCCAAATAAATAAAATCAGAAACAAAAGAGTTGAAGCAACAACTGACACCGCAGGAATACAAAGGATTGTAAGAAAATACTATAAACAATGATATGCCAACAAATTGGACAACCTAGGCAAAATGGACAAATTTCTAGAATCATACAAGTTTCCAAAACTCAACAGGGAAGAGTCAGAAAACCTGAATAGACCAATAACAACTAAGGAAATTAAAATAGTAATCAATAAACTCCCAGCAAACAAAAGCACTGGTCCAGACTGCTTCAAAGGGGAGTTTTACCAAACATTCAAAGAAGAATTAACACATATTTTCTTCAAACTATTCCAAAAATTCAAGAGGAAGGAAGACTTCCAAGTTCTTTTGTGAGGCGAGCATAATCCTAATTCCAAAACCAGATAAAGACACTACAAAGAAAGAAAATTACAGGTCAATATTCCTGATGAACATAGACACCAAAATCCTCAACAAAATACTAGCAGATCAGATCCAGCAATCTATTTAAAAAAAAAAAAAAAAAAAAGAGTTAAATTTTTGTATACTTCTTTCTGTCTTTAGGCTATATCCCTCTAGAGATGACTTATCAAATTACTCAGTTTTAAAGTCCCTTGAAATAGTTGCTTTCTGTGTGGTTGGGCCACCAACCCAGAGAAATATTTGGATTGGTCTGTTTAATTTTATAGTTTTAAGAATGTCTTTTCAAATTTAATTTTGTTTTATATATATTCATAATTTTTGGGTCAGTTCTATACAAATAGTAATCAGTGAAGCCTAGCCTATTACCCATGCTGTTGGTACCTCAAAGGGAGTGATAGTCCCTCAAGCTGATTGGCTATGAGTACTGGCCTTGACTATAGCTGAGGAGCTATTGTGCAGGGGCTGACCCCAAAGAGCAGGATTTGCTTTAGCGAGGTCCTAGTGTCTGCCAAATCTACCCTTTGTGTAATTTGTGGAGGTGGTAGGATGGTGCTCTGAAACTTGCCACTAGGTATGGTGGTTCTAAGGCCTCTAGGGAAGTGCTCTGGTGCAGGCCAAGATCAGCCACTGCCTTTACCTTGCCCAGGGCCACCTTGCATGAGCTACAAATTGATCTACAAGTGGTTGCTACTTTTGCTGGGCTTAGAAGTTCCTGGGAGAGGCTAAGCTGCAAACCGAGGCTGGCTGCCACTAGTGCCAAGCTTGGGGCCTCTTAGCAAGAGGTATGGGGAACACCAAGACCAGATGCTTTTTGTCTGGGTTTTGTGAACCTTTGAGAGATTTTTGGACAGTCTTCTGGATGAGCCAAGACAGGCCGTTTGTATGAACAAGCCACTAGAAACAGCTTGGGTGAACATGTAAATTGCGTGGGATGGGGTCTCAGGGAATCACCAAAGCAGAGTGAACAGTTAGCCAAGTTGATGGAGACTCAGATATGGTTCATGCCTGCCCTACAGGGGGAGGACTCAGCAAAGGAACAATGGCTTCTGTGAGCATATATAGAAAGTCCTTTATATAAAGGACTCAAAGGCAATTTGAAGAATTACCCACTGGCCAAATTTGGGACACTTCTGTGAGCACCTCTGTGTGAGAGACAGCTGCCCCTCTAGCCCTTGACCTGAAGCCAGACAATTTAGTTCTTCCCTGTATGTCCCTCACACTTTTCAAGCTGCAGCTTTGGTGCTGGAGCTCAGAACACTTGAGTCAGCGAATAAATCCATGCATGGGCCTTGGAACACTTGGGATTCCAGCAACTCTCTGTCTCACTCAGCCGCCATCCTTGTTGGCTTTCACAACCAGAAGTTATGTGACTTCTCTTCCAAGTGCTGGAACCCTGGGCTGAGGAACCTGGTGTGAGGCTTGGACCCGTTGCTCCTCAACTGTAATATCCCTCCTGATTTTTAACCACCACACATGGTTATGGGACCAGCCTGTTCCATGTCTCCACCCCTTCTACCAGTCCTGAAGTGGCTTCTTCGTTATATCCCTACTTATAGTAGTTTTATTTATATAGTCTTCAGGTGGTTCTCAGTGATGGTTATTCTACAGTTTAGTTGAAATTTTGATGTGGTCGTGGGTGAAGGTAAACACAGCATTTACTTACTCTGCCATATTTTAAGTTTTTTATTTTATTTGCTCTCTCTCCAGTTGTTTTTACTTTCTAAAAGAAGACTTGTATTTTTGTTTCAATGGTTACCTTCATGGTAGTATCCTTATAATACTTAGTTCCCTCTGTTTGGTTTATTATCTATTGGTTAATATTAAAATTAGCTTATAGCCTCTTCTTTCCCTTGTACCGAGCATCATTGTAAATATGATCCTTTGGTTTCGGGATTTTTTCCTTCTAGTTGCTCTGTTTTCATTGAGAAATTCAGGTAGATTAGAGAACTTGAAGCTTCTACAACTCTGTCTGCCCAGTTAGTACACTACCATGTAGCTTATTTTGCTATATTTGTTGTAGCACATTATTGGGAGTGTACTGTAGGAGGAAAAGAAATCAAATTTATGACTTCGCTTTCTCTCTTGCAGTATTTTCAGTTCAATGGGAACTAATTGATAAATACATTATATCAGAATATAAGGTGAAATAGTTTGTAGATTCTTGATGGTCAGAAAGTAAATATTCATCAGATTTAGTTCTTAACATTACAAATTCATAGGTAATTACTTTTTTCTAAATGTTAAAATGCTCTAAAAAGTTTTATAGTTTTGGTGTTTGTCAAATATAGTCCAATTTTTCTGCCTTTGTTCCTTTATTTTAAAAAGCTAATTTCATAATGAACAAAAACCAATTATAAAGTATTTTATAAGTCCTCAGAGTTATAGACATACTGAATAATAACTGAACTCTGTATGCCTTTTGTAATTTGTAAAGTTTTATGTTGGATAGAAAAAACATTGCCCTAGAAACTAATGGATAGCTCCACTGTGATGAGTTCAATAACTCTGCATTAGGTTGCGGTGTCTTTGAGGAAGAAAGTATGAAAAGGATATAACTGATTGCAATGCAGGTAAAGCTTGTGTATTTTCAACCAAGTCCAGTAATGAAGCATACCTTTTGTTTTGGGTAACCCCCTCCTCAGCTCCTTGAATTGTAGATTCTCAGCGTTTGTACTATGGAAGAGATTCATGCAAAAGCTGCCCCTCTGCTTTTGTTGAACTCTGGCATTGTGTTTGTTCTCTGGCCTGAGTCACAATCATTGGAGTCCAACGGTGTGATTCCCTTAGAAAAACTGAAAAGGGAAAATCAGACTTCTGCTGGCAAACACACAAAATGGGTCCGGTGAAAATCTTTTCACGACCAGAGAGACTTCTCTTCAAACTGTTATTTCTGACATAAACAGCAGGTAACAAAGAGTAAAAGATACCTGTAAATGTAGAGTATCTATTTTGCACTGGGGAATTTTCCTCTACCATGTATGCTGTTTGGAGTGTTTTATGCTCTGCACATGAGTCACTGACCAGGGGAAACATTTATGCAGTAAAAGTGTGCCTCTACCCCTGTCACACTGCCTTGCACTGTTGGACAAGAGAAAAAAAAAATCCCATATTGGAATATATTTTCTGTAACACTTCATTGCTTACACGCAAATGAAGCTTGCACCCAGCTCCTTCCCCAAATGCTATCAAAGAAACATTTTAGCTGATGCAGCTCAAATGGTAGATTGCTTGCACCTTGAATGTGAGACCTTTGATGCTTCATTTCTGAACAGAGATTTACGTTGCCAGGATCGTGGCCTGACCCTGAGAAGGACACAGATTCTGCAGGACACCTGCATTCCTGGGGTCACGCCAGAAGAGAAGGGGTTAGAGCTCTAAGCTCTAGGTTTTATCTGAGCTTCAGCAGTAAGCCAAAAACAACCTGGGCTCCTTGCCTCCCTTCTGCTAGGCTGGTTAAAGCAGGAATTACCCAGACCCCGCACTCTGTACCTTTTGGTGATAATTTCAGTTTCATAAAAGCTGACATAATGACACTGCCACCTACTCAGTGCAGTGATAATGAAGGCGGTGTTCCCAGAGAACAACATGCTCTGCAGCTAGGAAGTTCAGCAGAAGCAGAGAAATGCCGCAGCATCTTGGAGAGTAGATGCACACTGAGCAATAGCTCCCAGACCCCGGGGACTTGCTTCTGAGTAGGCATTTGGGCGACTGGAGTAATTATTTATCATCTCTTCTCACACCACAGCTATTGTTGACCCTCTCCTCCTCCAAATCGATTTCAGCGGATCCCCACAGCTTATGCTCCAGTCACACTGGCCTTTTGTTGACTTCATCACACCAGGCTCCCTTCCTGCATCCTGGTCATCTCTGACTTTCTGTCTGCCCAGAATGCTCTACCCTAGATCTGCCACTAGATCATCCCATGGATACCTTCTCTGGTCAATTACTTCTTGTAGATGCTTTCTTTCCATATCTAAAGTACCCTCTTCACTCTTTAGCACAACATCTCATAGCACTTCTTTATATTATCTTAAACGATATTGCCTATTTAATTATTTTTTAAGCTGAGCCCTCCTTCCACCCCCCGCCCTGCACACACACACAAATAGACTCCATGTTTTAGTAAAGAAAAGTCTTTGGTGTGCCCTTTCTCATCCTCCTTGCCATGTGAAGGAGTTGTCTCCACTTCCCCCCCCCCCCATAGTTCTTTCTCCCGTGTCCCGTCTGCTCTCTATGTTCCTTTCCCGATACCTCCCAGACAGCCTGGGGAAAGGGTTGGCTCAGGGTTTGAGAAAAAGAAGACAAATAAATATTGTATTAATAAGAAAAAGAGAAGTCTTTGTCTAACTTGTGCCCTGTTGTGTCTCCTTTGCCTAGAAAAGTATGTATTCAGTAAGTAGCTGTATTATCTTTAATGGACTCAATAGTGTAGAGATGTTCCCCTGTCACTCAAAACCGTAAAGCAAACTCAATCAAAATCCCTACTAGATAATTTAGAAAGTTGACAAACATATTCTAAAATTTAAATGGGAGAATAATGCACAACAAATAGATAAGTCTATATTTAAAAAGAAATCAAAGATTGAGAAATTGCCTAACCAGATAAAATAATCTACTTAAAAATCTATGGCAATAGCCCTGGTCAGTGTGGCTTCATAGTTAGAGTGTCCACCCATACACTGAAGGATCTCGGGTTCTATTCTCAATCAAGGGAATGTGCCTGGGTTGCATATCCGATCCCTGGCCCTGGTTGGGGTGTGTATAGGAGGCAACCAATTGGTGTGTCTCTCTCATATCAATGTTTTTCTCTCTTTTTCTCCTCCTCCCTCCCTCCCTCCCTTCTACTCTGTCTAGAAATCAATGGAAAAAATATCCTCTGATGAGGATTTAAAAAAATCTATGGCAATAACACAAAATAAGTTGATGCAGGAACAGAAAAATAAAAAAGTGGAGCAGAATACTGATCTCAATAAAAAGATCTTCATAAATATAGGAAACTAATTGATGATCAAATGCTTATTACCAAAAATGAACAAAGATTGGGAAACTGGGTTAGATATGAAGAAAATCAAAGTGAGATCCTTACCTTGTACCATATATAGACACTTTAAATGTAAACAGTGAAAGTATAAAACTAAAGGAAGAAAATTTGTGAGAAGATTTTAAAAGCTTAAGAGTGGAGAGAAATTTTTTTTAAAGATCCAAAAAGCATAAATTGTAAGGTAAAAATTGATTTGTTAATATTAAAATGAAAACTTTCAGGTCAATGAAGGACCAAATAGACAAAATAGATAGATGACTGTCTAGGAAAAGATATTGCACTTTTTTTAATGAAAAAGAGAAATTCAAAGTAAGATAACATTCACCTCTACTGGAATCATAAAAATTAAAAAATGAGCAATAATAAGAATTCTCACGAATGTGAGATCTTACAAATCACATTGTTTCTGGAAATTTATTTTTTGGAAATCAATCTGATATGATTTAACAGAATTAAGAATGCATATAACCTATATAAACCAATTAATTTACATATAGGTTCTAAGGGACATAAACAAGGTGGAGAGCTGGAGGAAAATTAGGCGTCCTTCACTTGAGGAAGGGATAAGAGGTAGTCATTGGATACTATCATATGCTCTGCAACAGAATCAACACATCAATACACTAAATGTGCGTACAGTAACATGACTAGATTTGTAGTGACAAGTGGAAAAGGAAACAATGAGATTTATAGTATGATATCATTCAAAATAAAATAGTGCTACTCATGCCCTGGCCGGTTTGGCTCAGTGGTAGAGCGTCAGCCCGCAGATCAATGAATCACGGGTTCAATTCCCACCAAGGGCATGTACCTCAGTTGTGGTTCGTCTCCGGCCCTGGTCACGTGGGAGGCAACCAGTCGATATGTCCCTCTCATGTCAATGTTTCTCTCTCTCTCCCTTTCTCCCCCTCTCTCTCCCTCCCACTCCATCTGAAGATTAATAGGAAAATATCCTCAGGTGAGGATTAAAAATAATAATAATGCTACTGCCCTGGCCAGTTTGGCTCAGCAGTTAGAGCGTGGGCCCGTGGACCAGAGTCCTGGGTTCGGTTCCCACTAAGGTCACATACCTCGGTTGCAGTTTGTCCCCGGCCCCAGCTGGGGTTGTGTGGGTGGCAACCACTTGATGTGTCTCTCTCACATCGATGTTTCTCTCTCTCTCCCTCCCTCTCTACCTCTGGCTCTATCTGAAGATAAATGCAAAAATGTCCTCAGGTGAGGATAAATAATAATAATGCTACTCATTATATAAGGATATATGCATAGTTAAGAAAATATTATTCAACTGGATGAGTTCTTATAGGTATAGAGGGGAGTAGGGCTTTGTAATGAGGGTGGGAAAATAATAGAATATTAAGTAGAGAAGAAGTTACATGGACTGGTGATAAGACCATATTGTGAAATGAGGAGTGTGGTCATCACAACCCTTAATATCTGAATGCCATATCCTTCCCTACCACAGAGTCATATTGAACATCTACTCTGTCAGCTCAATTACTTTAATGTGTTAATGAGAGAAGTTCTCTCTCCCACTCTCTCTCCCTCTCTCTCTGTCATATCATGGAGAAAAATAAAATTTGACCTCAATCTACAAACATTTTGCATTCTCCTATTGTCTAATCTCAAGAAAAAAACTAAGTACCAGGATTTCCTACCACAAGCATAGGCTCTTGCAATTCTCCTGAAGTGATGTGAGGGGTCCCAGTTGAAAGAACTTTTGGAGTTTGACTAAGAGAAGCTTTAATTCTCTCCCTGGATGGAACAATTGTATTGCTCATTTCCATTGCTGTGGTCAAGGAAGAATGAGCCATTTTACTCACTTCCCTCAGCTAATGTGTCTATCACTGTCATTATCATCATATGACCTCATGATGACAAAGTCTGTTTGACTCTGTTTTTGTTGATCACAGGCCAGGCTCTTTTTGGCATAAAACTCATGATTATTTCTCCTCTTTACATTAAAAATAGAAGCTCTCTCTCTCTGCTAACCATTAAAGATCTACCTGGGGCCTTTTGAGCTTGGCTGTGCCATAGCATTCAGTTACATATTCATCAATCTTTCATTGATGTGGAATTAAATATGAGGCTATTTTTACATAGGAACTGTCCAGAAATAGTAACTATTTCTAATTTCTACTAACGCTGTCTTAATTGTTTCTAATTGATGTATTTTGAAAACCAGACACAGAGTATCTGATTAACCTCAACAGGAGATGGCTGCCCTTAATCTGAAGTGCCAACCTCTGTTATGAATCCAATAAAGAAAGGAAGGGGGAGAGGGACCTTTCTTTTTCTTTTATATCTTAATGAAAATATATGCCTACACCATTCTTTCCTGTTAACAAAAAAGAGAACACTAGGGATTTGAAAATAAGAGATGATCAAATAAATCTCAAGAAATTTAGTGCAATGTAAGTCCTGGTTTCCTTTTTTAACCTTGTAAATTAGAGGGATTTGGTTACTTGATCAAATTTGATTATCTAGACAAGCAAAGATTTGGATCCAAGCTTTATGACCAACTAGCTGCATTTCCTTGAGAAAGAAAACAGCAACTTTCTTAGTTTCCTTTATATACTAAATATGTTTTTTCAGGTTTAGATAATATAAATAAATATTTATTTACCACACATAGCACATATCAAGTATGTACATTACAATAAATAGTATTTTATTTTACTTATTTGTCTTCTTCTTAGTGTTTCAATGTACATATTAATTTGTCACTTTTAAAAGTTTATGGCATATCACAGAAGGGTGAAGAAAATAAGAAGTATTAATTAATGATCATTTTTCAAAGATGACACTTAAATAATGAAATATTTCCATGTGTTTCTCTTTTTGGTAAGTCATTATTTAGAAAATATTGTAATAGCCAATCTTCATAAAATGGAATCCTAAAAGACTCTTTTCAATCCCTCTGATATTTAGTTACTGATCAGTACCATTGGTTTAAGATCACACTATAAGGACATCATCTCAGAACTCACATCATCTAGTTTGCAAACAATATCCTTTATTCCAGTGAGTTTTTAAGAACATGAAATTATTGTTACTGAGCTTTGATTTTCTTTAAAACAACTGTTATCTGAAAAGCAGGTATTTATTAATAAAGTAGAAAAATGTTTGTATTAATCAAGAACTATTTGTAAATAGCAAGTAAAATGAAACACACTAAAGAAGATAAATAACACAGAGCCAACACTTGTGCACTTACAAATAAATATATATTGGGACATGATTTTCAATAAAAGTATGTATATGAATATTTACTATTTGAAATTTGAGAAAACTTGTTAATGAAGTATATACTAGTTAATTGTCATAATAATCATTCATCTAAAATAAATAATATTAGAAAAACTGTTTTGTTTCCTGGATATCAATGAGATATTTTCATATAATGAGCTTTCTGATAGAAGGTAATATTTCTTAATAGTTTTTGGCTGATGAGGTGACCATATATTTACATCTTCCAAAACAAAGTACATTGAAAAATACCCCTTTGCCCTTATAACCTTTACTTAATTCCCAGCACCAGAGATTAATTTTACTCTATTCTACTCCATTAGAAGCCTAGGAATCCCTTGTTAACATTTAGGTACCCCTGGTACTAAGCAGTAATTGTCCATTAACATCTTAGCATTGGCCATGGCATTGATTGCACTTATCTAGTGTGGCTCTTCAGGCCATGTTAAGAAATAGTTGTCCATGGATCTCTTACATTTGTGCATGTCTTGACAGCAAAGGCAGGGACTGCCTTTTGTCCTGGATGATCTTTTACAAGGATGTTTGTATAGCAAACTGCCTTGGAAGATATAGTGTCTCCCTCCAGAGCAGAGGTTTACTTCCTGTCCAGTATAGTAAAGATAATGTGTTCCATGAGAGCAAAGGTCGGGTAGTTTTGTTTGCAGCCCATTATAAAACACTGGGGTTTCATAAGCTTGGGTTTCTCACCAAAAGCCCACTGTGTGCACAGCATCCATCTAGGCTACTATGTGTCATTTCCATGTAACTTGAAGGTCAAAGGAAATATGGGACCATTAAGCTCATGCTGCTTGCTGTGCTGTGAGTAATAAAGTATTTCGTCTCAGTGGCTTTATATTTTCTACCAGCATCCATGAAACTGAGGCAGGCTAGCTTATGAACTTGCAAGTATGATATCACAAATCTATCACAGACCCTCCACAGTCCTAACAGGCTCCAAAGGAGATACATGGTGATGGGAAGGTAAAGCAAGGGCTAGATTAGGAATATCGAGTGATCTAATGAAAATAGGCTAAAATGGTTTTCCCTGGATGCAGGACAGTTATAGAAAGTGAGGTATATTCAAAACCCAAGGGTAAGTATTGTAAAGAGAGAGGGTTATTCAGAAAAGGAGAGAGGGATGGTACATGAGACAATGACCTATTTTATTCCTTTAAGTTAACAATCTAATGTCTTTTACTTAGTATGAGGACACAGCACATTGATCATTGACTATGAAAAGGTGAAAGTTCTTTTGCCAGTGCATGCCTCAGGAAAGGCAGGAAATACATTATACTAGAATGGCCAAACACTTTTTTCATTGAAGAGAATATTAAAATAAAACAATGCCATCAAAGAAAATAATAGAGTATGATTCCAGGCTGAAGTTCCAAGAGAATAAACATTAATCAAAATGCTTGGGCATTCTAAGCATTCTCGTCTCTCTTTCACTTTAGTCAGCTAGAGAGGTTCCTCTAAAATGTGAGTCAGATTCTGCCATTCCACTGCTCAAGATTCCCATATCTTTCAAAACTACACTCAGATTTTCTCTCCATGACTTACATGGTCTTTGCCGTCCCTCTGACTTCATCTACAATCACCGTCCTCCGTCCTCCTCACTGTCTCCTCTCCAGCCATGCTGGCCACCTTATTCATGAAACACGCCAATATTCCTCTCACTGGGGGCCTTTGCACTTGAGGTTCCCTCAGCTCTGGTCACTTCTTCCCTAGATACCCTCTGGCTTGCTTACTCTCATGTCTTCCAGGTTTCTTGTTGAACTGTAACTTTTGAGAAAGCCCTTCCTTGAGCACAGTGTATAAAATAGAACTCATTTCTCCAGCTGTTGTTCTCCATCCTCTTTATTCTTTTATTCCTTTGATCACACTTAACACCATAAGACATGATACATGTACCCATCTACATATAACACACGATGAACACACACTCACATGCAGGGTGGGAAATGCAGGGCAGAAGCTTTTCCCATGGCCAGGACTGCCCCACTGTACTAATGTTTGCCCTGCTTCCCAAAGAAAAGTTATGCTTCAGGACTCCTCACATTTTCCCTCTTTGTGAAACCTTCCTGGACACCATTATGCCATCAAGCTTGAGCAGAAACAGTCATCACTGTGTCTTTTTAGACTTTTTGTGCAAACCCATATCCATTTTTGACCCCTCTTGACCCAGAACAGTGGCTCACTCTCATTAAATGCTAAATAAATCTCCATTGATCAAATACATTTATAATTTGAGTCTATTCGGGTCCTATACGTAGCACATCCAGCTGGACGTGGGTCTTGGGTTAGATATCAGACCACAACTACCGATAACAGCTTGACAGAGAATGGAGTCAATGGTCTGCTGTTGCATCTCCTGGTTCCAACTTTATTATGAGATACAGAGGTTCTGATGGTGCTGCTCTACACAGTACAAATCCAAGAGAAAGCTGAATTGATTTTTCATTCCCTTTCTTTCATAGTTGCTTCCCCCATCCCTCAACCTTACATTTTTTCTGAAAGCAAGAAGCCAGCTGCTCATCTTTCTAGCAGCCAATTGACCTGACTGTTTTATTCCCTTAGCAGCCTGGCCATTAACCAGTACTTGAAGCCCACAGCTCAGGCCTCCAGGAACGTTTTTAACACCATTACTTCTTCAATTTTCTCTGCTGAGGGAGTTTTCACAGTTCATTAACTGAGTACCCATCTTGGCATAATCTTTTCTCAGGTTTTTCTTAAACCTAAAACATTACAACTTTTGGACATTGGAAGTCCATCACATCTTTTTTTTTTTTTTTTTTTTGGTATTTGTTTTATTTTGTCAGTGTGTTTGTTTTTTGTTTTTCTTAATCAAGACCTCATTCATCGTTCTTTTGCTATTAAAAGGAAAATCCTGTGCACACGCACACACACACACAATCAGTCCACAGCAGGTTGTTTTTATTTTGGTTTTGTTTGGGGCTTAAAAAGGGAGGAGGATCATTTGTTTCCAAGAATATTAAAGGAACCAGGAGGATAGAAATTATAGTCTCACAATCTGTCCACTGTAGAACATAACTCCATGTTGGATAGATACCAGGTGTTCCATAAATACTGGGAGCTGAGCTGTCTAATGTTGCGAACACCATGTGACTCGTTCAAATTGAGATGTGCTACATGCATTATATGCACACTGATTCCAAAGATTTGAGATACAAAAGGAAGGTAAATATTTCATTAATACTTTTCATATTGATTATGTATTAAAACGATACTATTTTAGATAAGGCAGATTAAATACATTTTTAAATGCCCGCCACAATTTTTTTTATTTTTTTAATATGGCTACTAGATAATTTACAATTACGTACGTAGCTCATATTGTATTCCCATTGGACAGCACTGAATTAGACCATAAAATACAGTAAACAATAAAAACTTAAACAATGAATGTTGAATTCCTCAGTCTATTGATTATTAATGTTATTGATGTTGATCTTTTTAGTGCAGTAGAAGGAGCATGTGCTTTGGTTTCATAACTACACTCCTGAGTTCTAATGTGACTTTGGCATTTTATGGTTCTGTTGTATCGGGCAAGTGGCTTAACCTCATGTGTTTTTATATTTTATCTGTAAAAACTGGGAGTAACAATACCTACCAATTAAAAAGACTGAAAGCATTTAATTTGTGCGAAGAACTACAAGTATTTTTTATGTTTTACTTTCTCGTATTATAGAAACCTGTATCATTTCATTCCTTAAGGATTTTTTTTTTATTCCTCACCTGAGGATATTTTTCTACTTATTATCAGATAGAGTGGGAAGGAAGGAGAGAGAGAGAAACATTGATGTGATAGAGCCACATCGACTAGCTGCCAATTGCACGAACCCACCAGGGCCGGGGACTAACCACAACTGAGGTACGTGCCCTTGACTGGAATCGAACCTGCAACTCATTGGTCCACGGGCCGATGCTCTAACTGCTGAGCCAAACCGGCCAGGGAGGATGTTTTATATGTTTAAATATTTAGTAGAAATTCTGGCTGAAAAGAAATTTGCCAAATACTTATAGAAGAAGAAATCAGTAATTAACTTCCTTATTTGGTAGAAAAAATATTCTGAAGTAGAGAATCTGTAGAAAGGTCACACTGTTTTTATTTTCATGATATTTATTAACTACTTTTATATTTTATGCACATTTCCTATAAGTAATAATTTTTAGATAATTTGTGAAGTTGATGCTTTACATATCCTTCCAGAAATACTGTATATACTTCGGATCCACTCACCCTGGATTATGTTAAGACGTTTAATTAAGAGAGAATTCTGTTTAACATATTAAACACTTTGCTGCTTGTGTATAGGTGATGACTACTCCTTGGAAGCTCCCATGTTAAAAAGCTCTTTCACCTCACCTGCAACCAGGTGTGTTCGATCCAGCCTAGTCTGCTTGCAAGCCAGTGGGGTGCACTTGTCTTTCAATTCAGAGCACGCAGCTTATTTCTTCTGGAAACTTCTTCAGAGCTTTGACTCATCTTAGAGGTAACTAGCCTAGCCATACACACACAAAGTCTCTAAAGCATGCAGGCAAACTCTAAAATGTCTCAGCTGAAGCATCCCTCCTGGTCTCCAAATGTGGGGTATGCATAAGCCATTGGTGGATTCTCCACCTGCAGTTCCTATATGGCTGAAAACTTGGGGGATTTAACCAGAAAAAAAACAAAACAAAACACTCATTTATATCTTATTTCCATTTTATTTATTTCTCCCAGTGGTCTTGAGGGGGTCTCCATTGTCATCTTATTTCTCTTTCATTTCTCCTCTGATGATCTCTCTTTGCCATTCATACTCCAGCCTAAATCTCCATGACACAGTCCTCAAGGTGCTCACTGCTCATGTCATTTAAAACATTTCTTTTTTGAGATTGTGTTCAAAGTCAGTTTTTAAGCCACATAAGCACAAACATCTTTCATGTAATAAGAAGACATTTATTATCAACTTTGTATGATGTAGGCAAGTAGTTCTTGAGCTTTCATCAGAATCACCGGTAGGTTAAAACTCAGAGTCTCTGATTTAGCAGAGCTTGGCCATGAGAATTTGCACTTCTAACAAATGCTCTCAGTCCAAGGATCACACTTTGAAACCACTGACTTACGCAGTGCCGTTTGGGCTAGCATCCTGACAGCTGGTTTGAAGTGTTAGAACTACTATCTCCAATTTCTCCGTAGTTTTCTGCTTCATTGCACTGTAGTCAAGATGCCCAACTTTGGGAGTTTGAAGACTTGACTAGTCTAGGGTAGTGCTAGCTTAGCATCCCATTTGGTCTAAAAATCGTGGCAGTGAAAATGAGTAATTAGTTGGGGAAGATATTTTTAATACTTTGAAGCAAGAAATAGTTGGCCACTGCAGAAGCTTACTCTTTTATCTTTATTTCCAGATGTCTACTGTGTGCTTGCTAATTCAATTTTACAATTAATAGAATACTGCTTAGAACAGCAGGGATTTGCCACATCTGGACAAAAACAAACCAAATCAGAACAACAGCAGCAAGAAAACGCAGATACTAGACTTAGTATGTATGGTGAGCACATCATTAGGTATATAAATGTCAAAGCACTACAGTGTACATCTGAAACTAATATAATACTGTATTCCAACTATACTTAAATTTTTTGTAAAAAAGTGGATTGAAAAGACACCGAGTGGCTACATATATAATAAATTCCATTATATGCACCAATCATCATTCTGAAAACAATTTTTGTAACACATGGTTCGCCAGTGAAGTTCTAATCATAGGATAGGCACATACATTTGAAGAAGCTTGTCTGAGCTTTCTCATCAACCAGAAAGAATGGAACAGATTTTTTTCTGGGAAAAAAAGACAAAAAAAAATGTGTGTGTATATATACATATATATATATATATATTCACACACATACATACACAGATAACTTTTCTTTTACCCGTCTTTGTATTTAACCTAAAGGAAAGAAGGAAGAGAGTTTAGAAGAAATACTAGACTGTGTCACTTTTCACAAATTCAGCTTGTCAGCAACATGTTCCCTCCTGGGGGGGGAGCTGGGGGGAGAGTCTGTGAGCTCAACACTACAGCTTTTGTGGTCTTATTTTTAAAATGTTCTTTCCCCTCTTCCATTTCTATATCTCTCTACTATTTCTGTATTTCTATGGTGACTCAGTTTTCAGCAACTTAGTATTTTATTGTAATTTCAGGAGAAGCATGGATGAGGCTTTTGAGTTAAGCCTGCTAACCCCAAAACTGCAATATGCAGCAAAGGGCATCAGTGCCCATGAAACACCAGCTGTGCAATGCAAACTGAGCTACCTGTTGCATTTATAGTACAAAAGGAAGTGCAGTATTTGAAAAATCATGGAGGAACGTATTTTTCTCACATGTTCTAGATGTATGTGATTGGCAATTTTCTTTTTTAATTTAATTTTTTTAACTTTATTTTTATTGTTGACACTATTACAGATATCCCCATTTTTGCCCCTTTGCCCAGCTCCACCCAGCCCCCACCCCCTTCCCTCTGGCCATCACCACACTGTTGTCTGTGTCTATGGATAATGCATAAATGTCCTTTGGCTAATCCCTTCACCGGCTTTCATCCAGTCTCCACCTCTCCTCATCCTCCTGACAGATGTCAGTCTGTTCCATTTATCCATAACTCTGTTTTATTTTGTTTGTCCATTTATTTTGTTCATTAGATTCTACATATAAGTGAGATCATATGCTACTTGTCTTTCTCTGACTGGCTTATTTCACTTAGCATAACACTCTCCAGGTCCCTCCAAAGTTTCTTCTTTTTTTTAAAGTTTAGAATGGATTCTACCAGCGGATGGCTCAATCAGGTTTACTGACTATGAGCAGTAGGATAGAATGAACTCTAGTTCCTTATTTTAAAAAATTAATTGTTTTCCAGAAACATTAGGAACTAACGGTGCTTCTATAAAAAGGATCTACCTGTGAGGCCCATGTCTGGTGACTGTTCAGTTCCCTTGTGGGTTGTTTCAGGTGTGTTCCAGTCAACATTACCTTTCTGAATGGATAAATACAGGGCTTATCTCTACAGCTTCTAGTTTAGAAAGTTAAAATGATCTCAGTTCATGATTTAAATGGTATGCTTCACCTCGCCAGTCTGCTTAGTTTCATCCATCTCCCAGCTGCCTAAATTTCAAGTACTTAAATTATCCTTTCGTTTTTAAATGACTCATGTATTCAAGGTTTTAAAAAAAAATGACAGCACAACTACCATCATTTTTCCAAAACTGTGGTTATTAAATATAGCGACTCTTGCACTCAGATGGCTAGTGCAGGGAGGGAAGGAGGGGCAGTGAAAGGAAATTGGATGTGTTAAGAATCTTATCCATTAGTCATACCTCTTTTTTTTTGCCTTGTTCTTATCATTTTATTAAGTCTTTGTGTGCTTGGTTTTTGAAGACAAAGAATAAACAAAGATTGAACCCAGCATATTACTGTTATGGAAAAGTGAGTTCTAATAACCTGAATTATGCCAAAATTTTAATTTTTTATGTTAAATTTGATAAGGCCATGGCTACAAATAAAGATAAGATGTTGTAATTGTCTGGATTATCAACTTTTAAATTTTTTACAATTAAGTGTGTCATTGGGGAGTTTAATTTGAAATTCTTTTTTAATCCCAAACTAGCACCACTCCACTGTTGTGTGATCAGGCTACGGGACCTATACAGAAGGTCCCAGAGTTATTATCTCTTGCCCAAGGCCTGGCATAAATGCTTCAGATCTCTCCTTTTAGAGTTTGTTATAATTTATAAGCTGCTAAGGTGTTGATGCATATATAAGTTAAGCATGGCAATCCAAGCTTGCTTGAAAGGAATAAACAAAATACCTGTTTTCTAAATAAAGACAAAGAATATACTACATTTTTAGGCCAATATAAAGAGTAGGAGGGACTCCCCATTCCTACTCCCGTAATCACACTCTCACAGGTATGGAAATTTCCATCGTCACTCAAGCTTCCCTTGACAATCTTATTTAGTATACATAAATGAATAAATAAGCAAATAATCATCTTAGTGCCTACAACATAGTCTCAATCATGTTGAAACTAAGTATCATGTATTCAAACTGAAAAATTAAAAACTGAAAATAGAAAGTGTTTAAAGAAAACCACAGAATAATGAGTAATGATTTTATACCTTTATTTTAAAAAACAGAAATTAGCTGTTCTAAAATTTCCTTTTAAGTTCTAACTGCTCTTTTTTAAAAAAATACTAAAAATATATAGCTTCATAGCAATAAAGCTTTGGGAAAGAAATGCACACATAGCACCCTGGCTGGTTTGGCTCAGAGGTTGGAGCCTCGGTCCAAGAACCAAAGAGTCTCGGGTTCAATTCCAGGCAAGGGCAAGTACCTTGGTTGCAGTTCGGTCCCCGGCCGTGGTTGGGGACATGAGGGACATGTCTCTTTCATATCAGTGTTTATCTCTCTCTCCCTCCTACTCTGTCTGAAAATAAATGGAGAAATATTCCATTAAAAAAAAAAAAAGAAACGTACACACAGCAATATTATTGCTCCTGAATTCTTCAGTAAGACTTGAGCAGATATGAATAAAGTGAAACTAAAACATTAAGTGCATTGCTGTACATTTTTATGCACATAGTAGGCACATAACGAGTGTCTGCTAAACTGAACTGATGTCCAGGCATAGTTTCTGACCCTTACAAATACTGGGGTCCAGGGCAGAGGCAGTGAGACACGGTTGAAAGAAGACAGTAGTATTCCACCCAGATATGAATATGTCACAAAATACAACCCAGAAAATTGTCCCCTACCCTTCATGTCCCCTATTCTTCATCCATCCATCCATCACGGTAAATAATGCTTTCTAGTGAGATCATATTCTTTGGAGTCTGTCTTGATTAAATGCCATGGCTAAGGCCATAGGATGACGAGTCCTCATTGTTTGCGTTCTTCCTTTCGTACAGCCCCACACGCCCACTTTTTGGAAGCTTAAGCTGATGATGGAAACAATTCCTCCCTTGTCCATCTTGAACAATCACACTTCAATTGACACGTTAGGAGTCATTCTCACCAGGGTTTGCCCTGGGAGAGCATCTGGATCCTGGGCTACTGCCATGGCCCAATCACCTTCCCTGCGGCTGTGCACAGGAAGTCACATCTGGCGGACTCATGGATGAGTCCTGCTGATCATTTGTTCTAGAAACCCAGAAGATGACTCAAAATCATCACAAATTAACTTGATGTATTCTTGCATTCTTATAATAATGCAACTAAGCTAGATTTGATCATTGTAAGTTGAGCCCTTTAATTCGAAAGTGCATTTTTTGCCAGCACCAAACTGTAACGTTGATGCCTCAATAAACTCGTTCTCTTAAAACATGTGAGAACTTTTTTATTATGTTTTAAATTCATGTATTCAAAACAATGTAAAACTTGAAAACATTTCACCTAAATTCAAGATTTTGGAGATGTCCCACCCTCTCATTATGAGAGGAAAAAAGCATTGGCAGAAGTTACCACATTAGGCTTACCACCATGACTCAGCCCTCTAGGGGACACTCTCACATTTTTACAACAATAAAACTTTCTGGTTGTTCCCGAAGAAGTTGGATACTGCTTAACAAAATGCACAGTTTGATTAATTAAATTATCTGTTTAATTAGATCTCCATAGCCCTTTATTGTCTTCTACTTTCGGTTTTCTGTGTTGGAGGTGATTATTTCTGTATTCTTGGAATTAAAATCAAAGGGACATTGGAGGGGGGATTAAAACTGCTAAAATCTAGAAAAATAGCTTTTCTATGTGCCATTCTTCCATGGCAGTGTATACATAACTGTGTTCTGTGGGATCTTCCATTTATAAGCTAATGCATAAATAAAATGTTTATGAGGTGTTGCATAATATATTTAGCTCCCATCTTAAAACTTTACAGCGGGTATTTACATACGAACATCCATGAGCATCCACTGTGAACAGCCAAGCCTTCAAGAAAAGAATGTACCAACCATAGTATGATGTAATTGGGTTATTGGAGCCATTGTATCAGGAACAGCCTGTTGTTCGGATGAACATTTCATGCTCAGACAGGAAAAATGTGAACTTTTGGATTGCATGAGGTTGGGCTTTCTGCTCTTTGGGGAGTTGGGGTATGTGAGTAGAAACCCAGAGGCTTTTTTGTGTGTATGTGATGAACTGTGGTGATGTCATTGGAAGGAAAAGCTGCACCTGTTTAGGAAAAGGCAGGTGTGGACCGCACACCTCACCAGGACTCCACTTTCCAAAGGCTGGCAATAGCAATGGCAAACACCAGTAAGCCAATAAACAGCCGATCTCCGGAGCAGCCCATTCAGAGGTAGCAGTGTGGGACTCCAGCGCGGGGGTGGGGGGCTCAGAAGGAAAACAGTGGCACAGCAGGAGTGGTCATCGGTATGGCAGCAGCAGTAACAGCACTGCGATGACAAGGCAGGAAGGCAGGGAAGGAGGGCTGGAGGGTTAGCCTACAGCAGCTATGATGCAGTGACAAGGGAAATTCCTAGACATTCCTGGTGGGGGCAGGGGAGAGCCAGAGGAGAGGTAAATTCTTTAAAAAGAGCTAACTACCACTGTCAAGACATAAACATGTGGGCTATAATTTGAAGAACAGAAAAATATTTAAAGATTCTGTTCATGACATTCTGTTACATGAGTTTGTGAAACTTCATCTCAGTTGCCTTTAGAGAGACGTTTTCCTATATTTTTATAAATGGATTACTGGTCAACATTAACTTTATTCTTTTCATGTTTAGTGAATGTTTTCATGTTTACTCTGAAGGACCAGAGTAAGATATGTGAGCATAGCAAGGTGGTTAAAAAACAGTGCCTGATTCAATTAATAATTGATTTATCTATTTGTTAAAAAGTTTCCTTGCTGTGTGTCAGGATGAAAATAATTTTCTGTTAATAATAATTTTATATTCCTTTTCTTATGGTCAAGATGAGGGAAACATCTATTGAAAGTGAATTTCTGTTTACATAAGAGGTAATAATTGAAGTATGAATATCCTCTGTATTTTAGTCCAGGGATCCTTTTGTATTTTGTCCAGAGAATTCTTTACTTAGCGGAATTAAACAAAATTAATCACATTAAGTAAATCTTCTGTGTAAGTTTCTTTGCTGTTATGACAATGCAAAAATTGTTCTTACATGGAAGCTTCTTTGTTACTTTTTTGCATTAGATTTCTTGTAAATGAATTCAAAGTAAATCTGTCAGAAACCCTTAACAGATTAGATGATTGCTCCGTGTCCTGTAAATAGAATTCTACACCTCAGCCCCTTTCTTTGAACAGGATCTTAAAAGTCTGAAACTTCTCATAAATGATTTGGGTGGACATCTCTTCTCCAACCTCCCCAAATCTCAGCTCTCTGAACTTTTCCTATTCACTCCTCAGAGAATAGGCATGGATTACTGATTACCAGGCATGGGAGCCAATTTACTAGACACTTTGTCCTATCTCCTAACTTAAGAAGGAATAGCTCAAATCTACCTTCTTAAATCATTTAAAAGATCTTTTTTCGCAAATGTCTTCCAAAATTAAATTAGTTTAGAACATTGGATGTAATTCAGGAAAATATTTAATGACAGATTCTTTTTCAGGAATAATCACACAGAAACTATTTCTTAAGTTTGGTTATTGTATGGGTAATGTTTATCATATATATATGAAAACATTCTAAAATAAAATTAATACACTTGTACTTTATGTTTGTAGAACTGTAGAACTTCGGGGGCTTAATCATTCATGCTTTATATCTTGGAGCAGAGGAAGACCCATTTTCAAAGAAAGTACTGGTATTATCTTAGGAATATCTATAGTTTTCCTTATGAAGATAGTTGCCCATTATTTCAAGTGAGACTCTAATATAAGCAACCACAATTTTAAGAGACTATCAAACTTACTGTTCTCTGGTTTGGTTTTTAAAATATATTTGCTTTTCTCTAACAGTTAATCAAGAACAATGTGTTGCTAGAGAACAAAAACCCAAGCTGTCTATCTAGTTCATTGTAATATGTGTCGTATGGTAATAAAAACAAACAAGAAAAGATATATAATCCCACCTATAAAACAAGAGGTAGTCCAGAGATTTTTATTCTACTTTGATTTTCACTGTTATCCAAAACACCCCATCCCTCTCTTTCTAGTGATATTTCAATTTCAGAGATGAAAAGGTCACAACAAAATGAAAGACTATTTGGTCATTCTGCCAATGGTTATTCACGGGAAGGAGTATGCTCCCTCAAAAATGATTATTTGCCCTCCAAGAAGATATATCACCAAAGCAGGAGAGAAGGCCGCTGATTACCTTTGCTGAGGACACTGCCAGGTTGTCTGTTTCCGTGTGTCCTGATACTACACTCATCGGGCGATCTTCAGGTTTTAATTTGACTACCCGTGTAGTTTTTCCACAGGGAAATAATATGCTAACCATTAAATGTAGACATTTAGTCTACTTGAAAGAGTTTTTTTTCATTAAAAATGAATAAATTATAATTCCAATTTTATACAGCAGTCCCTTCAGCGTGCTTAGCTTAAATCTGTCCCAGTGAGACTGATTAATTCTCAGTTCTTGATAAAACAGAATTTCTTGTCATTCCCACCTGAAAATGAGATCTTAGAAATAATGATCCAACTGAGGTGCTTTTTTAGAGGGGGCTTCCCAGATATCAAAGGACGAAATTATATTAGTGGTGGAAAGAGTGGCAAATAATTTACATAATGGTACGTAAAATGAATGCTTCTCTATCTGGCATTTAATAGACAGCAACACTTTAATATGGGCACAGGCATGACTGTATAACAATCTCTATAATGCTAGGAAGAAAAAGTAACAGATCAATAAAATAGCCGAAATTTCTAACAATGTAACACTATTCAACCTTTGGGCAGGTGGGCAGGGGAGGCCATGTGCAATCTCCCTACGCAGGCTGATGTCACAGTGATCATCAGCTGTCTAGTGTCTAGCAGGCAGACGTTTCACCAAGGAAGGGTCAATCTAAGCCCAACCAGGTGCCAGTTCTAGTCTGAGAGAGGGGAAAAGCCAAAGCTGAACTCCTGAGAAATGACATTGAGAATGACAATAGATGAGAAAGGTTGGAATTTGAACAATTGACCTTTATCATAAGGCTGAGTGAAAGATACTGTAATTCAGAGTGGATTGGGAATAACACATTAGCCTCATACTCTGGATTTTCTCATCAGTCATCAATAGAAACTATGAGCTTTTTCCCATTTATTTATTTTGTATTAAATTTATCAAGATAACATTGGAGGAGGGCATGGGATGGATAAATGGTGATAGGAGACTTGACTTGGGGTGGTGAATACACAATGTACAGATGATGTGTTGTAGAATCGTGCACTTGAAACCTGTATAATTTTATTAACCAATGTCACCCAAATAAATTCAATAAAAAGGAAAAAACATTTGTTAATAACATTATATAAATTTCAGGTGTATAATTTTATAATATGACATCTGTATACCCTATTGTGTGCTCACCAACCGAAACCTAGTCTCCTTCTGTCACCATAGATTTGATTCCCTTTATCCTTTTAGTCCTCCCCAAATCCCTTCCCCTCTGGTAACAACCATTCTGTTGTCTGTATCTATGAGTTATGTTTCTTTTCTTTGTTTGTTCATTTGTTGCTTTTTCTTTTATATTCCACATATGAGTGAAATTATAAAGTTTTGTCATTTTCTGTCTGACTTGTTTCACCCAGCATAATCTCAACATCCATCCTTGTCGTAACAAATGACAATATTTCACCTTTTTATGACTGAGGAGTATTCCATTCTATATATGTACCACATCTTCTTTATCCAATCATCCATTAAGGAACACTTAAGTTGTTTCCATGTCTTGGCTATTGTGAATAATGCTGCAATAAAAATAGCAGTATATGTATCTTTACAAATAAATGCTTTCAAATTTTTCAGGTAGATATCCGGAAGAGGAATTGCTAGGTCATATGGTAGTT
This sequence comes from Tadarida brasiliensis, assembly GCA_030848825.1. NCBI lineage: Eukaryota > Metazoa > Chordata > Mammalia > Chiroptera > Molossidae > Tadarida > Tadarida brasiliensis. The sequence goes on along the minus strand of CM061262.1, from coordinate 41,939,420 downwards.
CTATTCTTAATTAAGGAAACTCCCTACCATTTTTCATAGTGGCTTCACCAATTGACATTTCCACCAGCAGTACGAGAGGGTTCCCTTTTCTCCACATTCTCTCCAGCACTTGTTATTTCTTGTCTTATTGATAACAGCCATTCTAACAGATGTGAGATAGTATCTCATTGTTGTTTTGATTTGCATTTCTCTTATAGCTAGTGATGTTGAGCATCTTTTCATATGTCTGGTGGTTATATGTATGTCTTCCTTAGAAGAGTGTCTGTTCAGGACCTTTGCTCATTTTCTAATTAGATTTTGTTGTTCAGTTGCATAAGTTCTTTATAAATATATAAAGAAACTATGACCTTTTTTTAAGGATATTTTTCCATTGATTTTCAGATAGAGTGGGAGGGAGGGAGAGAGAGAGAGAAACATCAATGTGAGAGAGACACATCAATTGGTTGCCTCTTGCATGACCTCAATCAGGGCCAGGGATCGAACTGAAATTGAGGCATGTGCTCTTGACTGGAATTGAACCCATGACTCTTTGGTCCACAGGCTGTTGCTCTAACCACTGAGCAAAACTGACCAGGGCAAAACTATGACCTTCTAATTGTGCAACTGTGTCTAGTCACTTGGGCATCAGGTGTGTGATGGTTAATTTTATGTGCCAACTTGAGGGGCCATGGAGTGCTCAGACATTTGGTCAAACATTATTCTAGGTGTATCTGTGAGGGTGTTTGGGAATGAGATTAACATCTGAATTGATAGACTGAGTAAAGTAAATTGTTCTCCCCAATGTGGTGGGCCTCATTCAATCAACTGAACACTTAAATAGAACAAAAAGTCTGAATAAGTGGAAACTCCTTTGACTTGATTATTTGAACTGAGGCATTGCTCTTTCCCAGTCTTCCAACTTGAACTGGAGCGGGCTTTCCTGAGTATCCAGCTTGCAAACTGCAAATCACTTGGGACTTAGACTCCCTAATCATATAAGCTAATTTCTTATAATAGATCTATCTATCTATCTATCTATCTATCTATCTATCTATCTATCTATCTATCTATCGTCTATCTATCTATGTGTGTGTATGTAAATATATATAGTATTGGTTCTTTTTCTCTGGTGAACACTGATGAATACCGATTTTGGTACCAAGAAGATGGGTGCTGCTGTAAAAGAAAGACTTAAACATGTGGAAATAGATTTGAAATTGGGTAATGGATAGAGACTAGAAGAATTTTGAGGTACATGATAGAAATATGGATATTCTGGGAGGTCTCAGATGAAAATGAAGAACATGTTATTAGAAATGGGGGAAAGGGGTGATTCTTGATATAAAGTGGAAAAACTTGGCTGAACTTTGTTCTTGTGTTTTGTTTAAGGTAGAACTTGTGAGTAATGAGATTACATATTTGAGGAAATTTCTAAGCAAAATGTTGAAGGAGCAGCTTGGTTCCTCCTGACTCCTTATAGTAAAATGTGAGAAGAGAGAAAGGAATTGATGAAAAAAATGTTAAGTTCCTTTTTAAGAAAACAGATCTTGAAGATTTGGGAAATTCTCAGCCTGTCCATAGTGTAAAATATGAGAAAGCATGTTTTTAAAAGAACATCAAGGTGTGGTTAAACTATCACTCGACAAAGAATTTATAGGATTATATCAACAGAAACACTGCCTGTTTAAACTGGATGGAGACAGGACAAAATGAAGGAAGGCTGACAGACTTGGGTTTGACAGGAGGATGATAGGGCTATTCACCTTCAAAGTTGCACTATTCTTCAAAAAGAGGGAAAGATGGTCTTGAAGATGAATCAGAGACCATCATAGCCACTGCCTTGGTTTCAATAGGTTGGATGGCCTTCCCTGGAAGCTATAGAGGTGGGACCATCCTGCAGAGTTGTGGGGTGAGACTGCCAAGCAAAGACTTCAGGGTGGCAGTTCCCTCTCCCCGCAGTGGTACTGGAAGGTAGAACACTGAGCCAAAGAGGATTATTCTTGAGCCTTAAGATCCAGTGGAATTTTCTTTCTAGATTTTGGGCTTGCTAGGAACCCACCACCCCTTTCTTTCTTCTGATTTCTCCCTTTTGAAATGGGAATGTCTATCCAATGTTTGTTCCACAATTCATTTTGCACATAAGTTATCCGGTTTCACAGGTTTACAGCTGGAGAGAAATTTTGCCTCAGGATAAATCACATCTTGATTGAGATGATATTTAGATGAGACTTTTACTTTAAACTTTAGAGTTGATGCTCGAATGAGTTGTCTCTTGAGGCTGTTGGGATGGAATGAATAAATTTTCCATGTGAAAAATATATGAATTTGTGAGGTCCAAGGAGAAATGTTATGAACTAATTGAGTTCACTCAATATTCATATGTTGAAGCCCTAAGTCCCAACTTAGAGTTAGTGACCTTATGAAAAGAGACTCCAGATCTCTCTCTCTCTCTCTCTCTCTCTCTCTCTGCCATGTAATAACACAGTGAGAAGGTGACTATTTGTAAGTCAGGAAGAGAGACCTCATCAAATTCAATCATACTAGCACCCTGATTTTGGACTTTTAGCCTCTAGAACTATGAGAAAATAAATTCCTATTGTTAAGTTACCCAGTCTGTGGTATTTTGTTATGGCAGCCTGAGTTAAGAAAAAGTGACATTGTCTAATAGGGAAATTAGACAATACTGAAACTCAGATCAGCAAACTGAGTGAAAGGAGGACTGAGTGAACTACTCAGGGAAGAATGAGAATTATAATGATATATCAGTGCATGTGTAGTCTAAAAAGAGAGATGGGAGATGTCCAGGTTGGGAATTGGTTCAAGGGAAAATATGAAGCCAGGAAAAAGCATATGATATGTATGGAAAAAAAATAAAAAGTCAAACAGTTAGCTAAAGAGAAGGGTTTTTGAAGGAAGGGATAAAAGCTCAGTTAGTCTCGAGTCGCAGGCTGATGATTCCTATATGGAGATGATGTGTGCATTTCTAAGGTGCTATTCATTATCCAGTTTGCAGCTGTGGAGATAAATTTACGCTAATCTTTTCATGTGCTTTTCCATACCACTTCTTGGCGGTAATATGGTTGGACCATTACAGTCCTTTCAAATCCCAAGGTACTCTGATTCAATTTCACATTTTACAGGCCCAACTTAGATGAAAAGCATAGTCTGTTACTATATATTAAAAGGTATTAACTGGCAGAAAGAACTATTGAAGCTGTGACCTTGACTTTATTAACAAGACTATTTAGTCCAGTGATGATCAGAGTAGGTCTACAAACTCCTTGAGAATATACAGTATGATCTATGAGACCTGTGTCCAAAAAATATTGGGACTTCTATTTATGTTTATTTTAATCTCATATTTTGGTGAATATTTTTAATAGGCATAACATACAATCAATTACGTACATGTAATTAAAAATAAACATATACTTAAGAGGGTGGGTTTAAAACATTTACTAATAAGTCTATGCACCATAAACGTTTAAAATTCATGGTTTTTATCAATCTGTATTATTCTATAGGTGAAAGACTTGAAAGATTTGCTAGGAATCTTCGTTGGTACTCATTAGAAGTTCAAGATCAGCTGAAGGGATTTAAGTATGGAGATGATAAGGTCAGATACGGTTTTTCAGAGGGCTCATTCTAAAGGCTCACTGGAAGAAAGGTCTGAAGGGGACCAGGAAGAGTGGGGTGAGCAGTTAGCAAACTTTCTCTTTCCAAGGACAGTAATAGAAACAATGAGGGTTTGATTTAGAGGGAGTGGTAATAAGGACTGAGAGAAAGGGACTAAATTCAGAAATAATTAGCAGCTGAAGTAAGCTGGGTCCACTGATTGATCGAATGAGAAGTTTGAGGGAAAGAATGAAAGATGATATCAAGGTTTTTAATTAGATGACCAGTTAAAGTTATCTGCAATAAAAATACAAACAGGGATGTTTTGGGGGTAAAATATGGTCTGTGCAGTTATAACCATGTTAACTTTGAGATGTTCAGGCCTTTGGTAGATGAAGACACACAGAAAAGAGGTGGGATCTGAGGCTCAGAGGAGGTGTCTGGATGGATATGTAAACTTGAGAGTCAGAACAAGTACAAGGAGAGTATATAGACTGAGAGTATAAAGTAAAAAAGCAAAATCAAGCATGCTGGAAAATATTAAGAGCATGCATATGCCAGGGAAGCAAATGTAAGACACTTTTATCTGATCTAAATTTTGTGGTTTGAATCTTTCAAGTGAATGGATGAGATGGAAATGGTGATTCACAGGTGGTGATATTTTTTAAACTTTGAAAGCATCTGCTATTCAAGATGGCATCATGAGATGTGAAAGAAAACTTACATGGTAAAAAAATTAGTGGAGTGGTAATTTGTTTTCTATATTACAAAAGATAATGACTTTAGAATTGAATGTTAGAATTAAATGAACTAAATACATATGAATTTATTATGCATTTTATATTGTAAAATATTGGTGAGAATTTGTTAGGATACATGAGAAGAACTTCATATAAATTAAAATTTTACCTCTACATTTTACGTATGGACTCCTGTACTACCTCCAATTTGATGTATATTCTTATATATATCCTCTTATAGATATTTTGGAAACATATTTTTTAATAATTGGGATAATTAGCCCTAGAATATATGTAATTTAAATATGAATAACAATTAGAATATTCTCAAGAGCAAAAAAAGGAAAAAGGGAGATCTTATATTATCACATCACTGCCATTACATGATAACATCTAGCATTTTTTGTGTGTGTGTGGTTGTTAATCCTCAACCAAGGATATTTTTTCCATTGATTTTTAGAGAGAGTGGAAGAGGAGGAGAGAGAGAGGAAAACATTGATGTGAGAGAAACACATACATTGGTTGCCTCTTGCACAACCCCCACCAGGGCTGGGGATCAAATCTGTAACCCAGGTATGTGCCCTTGACTGGGAATCAAACTCGAGACCTTTCAGTGCACGGTCGACACTCTATCTGCTGAGCCAGACTGGCCGGGGCCACATCTAGCATTTTAATGTTTGCCAAATGCATGAGTGTAAATGGATAACTCATTTTAGTTTGTTTGTAATTATTAATGAATTTGAAGATATCATATACCAATTAGACATTTGGACTATCTATTGTATAAATTCATATTCTTTGTTTATGTATTATGGAATTTTGTGTCTTTCTGGTTGATTTGCATTCAGGTATATTTTAAATATCATTTTTTTTCTCAATTTTAGACATACAAGTGCCCATTCTCAGTATGTCCCCAATCTGTTCACTTGTACTTTGCTGATAGTATCCTTTATTAAAGAAGAAATGATTAATTTTATCTAATTAAATCATTAAACATTTTCCATTTTATATCCATATAAATTAGAGAATATATTCAATACATTTGTTACAAAGACTCCAGCCAGATTGGTGATTAGAACTCTCTGTAATAATTTTGTTGCACTTGCAATGTTCCTGTTGTGAACATTTGAAGAAGAGCACAGACTTTCTCTCCAACTGCATGGACTGGTGAATTAAGCAGAATTTCAAAAAAGCATTTAGGTCTGAATAGGCAGAAGGCATGGACATTAAGTTGAAGCATCAGCCCAAGAATTGGAGAGGGGGTGGTGAAAGCATTTGATTACTTGCCTCCTACCTCTACTATTTCTTAACCCAGATTGCATTCATTAAACTGGTGAATCCTCTACCAGCTAAAATATTCTCTCTGCTTATATTGCTGGATTATGGTTATCATAGGTTGCTTCCTCTGGCCCCTCCCACAGCTCGCCCCATACATCCCTCATTAGCATAACAATAGGCTTTCTTGGCTTGTTCCCGGTGTCCAGTGAGGAAGAGCGCTGTCTGCCTCGTCCTACCCTACCCTCAGTGACCAGAGGATCCCTCTCCTTTCTACTTTCCTCACTCAACCATCCCAACAAGGGCTTTAGGAAGCAAGAAGCTACAGTAGATTCCTGCAGCAAAGAATTCATAAACTATCATTCTTTGGAAACCAAATGGTTATATTTTGAGAACTTCTTGTTCTCTAAGTAAGATGTAAGTCCACCCAAGGTTTAAATGTTATTATGTGAAAGTGAAGAAAATGGGTATATATTTCACTTGAGTCTTTCACTGACATGAGTCTTTTATTGACACACTAAGTCATTATTTTCTCTGTTTTTTGTTTGTTTGTTTGTTTCATAATCTTTAAAAACTTTTTTCTGTTGGTTCGATGATATTGAAAGTTACTTTTGTGGAAATGTTTATGCTTTTTTTCTTCTAAGAACACTACTTATGAAGAGCACATGTTTTGGCTCAGAGTGTGGCAGGATAGTAAGAAGCTAGGAAAATCCCTGGGCAAGTGGAATGGGGAAACTGAGACAAGAAAATTAAACAAGGCCAAACAGTTTGGGCAGCTTGCAACCAGCTGGTCAATTTCAAGACCTTATCTTCCCCAACCAAGAACACTTGAGAGCAAATGGTTTATACCTCTCCTCCCTAACCAGAGAATAGGTAACTTAAATTAACCTGGCCTGGGAAAATAAAGAACAAAGACCCAATTAATGCCTTTTGTGCCAGCTAAACCCAAGGACAGATGAAGTTGGGGAACAAATAACAAAAACCCCATAAAATCCAGACAGACCTAAGATAAATGTAAAACAGACCAAAAAATAATCCAAAACTCCCCTATACACTCCTTTTCATTCATCAGCATATTAAAAATACACATGGAAAGCTGATGAATACTATACTGAAACTCTCCCCTAAAGTTCTGTCCTGCAGAAAAAAAAGAAAAGGATAAAAAGCCCTCAGGACAGACTCAGTGCTGGTTTGCTCTAGGGCACATCCATGCCCCTCTGGGCATGACCTTTTTATTTCTTCCTAAACTCGAAGGGTCCCCACAAGACTTACAACCCGGGGAGCAGTGGGCAGTGGCAGCTCAACCCAGGCTCACCCCATAATCCTGTCTCCAAGGCCCCCTTTTTCTCTGACTTCCTAGTGATTCAAGGTGGGGCTGCCGTGGCTCACTTCTATCCCTGTGACCTTCCCCTCCCAGTGAGCTGACAGCAGCCCCGCCTTGGCTCATTTCTTTCCTAGGGAGCCAAAGCAGAGCGCCGCCTAGGCTCTCTCCTGTAGTTTCTTCTATCCAAAGTCCTTCCCTTGTTTCACTGTCCCCACTTTAATAAACGTACTCTCAAACCCATCTGAACTCGTTTTAGGGAATCTTTCTTACACAAAGTCAAGAACCCACACATTGCAGGCTGCTGGAGGCAGACCCGGGCTGATCTCTGTCTCAGAATAAGGGTAGCTGCCATTTCTCAAGGCTGGCATTTCCATTCTGTAACGTGGCTCTCATGAAAGGGCTCTGCTACCTTTGGTCACCAATGGGGGGCTTCATTAGATCATGTTAGAGATAACTTAACACATTTTGCGAGTTGTAGGGGCACAATCACACTCCAGACTCTGAATTTGATTCATTAGTGAATCAAGTACTGGCTTCCTATGGAAAGATAGGTCTTTAGTGAAGCTTTTGCTGGACATTTAAAGAAAGTTAAAGATCAAAGACAAATGTATTTTTACATCTGCAAAGCCTTTTAGAGTTGTATTGACAAGTTCTTCACATGAATGAATTCACAAAGAGATATGGAGAAAAGGTTTCAGGAGCTACTAGCAAGTATAGATAGACAGTGACAATTAGAGGCCTGTGTGAATGCTTACATCTATCATTATAGTGAGAATAATCGAATTCCATTGTGAAAGTTAGTGTCAAAGAAAAAAAACAAGATGTAAGAACTAGATATAGGCAAGTCTTCAACTATAAAAGAAAACTTATTTTAGCTTGTAAAGCCATTATTTTCCCCCAGCTTTATTGAGATATAGTTAACATATAACATTGTGTAAGTTTAAGGTATAAAATGTGATATGAGTTGGTGAGTCCATGCTTATGGGACCTTGAATTATTCCTGCTATATATGTGAATCCCTTTGCTTCCCTTTTCCTCTGTCTTCCTGCCTTGTGCTCATGACCTTCTGTGACCTTGACAAAGAAAATATAAATTCATAACCTCCATTCAGAATAAGCTCGTGTCTTCGTATCTGATGAAAGCATTGTGTACAAATGCCAACAGGCATACGTTTGAAGTAGGCTTTGTAAGATGTAGATCCTGTTAGGAATGGAAAACTTTCCTTGCACTTTGTATTTTATGCTTTACTTTCTAAAATTCACTCAGACGTTTTAAATTCTTAGATTATAGAGATTATATGTGCCCTTGCTTACAACAAAGTTGCATACTTAATGTTTGCGTTATAAACATTTTTAAATTTTGGTTTCATGAGCTAATTAAAACTGCCTGAAATATAGTCAATCTTGGACAGTTTCCAACAAAAGTACTTTAATAAAAGAGAAAAGAATAAGAATGGTATTCTACTGAAGAAACCAAAAGGCACAGCAATGGTCTCCACCTTCCTGACACTTTCTGTCCCAGATACTACAAATAAACATACCAGGCTTTATTATTATTATTATTATTATTATTATTATTATCATTATTATTATTATATGGATTCTGATCAGCAGTTCTATTAGCAAATCATGTAGGCTCACACACACAACTTCTAAAAAAACACCACACATTTAAATTACTGCTACTATTAGGATATGTCTGAAGAACAATGAGGTTGTGCCACAAAGGAACAAAGCTATACTGACAAGAAGCACTGTTGGGAGCTGGCTACCTGTCTGACAGAGTCCACGGAGCCTGGAGGTCTTGAGTCAGAGACTCGACCTCCCCCACAATCTCAAGGAATTAGGCTTGCATTGTGTTTGTGCAGCTCGGGGCTAAGTGTGACCCAATGTACCTTGAAATACCTGAGATAACAGACTGGGTGTTCCTGGGTGCTCCTGTTATCCGCAAGGCAAACTAATTCTATATGGCATTGTTGTAGCCCTGGGCATTATATCAAGAAGATCCTATTTTCTTATATCACTAAACTTTTGCTATAAGGTATAAAAGGCATATAATAAAGCATATCGAGGCTGATCCCACTGAGGACAGTCCTCCTGACCCCATATCCATGTTGTTGTCTTCATTCCACCGCTCAAACTCAGAGACTCTGCTCTCCAGGCTGGTTCCTGGCAAAGCACCTCTATTAAGAGGTTCCTTCTGTGATCTAGAAACAAACCTACTTTTAAGCCACATATAAACTTATTCTGATCAGACCTTTTGTATTAAACCATGTACAGTTGAGGAGGAAAGGTAAAAACACATAAAAACGAAGTAAAAGAAAAATAGTAATGACTTTAGTATGTGGCAATCTATAAAAAATAACTTTTGAGAATTGAAAGGTAAATAATAAATACAAAGATTTAAATTGATAAACATTTTCTCTAAATATTGTATAAACGTTATTTACTATGCATAAATACACATTTTTAAAACATTTTCTTTTGTTTATAATAATTCTGTTCTCTGTATAAAATTTTTTTGGAAAATTCAGTAGTATATGAAAAAGGAAAACAAGCATCCATTTTCTCACCACCATTCAAAACCCCTGATACATTTTGGCATATTTCCTTCCATATATATTTGAAATAATTTTGTTCACATGTATATTTTGTTTATATATTTTTCGATTATTTTTTTACATTTGGTTTTATATCTTCAAGGTTTGTCCTTAGTCTTGCATCACTCCTGTGACTAAAAGTTACTCACCGGTGATTTCCATATTACTGCCGTAGATGATCTTGGCCCAGCTTGCACTCTCCCTTCCTCACTTCACTCGAGCTGTGCAGGCCTCCTCGCTCTTCTAACATGCCAAGCACCCGCCTCTTTGGGTCTGTCTCTGCCATCCTTCGGCCTGCAACGCCCTTCCCTGTAATGTGTGCATGGTTTCCTTCCTCATTTAGTTCAAGTGTCTGTTCTAATACCACCTTGTAGGAAAGGACATCCCTGAGCAGCTCATCTAAATAAAGCCCTTCACTCCATCCTCCATCTCCCCACTCTACTTGGTTTTCTTCACGCTTCTTGTTATATATATTTATTTTCTTATTGTCTATTTTTCCCTTATCTTACACACACACACACACACACACACACAATCTAGGATAACAGGGTCTTTCTCTTCTGTTTACTGTTCAATTAATAGATCCTAGAACAGTGCCTGGTATATGATACATAATAAATAATTGAACAAATTTATTGACTGCATAGTATTTCATTTCATAGGTATACCTTACTTTGCTTAACAATATGGTAGAACAATGTTCTATTGTAATAAATAAGGCAATAGTTAGCATGTTTATAAATATTTTATCTATCAATTCATTTTATCTGTAAATCTAGATATTATATCTTTTATGTCCAAAAGATTAATTCTTAGCAATAGAATTCTTGGGTTAACAATATTAAAAAATTAAAACATTTCTTTTTAACAATATGGTCTTCAGTAATTTCTTTAGCAAAATTTGTAAGCAATTTATACAGATTTTTAAATTACCATTTGAATATTCTGTACTAATTTATACTTTTACTGGTTTGCATATAAATAGCTATTTTACATCAATCTAGCCAGGAAGGATATTTTTTAAAGCTATTGTAATTTTTAAATTTGTTATTTTTGAATAATGAAGAAGCAAAATGTATTTTCATGTGTGTTAGTGATTTGTTTTCCTCTTATGTCAAATGTCTATTCTTATTTACTGTATTTATTCTGCTTTATTTATTAAAGTTTTATAGTTTTAATTATTGCTTTATTCAAAAAATATATACATATATAAATGTTACATGTATATGTTTTCCATTGGTAAAATATCTGAATATAAACATACAAAACATTCACTTATATTAGTAGTAAAATTGAATGGGTGTCTGATATGTAAGAAACACCTTATATTTATGTTGTACCACTTTCCTTACATGTAATCCCTAACCCTAAAACTACATGGGCAGTTTATTCTATCATCACCCTCTTAAAAAGAAAAAACCTGAAATATATGCATTAAGTAATGTTCATCGACCTGGTGAACAGGAATTTAGGGTTTGTTTCCCAGATCACACTCTCTGGTATGCCCCGTAGTCAACACATTTCCGGCCTGTGATTGGACATTAATGTAGTTTATGGTGTTTTGGCAAACAAGAATTTTATTTTTCGGTGTAATCAAATATATTCAGTTGAGGCACAGGTGATGACTAACATTTGATTGACCCTGTTGACACACGTAATGGCAGTTTCATATGCTTTAACCTAATATTTATTTTCTCTGTGATCTTTCCCTTTGACTCAAGGCTTTAGACATGTTCTCCAATTCATATACTTGTTATTCCATATTAGAAATTTATGCTTTTAATATTTCTATTTATTTTTAAATCCACTAGGATATGTTTTCAATGCAACTAACCAATTTTTCCAATTTATGGATCATCTCTCTTTTTCCTTCACAGCATTTTATGTCATCCTTATATACTATAAAATTAGAATATATACTAATTGTATTAGTTTCTTAAGGCTGCCATGTCTAATAGACATCTCACACCTAATATCTCCAAAAGCAAATTCTCGATCTTTTCCCTGAACCAAAACTTGGATCTCCCACAGTCTTCCCCATCAGCCAAGGGCCATTCCATGCTCAATTAGAAAATCTTAAAGCTACCTTTGAATTCTCTCTGTGCCTCACAACATAGAGCGAATCCTCCAGAAAATCCTTTTCAAACACATTCAAGAGTTTCATTCCTACTCACCACCCCATCATCGTCTCATGGGAATCCTCGCAATCACCTCCCAACTCATTTCCATGTTTATATGTTTATATTCATCCCCAGCTCGTATTCTGGTCCCTGGTTCCATCACAAGCAGCCACAGTGATTTATTTAAAACTCAAGTCAGGTTTTTCCTCTGCTCAATACTTCTAATGTATTCCCTTCTCACTCATGTAAGAAGCCACGGTTCTTAGAATAGGTGGCAAGATTATAGTCTGATTGGGGACTCCTGAAACCATTCTGGTCTTATCTTGACTCCCCGCAGTCTCTCAACCACAGCCCCGGTGGTCTCACTGCTGGTTCTAGAAATTAAACCGAAGGATGGAGCCTTGCCTCCTTCTCTTTGTACTCCCCATAGCCTCTGCCTACAGCGCTGTTCTCCTTCTATATAAACCAACCTCTCGCCTCCTTCACGTCTGTATTTAAATGACGTCACCTGGGTGAGGTTGCCTCGGAACACTCGATGTAAAACAGGCCTCTCAAATTATGTAGGCCTCCTTTTCTGGTTTATTTTTCTCCTTTGTATTCTTGACTTTTAAACTTATTTATTTATTAAATTATATTCTTTTATCCACTACAATGTAAGTATCTTGACAGCAAGAATTTGGGTTAGTTCACTTATCTCTAGTAGCTACAACAAAGCTTGGATATAGGAGAAGTCTAGTAAATAATTAATTAATGAATAAATGATTCCATAAAAAAATTTACTTTTTTCCACACAATGAATCCTAAATTCATATGTGCATATATATTGGCATTCTAATGCGATTTAATGCTATTTAATATTAGCTCATCATTAGTCATGTAAAGTAAAACATGGTGGCAATTTTTGTCTGCAACAAAATAAAAATTAAAAAAAGAAAAAGAATGATAAATACCCTATTGAAGATGTGGGGACATCAGTACTCTCGCTGCTTGTAGGAGAATTTCAATCAAAAGCTTTAAAAATGCACTTCCTTATTGACCCACCCATTGTACTTTATGAAAAATGTATTCTAAAACTGTATTCTAAAAATCTTTATCTTTAGTGATAGTAGACACAGAATGATTTAAAATCGTAACACATTTGAAGCAACTATTTACTCAAAAAGATTGTAACATTCATTACATGTTTAAGATGGAGTGTGATGTAATTATTGCAAATCACCATGTGAAAGATTGATCGATTACATGGAAAATATTCCCATATATTGTTAAATGAACCAAAGCAAGTTATAAATTACTTTATACTGTCTGCTCTTTAAAACAGCATAGAGCAATGCTCTCTCTTCTCACAGTGGTTCTATTTAGTTCTTGTGCATTTAATCTTCCAATAAGTAAAACATTCCTCTCTCACAAGCAGACAGAGCAGTCAGGGAGGTATGTGCTGTTTGTATGACAATGCCCTCAATGCCAGTGAGTTTTAATATTCTCACCAAATATATCACCTCTGCTATGATTTGTTTTCCATTTTAATTAAAATGACTGTTTACTACTAACCTGATTTTTAGGATAACTTATTTTGAGCATCAAGCCCCCACCCCCTCTTTTGCTAATTTGAATAGATACCATTTTTATAAGAAATAGTGAGAATGCTAATGTCAGTCTTTCTGTGTTATTTAACACACTGCATGATTCTCATTTAACTCTCTTCATGTCTTGTCTCCCAAGGCATTTCATGGTCTCGATTTCTCCCTTCCTGATCTTTCTTTTCTCTGCCTTTTTTTTCTTCTTCTTTCTCCCTTATCAGGAGTGTTCCCCAGAATTTCATCCGTGAGCCTTTGTCATGTTTCTCCATCTGTCCAATGACAATAACAACTCATTTATCTGTCCAATGACAATAACAACTCATTTATCTATTCACTTATTTATACATATGTTCTTTCAACACATATTTATTTATTACTTAAATGTTCAAGCATTGTGTTGGATTCTGGAATACAATCTTGAATAAGTCTGACTTAGTTACTGCTATGGACAGAATTGTGTCCCCATAAAAGTCATGTATGGGGGCTCCTAACCACCCATGTGGTATTATTTGGAGATTAGGCCTTTGGTTGGCAATTAGGTTCAGATGAGCTCATTCAGGTGGGGCCCCCATGATGGGATTGAGGCCCTTAGAAGAAAAGATACCCCTCTTTCTACCCACACACATCAAGGAAAGGCCATGTGAAGACATAGCAGGAAGGTGCTCATTTACAACCCAAGAAGAAAGCTCTCACCAGACCCCAACCCTGCTTATACCTGGTCTTGAAAGTTAGTGTTCAGACTGTGAGAGATAAATTCCTGCTGTTTAGGTCATCCAGTCTATGATATTTTGTTATTGCACTCCAAGCTGACTAAGACAGTTTTTGGTACTGAAAAATGGGGTGCTGCCGTAACAAATACCTACACATATGGAAGTGGGTTTGGAACTGGCTACTGGGTAGAGACTAGAGGAGTTCTGAGGTGCATGCTAGAAATATGGACATTCTGGTAAGGTCTCAGAAAAAAAAGAGAAACGTTATTAGAAACTGGAGGAAAGGCTATCCTTATTATAAAGTGGCAAAGGAATCAGCTGAACTGTCTACTAGTGTTTTGTGGATGGTAGAACTTGTAAGTGATGACACTGGATATTTAGTCGAGCATATTTCACAGCAACATTGAAGGAAGAGCTTGGTTCCTCCTGAATAAAAATTGTAAAATACAAGAGAGAGACGAATTGAAGAAGGTATTGTTACGTAAAAAGGAATGGCACTTAAAGATATAGAAAATTCTCAGTCTATCTGTATTGCAAGAAAATGAGAATGAGTGTTTGGTGCATGGGTCGATGCTCAACCACTGAGCCACACTGGCCGGGCAACAATGAGTGTTTGGAAGAGAAAGCCAAGAGTCTTGGGAACGGACTATTTGGTCAGGATATTAAGGTGGGTGTAAACCATGGGCCTTATCAGCTATCTCAAGAGAAGCCAGGAATAGAGATGGGATTATACCAGCAGAAACGCTGCCTGCTGGGAAGAAAAGAGAAAACAGAACAGAATAAAGACTGAGAACTTGCCAGTTTGGCTCAGGAGTTAGGGCATCAGCCCTCCAAAGGATCATAGGTTGAATTCCCGGTCAAGGGTATGTACCTGTTTTTCGGGAGGCAATCAATCGATGTGTCTCTCTCATGTTGATGTTTCTCTCTCTCCCTCCCTTCACTGTCTCTAAAAATCAATGGGAAAATATCCTCTGGTGAGGATTAACAAAAACTAAAAAAATTAAGGACTGAGAATTTGTGCTATCTTTCAAGAAAAGGAAGAAGTACCCCAAAGGCGATTCAGAGATTATCAGGGCTGTTTCTCCCACCATAGGCCCAGAGTGCATAGGTGGGGGGCAGGGGAGTGTACCTCCACCTGGGTTTCAAATGACAGGGTCTTTGCCCAGCAGAGCTGCATAGGCAGGGCCCTTGCAGAGAGCAGTGTAGCAGTGTGGATGTTGCTCCCAGACTAAAAGAGCAAGGTCACCCATTGGAACCATGAGGGTGACATATCACCCCGGTGGATCCAGAGGGCAAAGCACAGAGCCAAAGAGGATTATTCTCAAGCCTTAAGATGTAGAAAAACCTGCCTTGCTAGGTTTTCATCTTGCCTTGGAACCTTCTCTCCTTTCTTCCTTCCGATTTCTCCTTTTTGGAATGTGAATGTCTATGCTATGCCTGTCCCATCATCGCATCTGCACGCATGTCATTTATCTGTTTTCACGCTGTAAGGGACTTTAATCTCAGGATGAATTGGACCTTGAGTCTCACCCATATCAGACATAGAAAATATTCAGATCGGACATTGGATTTTAAACTTTAGAATTATTGCTGGAATGACTTAAGGCTTTCAGGGCTATGGGATGGAATGAATGGATATATTTTGTATGTGAGAAGGATGTGAATTATGGGGGACCAGGGGCAGAATGTTATAGACTGAACTGTATCCCCCCAAATTATATTCCTTAAGTTACTCAAATCACTCAAGGAATTTAAAGCCTAGTAATGATAAAGTAATGACAGCCAACATTATTGAGTGTTTTCAGTGAGTGAGATATTGTTTTAAGTGATTTACAGGTGTTATGTTAAATTTTCACAAATCTCATTGGACACTAATTTCATCCTGAATTTAGAAAGGGGATGGGGAAAAGCATACACTGACAGTGGGCACATCACTACAAAACGAACTAACAAATCCAAATAGAATAGGTGCTCTAAATAATTATAATGACATACTAGACTATAACAGGAATACTTGACCAGAGAATTAAAGAGTCTAAGGAGAAAGTGATTCTTAGCCTAAGATGTGAGGCATGAGTAAATGTTAGGCAGGAAAAGTGTAAGAAAAGAGAACAGCCTGTGAAAATACCCTGAGATGGGAAAGCACACAGTGTGGGAAGACATGGGAAGACAACGAAGGGGTGACAAGATGCACAGCAGTGTGGAGAATCAACTGGGGAGGGCAGGAGTGAGGTGCAGAGACCACTTAGGAATCCACTTAGGTAATTCCAGACAAGAGTCAGTGGTGCCCCGTGGAGGCAGTTGAGAGGAAAAAAAGTTGACTGATTCTGTATATATTTGGAAATCAAATCGGTAAAACCTACTAATGAAGTGGTCGGGAAATGTTCGGGAGAGTAAAAATTAAAAACAACTCTCAAGTTTCTGCTTTGAGCAATTGCTGAGAATAGAAAAGCAAAGCAAAGACCATGTGAATTTAATAGCTCTTTGTAACATTTCTAGAATATGTGGTGTTTGACTAGGATACGTGCTGTTTAATGCCTATTCCACATCCATTCCCTCATGATTTCCCTGATTTCCTACGGGCCATATACCATGCACTCTGGTGTTTAGAGTACAAAGTCATGGGGATAGACCTCAATAGAACTGAGGCTTGGACCTGTGGTGCTGGGACTCAGACCTCTAAGGAGGAGGCCACTGCTTTACTTTTGATGTTCTGGCCTCTAAAGAAGGGCAATGAAGATGTTTCTGTGAGTGAAGGAAGAAGGTAGATTCTGGAACCAATTGCTACTGAAATGAACTGATGCTTTTATAGTAAAGAGCAATTTCTGGGGGGATGCTGACAGAAATATCAGGCAAATCAGAAAGGAACAAGTCCCTTCCCTTTCCTGCTACCTTCTGATGACCCCCTAGCACCCGTTACTTATAGAAACTGTCAGAAATCCAGCTGTCAGAGGGGGAATGAACTTTGTAGAGTCCCAGCTAGAGAATCATAGAGTTAGAAGCTTGCTTCGGGAGCTGACAACAGCTTAACATCCCTCATACTGTCAGGAGGCTCAGACATTTATATTTCCAGTACATAACTTTATCCTGAAATTCAGACTTCTTTATGTAATTGCCTACTCAGGATCCATGCTTGGGAGTCTACTAGAAACCATACATATAGTATGTCCAAAACGGAACTCCTGATTTTCCCATATAACTTGCTTCTCCCACATTATTCCCCATCTCAGTAAAAGGTCACTCCATTCTTCTGTCACAAAACAAAACCCACGAATCTATTCTTGACTTTGTATCTCTCTCACTCATCTATAATCCATCAGAAAATCATGTTAGTTTTGCTAGAAAATATATCCTGAATATAACCCCATCTCACCAGCTCTAAGCCATTATTAAATTTTACTCGGATAACTGAAATAGGTTCTTAATTAATCTTCTCTGCTTCTGACCTTGTTCCCATCTCTCAAGAGCCAAATATTTCTTTTAAGCATCAGTCAGATCACCTAAATTCTCTGCTCAAAATCCTTCAGACTTCTTATCTCACTCTGCATAAAAGCTAACACACTCTCACTGACCTATTAGACCGCAAACACACTTTCCTGTTCCGTCGTCTCTGATATCATACCCTACCTATCTACCCCGCCTCCATCCTTGCTATTCATGCCAATCACTCTCCTCCATCAAGGCGTGTGCAATTGCTGTTGTTTCTGTCTTAAAATGCTCTTCTCTAAGTCTTTCTAGAAGTGTCCAGCCTTCCTAGTGACTCCATTTATCCAAATATTTATTGATTGAATTAAGGAGTCAGAGAAGACTTTCCCAAGGAAAGATCAGAAAAATAATAAAACATACATAGATGAAATGGGGGTGGGGGTTGATTAGGAAAAAGAGATCCCAGCAGAGGAACAGCATGGGCAAAGGTCATGAGGCAGGAAAGAACATATCTTGTATGTTTAAGGCATGCTAAAGAGCAGAGGAGCTAAAAATAAACCTGGAAAGGAAAATAGAAACAAGGCTATATGAGGAGATAAAATTATTACATAGAAATGCATGCTATACTTTTCTAAATATTATTTGTATTATTACATTGTCATTTCCCCGGAAAAACCAAGCATTGAATATTTGAAGTATCCTATAGTCCTCCTTTTTCATTCATTTAATCATCTGATCCTGTAGATCTGATGATATCTCTTTCCATTTACCCTTTTCTTTTTATTCCTACTACTGTGACATTAATTCAGGTCTGCAGTTCCTTCTCCTGAACTGTTTTAATAACACTGGTGCTCCGCTGCCCCAGAGTATCCTTTTTTATCTGAAGCACACACAACAGCCTCTGGTGCATTCTTTATTTTTCCAAAAATAAGCTTCAATTCTGTCCCCTCCAGCTCACTAAACTTTAGCATCTCTTCTGCTCTTTACTATATTAAATCAAAATCTTGGCATTCGAATTCTGTCAGCAAACATTCTCAACCTAAGTATCAGACATTCTTCTCTACCATGTCTTACGCTCCTCCAAAACTAGACTAATAGAATTTCCCAAATATATTACATATTTCATTCATCCTGCCACCCATCAAATCACATTTATTGAACATATCCACACCTTTACATGTATTGTTTAGAATCCCTGAGTGCCCTGTTCCCTGTTTCCATCTGTTGAATTGCTGCCCATTTCTTGTGGTTTTTCTCAAGTAGCTCTCTAGCTACTACTTCATAAGGTAGCTTTGATCAAATGAAAGTTACATTTTCAGTCTTTGATTTCCTATAGTATTTTGTCCTTTCTGGCTATATTATATTCTGATTTAATGTAGCTATTTATTTTATTGATTAAACAACTTAGTGATCATAAAATTATAGTGCAAATAAACTTTCAATATAAATGTAAAACATCATTTTTGTTATTATTATTATTATTATTAACATTAATTTTCTTATTTTGTTTCTCAATACAATTCTGAAAGTTTATTGAAACATAGGTTATAATGTATTTATTGTCCCAATCCCTGAGGTAACATAGGTATATATAGCAAACTAATAAGTGTGTTTTGAATTGAATTGATAATAACCACAAATCCTAGATTGAAATATTCAAATATATACATATATATGTTTTTAAATAAAACATATTCACATAATAGAACTACTTATTCTGTACTCTTATTTAATCATCAAAAGTATGTTCTATATGTTCTAATTATGACACATTTATGAAAGCAAGAAAAGCTCTTGCTAATAGATTAGCTCTCCTCACTTCCTGTGGAACATACAAGTCAAAAGACTTCTACCCAGAAAAGCTAAGCAGGGGTTCAAAACTGGTGGCTACTACCTTGAAATAACATTATAGAAACCTGGGGAGCTTTTGGAAATCTCAGTGCCCAGGACATATTCAAACCAATTAAATCAGAATCTTTGAGGATGGCTCACAGACACCAGGGTTATTTAAATGATATCCATCAATATATAAAAAGAATAATGTGCCATGACCAAGTGGGATTTATTCCAGGTATGCATGGCTGTTTTAATATTAGAAAACTAATAAATGTAATGCACCATATTAATCATCTAAAGAATAAAAATCACATGAACCTATTAGTTGATGCAAGATAAATTATTTGACAAAATCTAACGCCTATCTCAGATAAAAGCTCTCAGTCAACTAGGAATAGAAGACATCTTCAAATTAAAAAAAAAAAAAGCATCTACAAAAAACAACACAAAGAACCTTCAGTGAAATCATAATTAATGGCGAAATTAGAATGTTTCCTCCTGAAATTTAAAAAAAAAAAAAAAAAAAAGGCAAAGATCTTTTCTCTCATCACTTCAGTATAGTAGTGGAAATCTTAGTCTATGCAAAAAAGGCAAAAGTTAAAATTAAAAGCATACAGATTGGAAATAAATAAAATTCTTCCTATTTTCAGGTGACATATTTGTCTGTGTGGTAAACCCCAATTAATTTACAACAAAACTAAAACTAATTAGTGATTTCAACAAGGTAGCATGATACAAGGTTAATACACAAAAAGCAATCATAATACAATATGTTCTGAATAAATAAATGAAAATAAAAATTTTACATGAAATACCATTTAAAATCACTCCAAAAATAAAATAGCTATGGACTCTAAAAAATACATAATATCCATAAACTTCAAATTATAAATACTGAAGAAAAAAATTAAAGTAGACCTAAATAAATGAAAATACATACCATGTTTATGGATTAGAAGACTCAACACAGTAAAGATGTTAATTTTCCCTGAACTGATCTATAAGCTTAGTGCAGTTTTTATCCAAAAAATCACAGCAGCTATTTTTTTTAGATACAGACAAGGTGATTCAAAAATGTATATAGAAAGGTATAGAGGAAGTAGAATAACTAAAATAATTTTGAAAGGGAAAAATAAAGTTGAAGGAATCACACTACTCAATTTCAAGACTGTGTAGCCATAGTAATCAAGATAGCATGGTATTGAAGGAGAGTCAGACACACTGATCAATGAAATATAGAGTAGAGAACCTAGAAATAGACCCCCACAAATATGCTGAACTAATTTTTGATGAAGATGTAAAAACAATTAAATGAAGAAAGGGTAATTTTTTCAATAAATTATTTTGAAACAATTGAACTTTCATAGACAAAAATATGAATCTAAGCTAAATTTCACTGTATATAGAAATTAACTCAAAATAAGTAAAATGTATAATTTAAATCATAAAGCTATAATTTATTTAGATGAGCACAGAGGAGAAATCTTTGTGACTTAGGGTTAGGTGAAGAATTTTTAGACATGACACCAAAAACGTGATCCTAAAAAAAAAAATGATGTTAGACTTCATCAAAATTATTTTTCTTCTTTCTGTGAAATACCCTGTTAAGAGGATAAAAAATTAAGCCACAGGCTGGGATATAATGTTTGCAAAACACACAAGATATCAAAGAGCTTCTATCCAGAATAAATTTTAAAAACTATATTCCACCCAAAAGGATATGCAGATGTGAATTAAATACGTAAAAAGATGTTCAACATCATAAGCCAAATTACAGCACAAGTTAGAGCCACAATGAGATACTCCACACACCAATCAAAATGGCTAATATAAAAGTACAATGTCAAGTGCTAGCAATGGTGCAAAACTACTAGATCACTCTTACCTTGTTGGTAGAAATGGAAAATGGTATAGTCAGTCTGCAGAAGAGTTTGGCAGTTTCTTAGGAGGTTACACATGCACTAGCTATATAACCCACTAATCACTCTGTGTGTACACTGATCCTAGAGCAATGAAAATGTGTGTCCATCCAAATTGTGTATATAGTTTTTCATCGGAGCTTTGTTTGTAATAGACACATACTGAAAACCACCTAAATGTTTTCCATGAGTAAATGGGTAAACAAATGGTGATACATATATACCACGAAGTGTTCCTCAGTTATGTAAAGAAAAAACTATTGATACACAGCACACCAACGACAATGCATCTAAAAGATACTTTGGTGAGTGAAAATAAAAACAAAGCCAATCTCAAAAGGTTACACAAGGTATGGTTCCACAAATAACACTTTCAAAATGACAAAAATGCATTTACGGAGAGAAAGCAGCCAGGATTTAGGACTGAAGTAGAGTCTGACTATAAGGCGGAAGCAAGAGCAAGTTTCTTTCCGGAACTAGAACAGATTTTCGTCATGGTTGTGGTGATGGTTAAATACATTTATATATGTGATACAATTTCATCACACTACACACTCAAAAAACAACAAAAAATGAGTGCATGTAAAAACTGGTGAGATATGAGTGACATTTGTAGCTTAGTTAAGAGTATTATACCAAAGTCAACTTCCTGGTTCTAAAAAAGTACCGTGGCTATAGAAGTTGTCATCATAGGTGAAATATGGGTGAAAACTTTCCTATTTTTATGATTTATTGTGAGGGTTAAATTATCTCTAAATAAGAAGTAAAAAACAAAAACAAAATGGAGCTCCCACAATGACCAAGGTTAGGCCTCATGTGCTAGAGATACAGTGAGGGGTAGCTTTGCCCTCAAGGAGCTCATAGCAAAGCAGTGTTGGACCTTGAACTGAAACAGGAAACACAGTCGGAGAAGCAAGTTTGAGAATGGAATTTTAGACACTCCTGTAGAAATCTAAGTGTAAGTACAGGAGACAGTTGGCTGGAATTAAAGTCCAGAAGAGAAGATGAATACGCGGGTTGGGAGCCACCAGCATGAGGTGAGATTATCCAGAGAACACGTGTCCTGAAAGAGGACCTAGAAAGTGCTCTCATAATCGCTGGACCTGTCCTCCGCAGTGGCACAGCCACTCTGGCAGGGTGGTGTCTTCTCTCCTCCCATAAATGTATTGTGCTGTGGTTGGAGGCCATAAACTCAAACGCAGAGAAATAATATAAATGGGTGATTTGAGCCCATTGTCCAAAAGACTGAAAAACAGAAGGGCTCCTAGAGAATGGGAGGAAGCATGCCTTGTTCAAAGTCATTTAATTCCTGTTTTGTGCAAACACTCTTTTGCTATCCAAACAAAACAAGATTGCAGCCAGATTTTGCTAAGAGCTGCTGATTTAGCTCTGTCAGCCATGTGAGTTGACATGTTTACTAATTTTTTTTTTATTAAATGATGACACCTCCATGGCTTCCTATGTTACCCTTGGAAGATATTTGCATTTTGAAGAAACAGTTTCATGAGATGCAATATTTTTAACCTGTGGGGATTTCACACAAAGGAACACTCTAAGATTTTACAGAGGAGCTCTTTAAGCAATGCTCTCCAAATTACACTACAACAAGCAATCATGTAAAAAGCCAACCCTTGTTCAAAAGACATGCCCACATAACATAAAGCGAAAGTGACCTTTGGAATTCTCTGTTTATTTGATCAAAATCAGTTATTTGTTAGCCCCATCTTACTGATTGACTTGTTAGAAATGCTTTCTAAATACAGGCACACCTTCTTCCTTATGCTTATTAGTTGTTAATATGATGATTTTCATTTATCTATTCAGATAATAAGTTAATCAACTAACAAGAGTTTTCACACACGGGACACGATTCAGTGATACAATTATGACTGGAATCAGACACTTCACATATTATGCTAATATTAGTGATTCAGGTGACTGAGTAATGAGATAAAAATTATTTCTGCAAAGATTCAGCTCAACACTGACAACAAAACAGGAGCTAGAAATAAACTAATTTATTTAGGGAAATCAAATTATAGTAAATTTTAATGAGTAGCATACGTATACTATGTTATGAAATCTAGGCGCTATGAGAGACGAAACCTGAACACAAGCGCGGCTTACCAAGCAACTCCTCACCCTGGTTTACAAAGTCCTGAATGATTTGGTCCATGTCTACTTTGCCAAGCATATCGGCTTTTTCTCACCTGCTATGTTCTAGCTGCAGGGTTTTGTTTTTCTCTTATTTTAATATGGCAGAGCTGTTCTAGCCTTAGAGCCTTTACATTAGCTCTGCCCTTACCCTGGGATGATCACACTCCAGATATTTGAACTTTCCACTCTTCTTGTCATTCAGGTCACTGTTGAGATATTACTAACACAGAGAGGCCCTTCCGGAGCACCTAACCTAAAATAGTTACGTAGTGAATCTCTATAACTTTATTTTAATTATCTGCATGCACTGGTCACTAGTTAATTTTATATTTTTCAGTGTTTTCATTTGTGGCCTCTCTTACATCTCCACCCTTCTCTAACCTTCTTGGGAGCTGACGAATAATATGCGTTCTCTGTAGTGGGCTGAATGGTGGCCCCCCCGAAAGGTATGTCCTGTCTTAATCTCCCAAATTTGTAAATATAATCTCATGTAGCAAAAGATGTGATAAAGTTAAGGAAATTGAGAGGAGCTTATTTTAGATTATCTGGGTGGGCCCTAAATCCCAAGCACATTTATCCCTTTCAAGAGAGAGGTAAAGGGCATTTTGAAACACACAGATGAGAAGGTGGTGTGTGGATGGAGGCAGGGATCAGAGAGAGGAGAACTTCAAGCCAAGGCATGCCAGCAGCCAGCAGAAGCCACAGAGGCTAGGAGTTCTTCCCGGAGCCTGCAGGGAGAGTGTGGTCTCCCTGGAGACCTGATTTCAGACTCCTGGCCTCCAGAGCTCTGAGAAAATACATTTCTGTTGTCTTAAACTACCCAGTGTGTGGGAATTTGTTATAGCAGCAATAGGAGACTAATATATTTTCTTTAAAAAAAAATCTCAAAATAAATAAATTAAGAGAAAAAGATGGTAGGAAATAGTTAAAAGACAACAGAAGGAGAGCTCAAAGGATGAATGGAAACAAAGTCTCTAGGAGGCGATGTTAAAGGTAATGAAAATTAAATTTTAAAAACTACTGAAAACACAGAGACCTAGGGGACAGATATGAACAAGTCCCACAGAAAGAACTTGTAAAGTGGAAACACTAAAATGATTATTATAGAGACTATGCTTAACATGAAAGATGGCAAAGATGATAAAAAGTGGTTTTGCAGTCTCCGAATAAGAGAAAAGAAAAATAACATTCAAAGATATGCCACACAAAATTTCTCCGAGTAAAATATGTAAATTTATTTATCAAGGGACACACCAGTTTCTCCAAAATGAATATAACAAAATTAATTAAGGACTATCAAGCTATAGTTTATGAATTTTAAGAATAAAAATAAAGTCAAGTGGTTATAGAGTTTGCAAAAATAAGTATTGTCCAGCATCGGGGGTAGAGGGAAGGCCGCATGTTTATTCTCAGACTTCCTCTGATCCACGCACAAGCTCAGAAAACAAAGAAGCCCTGAGTACAACTCACTGATTAATGAAAGTGGAGCCCAAGAAATGTACGTAGCTAGTTAATCTGTTCTAGCATGGAAGCAGAGGATAGACATTTTTAGAAATTTAGGGACCAAAGAAATACAGCATCCATGAGCCCTCACTGGGAGATGATATTTGAAGATGAAGTCCAACTAATCAATTGATAAATAATAATAATAATAATTAGCGATGAAAAACAATAAAAGATCTATGGAAAAATAATAGAAAAAATTTCTTGTAGTAGGGAAGACCTTTCTAACTATGGCTTAAAATCCTGATCTATAAAAATAAGATTGATTTTAATAACATTAAAAATAAATTTCTGATTAACCAATCAAAAGATAACTTACTCTCTTTGAAAATTAATTGCAATTTTATCACAGATAAGGCCAAATATTTTGAATATCAAAGGGCTTCCAAATATTGAGCAGGATAAAATCAATAACCTAATAAATAAATTTGCAACTTATATGGACAGGCAGTGCACAAAAAGGCAAAGCAACTAGTCCATACTCATAAGCAAAGATATTCAACCTTATTCAAAATAGAAATGGACAGTAAAATTATACTGATATACCTTATTGTCCTGTCAATGACACAAAAATTCAAAATTTTTATAAAATTCCCCGTTTGTGAGATTTGGGATATCAGAAAGTTTTCTACATTGCTGTTGGTAGTATAAATTTGGGCAGACACTCTAAAAGACAATTTTTCAGAGCTATCAAATACAAATGCACAGCCTAGCCAGTGTGGCTCAGTGGTTGAGCGTTGACCCATGCACCAAGAGGTCACCAGTTCGATTCTCAGTCAGGGCACATGCCTGGGTTGTGGGCCCAATCCCCAGTGGGGGACATGCAGGAGGCGGCCAATCGATGTTCTCTCCCATTGATGTTTCTGTCTCTCTCTCCCTCTCCTTTCCTCTCTCCCTAAAAAATCAATAAAGAAAAAAAAAACAAAACAAATGCACATACCCTTTGGACACCAGTTTTTGTGATTTAAACTTATATATATGATGATACAATCAATAACTTATTACAATGAATCAATTGACATAATACTACATAGTGCTTAGATCACTGTTTCTCCATGAAAAGTATTTGAAACCTAAAATAGTTAGTCTCCCCAAACTATTAAAAGAACATCGCAAAAGGGCAACATGAGGGATATTTGTGATGTTGGAATAATTTAGTATCTTAACTGTGTTGGAAAGCACACAGGTGATTGAATTGTTTAGGATTTAATACAAACACATGAATGAGAACAAGTAAAATGGGAAATCTGAATGAGACAGTGGGTGTTATCAATGTCAATATCCTGGTTGTGATACCATAATGCAGTTTTGCAAAATGTTATTATTGGGGAAAATGACAAGGTGTGCAAGGCATCCTTCTGTATTCTTTCTTAAAACTGTGTGTGAACCTACAAGTTTTTTAAAATGAGGGGAAAAAAGAACCTTGCAAAATAATAACTAGTACTATGATTTATTCTGAATTAATTTTTGTAAAAGGTGAAATGTCTATGTCTAGATTTGTTTTTGATTATTATTCAAAATATACAAAGTAGATATATGGATGGCAAATAAGCATATGAAAAGATGTTCCCCATCATATGTCACCAGGAAAATGAAAATGAAGACAACAATGAGATGCCACTGCATGTCTATTAGAACGGGCAAAACATAGAACACTAACAACACCAAGTGGCAAAGATGTGGAGCAAGAGGAACCTTCATTCAATCCTGGTGGGAATGCAAAATGGTACAGCTACTTTGGAAGACAGTTTGGCAATTCCTTATGAAACAAAACATATTATCATATGATCCAGCAATCATGCTCCTTGGTATTTATCCAAAGAACTTAAAAATTTATGTACACACAAAACCTGTATATGATGTTTTAGCAGCTTTATTCATAATTGCCAAAATCTAGAAGCAAAAAGTCCTTTAGTAGGTGAATGGATAAACTATGGTATATCCAGACAATGGCATGTTGATATTCAGTGCTAAAATAAATGAACTATTAAGCTTTGACAGTCATAGAAAAAACTTAAATACATATTACTAAGTGAAAGATGCCCATCTTAAAAGGCTACACGCTGTATGATTCCAACTCTGTGACATTCTTGAAAAGGCAAAACTATAGAGACAGTAAAATGTAGTTGTCAGGGGTTAAGGGGAGAGGGAGGGATGAATAGGTGGAGCACAGAAGATTTTTAAGGCAGTGAAACTACTTTGTATGATACTGTATTGGTGGATACATGTCATTATACATTTGTCCAAACACATAGAATGTACAACACCAAGTGTGAACCCTAATGTAAACTGTGGACTTTGGGTGACTACGATGTGTCAGGATGGGTTCATCAGTTGTAACAAATGCACCACTCTGGTGGGGGATGTTGATAACGGAGGAGGCCATGTGTGGGTGGGGACAGGAAGTATAATATAGGAGAAATCTCTGTGCATTCTGCTCAGTTTTACTATGAACCTAAAATTGTTCTAAGGTTTATTTTTATTTTCACTTCTTAAGGAATTTTGTTTAAAGCAAGAATTTTATAATCCAAATTATGTTTCTTTGCTCAGTTATCAATTCTGCTATTTAAAACGGAAGTGACATTTTGAGCTATTCCTCAGTAAAGAATTACAAAATCAAAGAAAGGAATGCTTTACACATTTGTACTTTGCCGAAAATTGTTTTTCCCATGGTCTATAAAACACTAATTTGTTTTTATATTTTACTATTTTTTGTAGGTTTTTAAAAAGTCAATAAATAAACTAGAACTACCATTATGTTTGCTGGATCTGGCATTTGCTTGGTACATAAGGTTCAAAGTTTCCTTTGCTTTTTAAATTTATTTTATATTTTGCAATGGTTTTTCCCCCATAATATTTAAGTTTTTCGGTGTTTAGATATTTTTCTACAGTGAAGCACGAGTTTCTTTTGCGGTCCCTGATCAATCCTAACCTGTTGGAACACGGTGGCTCTGTTAGCTGCTTTCTGGGCGGCCACTTTAGCTTGCTGGGCTTGTAGGACAGCTACGGCTTCATTAGAACCCACAGACTCTGGAGACTCACGATATGAAGACGTTCTGAATCACCAATCTCCAGCAACACACCAGTGGTTTCACCCAAAAAAGTAGGGTAAATGCCTACTTTTTGAGGAGGGCAGGTTCCCACATGGAAGCTGTCATAGGCCCCTGACCTTGTACCTGAGCAGCAGGTGCTGCGAGGTGGGTGACCTGTGGCTGCGTGGTAAGAGGTTGAGGATTTCGAACTCCCACAGCGTATTTATACTGTGGAACGGGTGGACGGCAGGAGTAGCTGCAGCAGCAGTTCAGGTTTATTTTTCAAAGAGAATATGCTGACTCCAAAACCCAAGGGTCCTCCCAAGTACTGTGTTTCTTACTTGTGGAATATGCAAGATGTGATTATTTGTCCTATACTTTAGATTGGAGGTCCCAGTATGACCTGCATTTCTGGATCCATAAAACCTGACTTACATGGCAGTTCCTTGGATCTTCATAGAGTTTATTTCCCACCCTGTGGAGCCTGTGTGTGCTACTAAGCCTTCATGGTACTTGCCACTTCTTATTCATCTGCCTATCAACATGATATAAAGACTATCAAAGTGATGAGCTCAGGAATGCCCGAAGGTCAAGGTCCCTTTGGAAAGTTAACACAGCTCTGGAACAAAAACAAGTGTATACAGGGCGGGGCATAAGTAGGTTTACTTTGGTTGTGAGTACCGTGAAACACAGTATATTCTTGTATTATTATGTAGTCATTGTTGTATTATTTTCTAGACAAACAACTGTAAACCTACTTTTGCCCACCCTGTACTGTTCTCCACCTCATGTGATGTTAACTGTTTCTCACGAATAGGGCTTGAAAAATTCATTAGATCAATAGCCACACATGCCAAAGGCTTAAGTATTCTGCTCTAGCCAGGACACCACATTTAGTACAACATCTATAATCAGAGCTGCTATTTAGTTGTTTTTATTTGGCCGTTGTCATCCATAATAATCTATCCAAACTTTTTAAGGGGCTAGGCTGCTGAAGTATATGGAAATCTGGCAGGGACTACCACACTTGTCCTCTTTAAATATTTCAGAGTGATGCTGACTAGTCCATTCCTTCAAAAATATGTTATTGTTTGTATTTACTATTATTTTCTGGGGAAATATAGTTTCAGAGGCTTCCAATGGGCCTTCCCCACTGTAATAACTCTTACCACACAGGCTAAGGCATTGATGTTAGAATTCTGCCAACTGCCAGGTGTATTCATTCCAGTTATATTCAGAGATCAGGAGCATGGCCACTGGGCTCATTCACAGGCTCATTAGATCCACAGTGAGCCAGACATGTTACAGGGCTTCGTTTACAACACGCATTCCAGTAGGAGGGAAATGATGGTGCTCTCAGTCCATGTATTAATGTCAATTCAGACTCATATCAAACAATCCTCAAAACATGTGGTTCTTTTCTTTTTCTCTATCTATAGTTACTCAATATATGATTGCCAGTACTGTTGGGAAAGGACTGGAGAAAAACTGGAGGAATTACTTAGCATACTTGTTGTGGTCCCTGGTCCTTCCTGATGGTGACTCAAACTCCCATCAATCAATGGATTCTGGATCTGAAAACCGACTCAGGTCTGGAAACTGGGGAAGGAATAACAACATTTTATTGGTGTGGTTGCTTGCACTCAGTCTCTTGATTATCCATTCTTTATTTCTTTTGATGGTAGAAATTAAGCAATACCCTGGTTAGCTACCCATACAAGTTACCTGTGGAAAGTTTTATGTGATGTGATATTCACCATTTCCATATATCTCTCCAGATCAGGTCATCCTCTGATTGAGACTTCATCCTTGCTGTTCATTGTGATAAAGGTGCCCATCTTGCTTTGACAGTAAAGTGCCACTGCCTGGCTTCTTTGATTTCAGCATACTCTCCTGGTTTTTGCTATCAGAGACACTGGTTCTGTCACAGCATCTCTTACAGTCAGCCCTGACCTACAAAGGAGAGACATAACAAACTTCTCAGTGATGTTAGCACTTTCCCCACCGGTGCAATTCTGTTGCTGTAGTTGATGACCTGTGTTTCTGGCTCACTCTTAGAATATAGTTTTCTGGTGGTTTTTCCGATCTTACACAGTCTATCACTATAGCATACCCATTTATTTGAGCCATTTCATGCCTTGTTCCCCCATCTGTCACACAGTTCTGGCATATCTATTTCACTCATGTGGGCCATCACTTCTTCAAACGTCCAAAGTGCCATCCAAGCACTATAATTAGCACTGTCTCCTAGGGACCTTACCAGTGTGTTCAATATAGAAGAATGCTCCATATTGATAAGGTCTCTGATATCCAACTCTATATTCTGCACCCCTTGTTCAATCACCTTCAAGATCCAGTTTCATTCATACTATCTTGGTCCCTATGGCACCTATGAAAAAGACCCTGCAGTTCCTTTGGAATAAAGTCTCTTTTGTCCCTTAGCTAACTCAACACTTCCCCACTGGACTCTGCTAGTACTTGATCCTTAATATTGGTCTGTTTATCTTGAGGGAGATGAGGGAAGATCTTTGAGGCATGGTGGGGGAGCATAGGTGGGAACACTGACTTAGAAAGAACTTAACTCATTGGAATATTCTGCATGATCTCCAAGCAAAGGCTCCTTTAATACAGAACACACACAAACACTATCTTCTCACAAAGGGGATGGGTTACTTCCAGTAGCTAAGAGGATTGAGGGGAAAATGGAACTTCAAGGTTCTCAACTACATCTAATTAATTATCTTCATTCCAAACCTAAGGGGAATATGCCTTCATCATTAGAAACCTGACCTTGGCTTAGGAGACCTGCTGGGGCTGGGAATTAACTTTCTCTGAAGCTCCACTAGTCTTATGATTAAGTTGTTTTTTGTTGTTCTTTGTTTGTTTATTTATTTATTTTGTTACAGATGTCCCTCCTTTTCCCCCCATTGACACCCTCCTCCCCACTCTGGTCCCCCCACCTTCACTGTATTATTGTCTGTGTCCATTGGTTATGCATATATGTATATAAGTTCTGTGGTTTATCTCTTCCCGCCCTCCCACTCCCCTCCCTCTGAGGTTTGGCAGTCTGTTCCCTACTTCTATGTCTCTGTGTCTATTTTGTTATGGTTACGTTTTGAACCTGGTCCTCTACTCTGTCTGCCCTCCAGTGAAAGGTGATGAAGTCTTCTTAAGTGATGTCTTTCTGGTATTCAAATTTTGCCCTGGATTGATAATTAATCACTTGAACTTGTCATCATCTCTGTTCAGTTAAGACAAAATGAGTCTAATTAAAGCCCACCTAATTCATAGTTCTTATATAACTGTTTGCCTTATGACATTCAGGTCCAGTAATAATTACATAGCCAGAGTGACCCCTTCCACCAATACTACATCACAGTTCATTAATGGTGACATTTTTGACAATTACCAAATGGCAAAGACTGTTCGTTTTCCACTTACCACAAACAGTGGATTCCTCATGCCAGATAACCTGGGAGAAGTCAACCCATAACACAGTTAAAATGAAGCTCTATAGCTAGAATGGCCCTTCAGAGTTGTCTGATTGAGATGAGGGGACTGGGCCTTCGCATCCTTACATCATTCAGTCATTGGAGGGGATATAATTTTAGAAAGGGCAATGCCAAGGGAAAGCCTCAGCTGTGCATTGTCAGCAGCAGACATTCCTAGTATCTGGAGAATGTGTGATTCACCAGAGCATCAATTATCTGTTACAGCATACACAGAAAAATTACAAATGTACGTGTACACCAATAATTGGTGATTATTATATAGAGAATATGCCCATCTAGCCACCATGCCTTTCGAGAAATACAGCACTTTTAGAACTACAGAAACCACCACAAGCCCCATGCAGTTATAAACTCCATTTCCACAGATCCAATTCATTGCCCAACTTCTAACACCAAACTTTTGTTTTTAAATTTTATATAAATGGAATCAAAGTAGTATTTTTTGTGTGTCTAACTTCTTTCACTCAACATTATGACCAGAGAATGCATTCAGTAATTGTATACAACAATAGTTCATTAAATGAATGCATTACTTTATGATATTCCTTTAAATGAATATATAACAGTTTATTATTATACTGTTCACTGAAATTTTTGCTGTTTCCAGTTTTTTACTGTTATCAATAGTGCTGCTATATAAGCATTTACACATATATTTTGGTGAAAATATGTATGTACGGAATTCTGTTGCGGTCACATGGAAGAGTGGAACTGATGGGCTAGAATAGCTTCTATAGATACTAACAGAATTTCTTCCCAAAGAAGTTGTATCAATGTACACTCCCACTGGAAGAGTATCAGTGATCCAGTTGGCCCACATCTTCCACACTTACGCTTAGTGTGGGTGGGGTTCTTTTTAATGTAAAGTGTAATCTTAATTATTTTTAGTGGGTATGAAATAGTATGTCATTGTAGTTTAATTCACCCAAGATAATTATATTGATATATAATTATAAATTCATCTTAATTTTATGGACAACTTTATGTTTAATGCTCACCACAGTCATTATATCCATGTCTCTTTAGTCGTTTTGGTTGTCTGTAGGTGATTCTCTCATAGCTTTCTCAGAGAATGCTCACAGAAACAGTATTCTTTGGATCCTATACAGTAATAATGCTGTGTCTGTGCCCTGTGTAGATGAAAGTCAGTTTTGTTGGATATAACATCATTAGTTTATGAATTCTTTCCTTGACTATATTAAACATTTTTCTCTATTTTCTTCTTGCTGAAGTATGTATCTTGAAATTCTTGTGATTATGTAATATACTTTCTCTTATAAAACAAGCTAAATTTTCTATACGCATGGATTTTTCTTTCTATTTCTTTAAATTCTAGTAATTTTATTTGAATGTGTTATGTGGTATTGGTGATTTTTGAGAAACATTCTTAGGTTCATAGTATATCTCAATATTTAGTTTCAAATATTGTAATTATTATTTCAGTAGTTGTTTTATTACCTTGCTTTGGTTTTCAGCTCCATAATGCCTATTATTTTAATTTAAATGTTCTCTTCCTATCTTTGATATTTGTCATTTGTTTCTAATTCTTTTTTATCTAATTCTTTGAGTTTTTAAATTTTAAAAATCTACTCTATTGTATATTTTATTTCCCTTAAACTATTATCTGTATTTATCCACTCTTGTATTCTTTCTAGTTTATTATTATTTTTGAAATAATTATTATTTTATTCTTAGTTCTTTCCTAATTCCTGACACCTTATTTCTAAATTTTTCCAATTCTTATTTGCTATGTTGTTCTTTCATGTTTTATTTCATTTTTAAAAAGATTAGCTTATTTTAAGGGCATATCTTTATGGCATACTTTCATTGTGGGGTTGTTGATTTTCACCTCCTTACTCTTTTTTTTGTAGTAATTTTATATTGTATATTTTTATTTAATATTATACTTCAATTTAGAATAAGACATTTAAAGAAAACTTTGAGAACTTTTCATGGGTCCCCCTTCAGTTGTTTTTCTATAGTGCTCAAACGTATGACAGCTTATTTTCTGAAACATTATGGCTCTAGACTTCCCTCACTTTGATTTAGAGCATTTTTTTTTTCCCTTTGTCTCCACTGTCCCTGATATTCTCAATTTTTATTATACTCCTAGAAGTTTTTCTATACTCTTAAGGCCCTGCCCAAAATGGAGCTCTGGTAGGTCAGTTTTTAAGTTCACAGAGGTTACACTGCTCTAACAGTTACATATCCCTTTTTCATACAATTTTGACACATGATTATTCCCTTGGGATACATTGGCAAGGTGGGTTACTGGATTAAATTGTAGAAATATTTTTTAAAATTTTATTTTATTTATTTTTTTTGGTGTCTTTTTTCTTTTTTTTAAACTTATCTTTATTGTTGAATGTATTACAGATGTTCCTCCTTTTCCCCCTATTGACCCTCTCCTCCCCGCTCTCACTTCCCTCCTGCCTTTCCTCACACTGTTGTCTGTTTCCATTGGTTATGCATATATGCATAGAAGTTCTTTGGTTTATTTCCACCCCAACCCCCAACCCCTCTTCCCTTTGGAGTTTATCAGTCTAACAACCAATTTGTGTTTCTTAATCCCTTCACCCTTTTCACCCATTCCCCCAACCCTCCTTCCCTCTGGCAACCAACAAAATGTTCTCTGTATCTATGAGAATGTTTCTGTTCTGCTTGTTCATTTTGTTTGTAGATTCAATTGTCGATAGATATGTATTTATTGCCATTTTGTTTGTTCATATGTTTTATGTTTTTCTTCAAGAAGACCTTTCAACATTTCATATAAGAATGGTTTGGTGGTGATGAACTCCTTTAGCTTTTTCTTGTCTGGGAAACTCTTGATATGTCCATCAATTCTAAATGATAGTTTTGCAGGACAGAGTAATCTTGGTTGTAGGTTCTTGCTTTTCATCACTCTGAATATTTCTTGCCACTCCCTTCTGGCTTGCAAAGTTTCTTTTGAGAAATCAGCTGACAGTCTTATGGGAGCTCCCTTGTAGGTAACTTACTGCTTTTTTCTTGCTGCTTTTAAGATTCTCTCTTTGTCTTTAACCTTTTGCATTTTGATTATGATTTGTCTTAGTGTGGGCCTCTTGGGGTTCATCTTGTTTGGGACTCTCTGTGCTTTCTGAACTTGTATGTCTGTTTCCTTCACCAAGTTAGGGAATTTTCCTGCCATTATTGTTTCAAATAGGTTTTCAATTTCTTGTTCTCTCTCTTCTCCTTCTGGCACCCCCAAGATGCCAATGTTGGTACACTTGAAGTTGTCCCAGAGACTCCTTACACTATCCTCATTTTTTTTTGCTTTTCTGATTGGGTGTTTTTTGCTTCCTTATATTCCAAATTGATAGTTTACTTCTTGGCTTTAACTACTCTGCTATTGAATCTCTGTAAAGTATTCTTTATTTCAGTTAGTGCCTCCTGAATCTCTGACTGGTCCTTTTTTATGCTCTTGAGGCCCTCGCTAAGTTCATTGAAGTTCTCACTAAGTTCATTGAACGTCCTTATAAGCAGTGTTTTGAACTCTGCATCTGTTAGATTGCTTATCTCCATTTCATTTAGTTCTTTTTCTGGAGTTTTGTTCTGTTCTTTCATTTGGGACATGTTTCTTTGTTTCCTCATTTTGGCTGGCTCCCTGTGTTTGTTTCTATGTATTAGGTAGAGTTGTTATGTCTCCTGGGCTTCCTAGGGTGGCCTATTGTAGTAGGTGTCCTGTAGGGTCCAATGGCACAGCCTCCCTGGTCTCCCAGCTGTGCCCTCAAGGTACACCCTTCATGTGGACTTTACACCCTTCTGTTGTAATTGAGTCTTGATTGCAGTCTTGATGTGGCTTCTTCTTTAATTTGTAGTTGTAGGACTTCCATTCAGCTTGATTTCAGATAGTTCTGAAGGATGGTTGTTCTGTACTTTAGTTGTAATTTTGATGTGGTTGTGGGAGGACGTGATAACACGTTTACCTATGCCGCCATCTTGACCAGAAGTCTAAAACATTTAAATATATTGATATGTAATGCCAAATTTATTTCCAGATATTGTGTGCCAGTCTACACCCTATCGACATAAAGTAAAAACCCATCATCACACCTATGAAGGGACTGAATGTTGCTCTTCTTCTGTGTTTGCCAATTTAACAAAAGATGGTTTTCATTTTTGTTTTAATTTCCATTTCAACCTGAACTTCTCTTTACAAAAACACAAACAAATGTGTTTATATGCCTAAGTGTGTGTGTATGTATACATATAATATATATATATAATATAATATATATATATAAAATGTCCGTTGAGTTGTTTCTTTTTAATATTTAGAAAAACATAGCATGTTCAGTTTGAATACTCTAAAGGAATTATAGGAACTCTTAGACATTTGATAAGACATCAAAACCCAGATTGACTGTGACTGATTTTCTTTTATTATTCATATTAGAATTAAAGGATTCCTCCACACTTTTGTCAATATGTTGTTATTTCTCTCCTCCTACCTGTTCCTCCTCTTTCTGATGATGTTCCTTAATTATTCAATGTAGTTTCAATAGACACTTACTCTTTCATGCCACATAATACTTTTTACACTAAATTCTGTTCCTCCACCACTTCACTAAAACCCCAGCACACAAATATGCACACACACTCACATCCACACTCACAGATATCTTATTTTCTCATAGACATTTTCTTTAACTTTTAAACTTGGGACACTCCATAATCCTAGGACAGAAGATGAAGTTTCACAATCACTCCTAGGATAGATGCTGAAGTTTCATTTGGCAGTCCATGAAAAGTAAGAAAACACAATGACTTATCTGAAGTAGCAGAAACAGGAGTTTGGAAGGTAGTACCTGCACTACCAGGAAACCAGCAGGAAGAAAGTTAGAATTTTCTCAGAAAATTATTTTCCCAACACTGTGCTTGGTGCTTTCCATGCTGTTTTGCTATCAGTATTTAGCAATAAGTCAGTGAAGTAGAAATCATTATTATTTTAATTTTACAGAAGAGGAAACTGAGACATAAACATTAGGTAAACTGCTCAAGGACACAGAGGTATTAAATCACTTGTACACATTAATATCAAAGCCACAGGAAACATTTTTCTGTTAGTACTTTAATAATGATGCTGTTTGGGCCAAAATAATATAATGTTTATCTTGTCAGAAACTATGATAAACTATATTATAAAAATAAAACACTCTATTTTAAATTGTGTTTTAACTAACTGTGTTCTGTAGATGTAAATAAACTCTTTTTAAATGTCTATTTCCTCCTCTGGGCACACTTCTTTATTTATCTCATGTGAATTAGTTTTCAAATACCCTTCATGGAGATCATTGAGACAGTTCCTAAATTGGCAGATTTAGAAACCTAAATCCTGTTTTTATTTTTATTTAACACATAATATACAAGTATTTAGGGTCTGTGGACTTCAAATATTATTACAATTAATTACTAGAAAGCATTTTAAACCACATGTTAAAATTAGAGTGATTCATACGTATTATAAAAATTTCAGATTTCTAAAATCATATTAAAACAGGTCATATTGTGCTTTGATTTAAGTATGTTCTCTCCTCAAGTCTAGGAATATTGCCCGTTAGGGGCAAAGAAGAGGAAGTGTGTGGGTGTGTGTTGAGGTGGGCTGTGTGCTTCTTCTCAAACTGTCTCTTTTCTAAAAGTTTGGCTAACTTCTATGCCCTGTCTGCTTCTAAAGTAAGCCTAGACAGATTAACATGACATTTTATGAGAAATTGCATAAAATTTGCTAAGTTTATCATTAGTTGAAGAGTTTCTCCCTTCTTAACACACTCTTCCATTCTGCAACACAAAGACCTTAATTAAATTTAATAATTTAGTTAGTTTCAGTGTACATTACTAAGAGAAATGAGGAAGATTTTCTCCCGTGAAATAATTTTTCCATATTACCAAGGTATGTTATTTTAATTTTTAAAGCTTATTTTAAATTTAGCTAAGTTTTATTGATTTTATTCAGTGAAAAACAATTTAATAACAATAAAAGAAATTACTCATATTGAGACTACTGCTTTATATTTAATTTTTATTTCTAAATAATTTTTAATCACAGTTCACATACATTATTATATTAATTTCAGGTGTATAACATAGTGATTTGACATGTATATACCTTGCAAAGGGATCACTCAAATAAGTGTAGTTCTCATCTGACACTATGCTAGATTCTGACAACATTACTGACTATATGTACTATGCTGTACTTTACAGCCCTGTGACTGTTTTATAACTGGCAATTTGTACTTCGAAAGGGGGTTTGAGAGAAAGGGTGAGACTACTACTTTTAAACCACAACAATAAACAGAGAAAAACCAAAAAGCCAGCTAGCTTTAATTTTATTCTTTACATTTTGCTTACATGGGTTAGATTATAGAATACCTGTTTCTTTCTAAAGTTAATTTGAAAGGAAATTAAAATGGTCACTTTTAAAATATATTGTTGTACTTAATAATGAGTTCATTCTTTTTCTCCAGCATTGTGACTAGTATGTCATAACCTTGTTCATTCAGTAAAGTGATGAGAAAAACAGTAAGCTATCCTGTTAGGCATTGGTCATTCAACCAAAAATTAAAATAAATAGATCGGTAGATGATAGGTAGATAGATAGAGAGCTTCATAATTATACCATTTGGTGGGCTTTGACATGGGTGATTTTATTTTCCTCTTGTAAGTTCCTACTTATTTCAATGTTTTATAATAAATATGCATGATTTATGTAGTTAGTAAAACAAAACATCAGTAAAATACAAAAAACATTTTTAAATAAGTGAAAAAATCTGAAAATGAGTGATAAAAATATAAGGAGATAAAATTAGAAATAATGTAGTGGGATAGCTTCAGCATATTTGTGTTAATACCAATCAGTCATTTCCCAGTACAGTTTGGGAGTGAAGCATCTTAATTAGGAGTGGGTAGAAGTGTCCCTGATGCCAGTCTTGATAATTTGTCATTAAGTTCTGTGGCTCTGACTTCCATTTTCCCTTTTCAGCACCTCATTGTTCTGGCCTATTACTAATATCAGAGAGTTCTGCTCATACAAAGTATTATTAGTTTCTTTGACTTAGAGAATATCTGTCTATTTCTAGAAAAGTTCAACTTTATTTTTATTTTCCTGATGGCTTCTAATTTTAATTGCATGAACTCTTCCTACATTATACATTTTCAGGAAGAGAAAACTTCTTGTACAATTCCTTTGGAAGGTGGATGTACTCTGTTTGACTATGACTACATGTAAAAAGTACGTTATGAAATATTCTATTTCATATATTGAACATTTCCATAAAGTTCTGCCCCACTATTCTTTGAATGCAATTCCTTCACTGATGATGGTATTTTTTCTACCACACACATTTGCACAATATTCAGTCCTGGGATTGAACTTATTTTAGCCCTCTGGGATTTTTCTTTTACTGCTTAGTAGAAAATTATACCAGGATTTGGGTTTTCTTGACTTCAAATATCTACTAAAATAATTAGGATAAAAGTATCCTGAAATAATTTATTGAAAATTATTTTTTTGTGTGACTATCACTACTTGACATTGAGTAGGAGTTGGTCTGGAAGAGAGTTTCTGTGGGATTTGATAACATACTCCACTAGCCCAGCAACTCAGTTAATTTTAGTTTCTAAGAAGTTTAAATTATTTGGCCATATTTTCAGTGCTGATTTTTAGTTTTATTCTTGGGTGATGAGATTATAACCTATAATACTCATTACTTTTAAAATATATGGACAAGTGTAAGACGGTTTCAAAATATTCCATGATCAAAGAATATAATGCATATTAGGCACATATGTATGTATGTGTATATGTGTGTGTGTGTTTATATCTGAGTTTTTATATACTATTGAAAATCCCCCTAATCTGTGATTATTTTAGTGTCCTTTTCTGATCAATTCTGAAGGATAAGTATGTCAACCTCATTCGTTTCTCATATTTGTAGTAGTGTTTCCTTTATTGTGCTTCTCTAATGTGTTTTATCATCTTCATTAGACAATATCACATTTTCTCCATGCTTTTTCCTTGAAGTCTACTTTACATGATATTATTGTTGTCCCAGAAATCACATTATTTGTTATGTTTTTATGATTTTTAAACTATCATGTTCATTTTGTTTTAGTTACATATGTTACAGCTAAGGTGATCATAAATCCTAACTTGCATTGAACAGCCCCATTTTATACCTGTTGTATCAATGCAGTTAGCACTCCCTTCACTCTTAAAATCCTCCTGATTTACCAAAGAAATTATGTGGTCTTTCTACCTACGAAAAGCTCATACTTTGATTTTGATGTTTTGTTTCCTGCTATGGGAATCTTTGCTTTATAGAGGAAATTATCCCACTTAAAATGTGTTTTGATGATTCATGTGTTTATGTTTTTTTCTTCCTTCTTAATTGATTAGAGTATTGTTCATACTTGCTATAAAATTTTTGGTGTGTCTTACTTTCATATCTTTCCATTTTTTTCAGGCCTGCACACTTTTTTTTATGCCCACTTTTATGAAATAAGTCAATCCAGATGGTTTACTTTGTTTCTCCATTCTGAAAAAGCATCTTCCTATTACCACCAGAGTATTACTATGTTTTTATTATGAAATAAAAAATAAATATTCAATATCCATTTTAATAAATTCTTTTATTATAATATTAAAATAAAATGGATAGCATTCTATTTTTCATTCAGCAAATAAAAGGATACCCTCATTAGAAATTTAGTTTTTTCTGTTTCTCTCCTCCCCACCCTAAATATTTTTCCCTGTGTTCTGGTGTGGTAGTTTAGAATTCTAACACTAGTTTGTTTGTTTTTCTCATTGAAAACCTAATCTTTCTATGTGAATGCTTTTTAGTTTTGGAATGTAGAAATGTTACCAGGATATATCTAGGTAAAATCTAGGTGTGTGTCCTTTTTTTCTTCATTAACCCTATGTAAAACTCTATCCATTTCTATTAGGAGAACTGGCATTCTATTCAGGGATGATTTCTTCTATCATTTCTCTAATTATTATATCTCACCATGTTTTACTATTTCTCTTCCAGGAAAAATATTGCTTGCATATTAGTGGTCTTGAATCTGTCTCCTGAAGGTTCTAGTAATATATATATATATATATATATATATATATATACACACACACACACACACACACACACACATACATACACACACACACACACACACACACACACATATTTCGTTGCTATGAGTTATAGCAAATTTTTAAAAGTTTGTGAAGGCCACTACTTAGTTCTAGGACATGACTATCAGGGGTTTTGTTTGTTTGTTTATCTATCACTTATTTTTGGAATGTAATAAACAAAATAAGCTGACGAACAAAATAGATTCAGAGACATGGAAGTAGGAAACAGACTGACAAACCTCAGAGAGAAGGGGGGAAGAGGTGCAGGAAGATATAAACCAAAGAACTTATATGCATATATGCATAATCAATGGACACAGACAACTGTGAGGTGAAGGCTGGGGAGTGGGGGCAAGAGTCGGGAGGAGGGTGTCAATGGGGGCGAAATAGTGAGGGACCTCTGTAATACTTTCAACAATAAAAATGTTTTTAAAGACATTATTTTATTTATTTTTATTTTTTTTATCCTCACCAGAGGACATTTTTGCATTTATCTTTAGATAGAGCGGGAGGGAGAGAGGGAGGAAGAGAAAGAGAGAAACATCGATGTGAGAGAGACACATCGACTGGTTGCCACCCAC
Source organism: Tadarida brasiliensis (assembly GCA_030848825.1). NCBI lineage: Eukaryota > Metazoa > Chordata > Mammalia > Chiroptera > Molossidae > Tadarida > Tadarida brasiliensis. The sequence continues at coordinate 41,898,361 of CM061262.1, read as the reverse complement.
AAGACCCGAACAGGGCTGGGGAAAAACTGCAACCAAGGTACATGCCCTTAGTGAAAACCGAACCTGGGACTCTCTGGTCCATGGGCCGATGCTCTAACCGCTGAGACAAACCGGCCAGGGCTAAAAGACATTATTACTAAACTAGTTAATTTAATCAAAGATAAACAAATTCATGTTAAAAGACATTATTAATAATAATATTAATAATATTAATAATATATAAACTAATTAATATAACCAAAAAAAAAGGAAAATATGATCTTACTTCCATACATTGTTTTTTTGTTCCATGTTCTCTCCTTGAGAGTTCTTAATATCATTTATGAATATTTTCTACTGACTCAATAGACGTTAACAATTTTAGCATTCAGCTTTATTTTCCTCCCTCAAAGCCACAAGTCCTTGTAAATGGGCACACTTACTATTACCTTCATGAATATTGTTTTCCATGGAGGTACATTGTCCCAGGTATCTCATGTAGTGGCCACTGGCAGGAAGCAATCAGCCAGTTGCAGAACATAAACTTCTCCAGTGGACCACTGGCTGACATGGGAGAGTGGGTGTCTTCTCAGCTTCAAGGCTTCTTTGTGTACAAGTGAGGATGGTGTGATTCTGTAAGACACAAAAAGGCAATTAAGCTCACCTGGATAGATCTCCAGGGTTTCCCTCATCAATCTAATCAAAGAGAATTCTATGGCAGTGTATCTGCAAAACTTTCCTTTTAAATCATCAGATCAATTTCTGAGTCCTGAAACAGCTGAGTTTTCCGTGGACCTTTCCCCAGATTCTACTGGAAAGTTGGAAGTCCTCTAGTTCACTAAGCCTTTTTTTTTTTCCAGCTATGTTTATACTGTTTTTTAAGCTATAGAATATATTCTTTATTTCATACACTTACTTTTATATCTCATTGGATTATTTTCCTAGATTCTAATTTTCCATTGAAATACTCTACCAATTTATCCACATTTAGTTATTTTACTTTCACATATTAAAGGTAATTAAGTTCTTGTTGCTAACCACAATATCACTTCTGAGTTTATTGCTATTGGCTGCTTTGACTTTTTTAACAGTCAATTTTTTCTGCTTCTCAACATACCTGGCAACTTTTGATCGATGAAGAACATCTAGGATGACATCATCTAGAGTTTCTGGATTATGTTATTTTCCTCTGAAGAGTAGAGAGCTCTATTCTGTCTGGTAGTTATATTACCTGCTGATCTTCCTAAGCCTATTGAGGTATGGTTTGAGGATTGATTAAGTTAGGTCTATTTCAGCTTTTCCTTTTTTTTCCAGAGCATACTCCTTCCTCCTATGTTTTACTGCTAGGGTATGTATTCTCCGGAATCTCAACTCAGTGACTAAGGAATGCATCAAAGTCCCTTTACTTTGACTGGGCCTGAACATCAACATGTCTCCAACACTAGTGATATTTAAAATATCTGATCAGCTCTCACCTTCCCTTCAACTGCATTCCCTCTCTCTTTCTCTCTCACCTCCAATATTCTCAATCTTTGCATGCACAGTTTAAAAGTTGGCCAAAGACCTGTTGGGAATATTTTACAGGTTTTTAGGGCTTCTATTCTGCACATACCCTAGTACCTTGTTCTCTCCCCCATCTGTCCTGCCTCAGCAGTATTAAAGTCAATGTTTCTTCCACCCTGTGACTGCATCTCTCCGCATTACAGTTCAGAAAATGCCTTTGGGTAGATCACCAGTGTAAATATGGGGCTCACATATTACGTTTTCCTTTCCTCAAGAATAAAAGCCCAGTGTTTGTTGTTGTATAGTGCCTACAGAGAGTTCTTTCTAACTTTTTACATCATTTTATGTAGTTTAGCTTATTTTTTAGCTACTTAGGAGTGGAAGCTATTCTGTCATGCCAGAACTAGAAGGCACATAGTCATTTACTTATTCAAAAATATTTATTGAAAGACTTAGTTTCTAACAGTTTATGCTTTTAAAAAACTTATGTTTTCATGGAGGATGCAGACAACTGGAGAGAGATCACATTCTGAGCCTATCAAGGAATTTAAAAGTTCAAAAAGTACTCGAGAAATAGATTTTAAAAATCTTTAAAACTCTCCATGTAGCTTAAATTTACTTTCCCACAATTCTCTACAGAATTACTTGGGCAACAGGGCATAATTAAAATATATGGCTCTGAATTTCTGGCATAAATTATCAATCTCTGAAGTTGGTCATTAAAATACTGATGAATACTTCAAATAGACCACACTTTCTTTCTTAAAAATATAACATATTTCAATGTGCCTTGTGTTTTTATATATACATTTTTAGATTTATGACTAAAAAATAGTGTTGTTTTTTTTTTTCCCAAAGAGAAATGTAGAGGGAAGGAACTAGTACAAGTATCTAAGTCTACATACATATTTAATTAAAACAAACAAATATAGCTTAGATTTATATGTAGATAAAATAATGCTCCCTAATAGAATTTTTTGTAAGCAGCTAGTGTTAATATTTCTTTCAACATATCAAGGAGTTAGTCCTAAAGACTTCCATTACAGCTGCACTCTTTTTAGTCAGCTAATGTAGGTTTAGTCAGACAGTACAGAGATCTATTCTAGTTACAGATAAGCAATTTTTAAATGCCCTTTGAAGTGTTGTTATATTTTATATTCTAGAATGTGGTGAGTAATGTAAGATCTTTATCTTTACTTTCTAAATTCAAGATATTTCTCATTTAAAAGTTAAATAAGTTACTCACAAATTAACAGAATTATAATTCTGCCTATATTCTTTATAATGTGGTTTTAATATCCCCAATTATTTGAAATGCATTTTATTAATGCTTCTGGTGTTTTGATGTGACAGACTGACTACAGATCAACACTTTCTGGTTCAGAGAGAATGTGAAAACAACAACCACAAAGGCACTGCAGTTGATTTAGCATCCATATGGTTTTCCTGAAGATGTGTTGATTTGGGTTACTACTCTGCGAAGTTTTACCATGTATCTCAGAGTCCTTGGAAGGCCATAGTTCTCCTGCTCCTTAGAAAACATGACCTGCTGTGTAAGACTCAGTCTATCCTTGAACTATAAATTAGGGGCTTTTGGTTTTCTTTATTCATCTTAAAGATCAGTCTGGGAAGGAAGATACTAGCCAGGCTTTCTCAGCCTCGGCACTGCTGACATTTTGGGTGTAGAAATCCCATGGTGTGATGGGCTGTCCTAAGCACTGTTGGATGTTGAGCAGCACCCCTGGTTTCTACCCATACATGCCAGTTCTATCTCTCCACCCCAGCATGGCAACCAAAAACGCCGCAAGACATTGTCAAATGTCCCGTCGGGGGGTCGGGTGACTACAAAATTGCCCTCAGTTAAGAACCCCTATTGTAAAAGAATAAGTTATCTCCTGTTAGAGAAATGTTGCTAGGGAATATATGTCCACAGCAGCAGAGCAGTAGAGCAGAAAGGGTACAGGGTATGACTATGAACAACAGAACGAAACAATAACTAACACAGGTAGCGCTCACTAAGTGTTAGGCACTGCTGTGCGCCTTTTACCTGTATTAAGTTACTTAACTCTCTCAATAGCTTATCAGTTAGGTATAGTATCTGCATTTACACATGAGGAAACCGAACAATAAAAATTTAATTGCCTAATGTCATACAACTAGTAATGGTTTCAATCCAAAAAAGCATATTTCCAGCATAAGAGCATGTTTGTTAGTTTTTAATATACTTTTTATTTAAACTAGTTTTAAATTTACAGAAAAGTTGTAGTGATAATTACAAAAGTTTCCATATGCCCCATATCCAGTTTTTACAATTGTTTCCACTATTTTACATTAGTATAGTACTTTGTGCTAAATAATAAAAAAGTACTAATGTACTATGATGAACCACAGTTTGTACATTATACTTTTTTTTTTTTTTTTTTTTTTTTTTAGTTTTACCTAATGTCTTTTTTCTCCTCTGGTCTCATCCACATTACATGTATCATATCTTCTTGTTTTAGGCTTTTCTAGACTATGACAGTTTCTCAGACTTTCCTTGTTTTTTTATGACCTTTAGCGTTTGAGACGTACTGGTCATGAATTTTGTAGAATGTCCATCAACTGGGGTTTGTTTGATGTTTTTCTCATGAGTAGATCTGGGTCATGGGCTTTGAGGATAGAGATCACAGAGGTAAACTGACCTTTACATCACATCACATCGAGAGTACATGCTATCACTCTGAGTTATCACTGTTGATGTTAACCTTGTTCACCTGAATGAGATAGTGTTTGTCAAATTTCTGTAAAGTTAGTCTTTTTTATTTGCTTAAGTTACTCTTTATAAAGTGTAAAATTACTCTTTTCTCCTCCCTTTATTACTGCACTTTTTGGAAAGAGGTCACTATGTGAAGCCCAAAATTAAAGAGTGGAAAGTTATGTTCCACTAATTTATGTACATAAAGTACTTGGAATCCTTCTGTCTGTGATATTAGTTTAAACTCCCAATTCTTTATTTTTAAAATAATTTTATTATATCAGTATGGACTCATGGATATTTATTTTATACTTTGGGTTACAATCCAGTACTTTACTTTTTTCATTACTCAAATTGTTCCAGCTTGGGCCATTGAGAACTCTTTCTGTTAACTCCTATTTCCCTTTGATATATTTGCATCACTGCATGTGTGTGTGTTCTAAGCATTTCCTTAATTTCTGGCATTACAAGATGTTCCATTTTCATCTTGTATATTCCCTGTCTCAGCCCTAGAATCAGCCATTTTTCCTGGTTGACCTTTTTGGACATAGTAAAGCAAGATCTGAGTATTGGATGTGCTCTTTGCTGCTAGAGAATCCTTGCTTCTAGACTTTCTCAACTAACAGAGCAAGGTAACATATGTGTGTATACTAACCCATGTATGTACATTGTGTTGGGCACACCCTGCTAATAGGGGTGCTACTGGCTAGGAATGCCTGGGGCATTCACCTGGGCCTGTACTGCTTGTGGACAGCTCCCACAGACATCTCCCCAGACAGAGCCAATGTTGTGGCTGGACCAGCCCATGTGGTTCGTATTATTATGATTCAAAGAAACAGCTCAGCAACAACCATCCAGTATGTTTATCAATCTACCCAAGATCATATGGACTTTTTTCTAGATTTCCATCAAGAAGTTTTCTAGTTTGTATTTTACAATTAAGTCTATGATCCATTTTGAATAAATTTTTATATAAAGTGTAAGTTATGTGTTTAATTAATTCTTTTGAATATACACATCTAATAATTTCAGCACAATTTGTTGAAAAGACTATGCTTTCTTCATCAAATTTTCTTTGCATATTTGTCTAAATAAGCTGAATATATTTGTGTGGGTCTGTTTCTGGGCTATCTATTATTTCCATTGATCTATATATATGCTTATTCTTTTACTAATACCATTCTCTTGAATAATGAGGCTTTATAGAAAGAATTGATATTGGTTAATGTAAGTCTTCCAGCTTTGTTCTCTTTCAGTATTGTGTGGGCTATTCTGGGTTTTCTGTCTGTCTATATAAAGTTTAGAATCAGTGTATTAATATCTACAAAATAGCTCCCTAGGAGTTTTGTTTAGAATTGTATTGGATCTATTGATCAAGTTGGAAAGAATTGGCATTTTAACAATATGGGTCTATAACACAATATTCTCTATTTATATCTTTGATTTTTTATCAGTGTTTTATAATTTTCCATATAAAGATACTGTACTTATTTTGTAAGATTTATCCATAAATACTTCATTTTTTAGATGTTATAGTAAATAGTATGTATTTTTTAAATTTTAAATTTCAATTGTTTATTACTGTTATAGAGGAAAGAAATACACTTTTATATATTAACATTGTATCCTATGACTTTGCTATACTCACTTATTATTTCCAGATTTTTAAAAAATTCTTTACAGTGTTTTACATAGATAATCATGTCATTTGAATAAGTACAATTTCCCTAGGAAACATAGTCTGTCAGCTAAATACCAGGTGTTTTAAAAATAAATTGGCTGAAGTCAAAGGCCATGGGAGGCTAATAGCTCTAGACACTGTTCTTTAGTCTCATTCAGTGAGGCTTAAAGTGTTAAATCTGATTTTATGAGGAAATGGTCTTTGGGAGTTAACTTAAGAGAAAATCAATATGTCTTAAAGCTTGTGGTGTGCACTTGAATCAGTGTTAAATAAAGAAATGCAGGTAAAATGCAATATGAGGGAACAAAAAAGAATGGTCTTCCTTTTCAGTTCTGCCATCCAAAGTTTAGATTAGTTTATCTCACAAACTTTAGTCTTTCCAGGGAAAGTGGAGCATATTCCAAATCTACTTTTCATAAAGAATTGCATTGGATACCCAGTTAAGTCAAAATGCAGAAGAAAAATCTGAGAATTATTAAGACTCAATATGAAGTATCATAGAAACCATAGGTATCATTTTATTTTTTTCCTAGAAAGAAAATATGATATATAGTCTAATTGCTCTTCTAGTATAAGTAACCCCAATGGTAGGTCAGAAATAGGATTCGTTTACCAAAGAAACCAGGTAGCTAAAGCGGAGGAGAGGCCAGTATCAGCCTTTGGGAATAAACATATTTACCAATCAGAGAATAACTCGGTATATTATAACTTGTTCTTGAGCCAAGTGTTTTAAGAAGAATATTTTTTAAATTATGTTTTGATTCTTTTTATTTTTAAATTAGTTATAGCTATTGGTACAAATGACAAAAAACATTGTTCCTCCTCCATTTTGACTTTTGTAGTAATACAATAGATAACAGAGAACACGATGACTATAACACAAACTTTCATGTGTACAAACATTTCCATGACTCTTGGGTTCTTTAGCCAAATAAAGAATGTAGGCCATGTTAGTTATCTTGGATAGGGAGACTATAGAGGCTGAGAGACTGGTTAAAATTTTTCCTGGAGAGAGCTGTTGCTGAGCTGTGAGTCCTTACTCTGTGGGCAGGTAAAGGTGAGTGTGAGTGTGTGTATGTGTGTATGAGAGAGTGAGTGTGTTCTCATATTAAGCCTGTGATGGAGGTTCCTATATGACAGAAAAATATGAAATGTGATTCCATAGTTGGGATACTAAGAGAATTGATCAGAAAGAAAACTGATGTTGTCTGTGACCACAGTATAGGGGTGACTTCACTGTAATCAGCCTTTGAAATAAGATTCAAGTTTGATTAATAGATTGAATTGAACATTTTAATTTCTGAATTGGGATTATTTGTAACCAATGGACAATATGCATGTTTGTTACCTTCTGAAAGTCATTAGAGAAGTCATGAACTTGTTGAAGTTTTCATCCAATTATAGGGAAAGATTACTCCACAAGAATAACTTTTAAAGGGCAGTGAGTGAGAATATAAGTTTAAAACATAAATATGTAGGATTGTTTTTATTTCTTCCTTTCTTTCTTCCTTCCTCCTTTTCTTTACTTTTCTTTCTTTCTTTCTTTCTTTCTTTCTTTCTTTCTTTCTTTCTTTCTTTCTTTCTTTCTTTCTTTCTTTCTTTCCTTTCCTTTCCTTTCTTTCTTTCTTTCTTTCTTTCTTTCTTTCTTTCTTTCTTTCTTTCTTTCTTTCTTTTTCTTTCTTTCTTTTTCTTTCTTTCTTACTTTCATTATGAGACATCCCTGTTCAATATACAGTTATAAACATTTGTTGGAATCCTTTATACTAATCTGACATTTTTTTCAGTAAAGTAAAAATTGAATTTTGTTTTTTAATTAACATAATTATTTAGAGATGTCTTGTTTCTTTTATGATTTATCTCTAAGGTGATAATTCCCTTTATCCAAATTTATATTATTTTAAATGATACAGGAATTTACTCATCTATTAGAAGAGAGAGGAGGCAGCAAAGAAAATAGATCCTCTTTGCAAACAATAAAAAGTGGTTATTGACAGATATATTGGAGCTACATCAACGGTGAGTCTACAGCAGTCTAGGAATGATAAACATAATCATTCATATTGTAGACGTTAGGAACATCACAAATGCTCCAAAAATGAGATTGATGATGATAAAATGGTGATAATTCATTAGAATTGGGATGATTAAAAAAAATAAATAAAGTTGATCATTCAATAACAAATAATTCTAAAGAAGGATAAAATAGGAAGAGAATGCTGGTACAAAAGCCCTTCTGTTGAAATCAAGTTTTAAAAAAGATATGTGTAAGAGATAAAAGGAAGGAAATAACCAAAGATAAATGCAAAGCAGTGATATGACACTTGTAGTATATTTTCAAAAAGACAAACAAAACTAACAAAATAGGAACATCTCTATTTTGTTTACATATGTTTTGGTTGCAATAACAGAAGTCAAATGGATTTAGTTCTAGAAAAATTAGGAGGGATTAATTATAAGGCTACATTATCATCTCATCCAGGGCCAGGAATGTGGCCAGCTTCACAGAGAGGCAGGGAATTAAATGACATTAGGATGTTCTGTCTTCTCCTCTGTCTTTTTTTTTCTTTTTTCTTTTTTCTTTTTTCATTTCATCTCTTTCATTCTTTGTCCTTGGATCCACCAGCCTTCTCTGTTTCTCAGTCTTCATGGTAAAGTAAAAAATATGGCCATCAGCAGCTCTCAAGTTTATATTTTGCAGGTCCATCTACCTAGTGAAAGATGACATTTTCCTCTCCATACCAATTCCAGATTCTCAGGGAATGGATTCTGATTGGACCACTGGCATTAAATACACACTTGACCAATCAACTGGTCAATGAATATGGTTACAATAAACAAAAGCATGTGGCTGTGAATCCCAATATGAACTTGGTACCCATCACTGGGTCAGAGGTGGAGCAGGCATCAGAGAAGGAGGAATTATAACCTAGAGAAACTAACCAATAAGGTCTACAACCAGCTGAAAACATGTTTGTCGTGCACATAGTTATCTTATAAGGAAAAGCTCCCCCTCCCTGACTTCTCTCCCTCCACACATTTTCTGAGAAAGTTGCCTTATCTTCCTTACCACTGTTCTTTAGATTATATTTGGGATCCTGACTCAAGGGCTGCAATCCATCTAAGTAGGAATGATGCTAATTAGTGATGTCAACCCAATACTTTTATTCAGGATTTCTTTCCCAAGAGGAGTGAGAAAAACAATAACGGTATATATTTTTCAAATCTCAAAAAGCAATTTCATAAGAATAAAGTGGAAGAGATCGGCAATAATAGCATTTCTTGTGAACTGACAATGGGACATGGATGCCCAGAAAATGAATGCAAACCTTGAGTGAAACCCAACACGGCTTCCAGAAGAGGAAAGACGATGTCATTGCATGTTCCACGGGTCAGTAGACATCAGAGCATGAGCTCAGTTCTGAGTAAAACTTTTAAAAGAGATATTGACAAATGGGAGTATGGTTAGAGTAATATGATTTGAGTAATGAAGTCCTCTGAAACCATGCCATATAAGGCATTTTGAAAGAAATTTAAGTTTAGCCTGGAATAAAATATTTGACTGGGGAGGAAAATGTTTGCTGTCTTTATGTACCTCCAGGTCTATAAGAGAAATAAACATTATTTTGAGTAACTACTTAGGGCAAGACCAAGAACAAAATATATAAGGGGAAACTCACTCTTAATGTTCTATGATAATGTATAATAGGGCTGTTTAATGGTGATCGCTCTGTATGGATGAGAGGCAAAATGATCATCTTTATTGATGTTGTGAAAGATGGGTACATTCTAAAGTACCTTTTGATTGAAGTTAGGATCTAATATTAAAAAAAGAAAGAGGGAGAGCTGCTGGGAGCCCAGAGAAAGCCACTAGTGGTGACAGACTGCAATGTTGCCAGAAGGGAGAAAGGGGGTATCATGTTCGGGAGATGAAGGAAGACCCTTATCCTCAGGCTGCAAACTGGGTAAGTAGCTGGTGTAACCTCGGAAAAATCCCTTTGCCCTGGCTGAGTTGGCTCAGCGTTTAGAGTGTCTGACTTCAGACCAAAGAGTCGCGGGTTCGATTCTGTTCAAGGGCACGTACTTTGGTTGCAGTTCAATCCCCAGCCCTGATTGGACTATGTGGGAGGCAACCAGTCAATGTATCTCTCTCACATCAATGTTTCTCTCTCTTTCTCTCTCTTCCTCCCTCCCTCCCACTCTATCTGAACATCAATGGAAAAATATACTCAGGTGAGGATTTAAAAAAAACAGAAAAATTCCTTAATTTCTCAGTTCCTCAAGTTCCTTACTTAGAAGTGAGAAACAATATTAGCTTACTGGCACATTTCCAGAAAATTCTCACGATACACAAATTGCTATGTTTTTAATATAAGTAGTAATGTGCTCACATTACTTAATTTAGTCTTTATAGCAGGACATTTCACAATGGAGGCTTAGGCAACTAATGCTACCTTATAAAAGGCAGCTTGGATTACACAGACTAACTGGAGAGATGAATGCCTGAGCAGGTTAAATTAGCTCTTACCATCTGCAGCTCATGGAGATGTCGACATCCTGGAAGTTTTGGCCTTTAAGTACATGCGTTGGTTTAATTGATCATGGAGTTTCCTTTCTTCACTTGTTCCCTCACCCATTTGTTTCAACGACTGACCATTTCCCCTCATTGTAATAGACATCAGGCATAGCCAGAGCTCTTAATTTGGCCACACAAAAAAGTGAGAGGAAACGCTGTGCATCATTTCTGAGCTTTCAGAAAAACCATGTGATTTGTTTCCTATTTCCTGCCTTGGCAGTTTTGAAAGCATATACCAAAGCGGAGCCTCCATCAGCTTGGGTCCCTTTGAGACTAAGTGGCAGAGCCTGCCTCCAACACATTAGACGTTAGGTGAATAAGAAACAAATTGACATAAGCCACTCAGATTTTAGAGTTGTTCGTGAGCACAGCGTCACCTGGACTATTCTGAACAATATATTTCCAGGTGTATTCAAATACAGTAGACCATTCTTCAGTTAAAAACACCTAACGTAACTCTTTCGCTGTTTATTTTTTCCTTCCCAAGCAGACTGTAGTCTCTCTGAAAATAGGAATTGTATCTTTTCCTTCTTGGTATTTCTGTAGTGCCCAGAGTAAAGCTTAACACTTTGTACATGACTTTATCATTGTGATTACTATCATTGCTATTACTATTAAACTGAATAGACTTGATAGCTGATTGGCTGTGTTCTGGGTATACTGAGTGATTCTAGAGATGAATGCTAATCATAGTAATGAAAAGTTAGTGATATTAAAAGCCTGTCAGTTGAAGAAAGGGATCATCCCCTGAGGGAATTATTTTGTTTTTGTCTAGATTTAACACTCTGTAAGACTGGATTCTATTTGTAGATTCAGAAGAATTCCAGGGAGTACTTCAATCCCAATGGAAGAGTTTCCGAATCACTTGAAAATGGGCATGGTTGAACTAGAGCACAGGAACTGGTGACAAGGATTTTGAAATGGATACATTTAGACAAAGTAAGAAGAAAATCTGCTGCCACATGCATACATACTCCATCATCATTATGTAAATAACTAGGAAATTTATATCTAAATTACATCATAGCAATAGTTGCTTTGAAGAGTTCACCTATTGATAGCTCTGGGCAAAGTGTAATCGCTTTAAATTAGTCCAAATTGTATTTGATAAAGTCTCAATGGTAACTTAAATGTTTTGCTCTAGAAATATTTTATATTGAACATAGTTTTCCATTTTCCTTCAGGGATATGTTTGACATTGAAAAGCTGAATTAAGCCAGGCCAGTGTGGTTCAGTGGTTGAGCATTGATCCATGCACCAAGAGGTTGCCGGTTTGATTCCCAGTCAGGGCACATGCCCAGGTTGTGGGCTAAATCCCCATTGGGGGGCATGCAGGAAGCGGCCAATTGATGTTCTCTCTCATCGATGTTTCTATCTCTCTCTCCCTCTCCCTTCCCCTCTCTCTCTAATATCAATGAAGAAAAAAAAAAAGAAAAGAAAGAAAAGCTGAATGAATACATATTCATTCCTACTCTATTGCTAGAGTCTGCAAGCTCCCAAGGAATATATAAAGTGACAACTGACCATGGAACCACAGAATGTTTTGTTCTAATGCAATCCATCCAGACTGCATCAGAATCTTTAAAAATTAATAAGATCATCTCTGGAATACTTCTGAAGATATGGCAGGATACTTTGGCTTAAGGTTTGATGATTCAAAATTAAAACAGTAAAATTAATTCAGTTCAAAAGCAAACATTTGGATACTGAGTATTCAAGAATGAAGAACACACGGTATTATCTTTGAGGAACTCAAGATCAGGCAGAGACAGGAAGACCACAGTGTAATTCATGCTACAGAGGAGGTGGGGTTCAGTGCTATGAATACGGAGACGTGGAACCAAACGTGTGTGGTTACAAGGTGGGACAGGGAGAAAAGGACGAAACTAATAAAACAATAAGGCTTCGTGCTATCAATTCTTTGTCCAACGATTTAATGAACAGCTCTTGGATTCTGATCATACTAATAACAAAAATTAATAATCCAAACATTGTGAAATGAGAACAATAAAAGCCAAAAAATTATTGGTGCCATAGTGCAGTCTTCTAACAATGATAATATAATCCTGGAGATGACTAGCACCAAAATGGGTTTATGAGTTTTCAGGGATCTTATAAGTCTCTATTTTTTGGAATAAAAGACTTTTTTCTGGAGAAAATTATATCACATTGCATATTTGCCAACAAGAAGAAACATAAATAAGATATGCAATAGAAAACTGGAGGCTATTTGTAGAAAAATAGTTGGGCTGGAATTTTTTTTTTTTCAAGCAAACACAATGTCTCCTCAGTCTATCAAGATTGAAGAGATAAGCTGTGCACCCATCACATAATTTTAGTTATGCAATGCAAATATTAGGCAGAAAGAATTAGCAAAATATGAGAACATGAGAATAGTATGTTGCAGCCTAAGAATTGGGAAATAAGGAGAATTAAATCTTTTCTTTAGGAGATAAAATATGCATAAAGGATGTGACGAGATAATGAACACTACCAAAAGAGAAAATGGTTTCTGATCCTTAAGGGCCACTGAGTGGATGAAAGATACACGAACAAATATAAGTGGAAAGATAGGATGAGGAGACAATAGCTAATCAAGGATAATCCAGGGAGCAACTGAAATGCTCAAGCGTGTTGTGCGGATCTGGCCCCATCACAGAGAACAGGACATGAAGAGACCATGCCATTAAGCATTCAAAATATACAAGAATAAAGATTGTACAGTGACCCCTTTTTTCTTGCTTCATGCTGACCGACAATGCTTCTTTGAATTTGACTTCACATGAGCTGTCTTTAAAGAGGCAGTTATATTTCTTGACAGTTCTATTTTATATGGTAAAGGAATATGTAATCTTTTTAAAACTTTCAGGAATATTTTATATCCCATGTGACGCTTACTTCAAGGCAGGTACAGTTCAATGATAAACATATAGGAAGACTTGTAACATATGCTTATTTAAAAATAATAACATTTCTCTGGTATTTGGGCCAAAGCCACAAAAAATGGCGAATTGACAGCTACCTCAAAGAAATTGCAACCCATTTTGCTGTCCCTTGTGTTAAGTAAAAGGACAAGGAGAAAATGTTCTAGAAGTCAAGAAGCACTTTATCTCGGAGATAGTAAACATAGGCCATAAAAAGGTATTGATTCTTACTTTGATGCCTATCCCAGAAGTAGGTGTTTGAAAAGTAAACATGTTAGAGTCCTGGAACTCCTCTCAGCATCCCATTAGACCTGCATTCAAGGTCTGATGTACAAATAAAAGGCTTGGGTCTTCGGTGATCACAGAGAGAACAAAAACGGGGTTGTAGCGAGAGCCTCGGTTTGTGCTCCTCCCAGGTCCAGCCCCGCCCCTGGAAGCGCAGCCTGTTGTGTAACCGGGCGCTGTACTCCTGTGGGATCATTGTTATTTTCTTGTGAACTAAAGGCTCTGAAAACAGCTTTCATCAGAGAAACTGCTTTGTCTAGTGAAGTTAGAAATGTCCTGAGGAGCAGAAGGTGGAGTGGGAAGATTACAAAAGGTGCTTTATTTCTGCTTGATAGTACAATGCCTCGTGGGAAATACGAAGCGGGCGTGAGGCAATGTGATCGCAGGGCCAGGCTTCCTTCTTTTTCTATATGGTGGCTATTCTGAAACAATTTTTCCTAAGATTGTATGGCTCTGATAACGTTAGTACCAGCAAGAAAATTCATATTTCTTTGTTATATATTGGGAACAAGGAGGTTAAAACAACATCATTCCTAAATCATCCACCAGGTTTTTTCTCTTCGGGATTACATGTATGAACCTGTCATACGCCTAGCTCCACGTGGGCCACCTATATCTCTGCGAGACATTCAGCTCTAGGAATTCTGGACACGTTCTTTTGTAGAAGCCTCAGTTCTCCACACGAGTGCCAGTGGATATGGACTCAGAGCAGCCTGGACGTCTCCAATGTCAACAAACAAATCTGTATGGGTGAGAAGGCAAGCCAGGTGCAGCCCCTTAGGCAGTGCAGAGACCCCGCCCTGGCTTCTGTAATCCCTTACATCGCCAACCACCCAAACTACAGTGGAACCAGAAAGCCCCCAAATGCCAGGAGGCTTATCGGTATAAAAGGCAGCTGGAACCTGGGCTCAGGGCTCAGCCTTTGGAGGTGACTCGCTGGGCCAGCACCAGTGCACATTAAACAGTCCTTTTCTAATCCTCTGAGTGCGTGCAGTCTGTCTCTTCCCGCCGACCGAATTTCTGCCACAATATGAGCACAGCGTTATTTAGGGTTGGGGTGACTAAAAGACGTTACAGAACTGGAGAAAAATAAGAACCACATATTTGTGACTTTCCCCATTGCTGAAAGAAAAAGATACCGAAAATAAAATTCTCATGAAGTATCCTTTTTTAGAAATTTCCTGGCCTCAAGTGCTACTTGGTTTTAAAAGAGCCATCATCTTCGAGCCTACTGGTTTTCATCTCTGGTTGCCCATTAGAATCGCTTGGGAGTTTTAAAATTTGTTTTATTTTATACAAATACCTGGATTGCACCCAGACTAATGAAATTAGTTATCTTTAAGGAGGTAGATCAAGCAATTGTAATTTAAAAAAACAAACAAAACAAAACAACTTCCCAGGTGATTCTAAGGTACAGACAGGCTGAGGAACACAGCCTTACCATCTCTGTAGGATTCTCCATGCACTTTTTCTGAAAATCTACCCACTTACTGTTACTCAGGCTCCAAATTTCCCAAGTGACAAATAATGACCTGAGAATGGGACAAGGCTGGACAGTAGTTCTAACAGGACAATAAGTAGTAGTTACCTGGCATGCAATTCCTGAGAACAGGGAGGGATGTTGTGCTCTGGGTCCCACAATGATGTGTGTCTTATACATGAGGACACCAAGAAAACACCCTGTGAGATGTCTCAAACAGCTAAATGCACAGATCAGCATGGACTGCAAACATATTTCTATATTTTTCAGGTTTGCCAATTTTCAGAGTAAGTATTGCATAAATCAAATGGGTAAATCACACACACACACACACACACACACACACACACACACACCTTAGAATAATCTCAGAGACCATAAAATCTAACTAGAATGCCTTGAAGACCAAGCAAGTAATACACATTTCAGAATCAAACCTGTGTAAAATAATGAGTGGTGAACCTCACAGTAACCAGAGAGAACGTGTCATAGTCATTTAAAAAATATAAAAATTACTAGGCTGGTGAAATAAAGCGGAGCCTTTGACAATATTTATGACCTCTAGCTCTAGAGCTAGTTTTCTGAGTCATACTTACATGGCCACCTCTCCTGCCACAATGGAGTTGTCTATCAAGTTGATAGGCATGGAAGTGTTAGTTCCTTTACTTTCTAAATCTGTATCTTCTTGCACTTATTGAAAGGGTTAATAATGTTTTAACAAAACTAAACTCCATTCTGACCCTCAGTTACTGCATGTACGCACCCTGGCAGTTTCTTTTCTGTAAACATAAGGGCCTTGAGACACCCAAAGAAAACTGTACAGATAAGGGGTTGAGGATGGCCTTGAGAAACTCAGAGGAACCATGAGAAAAAAGAGATTAATAGTTACCCTGCTCCTCTCCCCGCCTTCTCTGTATCAGCCCCCTTAACGGTGCCAAAAGCGGCACCAAGAGAATGTAGTTTTTTTTTTCTGTAGTTTGTGCCTATATAAGCAAAGAACAAAGGAAGCTCGGGGCTGAGGATTTGGGGAAGCTGTACCCCCCCAGCCCACCCGTGTAACAGCCCACCGGTGTAATAAAATGCTCCTTTCTCTACACTGGCCTTACGTTGAGGATGTGATCTCCCGCCGGCTCAGAACTTTTACTTATAAATTGTGCTTCCTTAGTTTTGTGGAGAATAGTATACAGGCCCATTGCTAAGCCAGAAATCTCTTAATGACTATGATATAAAGAGCCACCCAAAATTTGCAATTGCCTTTCTTGAAGAACTCCCATTAATTTCTTGGCCAGGGGTCATTTTTATCTTCAGCTTCTGTCTCAGTGGAGGTCTGGATCCAGTGGCAAGAAAATGTTGTTTACTTTTTGGCTCTTCTGTGTTCACTAAAGGCAAATTGCTCACAAATCCAGGATCGATCAGCTACGATAGAAGCTCACACAATGACTAAGGTATGGACACAAATTACAATTTATTAGATTTATACAAATTTATGTCTTTAAATATGGCACAAGGTGGTGATGATTAGTTACCTATTTATCATGACATCCTTTAAATGTTTCTATGTAACCCCCCCAAAGAAGTCAAAGCAATTGCAAAACAATTTTGTATACATATTTTTCTTATATTCCCAAATAGAATGCAAGTACTCTGAAAATAGGAAGTATGCCTTAATCTATTTTTACATAATCTATTTTTACATAATACATAATCTTATACAGTATTGGACACATCACAGGTAACCAGTAAGCATTAGTAATATCACATTTAATTCTGTATTTTGTAATATACAGAGGAATTACAAGGCATAGTCTCTCCCTGGGCTGATATAAGTATATGGCTGGTTTCCTCTGCATCCTGAGAGAGACTAAAGAGATGGTCCTTTCAATACTAATGAACACTGCTGCAAGAGTCCCACAGCCTGCTGGGGACCCTAGAATGATAACCTCAGTATACTACTATTAGAGATAGCTTTATCATACTTTTTTTTTGGCTAGAAATATTTTTTATATTAATTCTCACCAGAGGATATGTTTTTATTGATTTTTAGAGAAAGAGGAAGGAAGAGAGCTA
This sequence comes from Tadarida brasiliensis, assembly GCA_030848825.1. Lineage (NCBI taxonomy): Eukaryota > Metazoa > Chordata > Mammalia > Chiroptera > Molossidae > Tadarida > Tadarida brasiliensis. The sequence goes on along the minus strand of CM061262.1, from coordinate 41,881,135 downwards.
GAGAGAAAAAAAATAATAGAGAGAAATCGATTGACTGCCACCCATATGTGTTCTAACTGGAGGTTGAACCCACAACATTTATTTTTTTTTGGTGTATGGGATGACACTCCAACCAACTGAACTACCCATCCAGGGCTGGCTAGAAATATTTTGAGACCATTTTTTATACATTGCTGGAAATTTTTAGACTCCAAGTTTCCCCTTTTCTATATTATTACCTATGATGATTTTTCAGAAATCACTGAATAGACAAGGATACATGTAAATAAAAAAAGTTATTACTACAAATACATTTATTTTTTAATTCTAAATTTTTATTGATGTTCTCTGTGCCATGTATCGTTGCTCAGGAAGCTTGGTGTATATCAGACAACATAATGAACAGAAATCTCTGTCATCACTGAGTTTTTATTCTAGTGAATGGAAATCTTTTCAAGAATAATTAAATTTTGAAGAATACTGACTCATTATTGTAGATGACAAAATGCTAATCATTTTGCAGATATATAGTTAAATGTTTCTTAATTTCAGTTTCTCAGTTTTCTTTTAGCATTTTAGGGCATATACATACATATACATGTATATAGACACACATTATATATTTCCATATAATTTATATTATATGCATTTAAATTACATTAAATGAAGGGGGCCAAAGTTTTGCCACCCTAAACCTACCTTTTTGGGATATTGATATTAAGTTATTTATTAAGAAACAAAAGACTCAGAAAGAACCCTTGACCCTCCCCCTTCCTGCCTAAGAGGTTCCATGGAAAGGCCTGCTCCAGGAAGGGAAGCAGGGCGTGGGGGTAGCCTTATCCTAGTTAAGCATGGTAAATCAGAGGGCATCAGGCAGGGGCCTGTTGGCTAGACACCACACCGCCGTGCCCCACTGTTTCTGAGCGTCCCGCAGGAACTTGCCTGCGTGGACCTCCTCTTCCTCAACTACTCGCACATCGCCCAAGCTCACTCTGAACTCTAAGGCTTCGCCCCCTACTTCCTCTCCTTTGTCCAGAATGTCATGTATACCCAATGCTGCGCGCTGTCTTTGGAATGTTTATGCCTATGTGAATTCCGCATGCATATGTATTAGCATTTTGATTTTTTCCTATGAATCTGTCTCTGTGAATCTGATTAGCCCTGCTAGAAGAACTTAGAAAGTGGGAGGGAAAGTAATCATTTTTTTAGTCCTCGCGTATATATGTAAAATTATATATATATATCATTTATATTTATTACATGTTATTTGCCCGACCGGGGTGGCTCAGTGGTTGAGCACCAAGAGGTTGCTGGTTCAATTCCTGGTCAGGGCACATGCCCAGGTTGTGGGCCTGATCCCCAGTGGGAGGCATGAAGGAGGTGGCCAATCCATGTTCTCTCTCATCGATGTTTCTATCGCTCTCTCTCCCTTCCTCTCTAAAATCAATAAAGAAAAAATATTTTAAAAATAATAATTATAAATACATGTTATTTATATATCTATAATGCAGGTACAATTTTCTTTGACCTTTCTTGGGTCCATAAAAGCTCAAAGGTTTTAGATATTCTCCCTAGTTTGTAAAAGTGATAAAATGGTTCTTCTGATTTTAGTTCAATGTCCTGAATTAGAGAAATGCTGGTTGGCTCCGTGCTAAAATTAGTTCATAAAAAACAGTGAAGAAAAAGTCTAAACTGGAGTATTATCTGTTATAGCAGGAAAAGACAGTTCTGTGCTTCTTCCCTCTATTCAGATGGAACACTCTGACACTTCTGGTCAGTAGCGTAGGATTTCCCCACACCAGGCAATGTTCTGTGACACCAGCAGGTGTCCTACGACTCAATTCAATCCTGACACTAACCAGAGTCGGTGCAGACCCCACAGTTTAAGAGTTAGTCCCACAAGACTTCCCCCCACTTCAGAAGCCAATTGCAAGTAATAATATTACTGGAGGCTCTTCTGCGGTGTCATGGGAAATAAATTCCAGGGACACACATGTGGAGGATTGTAAGCAATAGTGGCAAGATGTATTGGAGTGAAAAGAGATAGCACTCCCTCAAAGAGGCGAGTGGGCAGGCTGTCGTCTCGGCTCCCGGAGTCCTTGCTAAGCCTCTGTATATTTTCTTGGGGTGGGAAAAGGGCAGGCTTTCTTTCAAACCGTCCCATCTTTTTCCTGGCTTTTTCTGGGGCTGTGCTTGTTCCCTCCCCATACCCGATCCCTTTCCTGGATCTTCCAGGGTTCCTTGCCCTTATCCTGTAGGATATTTTTCACATTTTCCGAGGCTAAACTCCTCCCCTTTATGGCTGCCACTTTGGCTCCTGCTGTACATGCCTCATAGCTCTGCTTCATCATCTGGCTTTTCCTGGGCATGAGCTCAGTACAAGGACTCCCCGGGCACATGTCTCCCTTCCCCCACTCATCCAGCGGGGCAGTGCCTGCCGTTCCCTGGAGTGACTGTGCGGCGGCCCCTTCCTAGTTAATCTGGCTCAATCGGATGTCTGGCTCCCTTCTCTTGCATTAATATCTAACTAACTGCTGTCAGCATAAGAAACATTCAAATCTGTAGAGAATTTTTATTAGTTTATTTGAGTCAAACTGACAGCAATTGCCAGGAAGCAAAATCTCAATGGACTGAGACAATGCTCCGGAAAAATGGCAGTTCTGCACCCTGCTGTACACATGACAGTCAAAGGGAAGATGTAAGTGGGTTACATGAATCCATCGGTGATAGATCAGGGAGACAGGAGAAAGCAGAGGGGGGAAGCCTCTGAGATTTCATAAAAAGTAAAATGATAGACACATACTTCGTTTACATAAGTGGGTACAGAACAGTTAACAGTCAACGATTAACAGGAGAACAATAACAATGAAGGGATTTCTGGGCTCCCCTCTGGTGCAGGGCCAGTGCTTTGAGGGGTCTGGAAAAGGGGAAATTACTTTGTTTTTGCAAAGGCATGTTTATCAGGTATGCTATCCTAAATGCAAAAAGACAGCAGACAGACTTAGTTAAGGTAAAGATTGACCTTTGTCGGGGAAGATTCTTGCCTAGGACATGACTCTCCACCCTAAACTGCTTTTAGTTAAAACGTTTTACTTTTACACAGTCCCATGTGGGTATTTTAGGTCTCTGAATTTGTAAGGCCAACGTGCAGGTTTTCCCTGAGCTCGTCAGGTTTAGTCTGTTACCCCTCTTCATCCACACTGCCTAGTGTGATAGTATGTCCCCAGGTTGCCCACAACTTCTGTTCAAACTGGCTACAAAGCAGAGGTTCCCCTGTCCTCCCTTCTTTAGATTTGATCATTTGCTACTACAGCTCACAGAACTCAGGAAAATGCATTTTCACCTTTATCAGTTTGTTATATAATAAAGGACATCGGTGAACAGCCAGATGAAGTAGGTAAAGTGAGGTCTGGAAGGGTTCTGAACGCAGGAGTTTTGGTTGGGGTGTACCACCCCCTGTTCACCAACCTGGAAGCTCTTAAAACTCTGTGCCATTGGGATTTTCATGGAGGCTTCATCATGTAGGCACGATCAATCATTAACTCAGTCTTCATCCCCTCGACCAGTCCCCATCCAGAGCCCATCAAGGGTCACTGCATTAGAACAAAAGGCATTCACATTACCCAGGAAATTCCAAGGGATTTAGGAACTTGGTGTTAGGAGCTTTATGTCAGGAACTGGGACCAAAGACTAAATGTTAGGAGGAAAGATTATTTTACAAGCCTTTTTACAAGGGTTTTGGGAGCTTTGTGTCAGGAATGGGTAGAAGAGGGCAGAGACGTATATATATATTTTTCACACTGTGATGTTACACAGCTTCAGTACTAAAATGATACAGACTACACCATAATAATCTACATTCATATTTCCATTAAAGGCCAAAGCTTTTACATTTTAAGGACATTATGATGTTAAATAAAATTGTGACTTCAGGATGCGTGTATCTATCACTATTTTTAAAAAGAGGGAAAACCCACACTAAAACTTGGTTTCTTTTGCCACCTACTAAATTGAGATGATGACTACAGCAGCAGTTATATTTGCTATTGTAACAGAGCACATCTTTAAACTTAATTAATTGGTGAATAATTGTCCAGGTGACATCTATTTTATTCTTTACTTTTGATCTTTTCCAAGACCTACACAAAGGACAACACTTCCTTGTTATGGCACTGGTTCCCAGTTACCATCCTGGAGGCATAACATGACCCACCGCTGCATGTCTCTTGTTGCCGGAAGTCACAACAAATCGTACTGGCATGTTTCGGGGTTACAGGCTTCTAGAGACAGTGTGCTTCTCACCGACATTTCTATTACCAGAGGTAATACCCCACTTCAGAGAAGTACTTGTAGTATTCCATGTTTTTCTGTAGATAATTTACACTTCTCAAGAACTGAAACTCTCTTAAGATTTTGATTTTGAGTAACTCTATTTTTTTTAATTAAATTTTTGAACAGAGTTATCAGTTAGTTCACTGGCTCCATGTTATGTGGCACATTTCTTTTTGCTTGAAGTATGAAAGAATTATATGAATCCTCAGGAAGCCAGCAACCCTGGAAGAATAGTCCTCAAAATATGGCCTATGTTCAAAACTAATATCCATCATAAATGCACTAGACATTCTGATATTTTACAAGAAATGTTGTGCGTGATCACATCAAAAGGAAGATGCTACTAGGAAAGTATTTTTACCTTACTCTTATCAGACTGATGCTAATAGCATAGAATATGGAAAATGTTTTATTTGTAAATAAGTTTCTTCTTTTATTTTTCTATTATAAGAATTATACATACATATAATAGAAAATATGGAAAAATAACAGTAGCAACAAAAATCACCCATGGTCTCACACTACAGAAATACCTACTATAAGTATTTTTGTATACTTCTAATATTTTTCTATGACTATTTAAGAGTGGCTATCACACTTTATGTAAGATTTTGTATTCTGCATTTAGTAAATTATTATATTGGCTATAACATTTTCTATATGACAATCTTTTTTTAAAATGTATTTTTATTGTTGAAAGCATATATGACTTCATCTTGATCATCTTCTAGATTTGGGCTTATAGCTGGAAAGAGAGTGAGGCAGAGCAACAGATAGATACATAGATCATCACGGGTCATCTGTCTCATTAAAAGGGAATCAAAAGGAAAGTAACAGAAAGATAGTAAAACTAAAGTTTCCAACTCCTGGAGATGCTTTTCTGCATTCTTGTCAGCATCCAGCTACATCACTACTCCATACTTCATCAAAATATAAAATAAATAGAACTAAAACTTCTGTGGTGTGGCAACAGGCTCTAAAAGCACCTTCAAGTATTCCCTCTTCTCTGTAGTCATGTCCTTGTGTGTAATCCTCTTTGTTTGAGTGTGGGACCTGTAACTTGGTTCTAACCAATGGAATATGGTAAAGTTATGAAATGGTCCTCCTGTGATAAAATTATCTAAGACCACAACAACTGGCTTGCTAAGAGACTCTTACCCATGTGGGCTCTGAGGAAGCAAGTGGTCATGTTGAGGTCCACATGGCGAGAAACTGAGATCAGCTGCTGGTTGATAGCCAGAAAGAAACTGAAGCCATCAATTCAATAGCTTTTGAAGAACTGAATACCACCAACAACCACAACGCTTAGAAGTGGCTCCTTCCCCAGTCAAACATTCAGTTGAGAATCCAACCCTCCTAACATCATGATGATAACCTTTTGGAGGACCCAGTTAAGCTGTGCCTGCCAGTCTGACCCACAGAAGCTGTGAGGTTATAAATATGTTCTTTTAAGCTGCTAAGTTCGTAGTAATGTCGTCATATTGTAACAGATAACCAATATGGATGGTGTTATTAACTATGCTTCAAACACTGCTAAGGGAATAACAGGAAATAAATATAGTTTGTAATTTAAGGGATTTCACAACTTGCTTGGTATGCAAATATTTAAGATTTAAGAACAACATATGTTCTAAAATTTAGTGCAAAGATCTGTTGAGGAAAAAATGAAGAAAAGATGGATTGCTTTGTGTGCAGATTGCTGATGCCTTCAAAGAGAAGGTGGATCTTGAAGAACAAATGAGTCCAATGGACAGAAAGAAAGTGAGAAGAACCTTTGGACTCTATGTCAAACAAAAATAAACTCACATGAGATTAATTTCTCCTATAGATGGAAGAGAAACACCAATTGGTAAGTAATTTGGTCTTTATAGAAGAACATTTGTAGTGGCAGGAAATATGTAATTGTATCACATGATGAAAAGCCATATTTCATAAAATCAGCGTTATTCATATATTTTTTATTTTCTCTCTCTTTTTTTTAACCCTTGTTCATATCTCCCAGCCACCAACACTCATGTGTGTGAGTGCGCGCACACGCGCACACACACACACACACGTACATGCACAGAAATTGTCCTCTTAACTCTACTTTCTGAATGTGCATAAGAATACAAAGCATCAGTTTTGCAAAGGATTATTTCAATTCCTGGGATGGATAAACTAGGTAATAACTGGGAATTGTGGCAGGAGATAGGATGGGATAGAAATGTTCTTTTCTCTTTTTCGGTGAATTTGTAATCAATATACAAAAATTAGAAGTCTACTCCTTGATAACTAATTAGAAGATATTTCTAATCTACTACTATGTTTCTAGATCTCTATATGTCTAACACTGCAACAATTTATTAAGAAAAACAAAAGTGGAAGCTCATATTAGATTGAGACTGAGAGACTAATTTTCTTAGCTTCTGTTTAAAGCTCATCCGTTGAACTTCTCTAATATTAATGAAGAGGTGGATTTATTTACATTTCTTTTTCTGTTTGGACTTTTGTCTCAAACACAAGACTTGCCTAATGAAAATGTTCACTTACAGGGGAGTAACTTTCCTGTAAGTGTCCTGTTCAAATATTACACCATATGCAACCTTGACTGTCAAACCAAGATATACGTCAAGGCAAAAAAATTGATCCCTTTACCATGCCAACTCAGTTTCTCCCATATTTCACCCAGTTATTAATTCTATATCAAGCCTGATGACCCTCAGATTTTACTACTTATTATTGGTCACAACTATATACTAAGTGCTTTTCATATATTATCTCAATTAATCCTTTAAAACCCTCTGCAACATACATTATTGTTCACCTTTTTCAAGTGAGAGCAGAGATACTTTACCCAAGGTCACACAGTTCATTTATGATGGGTTCAGATGTAAAGAATATTTGTCAGCTGTAGAAACTAAATTCTTAATGATTATCTCCCAAGATTTGCCTTCATTTCTCTGTGATCTTTTCTCATAACTTAAGTTGCACTCGTTTTTAGTTAGGCAGTGTTTATCATATGATTATCGACTTTTCTATATTGACTTAGAATGGCCATGAGGAGAAAATTCTGAGATGGCCTCGATTAAATTACAGCAGGCCCAAAGGTGGGAGGAAGAGATAAGAGGGGTTAATCAGTTGACAACAGCAGAATCAAATCAACAAGAGACGGCTAACATTCCTGGCTGTATGTTGAAACTTTGCATTAACTTCCAAGTGTTTATTTCTGCAATTATCTAAAGAGTATATAACCAGGCGCCATGGACCACCAGGTGCCTCAGCTTCTTGCTCATGTATGAACTTTTCAGTCTGTTGCGCACAAACAATCTAAAGGACCAAATACTTCTTCCTTACAGACTATGCACCTGTCCCAGAACTAGCTCTGCTTCACCTCTCACCCCCTTTATCTATAGCCAATGTAAACTCTTTCAAAACAACTTAAATCTTTCTTCCTCACACTGTTTACATAAAAGAGTCCCTCAACTCTAGGACAAGAGACATGTTGTCTTCTCCATCTAGCCCTGCTGCTGCTGGTTTAGCCTTCATTCCCCAGGACTTGGTCCTTTTCTAGCTAACATATAGCTCAATAAATACGTTCTTTTTCAAAAGCTTTCAGGCATGAAAATGTGTATTTAACAGCTATGATCAGCCAAAAAGGATTTCAGACACTACTGTGGGATCATACGTTCATTTTTGGATGAGTTTCACAATATTTTATTGAACATAATTTAGGTCAGCAGGGAGACTCAGTACTAGGGAAAATATTCTTATCTTCCAGAAACTGAGTGCAGCAGAGAGTATATAAACCTGAAGAGAAATATTTGACTTTAATTTTTGTAATTTGGGATAAATTATGGGGCCAGTTAACAATGGAAGAGTGGGCTGCATTAGGGAGAGTCATAAAGGAGACCTCTACCCTCCCTTCTCTCCTGTCCCCAACTAGCTCAATAAGATGAGCACTGGGTTTATTTTAATGCCTCAGAAATATTCTGAGAATAAATGAAACAATGTATAGGAAGGTTCTGCTTTGGCAAAAGACAGTTCAGTGTGTCTGTAAATAGGGGAGAAACTTAGAATTCATTTTTGGGGATGGCTTTTCACCAGCTAATTATAATTAGTATGCAACTATAGATATAATTTGTATTCTATTGCTGAGCTATGGTAACTAGCAAATAAGCATAATTGATGTCATAGTAAATAATGGTTTGCTCTTATGCTTGACACATATCTTTGTCAACAAGCAATATGGACAGAGAAAACAGTCTCCTTATTCATAAACATGTGGGCAATACAATTTTATAATAGGCTGGATGCTTTGAAATTAGCAAAAAGATTCTCTCTATATTTTAGACGTAATCATTCAAAAGCGTTCACAATGTCTGTATATGCATGCTTTTATTTCTGTGCTCTCTATTCTCTTCCATTGAACTATGTGTCTGTTCTTATGCCAGTACCATACTGTTTTGATTATGATAGCTTTGTAGTATAGTTTGAAATCAAGGCGCATGATGCCTCTAATTTTGTTCTTTCTCAAGTTTGCTTTGGCTATTCAGGATCTTTTATGGTTCCATACAAATTTTAGGAGTGTTTGTTCTATTTCTGTGAAAAATGCCATTGCAATTTTCATAGGGATTGCATTCAATCTGTAGATTACTTTGGGTCAAAGTATTTCTTTATATATAAAATAAACATCTTTTCCCTAAATCTTGTGAGATAGATTTTATTATTCTCATTTTATAGATTAATATACTAAGACAAACTGGTAAGTAATTTGCCCATGTTTACATAGTGATGGTTGAAACAGAAAGTTATAAGCCCCATGTCCTTTCATTTCTGTCTTGGTAATAAAATGAAATAAAACAGAAGTTACAGGTTTCAGCCACTAATCCAAAATAGAACAAAGAATGAAAGTATGTAGGATGATTGAGAGCATTAAGAAGGTAAGCAGTTAGCTAGCCATTGCATCTAGCTAAGAAGAAAAGACGTTAGCAAATATTTACATACATAATATGATGAAATTTAAATTAAATATGTACTTATTGAACTTATCATCACAAAGTTGGCTTTCTAAGCCTGTTTGAAAAACAGATTGACAAGCTATTTTTTACTTTAAAATGATTTGTTTCACTAGTTTCAACTTAAATCGAAATATGTTTCCTATAGAAAAACACATATGGATGAATGTTTGCTGAAGGAAACTGTCTAGTTAAAGTTGTAAAACATCTTTGCCAAAATGTGGTAGGCAGTTAGACAGACATGAGCACAGCAAGGACAATGGGCCAGGTACAGAAGGTCACCAGAGCAGAGAGCCCCAGGTGCCTAGCCATGGGCAACACTGGGAAAACCAGGACCTTGTCCCCAAGGTGACCTTTCTCCCCTAGCATATCGTTGGTCCTGAGGTTCAAAGCCCCTGAGCTTTCATATCGCTGAGTCTGCTTTTCAGATCCTCTCTTGACCTTTCATACCGCTGGTCATGCGAGTTTGGACCCTCCCTTGACCTTTCCTCCTCTGGCATGTTGCTATTCATGTTGTTTTAGGCCCCCTTAGAGGAGGAACAAGGGGAAGCAAAAGAGCCTCACAGGACTTCCATTCAAGCCCTTGCATGACCACTCCCTTATACATTAAGCCCTCAAGACAACGAAGTTCTGACCTGCATCAAATACTTAAGAGCAAAGTCTCGGATCTGTTGACCACAGAGACAGAGTTTTTGTCAAACTTGAGATGACATCTAGACCTCAGTGTGTTTCAGCTCCAGGCTCAGAAAAGCAGCAAAACCAGACAGAGAGACCGCATGTCTGACCTCAGGACCAGCTGCAGTGACTAATGACCCCCTCCCCTAGGATCCATCAGTGGAAACCAGGACCCTGAAAAGACACACCTGGAAAGCCAAGGAATATTCTATTGGGCTCCTCCCCTAAAATTCCTACCTTTATAAAACAGATACCCCCCTCCCCAATATAAAGGAAACCAGTGTGGGCCCCTTCTGGAGCATTCCCACACCTTTCTCCCTGCTTTCTTTCTCAGACGTGCATCTCTACTCTCTTTCTCCTAAGTTATAAGGGTCCCAGTAAGACTTGCAACCAGGGGAGCAATGGACAGCAACAGCCTGATCCAAGCTAACTCCCTGAACCTGTCTCCAAGGTCTCTTTTTCTCTGACTTTTCAGTGAGCCAAAGCAGCCCCACCTTGGCTCACTTCTGTTGCTGTGACTTTTACTTCCCAGTGAGTCCACGCAGCTCAGCGTGGATCACTTCTTTCCTATGTTTCTAGGGAGCCAAAGCAGAGCCCCACCTAGTCTCCCTCCTGTTGCTTCTTCTATCCTAAGCCCTTCCTTTGTTTCACTGTCCACAGCTTTAATAAACATATTCTCAAAACCACCTGCACTCGTATTGTGAAATCTTTCCTGCCCAAAGCCAAGAACCCACACACTGCAGACTGGCCTGAGGCAGACCTGCTTTGGGCCCGATCCCTTTCTAGTGACAAAAAGAGGTTAATTTTACCTATCAAACTTGATATTTAATATGACCTAACTGAAATTACTTTAATGAGCTACATTGGTATGAAAGATCTGTGCAAAAATTCTTTCTTAATTAAATTTAGTTAGGTGGCATGGGTTAATAGGATCATATAGGTTTCAGTGTACATTTCTATGATACATGATCTATATATTGCACTGTGTTTCTAGACATTCTTAACATTAGGAATGTTAGCTAAAGGCAATTTCTTCTTTATAAAACATGTGATTTTACAATAACATTAAAATGACTTACTATTCCAATAGGAAACATGGTACATTCAAGTGAGGATAGTGGAGAGAAGTTGAATGAAGAATCAATTTATAAAATAAGCTATCAGGGTTTGGTAAAGCACCTGTTTACCAAGGATGGTGAAGTATCCTGAGGCCAGCAGAGTGCTATTACTACCCAGCCTCTGAGTAGTTAGGAAATGGGAGCAGTTACAAGCATTCAGAGGGAGAGAAGCTGTAGCTGTGAGCAGTGCTGTTGGACAGGAGTTGAGACCTTTGTTAGGTAAGTGTATCTACAACCAATTGCAGGCTTATCATGAAAAAAAAAAATGGGAAGATAAACATCCGTCACTCTGCAAACACTCTGATCTTTTCCTGGTGACTCACATAAACCCAACCCAACCATCAGCCAGACACCAAAGTAACCTATTGATCCATCTGGAAAGGTCTGCACTTTAAGACACAAAATGTGGCGCCCAAGTTAGAGAATGGACATTGAAGAATGGAACAAAGTCTTTTGCCTTTGTTCTTCAGCATCTACCCTCATTGTTCATCCAGAAGAAAAATGTGTGTGCCCAACTCAGGGGATATGCAAGGTCTTATCAGTTACCACATCAGAACAGGGTCAAGTCAATCCATTCAAAATCACACCTAAGGTTGTGACCTAAAATAGAAAAGAAGAGGAACTAAATAACAATATTTTTCTTATATAAGTCCCACATTTATAGGGAGTAAAAAGGCCTTCTTTAATAACAAGCATAATTTCATTCTTCCATCCCCATTTCATGTTCTCCTATGCTCTACGTGCTAGTACCATAGTTCGACAAGTTGCCATGTTTTGAGTCTTTGCTGCTCTTGACTTTATTAGATCACTGTAGTTATCTATTAACACAGATTACAGGGCAAGAGAATCCTAAAAGGAATCCCAATGAATACTCTGGTTCTAGACATAATCCTCTTATACTTATTGAATAAATTCAACCAATTTCCTCTTAGGAATTTAAATAAGTTTCCATGGCCATTGACCTCCTCTGCTTGTTGGTTCAGTGGTATGAAGAGCCACAAATCACCACCAAGATGTATCAACTTCCAAATTAATAAAAACGGTGGCCAGGGTCCCTGGTGGAAACAATTCCTTCCTTGTATCATAGGCCCTCTAAACCAACGAAGCCCACAATTAAATGGGATGGTAGATCTTTTTAAAAATCCCTTAAGTGGAGTCTACTATTATCTACAGGGGAGGCAACACCCTATATTGACTGTTAACACATATATCACATTCTATAGGTTAGCACCCCAACTGTACAGGGTAAGTTCTCCCAGCTGAGTTTTTAAGTGAACGTTCATTAGATCATTTCACCCCTCTTCTCAGGTGATAGCACACATGTAAGTCTTTATTTCATTGGTGTGAGCCCTTTATGTACTTTTTTTGCCATAAAGTAAGCTCTCTGGTCAGAGGCAATGTTGTATTGGCATAAAACTTTTCCATGGAAACAGGAAAGGAATTGTGTAAGTCAATGAATGGTGACATGCGCAGAAGTGTTGTAAGCAGTGAAGACAAGGCAGTACCTACTTCTATATCTCTTTCAACTAATAAACTATCTCTTTATCGACCAAGACTTGGACTTCTCCATCTGGGCTGTGTTGAATTATAGCTCTTATTATAGTATAAGCCTAGAAGCAGTGAGGTCCTGAGAAGAAACACCATCCCTTTGTGAGACAATTGTAAAATCATTAAAAAGCCTTTATCCGATGGAAGATTGGTTCCCTCCGGTAAGGAAATCAGGGAATGGGCTGTTTCCACAGTAAAGAATTTTGGAGTTCAACATTCTTAAACTTTTCTGGGTATATTTAGATGGCGCTAACCTACATATTAAGCTCCCATTCCTTTACCACTAGTGCCTTTATCTTACCATAAAAGACTTGGAATTGCTGTTCACGTGATTGATGCTGGAATTATACCTGTATAGTCAGACTTTAAATTTGGTTCTCAACCCTATCTATCTTTGGGTTACAACCATATACCATTGGACATAAAGTACTTTTTAAAAGATAGCATAGAGGTTTTTTGTTTTCCACCCATGTTTTGAATTGGGAATTAGGTTGTGGTTTGTTATTTCCCCTGTGTATGCTCCCTAGGGCCATCAGAAGCATCCATCACCACAATCTGTTTTAGTCACTGTTGTTACCATAGTGACTAAATAAATATCACAGCCAAGTGCTCTACCAATGCCTTGCCCATCATTTGCACATCATACCATATCACCACCTGTGATCATCTGAATAATCACTATGCTACTTATGCTATGGATTAACACTTTCTTATTCTCCACCTGGCAAGGAAGTTACCTACGTGCTTCTCAAATATGTGACCAGTCAAAGCTGGGTTCCAGACTTTGGCAGAAGAATGCGTCTACTTCCAACGCAGGACCTGGAAGGAAGTAGCTTGTTCTTTTCTTGAGCTTGTTCTTTTTCTGCCTTCCAAATTTATGCTTGTGGTTTGCATTAGCCAGAGTCTAACTGAAGGTATGTGACAAGAAGCTTGTTGATGTAGTCCACTCATCTGGAACAGACAGCAAGGTGGAATAGAAGAAAGTGGATATGAGGACTAGGCAAACAAAATATTGAGCACATTTATAGGTTATTTTAAAACACAATGCAGAATCTTTATCAGAAACAATGTTTCTGGGAATTAAACCCTGGCTGTTTGGCTGTGTCACTGTTCTTCCCATTGTCTATGCTGTATAGACTCACTTTGATAACTTTGTTTTCCAGCTCGCTGTCAAATCCTGCCGCAGACCTTTAAAGTGAAATAATTAACTATTCAGTAAGCAGGACAAGATAGGCTAATAGTCATCAATAGCATAGCTTTCTTGAGTTCTCAGCATGCACCATCAAATCCATCTCATATTTCCTCACATGTCATATTTAACTTAGGAATATAAACAGAGATAAAAATAAAAATAAGTGTGAATAGCTGTTTTAAAAGAACATACATAGGCTTCTAGTCTCCATTAACACTTTTGTGAGTCTTCGAGATTTGGGAATTATAATCCATTTACAGCTACTAAAATTATTGAATTACTTGTTAAACCAGTAACAAGGTTTCAGTCTCTATCCCCACTGCCGGCCAGATGCAGCCACATCCCTGAGAAGCTTGGGTTGGCATCAAGGCCACAGGTGGGATTTCGAGGACCCCAGGGAGCAGTGTGTAGACAGAACTGAATCTTTAAACTTGTTAACGGATTATGTTCATTTCATTTGTTTCTTCTTCATGGAGATTTGAGGAATGTCAACCCACTGTTTCTCCGCTTGTCCCACTTTTCTGTTTTCCTGATACTTCTTTTGTTCTCATTAGACAGATATTTTCATATACTCGCAATTAAAACTGACATATTTCTCTAAAATGATATTTTGAGAAAATATACTAAATATATTACATTTCTAATACACTTCTAGATTATGAAAAAAAGTAGATTCTCAGCTGTCTTGTTAATAGGAGCAACAAAACTATTTAACTTCTTTGTAAATATAATGTTCAGAAAAATTACTTGGGAGTTCTTTGTGAACTTAAAATGTTAAATTATTGAACACTTTGAGGATTTTACCCTTGAATCTACTAATAAGTAAGATGAGTTATAAGCAATAGAGTTACAGTACTATTTTTTGCTTTAACTTAGGTACATTAAAAAAAATAAATTCCATTTTCTCTCTTGAAGACTTTTTGCCATTTAGTATGGGACTTGACCAGCTACTAATCCAGTTCGTTCTCATAACAAACTCCGCTTGGTGATATGAGCCTTCTCATCGACTCATGTCAGCCATACAGAGCCCATACACTGCTCATTCCCAGCCCTGTGTCCGTGCTGTTACTGACATGGTTGCCTCTTTGGCCCACACATTCAGAATGCACCCATCCTTGTCTTTGTGTATCAAAAATCTTCCACTTCTTTCAAGATGCCTCAAATCCTCACCTTTGAAACCTTTCCCAAGGCCTTCAACCCACACCAACATCACCTATGAAATGATTGCTTTTACACGATCATTAGTACTTCATTGTACACTGGGCTGTTTGCTGTTGTCTAATTATCTAAACCATACAATGTAGCACTTCATTAAATCAAAATACAATGTAGTTTCATGAGATTCAGCAATTTTCAAAGTCAGTCCATATGTCAATGCTTAATTTAATGTTTCTTAGCCTATTAGAACCTTGAGGGAGAGGGGAGAGTTGGAGATATCATTGCATGTAACTGGGGTTGCTGGGACCTAAAGATTTTACACTGAGCATCTCTGAATTGCTCAAACTCTCCAGCCAATAATTTCCTTCATTGTACATGAAAGCATCAATACAACAGGTGGAGGGAAACTAGCAGAATTACCCAAAAATGACCCTGGGAACTTACCTAGGGTTTTGTGGACAAGGTAGCTGGGACTGTGAGATCCAGTTTCCCTCAGAGGGAAGGGCTTCCTCCAAATTCAGCTTTCCATGGGACCAGTGACTTTTCCCCATGGCAGAGACCTGCAATATTCTGTCTGCCTTCAGGTCTCCAGATGCTGAGCAGTTCATTTTGCAGATAATGCCTAGAAAGAGCTGGCACGCTAATACAGGCTCCTTTGTTCCAACAGCCTCTATTCTCCTTATTGGCAAGGCTATCTTCCCCCACTTGACCTTTAAAAAGGAAAAAAGAGGGAAGTGTCTCTCCACTGGAATAGACACCCACACTGCCAGCCCTGCCAGCCCTAGCCCCAGAACACACTGGGGATGAAGAGGGCATTGAGGATCACATACCTGGATCCTTCCTACTCTTGCTGACCCTTGGCTTTTGTAAAATTTCCAAATGAGGCTTTTTCAGCCTGGTGCAGGGCAGGGAGGGGGCAGGAGAGGGGCTCCAAGGGAGGGAGCCGGTTGTTCCCGGAAGGATCTGAGACTGACTGCATGGTCTCCCTGCCAGAAGCCACCATCCCCTGGGATCTTGGGGACATCGTTACCTGTTAAGACATAATGAACGCCTACTCCCCCTGCCTCAGGCATTTACACAGCTGATAAAGCAAACTCCAGCCTGAAATTGAGGGACCACACAGCAGGAAAGAAGATGCGGGTGCCCATTCCAGAGCCCAACCCTGGAGACTTGATTAAGATTTTTCCGCCCCTTCTACACACACTGGACCATCTACGTTGGTGATGGATATGTGGTCCACCTGGTTCCCACAAGTGAAATCGCAGGAGCTGGTGCGGCCAGCCTCACGTCTGCCCTGACTGGCAAGGCCATAGTGAAGAAGGAGCTGCTTTATTATGTGGCCGGGAGAGACAAGGACCATATCAATAACAAACATGACGACCAGTACGAACCGCTGCCTCCCAGCAAAATCGTCCAGCGGGAGGAGGAGCTGGTGGGGCAGGAGATGCTCTCCAAGGTGACCAGCGAGAACTGTGAGCGCTTGGTGAATGAGCTGCGCCCGGAGTGCCCCGCAGTGACCAGGTCAGAGATGCCATCATGACAGCCGGCATCGCAGGAGTGGGCTTGGCAGCCGTGGGCTTCACTGGAGCCATGCTCTCAAGAAACAAGTGACAAAAGCAATACGTTGAAGGGACTGTCCTGCCAGCAATTACCTTTTACATTAAGGGGGTCTTGTTTTGCTACAGGTTTGGTTTATGGGTTTCATTCTGTTTTTATTATACAATGAGTCTTATTCTCACAGAATTAAATAAAGCCCAATAAAGGAGGATTTTATTGGGGGGAAAAATTTTCCAAATGAGGTCTATCCCTAAACCTTGCTATATAATTATTACATTTGTCTTTAATTCTAGAACAGGATAGACAACCCAAAAAGGGCCCACCTTGAGGGGATCCAAGGTGGCAGCAGAGTAGGTAGAAGTTAAACTCACCTCCTCCCAGCACCAAACTGGAATTACAACTAAATTATGGAACAATTAACCCGAATAACCAAAAAGGGCCTACTTTTCTTGGCAGAGACTAAAGAATAGTGTTAAATGTAGAGAGCGTTTTGATGTCTTAAGACATGGTTAAAGCATTGTCTTAAGGGAGTAGAATCCTACCTTACCTTTACATGATGGAATGCCTTATAAAGAAACTGATCTTCCAAACAAACTTATGAGGAAGTGGAACAGCTAATCACCTCTCCCCAGCTCTGGGCAGTACATTTTGCGAAATGCATGTACATACTCAAATCATCACATTGACATAAACTCTGCAAACTTCCCTATGGTGTGCGGAAAATAAGTGACTTTCTTAGCTTAACATAAGAGATTTTTCATGACCTGCCCCCTGCCTATCTCTCTAGACTCATTTCCCTTCATACTCTCTAGCAGCAAAAGAACATCATGGTTCCAAAATCTTGCCAAGCTCTTTCATATTCCCATGCCTCCTAAAAGGCTGTTCCTTCTGCTTTTAGTTACTTCCAGTCCTGGTGTCCTGACCCTGACTAAAAAGAGTGTCAGTTTCTCAAAGCCAACTCAAGGCTTCCCCTGTGAAGCTTTCCCTGCTCTCAACCCGAGAGGTATTCACCTTTCTGCTACATTTGTATTTTGATGCATATGTCTATTTTACTCATCTTTGTGTTTTCAAAATTATCTTTATTTTCCCCTACTGGGTTGCTGCACACTCAGGACTTTATTCCTTTTTAACCCTGGCATCTAGCATGGAGCCTGATCTGTTGTGATTCCCCATCATGACAACTGATGGCTTTGAATTGCATTGCGATTCTCTTACCTTTGAAGGAAGGATGAAATGGAGGCTCTCCTTGGCCACTGTGGCAGCTGATAAAAGTCACAGCTGATATTTGAAGTTGTCTTTGACCCTGAGCTCAAAGTTCTTTCTACCGCCACCACCACCATAATAAGTGCTTTTTAAAAAAGTTACTTTTAAAAGACAGGAGAAGAACAACCAAATGTTTAGTAAACAGCATTTCCCTTTTCATTAGATTCAGCCAATTCAACAGATTTAACATTGGAAATCTTGTCAAAATGTGTCTGGTGATTATCTTAAACTGTTATTATTTCAGACAAATGGTAGTGTTATTAACATCTGGATGCAATTATACCCTTGTTGACATCGTAAACTGATTTTTCACGGATCTTTGATTTTTTTTATCTGATTAATGAGGGAATTTCAGAAAAACTCAATGTTTTCTCTCTCTTTCTCTCTCTTAAAGGGGTATATTTACATTATTAGGACCTCTCAGATCCTATTTTTCAAATTATTTTTATATTAGTTGAAAGATACTCTCTAATTTAAGTAACTTTGGAAATTACTATATATGTACTATATCATCTTGTGTAGATTTATCAAATATATTAGCAAAATAAAAAGAACAAGTTCTGAAGTAAAGCTATTAAATTGGTTAACCCAACATTTTCAAACATTTGAGTATTCATATTTCCACAAAACCTACTATAACATCTATTAAATCCTATTGATACCACTTAAAAAGCACTTTCTTAAACACTGCTTAGGGGGCTTGTGACTTGAAAAAATAGCAGTAAATTATAGATCATTCAATAAAAATTAAATGTTTCTGCAAAGTCATTGCTGAATAGACTGATTCTAAAATTGTAAAGTGAAATAGAATCAGTTACAAATACGGTGAGACATTCCTGATAAGAAATCACTTTTCTGCTGGCTTGCACCAAGAGGTTGCTGGTTCGATTCCCTGTCAGGGCACTTGCCCAGGTTGTGGGCCGAACCCCAGTGAGGGGCATGCAGGAGGCAGCCAATCGATGTTTTCTCTCATTGATGTTTCTATCTCTTTCTCTCTCTCCCTCTCCCTCTAAAATCAATAAAGAAAAAAGAAATTTAAAAAAAAAATCACTTTTCTTTTGTTCTGAAACCTAAATTTGGAGGATACAAAGAGTGGTCTAAGAGATCCAGGTACCCTCACCTTCCCCTCAAGGGAAGCTGAGGGCCAGGGGCTCTGATTTAGTCTGAGTTGCCAAAATATATCTTGGAATAGAAGGGAGTAATTTTTAATTTTAAGGTCTGGTGCAAGGAGTGACAGAAGTCTGTTTTAGGGGAGGGCATTCTAAGAATTACTGGACAGTTTGAAGTCAAGTCATTGGGGTGAAGTTAAGGGTAAGAGCTAGAGTGAAAGAGAAAGGTGTGTCCTAGAAAAGAGCCCTGAGGGAACAGTGGGTGGATTCCTGGAGGAGATGAGATTCCCGGGGAGAAACCCTATCCCTGAGCCCCTTGGCCAAACCTCTGAGTGGTGGAGGCCTGACTGGGGAACAGAGGCTGTGATCAGGGACGGGAAGCTGAAGCCAATCAATACCAAACTCCATTGACTTGACTGAAATCTCTTAGTTGTACTGAAGAATGTACAGTTGTTCATTCTGATTTACTCATGATAGAAATGACCACTTATGGTCCATTTCACAGCTGTGACAAAGTAAGTGTGTGGTTGGGTGTAGTCTGCTGTGCTACACCTTACTAAGGCAACCGGATAAACACCTTTAGTGGGCAAGTTTTTTCCCTATTAGTTTCAAATCTAGGGCAACCTAAATTTAAGTCAGTGAGGGATGAAACCAAATACTTCAAGTGCCTTTCATGTAATCATAAACCTAAAATCAGTGAAGCTCTCTTATGGTGCTGAGGTCTGTTTAGAAAGCATCCATGAATAAAGGGTCATCTATTCTTATACAGAACAAAAATATATTCCAGTCGAATTAAAGATACCTGATTGTCTTCATTTTTGTTAATGCTTAATTTTCCTCCCAATCATTGCCTTGCAAAGCTTCTAGAACTCCTGGAAATAACCAGGAAAAGATTCATTTTATTTACATTACCAGATACAGTATTTTGGCCTCTTTAAAAACAATGTATCCCCTCTTAACCAACAGGATTTTGAACAAATCCATAAAGCAATGATATATTTTCAGCACTTACAGAATTCTTAAGAGCTAAAATATGTGTTTTCTGATTCTGAGAGTCTATTTTGAAAACTGTGCTATTATATTGTTCTTTTAATTAATTAATATATTTAGTTATAGGAATCTCGTTTTACATTCCCTCACAAAATTGTTCAGGAATAAAAATAAACCTGTTGAATGGCAGGATTCCTTCAGGAAGGGGATCACTGGTTTCTTAAAAGCAGTATAAGAAATATTCCACATTGGGAGCATTTTTCAAAGGAGATGCTTACTTCTTATAGCCCAACAGCCTAGCAGAGCAGGAAGTGTAGTTAGCTTGATTTCTTTCGAATGCCTCTTTAAAATCCCAGAAATATTCCATTTTTATCTTGGGTCTCTGGAAAAAAAGATTCTTACAGAAAACTGAGATAATAATCCTAAAACACTCAAGTAGAACAAGATAAGGAGGATTATAAGAAAGGAATGCTGCAATTGTAGAGTGGTGAGGGTGGAACTTACTGGAAAGGTGACATCTGAACAAAAGTAAGAATGAGGTAGGGGAGGTAACCATGGTATTGGGGGGGGGGAGGGGGGGAGAGTGTCAAGCAGAGCAAAAAGCTCTTACCAAGTCCCTAAGGAGAAGAGTATGACTCAGGTATTACGAAATCAGAGACCAGTGTGGCTGGAACAGAGGGAGCAAAGAGGAGAGTCGTTGGAGATGAGACTAAAGAGTAAAGGAGGGGATGGTGAAGATCATGTCAGGCCTGATAAGCCCTCAGAAGGATTTTTTACTTTTACCCCCCAGAGAAAGACGGAATGCCAACATTTTGAGTTGAGGAGCAACTGAATTTAAAAGGATCAACTGAATACTGTGTGAAGAACAGGAAGTAGAGGACAAGAATGAAAGCAGAGGGACCAGTTAGAGTGCGATTGCAGTAATCCAGCTGAAAGATGATGGTGGCTTGAAACAAGGAGGTATAGCTGTGAAGATGGTGAGAAAGAGTCATATTCTGGATATAGTTTGAAGATAGAGCCAAAAAGATTTCCTGAGAGATTTAATAAAGGGTGTTAGAGAAGAAAAATCAACAAGAACGAGCAACTGGAATGCTGAGCAGCCTGAGCAACTGCAATGACACTATTTCATGATGGGCCGCCATCTATCTGCACTCCCGATTAATGTGATACCCAATTAGGGAGGTTGCACTTTGATGACAATAGGGACGAACTGCTTTTATTCAATTTTGTATCACCTCATAAAACCTAATTCCAGAATTTTCTTCCTGCAGTTGTATAATCTTTTGGGTAAATCCTACCCAACAAACCAAAGCCAGTCTATAGCAACTAGAAAAATGACATTCTGGCATTCCAATGTGAGATGTATGATATTTACCGCAATCCATCCACACTAGGACTTGGCTGAGTATGTTTCCAGGACTGGCTAGAGCAGCATCTCTGGTTTGTATCCAGAAGCAGATAATTTCAAGAGCCAAACATAGGCTTTGAAGTAAAGCGTAGCTATGTTTGAATTCCAGTTCTGGCCCTTATGAAGTTAGTTTCAGGCTATCATCTGTAAAATCGGGAATATAATACTATTTTCTGAGTTTCTTTTTAAGTGAGCATTTAATGAAATACATATAGAGTTCTTACAATTGTTGGTTCTTATTTTCTCACCCCTGTGCTAACTTCTGACCCCTGATCAAGTGCTAGTATCAGTAGTCTTTGTACTATGCTTCAGTGTCTACCACAAAACTCATTAAAGTCTGCCTTCCTGGATATCCCACCTCTGCCCTCTTGGGTATCTTTCATTAATTACAGAAAAGTTTTCTGCCCAGATCTTTAAATATAGGCTGTCTGTTTCTATTACAGAAACATTTTATTTTTAATTTTTCTGTCTTTATGATTTGTATAGTTGTTCCTATCTATATGTGGTACATAGCAAGAACTTAATAAATGTTATTTATTGTTACACTAGTAATATTATTATTATTATACACATAAGTTGGCGAGATGTGTTTTTTTTACTAAGGAAAAGCGGGGTATAGATTTTTCTGATATTATTGGGACATGTAATTTTAATCAAGTGTGAAATGAAGCCCTCTCTACGTAGGCACACTTTCCCGTCGCTGTTGCCTATCTCAGGACCAATTTAGCTGATCCAGCCGTGGGCATGGTTTGCATATGTTTTGTGTTCTCCTCATATGGTCTGTGTAGGTGTGGACCTGAGAGCTGTTCAGGTGAATGAAATAAAAATGACGAGGACTGGGTAAAGTTAATGGGAGAAGAAGTTGTATGTGGAAATGGATGAAGGTTCTGTGTAAAAGCAGGGGTTGAAAGATATGCTAAAAAAAACCTGTCAATTCAGACTGTCCATTTTTTGTTTTTGTCTAAAGTGCCAATTTGCTGAGAAAAAATTTTGTTGTATTTTGATAGGCAAAGTTCACAATAAAACTCACAAAGTAAATTTGAAATGCTAATTTCAAAAGCACCAATTAATAACAATTTTGATAACTCTTTTTCCCTAAAAAAGAAAAAAAATAATTTTTGTCATAAAAATATTGAGGTCATGCTTTTTATTAAAAATATAACTTTAGCACTCAAATAATCTTTAGCACTCAAATATCCACATCAACGTATGGTTTCCCTGGATTTCAAGTCACAATTTGATGTTTTTCCTTATATAACTGCCAGGTCAGATTTTGAAATGAGTTAAATTTGGATATGTAGTAAATGTAGAGTTTTCCAAAGAAAGCAAACTCCATCCTGTGACTGAGAACGTTAATTCATCAGCTTCAAAAGGAGAAGAAGAACTCTCATAATTACCAAATGTGTTCATATGTATATGTATATATTCGTTCTTTTTTTTTTCTTCAGCAAATGAAGACCATGAAGTTCTGAGTAGAGGCCTGGAAAATTATTGCTTTCAGTCTCTTACAAGGTCTTCAAACTATCTTTGTATTTTAGTTCTATTTTTTTTTTACTGCTAAGACAAAGACATTATATGCCTTGTAGAGATGCTATAACAACCTTTCTTTAATTATTTTTTTAACTTTTTTTTTCTTTTTGATTTTTAGAGAGAGAGGAAGGGAGGGAGAGAGAGAGAAAGAGAGAGAGAGAGAGAGAGAGAGAGAGAGAGAGAGAGAGAGAAACATCAATGAGAAAGAACATTGATTGGCTGCTTCCTGCATGCCCCCCACTGGGAATTTGGCCCACAACCTGGGTATGTGCCCTGACAGGGAATTGAACCTGTGACCTCTTGGTGCATGGGTCAATGCTCAACCACTGAGCCACACCAGTTGGGCATTTGTCTTTAATTATTATTCAAGCATGTAAAATATATCCTTGTAACAGTGGGAAATTGTAATGCACATCATTATCCTTTTGACATTGTTTCCATAAATGGTGATGCTGACTAATATGTAGCTTGTAGATAAACATCATGTTTGTATAAGCATCCTAGGAACTAACTTCAGAAGATGCAGATTCTGACCTTCGGTCATTCCAGTTCTGGGATATTTGCTGACCTTCAACCATAGAATTAGGATGACATAGACCCAGGATGACAAAGACCAGGATAATGCTTATCAGACCATTACTTGACCAGTTTTGAGGTCCTTTTCAGAATGGACTGTGCTAGCCTGCATGTAAAGAACTTTTCAACACCCTCTCCTTGATCTTTTTGTTCTGCTTTCCCTCTTCCTCCTTATAAAAACCTCTGCCTGCACTGAGATGTTGAGATGGACTTTGGGACAAGAGCCCCATCTTCTCAGATTCCTAGCACTTTAATAAATCTCTTTCCTTTTTTTTTTTACCAGAACCTGTCTCACGAATTTTGTTTTCATGGCAGAAGGCAGCAGAACCTTGGTTCTGGTTACATCCCTTTGTTGTTTTCCAAGAGTCAAGTAAGATGATGTTTTGTATTACATAAACTTTCTCATAAAACAGATTCCTGAACACATATCTGAGACATTATGTTTAGACGATAGTGACTCACAAAATACTAAGGAAACTTTTACCCAGTGACTTATATTTTGGGAATTATTTTATTATTTATTTATTGGTTAATCCTCACCTGAGGATATTTTCCCATTGATTTTTTAGAGAGAGTGGAAGGGAGGGAAGGAGGGAAAGAGAGAGAAAGAAACATTGATGTGAGAGAGACACATGGATTGGTTGCCTCTCACACTTGCCCTGACCAGGGTGTAGGATGGAACCTGCAACTCAGGTATATGCCGTTGACTGGAAATCAAGCCCAGGACCCTTTGGTGCATGGGTTGATGCTCTAACCGCTGAGCCACAACAGCCAGGGCTAAATTTTTGGAATAAGTTTAAACAGAATGTGATCAATAGAAGTAATTACTTTGGTAGGTGTATTTCTCAAAACTATAAGTACATTTTTGTTTACATCATTAGAGGAGAGAAAATTAATAAGTTTTCTGTATTACTCTTTCCCAGACAATGTGGGAGAAAGTAGATAGACATTAATACTTTTGTGAATCAAAGTAAATGAATTAGGAATTTATTTTAGAGTACCTGAAAATACAATTAAATTTCAGGACTTAACCTGCCTGTTGTTTTGGAAATTCTGTTCTTTGTTATGATTTTTAAATGCATATTTTCCACGCAGTTTCTTTTAGACATTGAAAGTAAAAGAAAGCTCCCCAATAATAAGATACACTTTAGTTTTCCTAAAGGAACAGTAACTTTCATAAGATGCTTGAAAAAGGACTGGGCATACTTTGTTTTGTTTTTTTAATCTTTACCCAAGGATAATTTTCCATTTATCTTCAGATAGAGTGGGAGGGAGGGAGGATGGGAGGTAGGTAGAGAGAGAGAGAAACATTGATCTAAGAGAGACACAGGGTCAGGGATGAACCACAACAGAGGTACATGCCCTTGACCCAAATAGAACCTGCGACTCACTGGTCCACGGGCCAGCACTCTAACCGCTGAGCAAAACGGGCCAGGGCATTTTTTTTTTTTTTTTTTTTTTTTTTTTACTGAATATATAAACAAAGTGATATAGTAGGCAGTTAGACAGACATACGCAGAGTAGGAACAATAAGCCAGGTACAGAAGGTCACAAGTGCAGAAAGCCCCAGGTACCTAGGAACAGACAAATGTGAAGTGGGACCTTGTCCCCAGGGTGACCTTTTCTCCCCTAGTATATTGCTGGTCAAGCGGTTTAGACCCCTGACCTTTCATACTGCTGGTCATGCAGATCGAACCCTCCCTGACTTTTCTCCCCTGGCATGTCACTAGTCATGTAGTAGACTTACTTAGGGGAGGAACAAAGGGGACAGAGAATAGCCTCATGAGACTCCCATAAAACACATGGGCATGCTCTGGGGCATGCCTGGGGAAAGAATGGGGTAGGGAAAGTGGTTGCTGTGCTCTAGAGAGAGAGCATGCCAGCACTCAATGGGTCCTTCGTCTTAAGTGGTTTTATCTGTTTCCCAAGGGTGGGGATTTTAGGGCAGGAATATTCATCAGCTTCCCAGGTGTGTCCTTTTAGGATCCTGGGCTCTACTGATTGGGCAGTGCCAAGGCGGGGTCTTTAGTCATGCATCTGGTCCTGATGTCAGCCAAGGAGTGGCCCTGCCTGATCCTGCTGCTTTTCTGGGCCTGGAGCTAAACCACAGCTGAAGCCTAGATGTTATCTCTAGTTTGATCAAAACTCTGTCTCTGCGGTCAAAAGACCCCGAGGCTTTGTTCTTAAAATTATTTGATGTGGGCCAGAACCTCATTGTCCTGAGGGCTTAATGCTTAAGGGAGTGGTTGTACAAAGCATGGGAGTCCTATGAGGCTATTCTCTGGCCCTCTTGCTCCTCCTCTAAATAGGCCTACTACATCACTAGTGACCTGCCAGGAGAGGAAAGGTCAGGGAGGGGCTGAACCGCATGACCAGCATTATGCTAGGGGAGGAAAGGTCACCCTGGGCTCGAGGTCCTACCCTACAATACTTTCCCCCCCTACATTTTGCCTGTTGCTAGGTACCTGGGGCTTTCTGCCCTGGTGACCTTCTGTACCCAGCTTATCATTCCTATTCTCCTCATGTCTGTTTAACTGCCTACTGTATCAAATTCAAAACTCCTCCCCCTTTCAACATCCCTCTCAGTGTAAAGTTAAAAGGCCATTTTACCAGGGCCCAACTATTTTGATTCTCTCTTGTTCAAGCCCTCCTAGTTTGGAGAGACCATCCTATCAGTGTCTTTAGAAGGGAAGCAGAGCTTGCAACCCCAAAATATATCTCTTGGGGATATTGATTGTTTTAGACTGGTTAATTTTAAGAAAGAGCAGATAGAAAAGAAGCTCTGAAAACCAATTGTAAGTTACTCTTTTTAAGAGACATTTGCATCGATATGGGGACTCTCCATTTGTAAGGGTGCTTTCCTCACTGTACCAGGCCTGCCCTCAGTATCAGTGCAGAAGACAAGGACTTGAATCTGCATAACAACCTTCCCATTTTTACGGTGCTCTTCCGGTCACCTCCCGTCACTGACTCACCACCCCCATTTTCTTTTGTCTTTAGCTGAAGGTGGTATTTCAGGCAATGGCTTCTGCCATCTTGTCAATGTGTTCCTGGGCGTCCACCATGCACCCTGGAGGTATCTATGTTATTAAAGTTTAATGTTTTCCCCTCTTGCTAATCTTTCCTGAGTGTTAATTTTGTTACCAAGCAAGGGCCCACTACCTGATGTGCATAGAAGCCAAAATTATGACACCGCTTTTGAGAAAAAGAAAGAGCCTTAATTATAAGTGGCTTGACCCACAAGGAGACCGGAGATTCTGCTCAAATCCAGGGGTCAGGGTGGGTTTTTAATGGGGTCCAGGTAACAAGTATGTAGAAGTGCTGCCGGGTTGGACCTTAGAACTTGGCCTTTAATGGAAAGTGGCTTCAGCACTGGAACTTCCTGGACAATGGACCCCTTACTTCTGAAAGGTTTCAGTATTCAGGTCCCAGTTATAGCCTAGTCCTTTAGTTCCTTGTAGGGCGGTGGGGGGTGGGGGGGGGCTTGGTTTCTGGGTTCAACTAAAGGTCTAAATTCGGTACTCTGAACATACTTAGGCTGCACGGCTGTGGTTTTGGTCTGTGGTCTCTGAAAGCAAAGCAGTACCTCGTTAGAAACAGGATAGGACCATTGTGAACTGGTCAGTGGTTATGTTACCAGAAAGGGGATCCGGCCCTGAGCAGGTCTGTCTAGGGCCAGCCGATAGTGTGTGGGTTCTTGACTTTGTGCAGGAAAAACTTCACAGGACAAATCCAGGTGAGTTTTAGAGGACTTGCACTAAAGCTGGAGACAGTGAAACAAGGAAGGGCTGGGAAGTGAGCCCAGGTTGGTCTGCTTTGGCTCACTAGGAAGTCAGAGAAAAGGGGGCCTTGGAGACAGGTTCAGGGATTTGCCTGGGATGAACTGCCACTGCCCATTGCTGCCCTGGTGCCAGACCTTGTGGGATTCCCTAAGAGTTCAGGAGACGCATGCCTGTGGGGGGAAGAAGGGAAGGGGGCTGGGGAGGAGGCGCAGGGGAGGCACAGGCATGCTCCTGAGAAGGAGGAGGCATTTGGGACCTTTGTTCTGAGAGTTTTTAAAGGCTGGGTGTTTAGGGGAGGTCTTAGGCGAGGATCAATAGAATATTCATCAGCTTTATGCTTATGTACCAAAATGAGATTTATCCTTTTAATTTGTCAGTCCTTGGGTGTGGTTGGCAAATGGCACTTAATTGGATTTCTGTTATCTGTCTCCTTGAGTAGGGTGATTTAAGCTATTTACCCTCTGGGGAGAAGTGCCAACCATTTACTCTTAAGTGTCCTTGGTTTAGGGAAGATAGGATTTACTAGGCGGCTGCAAACTGCTGTTTAACTGTCTCAGTTTCCCTATTCTGCTTGTCCTGGAATTTTCATAGCTTCTTACTATCCTATAACAGTTACAATTTGATTAGTTCAGCCAGAAGAACCTTGAAGGGTAGAGGATAATTCTTCCTCCCTGACAGTTTCATAAACCCCCCACTTCTGCAGGGAAATCTTGGATAAGCACAGAGAACATTAAGATGATACAAGGGCACCCCTTTGTCCCTCTGGGGCCACCTTCCCGCTGCATTCCTTAAACAAGGCTTTGCATAGCTCAGTTTCATAGAATGAAATTCTTGTGAGGTTTCATTTGTCAACATAAGAAACATTCAGACCTGTAGAGAATTTTTATGAGTTTATTTGAGCCAAACTGCCGACAATTGCTGAGAAGCAAAGCCTCAAGGGATTGAGATTATGCTCCAGAGAATGGCAGTTTGCACTTTATTTTATACATTACAATCAAAAGAGAAGACCTAAGTGGGTTACATAAAATCCACTGGTGATAGATTAGGGAGACTGGAGACAGCAAAGGGAGGTGGGGGGAACTCTGGGGTTAGATAAAAAGTAAAATGATAGACACATTCTTCTTTTACACAGGTGAATACAGGATAGCTAAAAGTCAACAATTAGGACAGCAATGACAATGAGGGTATTTGTGGTCTCAGCAGAGCCTGTGCCCTGAGGGGTCAGAAAAAGGGAAATGAAATTACTCCACATTCCAAAGGTATGTTATCACAGATGCAAAAAGACAATAGACAGACTCAGTTAAGGAAAAGATTGACTTTTGTTAGGGAAAAATACTGTCTTAGGACATAACTACCCTCCATGAGCTGCTTTTATTTAAAAATTTTTCATTTTAGACCCTCTTATATGGTTACTTTAGGTCTCAGAGTTTGTAAGGCCGCCACGCAGGCCTCTCCTGAGCTTCTCAGTTTTGGTAGATGGCTCCTTTTCTTCCTCACATTTGAAGAAGTAATTCTGCTGCTTCACAAATTATAAAAAGTGCCAGGCTAAATTATTGAGATTGCTTACTTGGCTGTTTTAATGTTTTACCAGAATCCAAAGGCCAGAACCTGCAGACCTGTTGACAGGAGTAAGTACTGGGTCAGAACAAGACGGGATTCAGGAACACAAAGGAAAGCCCTCTGCTAAGGGGCAGGTAGTTCTAAGATGTCAGAGCAAGAGAAAAATTCTAAACTCTAGGCAGAGAGGTAAAGTGGAGCACCATGACGTGGAATTGCCTTTGGTCTATATGCTCAAATTCAATTGATCCCTGGTGCGGGTTTCTTGAGCCTATGAACACAAACTGATTAAGTTCTGTACTTGGTTGCAGAG
This sequence comes from Tadarida brasiliensis, assembly GCA_030848825.1. Taxonomy (NCBI): domain Eukaryota; kingdom Metazoa; phylum Chordata; class Mammalia; order Chiroptera; family Molossidae; genus Tadarida; species Tadarida brasiliensis. Next base: position 41,852,051 of record CM061262.1, on the reverse strand, counting down.
CTGGTGAGAATGTGCTCTTAATTTGACAAATGTGCTTTCCTCCCGTGCTGGGCCATTTTGTTAAACATTCAGACATATTATGAATTGTAGGGTAAGTTTAGATCAGTGGTTCTCAACTATTGTGTGCCTCCGAATCAGCTGAAGGAATTGTTAAAATGCAAATCTCTGGGTCCAAGTTCCTGATTAGTAGGTCTGGAGTGCGACCCAAGACTTTCCATATCAAGTTCCCAGTGATGTATCTGCTGCTGTTGTAGGAATTACACTTTAAGAATGAACAAGTGCTTTAGAAATTACTTGCTTTCTTTCTGAATAGTTTCCATAATGTAGGTGAGGTTTTCTCCTTTTCGGGGTGACTGTTCTCGTTTTAATTCCTATCCTTTTTTTCTATGGGAACTCTATTGTTGGGGAAAGGGGAGGCAGTGAGACTGGCACCAGATGTTAGACCAGTGGGGTCAGACCAGACCTGGGGTCAGCAACCTCAGTGCTTGAGTTCTGGCTAGGAAAGAATACAGAGCTAAGACTCAAGCTATAAGAGAACGTTTATTTGGAAAATCACAGAGGTAGAAGTAATTTGTAGAGAGATAAATAATGGGTTTAGGAAACAAGTTACAGAGGTAAAGGAAAGGCCCTGGGAGCTTAGAAGTGAGAAAGGTAAAGGTGACGCCCTGGGAGGATGGGGAGGGAGAGTGGGGAGGGAATAGCGCAGGTGTGCTCCCCCACCCCCCACCACCGAGGGAGACTACGATGGGCTCTCCATTGGTCCCAGGGGAAGATCTTAATAGAATATTCATCAGCTTTCCAGGTGTGTCTTTGTAGGCTCAGCGTCTCCACTGATCGATGGATTGGTCAGCACCGCACCGTGGCAGGGTGTCATCATTCAATGCAGCTGGTCCTGAGGTCGGCCATGGCATGGCATTGCTCTTCTAGTTTTGATGCTTTTCTGGGCGTGGAACTGAAACACAACTGAGACCTAGACATTATCTCTAGGGAGGAAAGGTCACCCTGCAGACAAGGTCCCATCCCACAATCGTCCTTTGCTAGGCACCCAGGGCTTTCTGCCCTGGTGACCTTCTGTACCTGGCCATGGCCCTTGCTCTGCTCATGTCTGTCTAACTGCCTACCATGTTATCACAATGATATGCTAAGTTTGTGCATTTACATTCACTTAAATGTTAATGTTCATAATGTAATTTTTATGTTCATAAATCTCAGAAATAAAATGATTCCCAAAATAAAATAAATAGTTGTTTTTATTCACTTACCTAAAAAAAAAAAAGCAAACTAAGATTGATTTTTACCATTTTAGAAAAGTCATGGTTGGCTTTTAAAATGCTGACTTTTTTTGTATTGATTTAACATTGGATTGAAATTGCAACTGTGAACATCGTCGAGTGATAGATGGCTTATTTCCTATTCTGTCTGCCTTTGCTCCTGCTTAACCAAGAGATTGGTCTAGTTTCAATCTGTCAGTGCAGCTGTTCAGCTGGCAAAGTCCCTCAACATAGAGACGGGCATCTGGAACCCAATCCCAAGCATCTCTTAAATTGCCATCAGTACATGCTTTCCTTTTGCAGCCAAATGCTTGAGCAGCTCAATTCATACCACTCCATCATTTCCTCTTAGTTATTGAGTTTGCTACAGTACACCTGTTACATCATCTGATATTACTTCTACCCTGTGGCCTTCTCGACAACCTCAGACCCCATTCCACAATAGTTCTATATCCTTGTCCTATGGCCATAGCCTCCAACCACACTTGGAGTGCTCTTTCCGGCTTGACAAGGTCTCTGGGATTCTTCTACCTCCTTCTATAAGAGATGCTCTTAACTGGCTCACTCTATTCTCCCAGGTAGAACTAGAGAGATGAGTGAAATTAGCAACATTTGCAGTGAAATGCATCATACGCAAAGTGTATCACTCTAGCTCAGATATGTAGGTTATCTATAGCCCTAAATCAAGTATGTGTAAAGTTATTCTGTCCCAAAACTGGTCTCCCTAAAGGCTGAAACAAAATCTGTGTCCTTATAGTCATAGTATTGTAGTCTATGACTGATTTTATCTCCTCCTTTACCCTACCTTGTAGGGAAAGGGAAATAGATAAATAAGGAATATTGGATGCCCAATTCAGTGGTTCATCCACTCTAAAGTATATCATTCTACTTTGGTCCAGGAGATGGTGGCATGTGGAATAAGTTTTGTATATTGCCAGGCTTTTCTATTATTGAAGATAATCCTGGTATTTATATATGAAATGCCCTAATATTTTAATGTTTGCAATGAATTAAGATTCTTTTAATCTCACTGCAAGTCATGTAAAATGACACACACCCATGAGTCAAGTCTGAGCAGCAGACTACCAGTTTGTTTGAGGACTCTATTTTAGGAGTTGACTGAAGGGCAAAGTCTGTTTTCTAGCATCCCAAAGGATATTTAACTTTCCATGACTGAGTTTTGAATTTTATGTTCAGTACAAAAATATCAAAATGTAACAGCAATAGTTCCGTATTTCCTCTAAAGCTTTGACAATGGAGAGGATTATCTTTGGTTAGGCTGATGTAGGACCTTAGTCCCATTCAGGTTTATCATCAATTTATGTTGAAATCCTTGGAATGCTGTTTGTAGAATTAACATTTCTTATGAGTTTGAAAAATGATCCATTTTCTGGTTGCCAGGCTTTAACCAGTAATATTATTGTTTTCTGGGATAACACAGTTAGTGCCTGAATCCTAACTTCTTTTGCTAAACTCTTGAAGGTGTGACAGCAGCACAAATGAGATTATTATAAAGCTTCAAGTCGTTCCAAACCTCTGTAATGAGAAAAAATGCCCTAAGAAGAGGGAACAAGTATAAGGAAGCGATATTTATTTACTAGTTTCAAAGATTCATTGACATTTCCTCACTATACTAAGAGAGAGCCATGACTTATGTGTTGAAATATATTCAAAATGTAACTGTTACACCCAAGGCAAAATAATAGCAACCACTGATGTAACTCATGGAAAAAACCTTGGGGACATTCATTGATTGGCAGGTATAAGAACTTTTGATGAGTTTCTCCCAATCCATGAAGTTCAAAAAAGAAGGACTTGAACATTGCTAAATAACAGTCTATTATTAGACAATCATGGGATGTTTCAAGTATGCAAAGAATTAAAATAAGCAAAGTCTTGTAGGTCGTTTTTATTATTATTATTTAGTAATTTGAGAAAGGCTTTATTCTTTGGATTATGATAACCTTAAAATCTTTTGGCAAAGAGCTTAACATTATGGTCAATGCCTCTGGGACATTTTTATACTATTTTCTAATGATTATCATTCATGGAGACTTATGGTTCAAAAAAGATCCTTGTCATCTTCTACTGCTAAGACTTTGATCAACTAGTAAAAATCTTCTTAACATTTCTTCTCCCAAAATTTCTTATTAAAATTTTCACTTTTGAAATTTCAGAGGAGTCTGGATTCAGTCCAAGTCTCCCATTTCCCTATTTTAAATAATTATGCTAAAGACCTGGAATACATATAAAAAGCTATCTGTAGGTTAAGAATCTGAGCTGCATGTAAATGCCTTATTTCCACAAAATATTTCCAGTTCACGTAACAGTTTTCAGACTTGTCTAATAATAAACCAGATTGTTCCTCTATCCTTACTTCCAAAATACACATTTTGGATGACAGACTGAATTCAGATGAACATAAGTAAGTTGTACCATTGTAGAAATATGTCTCAGGAAAAGACATCAACCTCATGTTTAGCTCATATGTCTGGGGTTAGTGTTCTAATCAGTCTGAGGATGGCGCTAGACTTTAGGGAACAGACTGACAACGTAAAGTTTGTTTCCCAAGATGGAGAAAGACTCAGAAACCATGTTCCTTGGTAGAGGCTTCTTGCAGTGAGTCCATGAGATGAGAGGTTTTAGAAAACTTCATAGGTGTCTTCAAATTTTACGGGCTGCCTTGTAAAAGACTTGATGGCTTTGAGTTGTTCTCGCAGCAGAACTAGTGCCAGGAGACATATTGTGACTACAGGAAAATCTTTCTGAGAATTAGCAGTGGTCAGCAATGGTATGGGCCATTTTATGAAGTAAGCAATCCCATATTTCAAACTGTTCTGAGAAACCGGACAACTATCTGGGTTTCAAGTGCAATTCCTTCAAAAGTTCATTGCACGTGCCTTCTGCCTCTAACTTACTGTGAAAGTATTCTTCTCTTCTAGTCTCTCTGTCATCTTTCCAAAGAGAGATATTCTTTGCCCAAACTGGTCACCATTACTGACAGATTTCAGTGGAAGTTGGGTACAACAGAACCATATCCTGGGCTTCACCATGCCAAGGCACTTACTCCCTTACAGAACACTTTCTCCTTAAACTAGGATGATGTACAACTCATTAAATATGTGTGTCACTACTTTTCAAGACTTAGTAATTAAAAGTTTACTATTCCCCAGGTGCCAGGCTGGGTTGGTAAACAGGAAGAACAACATCTTTGCATATAGCTAAGGCATGTTTAGTGACTTCTGATCCCTCCTCAGGTATACACCCTTCAAAGTAACCTATCTTGTTATCTAAGCACATATTTACATCTCCTTCTTTAATCATAATTTTTTTTTGCAGGTTTCTACTGAATGAATGTCTAGAAATGCTAAATTCAAAGTGTCTAAATTCTAGAAATGCCTACATTCTTGAATACTAAGTAGTTGCAACAAGTGTAGCTCAATGAAGGAATGATGATAAAAATTACAAATAAATTAGTTCTTTTAATGTATATTAAGAATATAACTCTATAAAGGCAGCATTATCCCTCCAGGAAGTAGATTCCCAAGCTCTATTACCACTTCATAGTGGTGATGGTCCTGTTTAATTCTTTTGGGAAACTAAACCTATTTCTTGTATCATGGAGTGGTCAGTCTCTATATCTCTGTGGCCATTCTTGACTGTTCTGAGATGACTTAGTAATCCTGACGACATGCAGCCCTGGCAGCCTGGAGTTACAAGGTATATGCATTTTGCCACGAAACCATTCACACTAAGACCTCGTATTAATTTATGGCCCTTATGGCTAGTGCGAGGCATTTCTAGCACATTCCTGAATTTGTTCAGTTTGCCAGGTTGCATTAGAAACCAATTCTAGGTGTTTCTTGATTCTGATGATCCCTCCTGGGACCAGATTTTAAACATGTCTGAAGTCCTTTCACTATTACCTGAGCAGTTATTTCTCAATATATCCTATTTATGTATTTGTTATTTTATTTAGTTATTTCAGTCTTTATGTATTTGGTTTATAAACGCATTACCAATCGCATCAGTGGTCTATAACTATAAATGCTGATGGTGCTTCAAACCATCCGGTGTCAGGTTTAGCAGCTCGAGACTCGAGCAGTCTGTGGTTTCTTTTTCCCAGTTTCCAAATTAAGTCCCTTTCCAGAGCACTGTTTCACTCACGAGTATATTCCCACCTGTACACACATTCCATATAAAACGAGAGTCATGTCAGAGTGACTTCTGTTCTGAGTTGGTCTGGATTCTTCTCTTTTCAAGATCTGAAGATGCTTCTCAGTGTGCCCACTGTTCTCGTCCCTGTCTGTGTGAGGAGTAGCTACTTTAAGGCACTCCTTAATAGTTACAAAGGTCGGTAATCTGTGCACCTACAAATGTTCAGTAGTTAAATATCATACACTAAGAATTCTCATTCTTCTCTCAGCCACTTTGCCTCACCGAAGTGTGGCACATGCATGAGATATCAGCCTCACCTGGAGCTTGTCAGCCATGCAGACGATCAAGGTCCGGTGATTAAAAAAAAGACACACCTGTCATTTTGACAACATGTAATGTTAGGAATGAACTAGAAATAAAGTTGTTACATAGATCAAAAAGACAAACAGAAAACACAAAGATATTGTGGATAAAGAGTGCAGATGCATCTCTTCCTCGTAGGGCTGATTGGAATGATTAAATATTGGGGATGTGGAGAGGCTCCGTGGACCTGAAATGCAGACCAGTGGAAAGGGAGTGCTGGCCAGCTGATGCTGGTGACCCTGGCCCTGGAGGAGGGGCTCCCCTGAGCTGAGACCAGCATCCCTGGGCAGAGGCACTAGAGCAACTGGAGCTGGTAGCTCAGCTCAGAGAAGGGGCCTCCTGAATCTGAAAATCAGATCTTCTAGTGGGGAACTCCAAGCGATAGTGCAGGTTTCCACTGTAGGGGGGTGGGGAGGCAATGGGGCTAGTTCATCAGATGTTGGAAATCCACACTGGGTTCAGCTGCTGCCAGTGTGAACTGATATTCTTTTTTTTTTTTTTTTTTTTGGTACATGCCCCTAGCAAGAACCGAACCCGGGACTCTCTGGTCCGCAGGCCGACGCTCCAACCGCTGAGCCAAACTGGCCAGGGCTGAACTGATATTCTTAAAATGACATTCACAAGCATGAAGCAGGCAGGAAACCCAAAGGAAACAAACAAGAAAAAGCTCTTATTCTTCCTTCATCCTTGCACTCTGCATTTTGTGCCCTACTGATAGCCTAACGTAGACCCGTCTGGTAAACACAAAGCATAGCAGAGTGGGTTGAGAGCTCTGCGTCAATGGATGACCCGCAGAATAAGAATCTGTATTTCAGGGCGATCTACCTCCTCGTCCTCGGCGCTCCAGGATCCACAAGCATATCTTGGTCAGTGGATGTTCTAAGTGGTTATCTGATTTGGAATGTATAATTTCAACTCTTCCCCAAAGATGAGCAATTACTCTAACCTACTGCTGTTGGCCCTTAACTACATAGCCTAAGCAACATTAATTTTCAGTAGACATTAATCATAGTTTCCATTTTTCATGAAACAATGAAGTTGATAGATAATTAATTATCTATGACATCATATAACAAATTCATGAGGATCGAGTTGATTCATCCAGACAGTCTGATATCTTTATAACAGGAATAACTGCTAACTTGTGGTCTCTAAATCCTCAGAGAATTCAAGTATAAATTTGTGCACAAGTACTGAGAACTCTGGTGTAAGAACCAGACATATTTGTAGGTGGATATTTAGAGTGTAATTTTGGCTTCATCATTGATTTGTTTGCCCTTTGGGGTAAGTCCCTTAACTTGTGCTACCACATAAATGGAGAAAATGTGATTTATTGGCTCTATATCTCAGAAGCTGCGTGAAGATCACTTGGGCTATAAAGTTGTACAGGTTTCTTGGAGAAATAATGCAGGTATAAAAGTGAAGTGCAGCTGTAAAGAAATAGTAGTTTTGAGCAAAAATTCTAGACTTTATTTACTAAGCTCAAAATTGTCACCCTGGGACGGGCTAATGTTTGCATATTCCTGACTAGGACTGATCCCTAGGATTAGGTTATAGGATCGCATCAGCTTCAGGGGCAAGCTTATCTGAATATTCTCAGTTGTAGCACACTGTCCTTTGGGTAGAATGTATTTAGAAATAGACCTTTTCCATACTCCTATCAGCCTATTCCTCTGTCAGGATAGGAACACACAGATTTGATTCCTGTAATTGCAGAGCTAAATTTGGGCCTGACATGTAGAAGGCTGCATCGAGATTTGTTAGTAAGAGAATAAGTGAATGACTAAATGAAAGAACATATATGAGTAATACAATTTAATTTTGGCCAAAGTATAAATATAAAATGATTATAAATATGTCTAGAAAGTAGGTGTAAAAGTATTTCCCCAATAGAAACTCCAGAAACTATATTAAGCAATAGAATAAGCATAGATTGCAAAGGAAAGATAAAGTATCAACCTCGACAGACAATTTGGTTAGGTTTGTTTAAATCAGCTTTATTTTAATAATATACATGTACATTATACATAAGTTATATACATATTTTAGTATATATTTCATAACTACAAGGAAAATGATCTCTATCTGCGTTGTTTTTATAAAATTGCTCAAGTGCTTGGATATCAACTCAGATACACTAAATCTTCAGTAGCGCCATTAGCCTTTTTAGCGCAAATCGCTAATTTTTGTGTCTCTCCAGGACTGGTCAAGTCAGTCCCTGAGTATGTGGTCTCAGGAGATGAGCATTCTGTTTAGCTGTAGTGAACCACAAAATGTCATGCCACTCCAGGACGCAACAACTCTGGAGAGCTCTGCAGCTGCGGGCTGACCTATTCAGAGGAGATGCTATTTCACCCGCGAAGGCCACATGCCTGGGAATAGTTTAGGTTGGAGTAAAAGTCTATCATTAGATTGACATACTGACATGTTCTCCACGGCAGGCCCAGGACTCGTAGTAGATCCATCCGTATGGCAAAGGCAGCATGGTGTTGTGAGCTCCGGGGACAGAGGGCCCTCCCTGTGTGTTATTTGGTCCACATAAAGCCTAGAAGGACAGTGAGGTCATTTTGACACGAAATGGTCAACCAGTGGTCTAACTCTGCTGAGAGAACACAAAGATAAACAAATAGGAAAATTCAGGAATTATAATATAAAGATGCTTATCTGGCAATGTAAAAGATTTATTATGTACTAGTGTCATTTGATAAACATGCTCTGAGCCACTTGTCACCAGACTCAGGACAAATCATTATGTCAAAACATTTCCCATTTTTATTACATGTATACTATGGCAGTGAGAAATTTAAAATAACTGTCAAAATTATAGTCTTCATTGTCATCATCCTTCATGATGATGACATGAAAAGGGCTCTTCCCGGCTGGCCTTAGGCACTATTGTGGAATAAGCTTACTCTTCCTTCTCCTTTTCCCTCTCCTCAAAGAGTAAATTCAATGACATGAAATGAATGATGATAACAAGACCATTGAGAATATCCTGAGAATACTCTGCTTTAAGGGTACCTTTAATACATTTAATTCTCCCCCAACCCCAAGTGATACCCACTGTCTTTTCTGTATCTTACAGATGCATTTTACAGACTGAGACAGTCCCCAAGTCCCCAAGACAGGCGGTGGAGAGTCAGACAGTGTGGCTCCAGGGTCCACATCCACAAGTACCAGCTTGGGTAACAGAATGTCCATGCCTGAAGACATTTACTTTTTAAGAGATTTAGTTCAAAGAAATCCACTTAAGAGTCTAAGAGATTTCATTTAGAAGAATTCAAGACCCAGGTCTGAACTGAGTGGGGAACTGCTTTGACTGGGAGAGGTCTCCCTGATGTTCCTGGAGCAGAATCCCTTGGGAGCTAACCCTCTCTGCCCCACTCAGGGTCTGCCTAGCGCAGGGCCATGGATATCTCATAAAAATATCATCTTCTTTCTTGTGTGGTCTGCTAGTTTCTCTTTTGCAGCCCTCAGTGTATCCTTGATTCTGGATAGATGTGTGCCTTTGTGAAGCATTTTCACAGCTTCCTCCTCCACCTCCCAGAAAGAGTTCATTGCTCCCTGAGTCCCCGAGACACTTACCCTTCATTCTACCCAACACTTCCTGTGTTTCAGTGACGCCATTTGTTCAATGCTTCTTTCTCATTAGACGTGAGCTCTGCATGCAGGGACTGCACCCCTCTTCTTGGGTAACCCGCTCCTAGCACAGTCCCATAGGTGCCCAGTGCTGGGACTGAATGGAGCTTTACAATACTGGTATTTATCAATAAAAATTTAATCAAAACATGCTGCTGATTTGAGGCATCAAATATCCCGATTTCACAAGTGAAACAGCGCTTAGAGGAGAATAGTATTAACAATGCACTGTGGCAGTGTAGGTCAATCAAGATGTATATAGCCGCTGGCTTCAGGAAACCACATGTAAGATTGAAGATGAAGGTGAACACTGAAGAAGTTGAAGGAAGCCAGTTAGAGTAAATAAATTATGGCATGCCAAGTCTAGGCTGGGTGCATCAGTAAGAGTCGCCTGAAGGCTATAATTTTTAGGCTTATTGTTGTCTTTTTGAGGCAGAGTATTTAGAAAACTCTTTAGACAATAGACTTCAAATTGAATGCTTTGACTTTACTTTTTTTTTTTGCCCTAAAATTATATGAAATCTGGTGAAAAGTACCACTTTAGTTTCTCCTACTTAGAGCACTCACTGATTTCAACATTTAGGCTCTTGCTGCTGATTTTCCATGATTTTGGTCCGTCACCTGTAGCATGTCACATAGTTTATCTCTTAATCACATACCTGAGAGCATGTTATCCTCATACTAACATGTTATCACCCTCATGTCACCTGAATAGGTAATACTTGAAGTTGATGTTTACTGAGGGATGACGAAGCCCAGCACTATGTGTGGACTGTCTTACTTTACCCTCACAGGAATGTTAGGAAGCACGGACTGTTACTGCCGTGGTCTTACGGGCAGGGAAGCTGAGGGGCGCAGGAACTTGCCTGAAGTTGCTCGTCTCACGAATGGTGGAGCCAGGATGTGTTCTTGGGCACTCTGAGCTCAAGTAAGCTATGCCACTTTATCACCAAATGAAGACGACACCAGGGAGATGGATCTCACATTCTTGGAAACCATTTGGCTGTAACTTTAACACATAAAACCATCTGAATGCCGCTGAGGCAGCAGGACTTGCAGACCGTCACAGGCTGTGACATGGCTCGTCCTCTCTCTGTGCCACAGCAGCCTCTTGGCATCAGGATCAACCCGCGAGGTGACGCACAGGAGGGGGTGCGAAGATCGACTAGGTCTGTCTGTGCGCAGTCCTGACTCTCCTTTCATTTAAAATTTTCATTGCCAGCATTTATTTTTTAAATAAAAATTATATTTATTATAGGTAGAAAACATGATGATTTGATATACATACACCTAGTTAAATGATTACTACCGTCAAGCTAATGAACACATCTGCATAGTTCCCATTTCTTTTTATCTGTAAGAAGTACACCTGAAATCTAGTCTCCTAGCAAATTTCCAGTATTCAAAACAGTGTTATTAACTATAGGCATCATGCTGGACATTATTCATCCTACGTAACTGTAATGTGTAGTCTTTGACTAACGTCTTATTTCTCCCACCTCCCTGTCCCTGGTAACCGCCTTTCTACTCTCTGCTTTTATGTATTCCTCTTTTTTATTTCACATATAAGTGAGGTCACACAGTTGTTGTTTTTCTTTCTGTATCTGGCTTATTATCTTCCAGGTTTATCCATGTTATTGCAAATGGCAGAATCTTCCTTTTCTAAGGTGTAATAATATTCATATATATATATATATTTCATAATTTCTAAATCTCTTTTTAAAGGTAATATGTAATGTGAGGAAGCTATACATTGGGTACAACTTTTATGTGTCTAAAAGAGAAGAAATCTAACCCATCTCTCTGAGTACTGGTTGTCCTTATAGGTCTAACTATGAAGGAGAAATTTATTTGAAAAGAATGTTTCTTCATTCACAAATTTGACTTATTCTAGAGAATATGTGGAATGTCAAGTTCCTCTGCAACGAGTGGAATACTGTGAATCACAGTCACAAAATATGAGAAACCCAAACTTCAGCATCCAATCAGAGCTCTCTGCTCAAACGCATGCTCACACCAAGCACAACCTTGATCAGGGCTCTTCCAGCCGCACAGCCTCGTGGTTGCCTGAGCTGCAGCAGAACACCGTGAGCACACTGGTGCGTGGCACCTGCCTGTTGGAAGCTAGTCTGCTTGGGATTTGAGCAGAGAGGAGCAGATAAGAGGATCTGCAATATGTCACACGCATAAAGGGATTATTAGATCTGGATATCATTCACTTCACTTACATTACGAAATCAAGACCCAGAAATGGCGATGCATTGTCCAAAGCTTCATGCTCTCAGCAGGGTTGATGCGCCAAACTTTACCCCATTCCTATTTTACTACCTCTGGATTTATATCTTTACTCAAGGTCAAAGGATGTATCTGATTACTTTCAAAAGGAATTACATTTTTGTGTGAAATCCAGATTTTTCACTTCATACATTTTCTTTCTTGCTAGGTACTTTTTTGTTTTTTCCTTTTGAGTATGATTTTGCTCCACTGTCCCAAATGACTGGGATTGCAGTGGTTGTTGGTTATGAAGTGTGGATCTAAACAAGAAAGAGAAGCACTAAATTTGCATTGGACATAAAAAGTATAGTAATATAATTGGATCTAAAAATGCACCGTATTGCAAAACCCATATGGGATATAAAAAAGGAGGTCATATTTCTTGTTATTCGAGAATGCTCTTTGAAACACCTCAATAAATGTGTTATTGTTATGTCCATATGCATCTCTTCTTTAATTTATTTGGAAGAGATTCTTAGTTGATGTAGCATTTTAAAAATCCACCAAACTTTGCCCTGGCTGGTTTGGCTCAGCGGTCGGAGCATTGGCCCTTGGACTGATGGGTCATGGGTTTGATTCCCAGTCAAGGGCATTACCTGGGTTTCAGGTTCGATCCCCGGCCCTGGTCGGGATCTTACGGAAGGCAACCAATTGATGTGTCTCTCTCACATCGATGTTTCTCTCTTTCCCTCCATCCCTTCCATTCTCTCTAAAAAAAAAAAAAAAAAAAAAAAAATCAATGGAAAAATATCCTCACGTGAAGATTAACAACAATAAAAAAATTAAAATAAAAAATAAATAAATAAAATAAAATCCACCAACTCACCAGCAAAAGCATCCAGAAAACAAAATTGAGCCTGCAAGCAGACATTAGGAAACATCTCAAGTGGCTTCCTAGAATCATAGGCCACACTCGCCACCTACCCACCTGCACAGTAAAATTAATAAACATTGGCTAAGTGTCATGCTAGAGATGGCCAATGGATAGCAGATTTGCAGTCAGAGGAAATCTGTGGAATGTGGCTCGGTAGACAGACACAAAAGCCAGCTGGCCTTGGCAGTAATATCAGTAAGGATGCTTTTAACTCCAGCCTGGCTCCAACAGTAAAGACATTTACTAGATGACATTACTGCTGGAAGTTGGTTGACATTAGAGTTGATTGATTGTTTTGTTAAGCCATCTCTCTGCTTTGCCAACAACAGTGTTGGCTTCATCCTTCGGTTGGTGACTGAAGAAGTTTCACACACCACATCTAGACAGGACCTATATCCAGAGAGAAAACAAATCCCTCTCTTACTCTTTTAATAAAGTAAACTGTTTCTTTTATCATTAACTTATTGGCACTGTTGATTCTACCCTGTTCTTATTAGGAGAATGGGGTACTTTGACAGGGTAGGACATCTACTCAAGGAGGGAACGGGTTTTATGCGCAATGTTGACTACCACAACTTTGGATTTAAAGATCCATGGAGTCTCCCTTAGGAATTTCCTTAGACAGAAAGTATGGACACATTCCACTGCTCCACTCTCCTTGAATGCTACCTGGTACGTATTTCTAACTCGTTGTTCTCTCTAGTATAATTATTACCTGTGCACTATTAAAATACGTCCAAGGTAATTTTCTATTTATTTATTTTCATTTTTTTGTTCAGATAGAGTGGGAGGGAGAGAGAGGAAGAGAGAGAGAGAAACATCAACATGAAAGGGACACATCGAGTGGCTGCCACCTGCACGACCAACCAGGGCCGGGGACAAACTGCAACCGAGGTACATGCCCCTAGCGGGAACCGAACCCAGGTCTCTCTGGACCGCAGTCCGACGCTCTAACCGCTGAGAAAACCGGCCAGGGCCAAGGTAATTTTCTAATGCATTCTAAATACATTACCTAACTTGGCCCTCACAACAATCATGTAGTCAGAAAGTGTGTTAGTTTTCTGTGGCTGCTGGAACAACTGACCGCAAACTTAATGGCTCTAAACAATATACATTTATTTTCTTACAGTTCCGGAGGTCAGAAGTCTGATGCAGGTTTCAATGGGCTAAAATCCAGATATCAGAAAGGCTGGTCCCTTCCTGGAGGGTCTAGGGAGTAATATATTTTTCTACCTTTCCTCATTTCTAGAGGCTGCCCTCATTCCTTGGACCATAGTCCATTTCCAGTTTTAGAGCTAGCCCCATGAGTTGAGTCTTCACGTTGCGTCACTCCAGTCTTGCTTCCATTGTCTCCCTCTTTCACTTTCAATGACTTGTGGACATTGTGCCCATCTGGATGATTCACAAGGACTTCCCATTTTGAAGTGGACTGATTAGCAATCTTAATTCCATCTGCAGCTTTAATTCCCTCTCGCAATGTAACATAATATATTCTCAGATTCCTGATTAGTAAATGGACATCTTTAGGGGGCAGCTGGTCTACTCACCACAAATAAGTATAATATTTCATTACCATTTCACAAATAAAGCAAAAAGAACACAGAGTCTAAACATTTGCACAAGGTCAGACAACTAATAATTGACAAAGGTAAAGATTCAACTCACTCAGACCCCAAACTCAGTGGATTATATTTAGAAGACAGAACAGTTGTTCCCAAATGGCTTTCAAAAGAATGCTTAATTTTCAGTTTTAAGTGGCAAATTCACATCACATGTAAATATGAAATAGAATGTCCTCAAGGTTTAGTGATAAAATTGTCTTGTGGATGCACATGTAGTAACTTGACCACAGGTTGCTTTGAATGAATGTAAAATGAAGAACAGTCATTTTTTCACTTTTGGGGTCTCAGTTCAAAGTTATCTCAGAGAGGCATTCCTTCTGTATCAATTTAACTGTGCCCTACCCTCACTCCCATGATATTCTTTACCATCTCTCCTGTCATTTTCCTTATGGTACCAATCACTAATGAAATAATTGCATTGATATATTTGTTCAGCTGATATGCACCTCCCTCCTCTCACCAACAGAGGGATGTAAGTTTCCTGAAAACAAGGATCATATCTCTTATGATTATTTAACAACTAAGGGAGAACCTGGAACTTAGTAGAAAATTGATAAACAGCTGTTTAATGAATGACTGCTAAAATTATTGGCACAAAAGAGAGCAAATGAAAGTGAGGTAGGAGAGGATCTTTTTTTGTTGTTATTAAGTAATTCTTCCCCCCCCCCCTTTATTGATTTTAAAGAGAGAGAAAGGGATAAGGAGAGATAGATAGTAACATCAATGACAGAGAACATTGACTGGCCGCCTCCTGCATGCCCCCCACTGGAGACTTGACCCACAACCTGGGCATGTGCCCTGACTGGGGAATCAAACTGGTGACTTCTTAGTGCATGGGTTGATGATCAACCACTGAGCCATACCTGCTGGGCAGAGAGGATCTTTTTATCAATTGTTTTTACATCATAGATTCTGCAGAACTGGCGAAATCTGTATGCGACAAAATTTACTTCATCATCTCCTATGGTTTGATGTTCAATTAATTTTATATCTTCCTTTTTTCCTATTAAAAATAACAGAATGATTAACATCATTTTATAAAATTATTCTTTATCTTGATTTTATCCTTGTATTCAATTCCTAGAATTAAAATTACTGAGTTAAAAGGTCAGGACATTTTTAAGGTCCTTGATAACTATTGTCTAACTGTTTTCTAGAAAGGTTGCATCAAATTATATTCTTATCAGCATGTGTAGAAGGATATCTGATTAAATACTTGGAAACAAATGTTGACTTCTAAAATATGCTAATTTGAGAAGCCAAAAAAGAGAATCTCATTGCTCATGGGGAATTTTTTTTTTAATTGTTAAATGAGCTGCACAATTTTCATGCTTGTTATCTTTTGTCAGTCTATTTATAATTTCATATGTTACAAAATTATTTGTTGATGTCTTTGACTCACTTTTCTTTTTGTTTCTTCCATTTCTTTAAATAATTCATCATGCTTTCAATAGATTAATTATATTAAATCCCTATTATATTTGTGGCATTTTGCCAGTTTGTCGTTTATCTTTTGATTTTTCTTTGACATACAGACAGTTTTGTTTCAGAATCCCAGAAATAAGTTGATTATACCCCTGAGTTTATGGCATGTTTTTATCCTCCATCTTTTCCTTGCTTACCATGTATTTAGTGTGCGTGTAGTTAAAAAACATTAAGTATTTTGCCCTGGCCGGTTTGTCTCAGTGGTTAGAGCATTGGCCCTCCTGGGTTAGGTTCCCACTAAGGGCACGTACCTCGGTTGCAGTTTGTCCCCGAGCCTGGTTGGGGTTGTGTGGGTGGCAGCCACTCGATATGTCTCTCTCGCGTGGATGTTTCGCTCTCTCTCTTCCTCCCTCCCTCTCTCCTGCTCTATCTGAAGATAAATGCAAAAAATAAAAACTAAAACAAAACAAAAAAATTGAGTATTTTATTTTAAAATTCATTATATTTCTTAATTTTCTTGAAGAGTCTGGTTAAAGATTTATCAACCTTGTTTATCTTTTCAAAGAACCAGCTCTGGGTTTCATTGATCTTCATATTTTTTTTAGACTTTATTTCATTTATTTCTGCTCTGATCTTTATTATTTTTTCTTTCTACTCATTTTGGGCTTTGCTTGTTTATGTTTTGCTTTTTTTCCCCCAGTTCCTTTAAGTATAGAGTTAGATTGTTTAAAATCTCAAATATTTTTCTTAATTTTATTTAACTTTGATTTTGAAATCTACCCACGATGTCACATGCAGTGTAGCATTAAATCACATGCAACCATCACTGTAGCAGATGCTGTTGGTGTTCTACCCTCAGGTTTTTACACCATTTTTGTGTTTACCATATGGATTTCAAATGGCCAGCACTTGCAGTTTTACCAGTGGTTTGCCTATAAGCTACTGGAACTCACTTTGCTTAAGTGCATTGCAGGCCAGCAGGCCTGGAAAATTACCTCTGCTGGGCAGTGCTTAGTGATGGCTGCTGGCTGTGGGTGGATAAACACCTTTACTCCCTTACCCTTGGCTGAGATTACTCCCAGGTGTGTGTTTTCCACAATTTTCCAGAGCCAATATACAGCATTAAGCTTCAGTTGCCCAGTGTAATGGCTGACTTAAAGATAATCTCTTATTGGCTCCTTTCCCTTCCCTTGTTTACTTCTCTACTCCCTTTTCGGTTTCTTTAGTCCTTGTTCCTTAGGCCTGCTTCTGGAAGGAACCCTGGGGGCAGCCTCTCTTTTCTTAGCTATATTCCTAGTGGTTGATTGATAGATTGTTTTCAATACTTTGTTACCATAAAAAAAATTGCGGTAAGTATAATTTTCATGAATCTATGTAGGACTTTTCTAGGCTCTTTTACCCAGGAGTGGATTGCCTAAATATCAGGTATAATACCCAGGGCCATGGAGTACCTACATATGTAATTTCACTCTGTACTTCCAGATTGCTTTTGAGGATTGCTGCCCAGTTACATTTTCACCACTACAGGATAAGTCTTTGTTTTCCCCACATCCTCACCAGCATTTCATACCATGCAACGTTCCAGTTTTTGCCATACTGCTGAGTATCAAGCAATATTTCATAATTTGATTTGTATTCTCTACTTACTAGTGAAGTTAAGTATTTTTCTTTCTTAGTCTTCTTAGGTGTTGGTGGTCTATTCTGTGAATTATTTATTTGTATCCTTAGCCCAGTTTTTTCAGTGAGCCTCCCAATTTTCTTCCTGACCAAATATAGCAGGCTAATTTTTAAGTTGATAATTTTGTATGGCCCATTAATGATGTTATAAATATCCACATGGCCCTTGGCAGAAAAAAGATTCCCCACCCCTATAAGATGCTGATTCTTTCTTCTTTTTTTCACATTGCAAATATCTTCTTCTCATGCGTCAGATCTTTGTTCCAGTTGTGTATAGTATTATTCATGAAACAAACAACTTTAATTTGGATTCAGTAAAATCTACCTGTCTTTCCCATTATATCTCATGATTTGGTAGGGTAAGAAACCCTCTCCTACCCAAAAGTCACAAACATATTGCCTTATATTTTGTTTTTCTAATATTATTACTTTCATATTTAGAGCTTTAATACATTTAAAGTTTATTTCTATGTATATTGTGTGATGTAGAAGTTAAATTTTATCTTTCTTCAGATCACAAGCTACTTAACTTGATACCATTTGCCATATGGTAAATTTTTCTACTGATTTGTGATATCATTCTTTTTTTTTCTTTAAAAAATTGAATTAATTGAGGTGACATTGTTTAATAAAATTATACAGTTTTTAAATGTACAACTCAATAGAACATCATCGGCACACTACATAGTGTGCCTGTCTCCCAGAGTGCCATACTGTTCTATGATTTCTGGCCTTTCTGCTTCATTGTGAGGTCCATTTGTCAGCACAGGTGTTAATACAACACTGTTTAAGTCACTCTTACTTTATAATGTCTAGAAGCACAAGACTCTTTTCTCTTGCCCTTAGCTCTTCATTTTCAAAATTATCTTAGATCTTCCAAGACCTTTATTTTTCCATATATATTTTGGATCATTTTGACCACTTATCAAAAAAAAAAATTTTTTTTGGGCAATTGAATTGAATTTGCAAATTAATTAACAAAGAATTTACTGCCCGGCAATTGTGCTTACAATTACCTATCTTGGTTGCAGATATATATTCAAAAATATTTTATATTCTGAGTCTATTTTTATGCATTTAACTCATTACATTTGAAAAATGTTTTAAATTACGGGAGGAAAGATTTGATTATATTTGTGTAATAAACTAATTCACCCAATATCTTCTTTATTAATTTGTGATACTAATTTATTCCATTTTAACATATTGCAATGCAAGGATTCTTTTTTCTTCTACCTAATCTGTTATAATGACTGTTACAATGCATCTTATAATCATAATATGTTTAATATATGTAACCCTTGGGAGGTTATGACCTCACTGATCATTTTTGTTTTTCAACATTTTAGGAGGCTCTTCTTGTTCATTTATTCTTTTGTGTGAACAACTGAAATATTTTGACAAGTTTAATTTAAAACCCACATTTTAATTTTGTGTATAATTATGTTAAACTTCAAATTAATTTTTGAAATTGTATTTTCATATCATTCTATATTTTTAATGATTTCATTAATCAAATATTCTATGTCACTCATATGTGTCTTTCCTATGTGTCTTGCCCTAGAGATGATCTTTCTAAAGAGCTCTTCAGTCCCTCTTCTGGTGGAAGAAGCTAATAAAAATGGGGAATTATTTAGAGATACTGTGTCAAGTTGAATATACTGCATAAGACTCCCTTTAAATGTTAGCAGCACTGACTCAGGGCTATGTCACCCCTAAGATCAATTGTGATACAGTAATAAGAAATACCACCTCATCCAAACTGAACATATAAATAATCTATGTATTAACTAAGAACAGGTTTGGTACAAGGAATGTACTCAGTGTTTGATAGCAGAATTGAATTATTGAATGCTACAATTCCAACTTTAAGCCTCATTTTTATAAATTTTATAGACCAAGATAATTTAAGTAATGAGGTAACAGGAATTGGTTGATCCCAATTTAATAGTATTCATCCAGAAGTCCTATCATATCAATGCAAACAGTCATCCTTTTGGTTGAACTAATTAAAGTTTTGCAAACCACACATTGTTTGCATTCATTTTTGAGTTAGCAACAGCTTCAGAAATTTTACATGCTGCAAATATTTTCTACACATGACTTCACTAATCATTACTAAGCTGGGAAAGAAGCCAAAACACGTGATACCCATGCTGCTTTCTGTTGAAAATCTGCATGTGCCGTGTGTACTCCTTTATTTTTCCTGGTATGTGTTACTTAATGATTTTAATTGCATTGTGGGAGAGATCTGTATAGACTGAATCAGGAAAATAAGATTAAGGAGATCCCTGAGGATCAACTCTGCTGGCTGCTCATTAATCTTTACCTGGTCTGCTCAAGTTACAGTGGTGATTCCAATCACAAGCTAGTGTAAACCCTAATTGAAAGTTTGGAGAAGTAACAAAGTTATTGGGTGAACCATTCATATGCCTGTATCCTGACAGCAGTACACATTCTCAGTATCAGTAGAGCAATTTTCCCTTTCATGTCCAATTACTGGAGTCTCAGAAGATTCAGCAGTAGAATCCTTTAGTATCTACTGGCTACGGTAGAGATAGTATTACAATACACAAGAAAGAATTTAAGTTCAGAGAATTAAAAACAGAGCTATAGATAGAGCCTTTTTCACTACCAGGAGACCCATAAGTATCTGAAGTGGATTAAAATACTTGGTAAATTCCAAATGACACTCCATTCTGAAGCTGGTTCATGAAGTCTCACTTTGTTTTATCCTCAAATTTGGATTTAGGGCTTACCGTAGGACTTATAAGGATTTCAAATATCATGCTTCTATGACATCCATCCCCTACCACTGTTTTTATCTCCATATTGCTACCAGGTTATCGCATATTTAAAAACAATGATATTGATTGCATTATTCCTGTGTTCAAAACCAAAAAGTTGCTATATGATCTCACTCTGGGTTGCTTTCTGAAATCATTTTCTCTCTCTCTCCTTTCGGTTCAGTCCACTCTATCTACACTCGCCTATTTGTTGTTCTTTGGACTTGCCAAGCTTATTCCTATCTCAGGTGCTTTGCACACTATTCCCTCATCCTATTTGTGATCTTTCCCCAGGTTTTCACATGCTGTTTCTTCACTTAATGAAAGTTTTCTTTAAAGATCATAATCTCCTAGAATCATTTCTTAAACGTTATTTGTAAAAAAAACAAAAACAAACTACTGTTACTGTCTTGACCTGCCCTGTTTTTTTTTTTTTTTAATCATCGTCTTAGTTTCTCTTCTATACTAAAATTTCAGCAACATGAGCAAAGCTTATTTTATATTGTGTCTCATTGTGTCCCCCATTCCGTCACTCATAATTCACATATGCCAAATATGTGTAAGAACCAAACCCATGCTGGTGGAAAGTATTTTGATTTCATAAATACAAAGACATTTTTACTACAATGTAAACTACGACATATAACCAAACATTGCTGGCTGCAATGTATCCGATTCTGGGTGTGAAAGCGTTCAATGATATCACTTCTACACGTATTCAGTCATGGAGACATTTGACTTTCACTTATGAAATAGTCAACAAATAATAATTGAGTGCCTGCTATGAGTTGGATACTGGGGATACAGTGGTGAGCAAATCAGTATAGGGTCCCTCATGTCCAGAACTTATATCCTGGTGGTGGTGGTAATATTGAAATTATGGCAAGTTTTTACTCATTAGGGAAGTCTATGTTTATGTTGGATCTTAATAGGGAAAAAATCCTTTCTTTACAACCAGAAGAGCTCCTTGCGAAACCGACACGTGGTTTCTCCTGAAAACCTTAGTTCACCTTCATAATAAATATAGCAATGAAGTATCCCATGTATTACAAGAGGAATTCCTTTCACTCTAACATTTTTGGCCTCTGATAAGTCAACAGAAACACATTTGCGGAATATGGAAATAAGTCTTTAATACTTATTAGTTTATTAGAGCTGGAGACAGCAGCACAGGGACACTGGCTTATAATTATATGCAAAAGGATATAAAATTCAAGTTTAAGACTATTTTATCTCTGTCAATAGCAACTTTCCAAAAATTTTCACTCACTTTTCACTTACAAAATCATCAGTCACTTTATTAGTGTAACTACCCATTACCTTAAAAGTAAAGAAATATCACCTTAAGAACTATGGTAATGACTGGACTATTTGTTATTGAGGTTTTAAACCATTTATACCCACATCTCATTAAGTCCTATGGATTTGGTTATATGTCGTAGTTTACATTGCAGTAAAAAAGTCTTTGTATTTATGAAATGTAAATACTTTCCACCCATAGAATAATAAGAAGAAGAAAACTTACCACTTAAAAGGCTAGACTTCCCCACTGTAAGGGCCTCTGAAGGCTACAGAGGCAGAAACAGAGCCCAGTACCATGTGCAGAGACAGAGCAGACTCAAGGCTCAGCAAAAACTGACAAAAGTGGAGCCCAGAGAAATCAGAGGTCTGTAACACATATTCAGCAATATATATTTGGAAGTAAATAAAAGCATCCTTAAAAATACTCTTGATAAAGATTGTTTTTAAAGTAAAGTTTAGGGAATTACAAGTGCCTAGACTACTAATTTTACACAAAAATTAACAATGTTATAAAGGGTGTCAAAAAGGGAATAGTGGCTCTATGTCAACTCATCAAATGTTTTCTCTCAGTGTTTAGTTTTTTAACATTCAATTTAAATTCTTGATTCTTAGTCTAGTAACCAGACACACAATGTACTGGACAATTAAGTTGGAATCACAGTCTAAATGGCAAATGTTGGTGTCAAAACCTTGTTGTTTCACTATTTTATGTCCCTTAGATATGCAATAAATAGGAAATATCTATATCTCTAGATGTTTTGTGTTCAGATTCTTCCATAATATGGAATTTAATAATGTTGAAGATAATTAGTTTAATGTTTAGCCCCACAGAATGTTTCTGTTCATAGTAGATTGGATCGAGTTCCTTTTCTGATTGAAAACCTATATGCAATTACCATATTGGAGGCTGATACTGTCCTTTGTCACATATTATCCGTAACAGCTCTCAAGAGCTCAACAAGGAGTCTTGCCTGGATTTCTTATTAATTTGTTAACAGCATTAATTAACCCTTCAACTGTGCCCTCAACATGCTGCTTCTATAACAATGTCAAATAATGTATCTTTTTTATTGACACTGAAAGCCCAGCTACCAAATCAGAGATAAGAAGGGTTAAGGGAAGAGAACAAGAAGCAGGGCATTGAAAAATTGTTGAGAAGGTATACCTGGGCAAAAATTGAGTTCCCACAGAAGCAGACATTAAGAAAGGGATTTGCGTTCAAGTGGTTTATTTGGAGGATGATCCCAGGAAGCACTGGTAGGGGAGTGAGGGAAGTGACACTATGAAGAGAAGACAGCTAATACAGGGCACATTGATAAGCAGGTTTCTACTGTGGGCAGTTGAGGCTCAGTCCCATTGGAGACCTTTGGAAAATAAATAAATAAATAAATAAATAAATAAATAAATAAATAAATAAAATGTATCTTTTTAATTCATGGATAGCCATGCAGTATGTCTGACTTCTTTCATTCCTATCTGCCTCCCCCATGCTTTTCATGGTTCCAAATACATACATAACAGGTGATCAATAACTTTTTAAAAATCTTCTAGATTAATGAAGAAGTAATGCTCTGGCATCAGGAGGCTGAAATATTTGCTTGGGATCTAGAGGGAAATTATATTATGAAATAGTACAGTGGTTCAGAGTAGAAATTGTTTTTGAAAAACCACTTACAACTTAATTTTCCATTTACTTGCTATACCCCAATTTCCATATAGAAATACTCTTATGTGTTCCTACTGCAGAACTGATAAAATAATAAACCCCCAATAAATGTTTGTTGGCTAATTTTAAAATATTTATAACAATTTCTAGTTATAAAAAATTTCAAGAGAGTCTTTCAGAGACTATAATTAGAAATGTATGGAGAAATTTATTGTCAACAAAAGTAGTTAAGTTGTGGAGATTAGATGAATGTTCTTTTTCTTTTTTAAAGGACTACTGGAATTCAAAATGTGAATGCAAAGACACTGAAATAAGTTTTTTTCCTGCTTGAAAACAATTGTTCATGAGGAACTCAATTGAGAGATTTTTCAACCTAAATGCCAGGCTGAGAGTACCACTAGAAATATGGAATCTGCAGTTTTTGAATTATAATAGATGCTACTTTAAATTTTGGGAGTTGGTATGATTTCTCTCCACAAAGACACATATTCAACATTTTCAAAACTTTTTACAATCAATTTGTCACACTGTTCTCTTCAGAGTAGATCAATGATTTTTTTTTTTTTATAGCATGGGAAAATTTGTTATAGAGTTGTTAAATAAAACAACCAAAGCCATACAATTTTCTGGTTTCTAGCTCCACAATTATTTCTTGGAATCTCTTTCAGCTTTTAAAGTTCTAATCCAGGGCACTTCTCTCTAAAGTAATCACAGAGAGGATAGAATTTAGGGGATTATGACTTGATCGAAAGTCCTTCTCTCCTGTACAGAAACCACGTTGCTTCCCAGGCCATTGAGCCATTTAGGTTGGGCACTCTAACAATCATTTGGTCTGCTTTTAGACATATGACATGTCTGTCACCAGCTTTTTATCTTGCTTCCTAAGGAAATATTTCCCTGAATTACAGCATCTGCCTTAGGTCAGAGAGATCAAAACAGAGAGAGTGAAAATAGGACACAGAACCATGCAGCCTCATTTATGTGACCCAGGGTGCGAAAAGCATTGGAAGCAAAATTGAATTTGATTGAGCAGAAGATAAAAAAATCCATGAATTTCTAGTTGACAAGGGATTTGTTCTGCCCTTTCATTTATAACTGTAATTATGGAAGTATTATCACAGACAAAAGGAAATTATCTTCAATAATCAGACCTTTGGAGAAAGTATTAGAACTGGCTGGCCAGAGATCAGGAAGTTCAGAGACAGTTACAATGAGATACTGACTAGACAGGGGTGACGGACCCATGCTCATTGCTTGAAAAAGATAGAAATAAAATAAAATATTCAAGTGGTTTAAAAACAAGGCAAAATAAAAGTTAAGCTACTTCTGATATTGGGAAGACTTCAAAGTAAAATAAACAAAACAATTTAACAAATATTACCATCTAAAGATCCAATAATTTTGAACAATATTCAGTACCATATGTCGAAACTTTTGAAGTAAAGATGGAAGAGAAACTCTCCAAATAAGTAATGAAATGAGAATTGACATCTGGTGCAGTGACATAAACTGAGCCTCTGAGATATTGTTACATACAAGGTGTCAAAGGCCTCCAGTGACTCATTCAGTATGCTCTCAAAGAACATATGTTGTGGAGCTCCCCGTGGTGATTATTGTTTAAGACAAAGGCCACACCAGCCTTTCCTAAGCTAATCTTGGGGTTACGCTCCAATGTTCCCAACTCATATTGATACACCTAAAAAGAATCTAAAGGAGAACCTACACAGAAAGACGCTGAAACTCAAGGCACTGGGGAATTGACACAGCTGTGACTGCCTTTTCTCTCTTCCTACTGCCCTGACACCCAGTCATGTCTCTGCAGAGCTCAGATTTGATTTATTTCTCCATGAGAGACCTTCGGTGAGGTGAACAGCCCGGAGGAATAATCTACCCCACAGAATGTGAAAGATCTAAGGTATATAGTACTGATGCCAGTCCATGTTGAAAGAAGGGGCAAAAACCAAAGTATTGCTGATATTCATTCTTCAAAATAATTGTTCTTTCTACTAGCTGTGTTTTTCTTATTAATTAATAAACTAAAATCTGGCTATTTCATTAGTCTTTTTTTATGTATATTTTAATTTATGGTTAAACATCACTGAGTGTTATGTAATTCAACAAGTTGACCAAGTAAGCAAGAACTCTGATGCAAAATGACCAATAAACCCTGAGCAGCCTAGCCAATGTAAAAGAGAGAACAAAACAGCATGGAATTCACAAAGAAATTTAAGATGAACTGATGAGATGAAATAATTTCGTGTAAACCAAATCTACACTTATTTAGGGACCAGAGATATCTGTTAGTTCCATCCTCTCAATTAGTGCAGGAGTGTCTGAGAACATTGGGTTTATCTAAGCTAGAGAGTCAGCTCTGGGCAAAGTTAGGACTAGAAGCTTGATCTGCCTCCCTAAGTAATATTCATTCTCCTCCAGCATGCTGCTTCATGTAGAGATCATTTGATTAAACTTGCTCATTTGTGGTGAAAAAGCTGAGGCATAGAGAATTTGTGAAACTATGTTCTAAAGAAAGAAAATTTAAATGCTTCCCTTGGGGAAAATAAGATGAACACGATGAGAAATAACAAGAAAATCCTATCTATAATGAAAAGAGAAAGTCACGAGCAATGGTGAAAGTGGAAGTACTCTGATATAAAATCATCAGAAGTAAAGGCCAGTCTGGCATAGTGGACTGGACCAAGAAGTAGAGCCTAGATACTGGACAGAACCATCCATTACAGGGTGAGTCTCCTCTTGACCATTCTTCAACCCAAATATAATTTCTACTCTGCCAGAAAATAGCTGAAACCTCTTAAAAATGGGTGGCTTAAGTAAAAATAGGAGAAGTTGGTCACAGTTTCCCAAAGAGATGGTTATGAGAGACAGAATTTTTTTTTTAACCAGCTGAACAGAAAGCAGGAAGCAGTGCAGGCAGAAGACTGAGGGTGGTGTGAATATCAGTGGTACATTCAATAACCTGTGAGCAGATGGACAATAGCCGGTGGAGTAGAACTGTAGAAAGGTAGAGTATCTCTGCTAACTTGCAAGGAAATCCCTTCCTGCCTAGGGCTTCTTAAAGTAAATAACTAAAAACCCCAAACTGCTAGAGGGAAAGGAGCTAGAAATAATCTGGTAACACAGGTAAGCAACTCCAGGGGCTCATGGGAATCTCAGGGAAAGGGTATTTCTGTGGAAAAAAATATGGGCTTTCTGCTAAGCAGAGGATTTAAAATAAAACTACTCGGGTGTTTAAGTGTGATATTTTTATATTCATAGGCTGCCAGTGTTCATTTGGTTATGCCTACACGAGATGATTGGTAATGGAGAGAAGACACAAGAAACAATAAGAATGGATGAAATAGGGATGAAAGAGCACCAGTCTGAGGTCATTTAGCACAGGCAAGCAACTCCATAGAGCTGACTAACCCTCCCTGCCTGACACCAGAAATAGATTTTCATTTCAGCCATTTTTTATGACATAAAATTGTTTGAATTACTCTTCACTTTACAGAGCTCGTTTTATCAATGCTCTTTCTTTACTTTTTGTGCTTCGTCGTAGAGAAAGTTGTTGATGACCTTTAACACTTCTTTTTTTTTGTATCTATAATGTTTTCTTTCTTTTTTTTTAATTAATTTGATTTTGTTACAGATGTTTCTCCTTTTTCCCCTGTTGACACCCTCCTCCCCACCCTCCCCGCCCCATCCCAGCATTGTTGTCCATGTCCATCAGTTATGTGTACATGCATGTAAGTTCTGCGGTTTCTCTCTTCCCACCCCCCACCCCCCCCCCACTTCTGAGATTTGTCAGTCTGTCCCCTACTTCCATGTCTCTGGGTCTATTTTGTTCATCAGCTTGTTCTGTTCATTATATTCCACAAATAAGTGAGATCCTGTGGTATTTGTCTTTCTCTGCTTGGCTTGTTTCGTTTAGGATAATTCTCTCCAGGTCGCTCCACGTCGTCGCAAAGGATAAGAGATCTTTCTTTCTTACAGCTACATAGTGTTTCATTGTGTAAATGTACCACAGCTTTTTTATCCATTCGTCTACTGATGGACACTTGGGCTGTTTCCAGATCTTAACTATTGTATTAATAAATAGTGCTGCTATGAACATAGGGGTACATATATTCTTTCTGGTTGGTGTTTCAGGTTTCTTAGGGTATATTCTTAGAAGTGGGATCACTGGGTCAAATGGCAGTTCAATTTTTAACTTTTTGAGGTAACACCATAGTGTTTTCCACAGTGGCTGCACTTCTTAACCTCCCTTTTTACAGAAAAACCTCAAAACATTTGGAAGGTGTGATAGTAGCTAGAGAACATTCATCAGAGAGTGGTAGGAACAGAGGTGATCTAGGTAAAAGAAGAAAAATAGCAAAAACTATGAGGCTCAATTTACATTACACGGCTCTTGTTAGAGTTGACAAATAAACCCTCCTTCCTCTCTCTGACTTCTTTCCATAGTATAACTGGCCAGGGATTAGTATGTATACCAGGTGGGTATTTGGAGTGTGGGGGATGGAGAGGCCTTGCCTGAGGCTTTGACTTACACCACACTCGTCAATGCGACTACATCTGGAGACTACATCTGGACATGATGTGCTGGTTTGGTCTGGCTTAAAATAAAATGGCTCATATTTCCCAACTGGCTCAGTTTACCTCCGTATATATTATTTGAGGGGCCACCCTACTATAAGGAATAGTAATTGACCAGACAGAATTTGGCAATTGCTTGGCTCCTAATGGTGATACTATTTGTTATGGATTGAATTGGGTCTCCTTGGGGTTAAAAAAAAAAAAAAAAAGATATATTAAAGTTCTAAACCCTAGTGCCCCAGAATGTGATCTTGTTTGGAAATAGGGTCATTGCTGATGCAATTAGTCACAAGGTCATACTGGAGGAGGGTGAGTCTTTAATCCAGTATGACTGGTGTCGTTATAAAAAGAGACCACTGTGTACACAGAGAAGACAGTCATGTGATGACAGAGGCAGAGCGTAGAGTTATGTATCACACACCGAGGAGTTCCAAGGGTTGCTGGGAAACACCAGAAGCTGGGAAGAAGCACCGAAGGATTCTCCCCCAGAGCCGTCAGAGAGAGTATTGCACATTTTTTGGTGACTTAAACATGACATAAGCTCTTTTTGATATATCGCATCCACTATGTTTGATATATCACATTCGCTCAGTTTAATGTTATAAATATTTTTTTGAAAAACAAATGTTTTTGACATATATGAAAGGGCAGGTTTCAAGGTTAGTAAGGACTATAGAGAATGTTACAGTGCCTTCCAAACTCCTGGAAGTTCACATAGAAAATGCACCTTACGAATGTGGTTCTGCTCCTTAACGTCACAGAATTCATTTTTGTGTGAAGTGCCAATGAGTGGACAGATAAGCTTGAATAAGAAATGTTGGAAGCACAGTTTGCAAAAAAGCTCTTAATGTTTTTAAATTATGAAATGCAGAAAGTGATTCAAAATACCAGGAACAAAAATTTATTTAATTTACCCCAGATTGTAGTATTCAAATTCTTTACCATGTCTGCTTAGAAAATATACAATTTTTATATGTAATCAAAAAGTAAAATCACATTTGTTTTTCTTAAATATAAATTCCTCTTAGACTCTATAGTGCTTATAAATAAGGTCACTTTTAAGGCCAGTTTAATTTTTTTGTCACAGGCATGTAAAGTACAGCATAAAGAAAGAACATAGTATAGCTATGTATGGTGTCAGATAGGCTAGACTTATCAGGGTGATCACTTCATAAAGTACATAAATATCTAACCACTATGCTGTATACCTGAAACTAATATAATATTGCATATCAACTGTTATTAAAAAATAAAGAAAATATCTATCTATATATATATATAATGTTGTGCCAGTGAGAGGAAAATCAAACTCCAGTGTAATGTGACCTTAAAATATATTTTATTCATGTCATAAATTTAAATTTATGACAAT
This sequence comes from Tadarida brasiliensis, assembly GCA_030848825.1. Taxonomy (NCBI): domain Eukaryota; kingdom Metazoa; phylum Chordata; class Mammalia; order Chiroptera; family Molossidae; genus Tadarida; species Tadarida brasiliensis. Next base: position 41,823,032 of record CM061262.1, on the reverse strand, counting down.
ACTTGAGGTCATCTTGAACTTCGTGAGTAATAATACAAATGTACTTTTCTATAAGTTTCTCTTTCTTTTTTTAATCCTCACCAGAGGATATTTTCCCACTTATCTTCAGATAGAATGGGAGAGAGAGAGACATTGATGTGAGAGAGACACATCGACTGGTTGCCTCCAGCACGACCCCGACCAGGGCCAGGGACTGAACAGCAACCAAGGTACATGCCCTTGACCGGAATCGAACCCGAGACTCATTGGTCCCCTGGCCAATGCTCTCACCACTGAGCCAAACCAGCCAGGGCTAAGCTGGTCTTTCTTTATGGTGATACTTCAGCCTCCATTTTAACCTCTAGTCTTTTCAGGCAGGCACAGAATGGCAGTATATTCTCTACCAAAACAGTGTCGCCACATCCCAGTGTGTGAGTTTTCTATGTGTTATTTCAGGACAATGACTTAGAAGTAAAATAACTGGCTGAAAAAGGGGTAAGTAGATAGCACTTCCCCATGGAAATATTGCATTTTATGAAGGATGATATATTCAGCAGACAGTGTAGACTAACTGATTTCTGATAACATATTTTTTTGTAATCCCAATGATGTTGAATTTGAGGTTATCATGAAGTTTATACCATAAATATTAGAATATTGGAAGTTATAACATAAGTATTGGGTCTGAAATATTGGAGAAATCAAGGTCATGTAGTCATAAATTCTGTGCATGTTTTTTCTGACCAATAGTCAATTATTTTTCCAAATGAAGAAAGAATTACTTAATGATAGCTACAGAAGAAAACTGAATAGTACTAAAACAATTTTAGCAGTGGCTTTTTCTTTTAACCTACGATGATATTTCAATAATAAATGTCTCATAAATGTATCGTAGTTAAATGGAGTAAAGCACCTGAACAAGGGCGAAGTATTCTAATGAGGGACAATGTCACTTAGCATGTGTTTGTGACAGTAGATGACTATAATAAATTGGATTAAGCATTTGAAATTTTGTTTCCACTTTGGAAATACTTACTCTTCAAGTGTATTTTATGAAGTAACAGTCCCAGAAGTAGCAGATTTAATTAATACATTTTTAAACATATTTTCAGAGCACTTTATACTTTGACTATGTGACCACAGGCCTAAAATAATTATATAAACAAAAATAGTGCATCACTTCTAAGAAAAAAAAAAACCATACTACATAACTAGAAATTTGAGGATTTAATGACATGATCATCAACTTTAGACAAGTAAATCATAACATTAAAATATTACCATTAAAAACTGAAGTAGCAACACTTAAAACCTCTTATGCTGTCATAAATTTTGAATGCATATTACAGCTGTCATTTTTCCATTTACATGTAGAAGTTTATTTTGTGTTGTGTGTTTTGCTTTTTAATCCTCACTCGAGGATTTTTTGTTTTGTTGATTTTAGAGAGGAAGGGAGAGAGAGAAAAACATCAATGTGAGAGAGAAACATCAATCAGTTGCCTCCTGGGATCGAACCCACAACCTAGGTATGTGCCCTGACTGAGAATCAAACCTGCAACCTTTTGGTGTTTGGGATGATGCTCCAACAACTGAGCCAGCCAGCCTGGGCTATTGAGTGTCTCCTGTACGCCAGGAATTGTTCTCAGTCCTGAGGAACAAGACCTGATCCTTGATGTGAAAATTTCTTTGGTTTTATTATTTCAAATAGATTTCTATTTTTATCAGACACTTCAGGTTTTGTCATTTATCTATGATATTTTTCTCTTTTTTATTATTCTAATATTTTGGTTCTCCTATTAGCTTCACAAAAGAATCTAGATTCTTCTTTTATGGTAATACTCTTCAGATTCATGAAACGTGTTTCATATTCTTACATATTTTCATCTTTAATTTAATTGCCTTATATTTCTGGGTAATCTTGCATAAATATGAACTTTACTTTTCTCCCTTATATTCATATTATGAAATATAAATAACTGAGATATATTTCTTCTATCAAGAGTAACTTGAAACTTTATATCTCTAACTTTTTAAACTATAGTCTGTGCAAGTTTATATTTTTCTAAAAATGGCTTAAATCATTGGTTAATAAATTGCTGTTGGCAAAAAGCAAGTATAGTAAAACATTTCTAAACTGTTTTTCAAGTAAAGCATGCGTTGATATTTTGCATTTATTTGTTGTTTTGTAAAGGCAAAACTTAAGAAGCAGTAAGAAAACGCTGATTAGATCAAATATAGAAATTGCTGACACATACCTCTTTCAATCAATGGATGGCAGAGGACATCCAAAGGACATAATGGCACATTGCATTGAGTTATCAGTTGCATAATTATCGAATTTCTAGCCTAATTTTTAGGTTAAAACATTACCATTTTGTTTATGTAACTCTTACTTTTTTTTTTATTAATTTATTTTTGTTACAGATGTTTCTCCTTTTTCCCTCCATTGACTCCCTCCTCCCTATCCCCTCCCACCCCATCACCAGCTTTGTTGTCTATGTCCATCGGTTATGCATACATGCATATAAGTTCTGTGGTTTATCCCTCCCCCCCTCCCCCCGAGGATTGTCAGTCTGTACTCTACTTCTGTGACTCTGGGTCTATTTTGTTCATCAGTTTGTTTAGTTCATTATATTCCAGAAATAAGTGAGATCATGTGATATTTGTCTTTCTCTGCTTGGCTTGTTTCGCTTAGGATCATACTTTCCAGGTCCTTCCATGTCGTCTCAAAGGATAAGAGATCTTTCTTTCTTACAGCTGCATAGTACTCCATTGGGTATATGTACCACAGCTTTTTTATCCATTCGTCTACTGATGGACCCTTGGGCTGTTTCCAGATCTTAGCTATTGTAAATAGTGCTGCTATGAACATAGGGGTACATATTTTCTTTCTGATTGGTGTTTCAGGCTTCTTAGGGTATATTCCTAGAAGTGGGATCACTGGGTCAAATGGCAGTTCAATTTTTATTTTTTTGAGGTAACACCATAGTGTTTTCCATAGTGGCTGCACCAGTCTGCATTCCCACCAGCAGTGTACTAGAGTCCCCTTTTCTCCACACCCTCGCCAGCACTTGTTGTTTGATGACTTGTTGATGGCAGCCATTCTGACAGGTGTGAAGTGATACCTCATTGATGTTTTAATTTGCATCTCTCTGATGATTAGTGACGTTGAGCATTTTTTCATATGTCTCTTGGCTATTTGTATGTCCTGTTTGGAGAAGTGTCTCTTTAGGTCCTCTGCCCATTTTTTAATTAGGTTCTTTGTCTTCCTTTTGTTGAGTTGTGTGAGTACTCTTTATATTTTGGAAATTAACCCCTTACCTGATGTATCATTGGCAATTATGCTCTCCCATATAGTGGTTTCCCTTTCCACTTTGATGGTTGTTTCTTTTGCTGTGCAGAAGCTTTTGAGTTTGATGTAGTCCCATGTGTTTTAACTCTTACTTTGAGGTGTGAATAGTATAGATCAAGGCAATTAACTGTGATATAAGGCATTTTGTTAGGTTTGTTCAAAGCCAGTGTGTACCAGAACAGCATTTGACACCTTTCCCTTATTTTCTAGGAGCAACAATGATGCTTGTCTGTTGAAATACATTAGATTTACATTTCTATTATGTCATTTTATTGGGAGTGGGAGAGGGACAGTTACATGACCATTAGCTAGCCAATTGTACCTATAATACTTCCATCTATAATATTTCCTTACATGTTTCCATACCCAACTTATTTCGATAGTATCTACGACCTATTACTGAGTAAATTCCAATCTGAATATTAGTTAGAAATTGTAGAATTCCTCCTCTCTGCCACTTGTTCTCTCTGCCCCTGGGCTACTGTGATTCTCCAGGACCTGCTTTCTCCCTTGCCCCTCCCCCTCACTGAAATTTTAATGTAAAAACTTTGGGGTCCCTTCTAATAACCATGAAGGAAAATAGCCACACATATTTCAGCCTTCAGGCAATCTTTGCCAACTAGGTCATAAAATGGGCTTGCTGCCAGGGTTCTTGGAGCTGGGTTCTTCAACAGGAGTTTATGTGTTAACAACACTTATGCCCTCATTCAAAGGAAGACCAAGGATCATGCCTCCCTAAGTAATGAGAGAGTCTAATCTCATGCCATGGACATTTCTTGTGTTTTTTTTTTCTTGAGGTTGCATTTCCCCCCTCATCTGGACACAGGGCCCAATCTATATGCTAAAGCCTGACAAAGACATTTCAGCAAACTGGCCTTCTTGGTGTTCCTTCAACTAGCTGTCTTAGGACATTGATAGAATTACAAAGACTTCTTCAAAAAATAGTGGGGGTTTTTTGCCATAAAAAATACTAAATGAATTGAAGATGATGAGAACCACGGCATAACTGGGTGCTCCCATTAAAGAACTGCTTCTCCCATCTTCCTGCCACAGAAACTTCAGCTTCCTGAAGTTGATGACCAGCAGCAGCCTGGGGATCAAAACATCCCCAAAAGTTCCCCATCTAGTTTTTATGATACTGGTATGAGCATTTTTCTAGTAATTGTTCCACTTAGCAGACACTTAATCTTAATATCACACAAGCCAAACTCACTTCTGCTTTATGGCTTTTATTCTTACTGTTTCCTCTGCCCACTTTTTATTTATTTATTTTTTCATGCCAAGGTATTCGAGAGAGATAGCTTTTCATCTTCCAGGTCTCGGCTCAAAGCCCACTCCCCCCACTAAGACTTCCCTCTCCATCTTAGAGTACCCTCCATCCCTTATCAGACTCTGTCCCACTGATTTACTTTTTAAAAATTAGCACTTAATACCACCCGAATTTGCTTATTTGCTTTCATGTTTATTGCCAGTGTATCCCCATCAGAATAGAAGCTTCATTAGGGCAGAGAAGGTGTCTGCCTTGTCAGGTTCTATGCTAAATTTCTGCAAGTTGAATGAATAGTTCCTGAGTCAATCAAATAAAATTGCAATGGAATTGTGAAGCTATCAAAAATGCATATTCTTTTGAAAATAAACATCATAATTAAAACTATTTTGGTCCATTTTCTGCACTTCTAGAACACATCATTTTTCCATTTTTGAAGAACTGCTCCTATTGAATTTAATTGCTCCTGGATTTATCACCCTCCTTAGAATGACACTTGTGCACACATCACGGCTTCAATATAACTGTGGCACCTGTCACACTGTCTAGAAACAAAGAGAAGCTCAGTCTGTTTGTGAATTATTGAGTGAATAGATGAATTAATTTAGTATGTATAAATAAGTGTTGCAGTTCAGTTATTGATATTGCTAAATAACCATGTCATACTTGTGAAAATAATCATCAATAGCTCCTGGATTGAATATATTAGGGGGACCAGAAAGTAATGTTGTGTTTTTACATTAAATTCATACAGATAAATTTTTAACAAGTTTTTATTTTTAATCAATGATGTAATCACCCTCGTTATCAACAACCTTTTGCCATCTAGTGTGCAAATTTTCAATGCCAGATCGATAAAAATCAATTGGTTTTTGAGCAAAATATCTGAAGGTGGCATTTTGGACATCACCCAAATTGTCAAATTTTTTGCCACTTAGAAAATGTTGTAGCGATCAGAATAAATGGAAATCCGATGGCGCAATATCAGGCGAGTATGGTGGGTGAGGCAAATACCTCCCACCTCAATTCATTAATTTTTTCCAGGGTTCATCTTGCGCAGTGCAGTCTTGCATTATCGTGTTGCAGAATAATGCCTTTTCTGGTGACAATCGCTGGGCACTTTTCAATTAAAGATTGATTTACTCGATCCAATTGTTCACAGTAAAGGTCTGCATTCACTGTTTGTCCAGGTTTCAGCACTTCAAAATGAACGACCTCGCAAATACTCCACCAAACACACAAAAGTGCATTTTTGGGGTGTAAACCTGGCTTAGCTGTACTTCGTGGCGATTCATTCAGAGAGAGCCACTGCCTTTTGCATTTTGGATTATCATAGAGGACCCATTTTTCATCTCCAGTGATCAAGCGATCAAAAAACGCTTCTGTATTGTGCCACTGATGCAATAAGTTGCATGTGGTGGACCGGTTAGCTTTGTTTTCTTCGGACAGATTATGCGGGACCCAAACACCTGCTCTGCTTACTTTACCAATCTGCTGCAAATGTTCTTGGATGGTTGACCAAGGTTGGTTAAGAGTGTTTGACAGTTCCTCGATTGTCTGACATAGGTTTGCTTCCACTTCTGCCCTTAACATGTCATTGTCTAAAGTTGTTGGTTTTCCTGATCGATATGAGTTGGAAAGATCAAAATTACCGGATTTGAACTTAGAAAACCACCTTTGGCATTTATGAACATCTAATGCACTTGGATAAACATCGCAAATGTTTTTGGTAGCAACTGTTGTGTTACTACCCTTGTGAAACTCAAAAAGCATACAATGCCGGATATGTACCTCTTCTGGTATTCGGCTGGCCATTTCACTATAAATTGCAAAAAAAAAAATTTAAGATTTAATTATTTACGAGTAAACAAGTCACTCTAACCTTAAAATGTCTTTGGCACGATTTTGAAGTACACAATGAGCTGATAAACGGCAAACAAGTATCAAAAATGCGCATAAACAACATTACTTTTCGGTCCCCATACTTCCAAGGAAATGTCTTCAATGTCCAGAACCATGTCATTTAATACCTAACACCAGATTTATGTTTTTATATCTTCAATTACTGTGAAAAGATGCAGTAAATGAATGAAAATATTAAGGATTGGTTCATAATTCGATAACCTAATTAGTCCCTGATCTTCTATCACCCGACTTAGGACGTGTTCCAGGATCGTCAGCATCTTTATTAGAGTCCAGGGTCCCCTTCACAAGCCACCGTTCTGACATGTATCTTCATGCGGCAAATCACTGCATCTTCATGAGGACAAATTTGTCATCTGTTTTGCTTATTTTCTTTATACTCTATCTGATGATTTTGTAGATAGAACCGTATTTTTTCTTAATTCTAAAGTTTAACATACATGTCCCTAGTTTATTATTATTATCATTTCCTTTGCTGAGAGTAGAACTGTGCATAAGCCATTTTTCTTCCATGAATGGCTTCCCTCAAGTGCTTTTTGAGCTACTAGATGGAAGAATATCCTTTCCTTGCATTTCAAATGCAGTGCTGAGGACACTGGAAGTGAGAACACTTGTCATTTCTAAAAGCTTTTTGAACATAAGGCTCCCAGATTACACTGTTTCCTCTTCAAATTCACCTTCAGATGTCTGAGAAACTGACACCTGAAAGTAAGCACTCCTACATGTCCTCTGGTGAATCATGCCTCGGCTGCCACCGGAGCGCCTTCAGATGCCGTGTGTAACAGGGTCTCCGAGGAGCCTGCATTTTGCAAAAGAACAGATTGGGTAAAAATTGGTAGGTTTTAACAGATAAGTGGCTGCTAAAAGAAATCAATTTTCATAAATGAGTTAAATAGCGTGACTATGGAAACAAACAGTTAGAATGGCAACTCTAATCAGCTGTTTTCAGGAGGTCATTAAAATAATTTTATAACCATATTATGACTGCTAGAGAAAAGCCACGTGCTGTAGTTGAAAAACAAAGCTTACTACTTTTTAAAAAAATTCTCACCTGAGAACATGCTTTTATTGATTTTCAAAGAGAGAGGAAGAGGGGAAAAAGAGAGAGAAACATGAATCAATTGCTTCCTATATGCGCCCTGAGTGGGGATCAAACCCGAAAACTAGGTATGTGCCTCGACTGGGAATCGAACCTGCAACCTTCTGGTATATGGGAAGACGCTCCAACCAACTGAGCCACCAGGCCTAGGATGAAGCTTACTGACTTTTGAAAGGAATCTAAATGTCTTTTTGTCTTTTTTCCTTCCTTCCAACCTTCTTTCCTCCCTCTTTCCCACCCTCCTCCCACTGTTTCTTCATTTCTTCCTTTTTGAAAGAAGTCTGAGTGTCTTTTGACTTTCGAAAGAATTTCCTTCCTTTTCTTTTTTCCTTCCTTTCTTTTCTCATTTCCTCCTTGCTTTCTTTCTTTTTTAAATTTGAGGACAAAAATAGGCTTTGCGGAAGCATTAAATCCAAACCAAGGGAATAAGTAAGAGCTATATTATGAGCACAAGATAACACCTCAAATTACAAGGTAGTTAAACTATGAAATCCTGAATGACACATTATAACTAGTGGGTAATTGTTATTAATTATTTTTGAATTTTGCTGTGATAATGAGATTCAAGAGACACCTTTTATGTTCACAGGGCTGTAGTCTTTAATTTCACTGTGCTCAGAGGTCTATCTTCTCTAATTGTAGTGTTTCATGGGACTCTGACAGAATTGTTTTTTTGACAGAAAATGTGTGGGTGACATTTCATATTTGCCTGGCTTAATAATTATTTTTGGTAATTGAAATATGCACATTTTATGTCAATAAATCAGCTTTAAATAATAAGATTTTTTTTCCTCTCCAACAGGCTAATGAGTTTTTTACCTATGTTTTCTAGAATTCTTTCTTTTATCCATCCATCCATCCATTCATCCAGGCACCGATCCACCCACCATTTATTGAGTTTGACAGACTCTCTCCTTGAAAAAAAAACTTGAGTCATGTTCTTCTGAGACCTTGTCTCAACTGGTGAGTCCAGGTTCTGATCCAAGTGTCAGGATGGGAGGTCATTGAATCTCCGCCAGGACGGATTCTGAATCTTTCGATTCTGAATGTAATCTCCGAGGCCAGGTTACAGTTCCATACTTCTTTGGTTAAAAAATTACTGTTTGAGCAAAAAATCGGCCTTGATGGAAGTTTCCTTGGCTCATCTTGAGTGGGGATTTGCTTCCTGAAGCTTAGGTGGGAAATTCCCGGTTCTTTTGTGAAGCCTCTCTATTTGTAACATACGGAGACCGAGTTAGAGTTGAGGCTTCTTTGTTTGTAAGGCATGATCAGTTAAAAACGCGGGAGCTTCTCGGTGAATTAAAGCTGCCCTCTCAAACCCTTGCACTACGTGCGCCACCGCTACCGCATGACGGCCGGGTCCTTTCTTTTTGGCATGGTTTTACCAAGGGAAATTTGGAGCTTCACTGGCTTCTTTGAGAAACTTACGATCTCCCCAAACTGGCTTATTTAAGACCTCTCTCTCCTCATCGCCTCTGTTCCTCCTTCCTCCTTTTACCATCTTCAATCTTTCCTTTAGTTCCCTTGAGTCCTTTAATATGTCATCTGTCAAACCTCACCAGCTCTATTCTGCCATGTCAGACTTCCCTTTCCCACTCCAGCTTTGCACAGTCACTGGAACTTGAGGCTTCTGCTCTCTTTAGGGCTCTCAAGGGACTGAGGGGCAACCCCCTCCCACTGCCCACACCCCTCAAAAACAACTACATATCAGGGCAAATGAAAATCTTAAAAGTCTTCCATAAATAAAGTTTTATTGAACTTTGTCACAAAAGTTAACAATATACATGTATCATTTTACATTTTTATTGGACTGTATGCTTACAATTTTATACTTTTATATTTTCAGAAAACTGACAGCAAATATGCTGTTCTAGGAAATATTTTATTGACTTTTAAGTTGGCATATTAGCATTTCTTGAAATGTGATTTAATTCAGTAAGAAATTACTGAATGCTCTCTTCAGGATGTGAGGAACAGCTGCCGCTAGCAGCTGGAGGTGGTTCAGATCATCTGACTGGCTGGCAGATACCCGGCCACCCACAGCTTCTCAGCACATGGAAAAATATGTTTTACAAAGACAGATATGTCTTCCACATATACCACATGTATGGCTGGACTAAAACCTTTATTTTTAATCTCAAAAGATTATTTTATATGACTTTTAAATTATGCTCTATTTGCCTTACTTAATATCTATACTCAATAAATGATAATTATAGGAATCTTAGAAAATTTAAGAAAAAAGTGAAATAAAATGTATATAAAAATCTTACCACTCAATAATTACTACATCAAATAGTGATTTTCTCCCTTGTGTCAGAAGCCACACACATAACCCAATAAGATGGTATAGGTCAAGCAATAATTAGAATACAAAATATACTATACTTTCTCCTAACTGTGAGAAAAATAAAATTTTCTTGTCATATATAAAATAAAAAATTATGGACATTTTTAAGATACATTTTTAGGTATTAATTAAGGAAAAATTTAAAATATGCTACTTGTAAATGTTTTTACATAATGTTTTAAAATTGAATTTATTGAGGTACATTGGTTAATAAAATTGTACAGGTTTCAAGTGTACAACTCTACAATACATCATCTCTATATTGCATCGTGCATTCATCACCCAAAGTCAAGTATCCTTTTGTCACCATTTATACCACTTTACCCTCTTCTACCACCCCCACCCCCTTTCCCTCTGGTAATCACAATACTATTGTTTGTGTCTATGAGTTTTTTGTTTGTTTAATCCCTTTATCTTTTTCACCTAGCCCCTTAACCCCACCCCTGCCCCCACTGACATCTGTCAGTCTATTTTCTGTATCTATGAGTCTGTTTCTATTTTGTTTGTTAGTTTATTTTCTTCATTAGATTCCACATAGAATTGAAATCATATGGTACTCATCTTTCTCTGATTGGCTTATTTCACCTAACATAATACTCTCCAGGTCCATCCATGCTATCCCAAAAGGTAAGATTTCCTTCTTTTTTTATGGCAGAGTAGTGATGTTTTTAATTATGAAAACTGTCTTTTATTACTTGAGAATCTTATTAAATGAATATCTTCCCTGTTTTGCTTGCTTACTGCACTCCACATAAAACATGAAAATGGGTATAAAGGATTTTTAAAGAAGTCTTGAAAATGTAAATTAAATTATATATTTTCAAGCATTTACTACTCGCCCCCCCCATTACCCCCCTCTGGCATGATAACCATGATTGAGCTTCCAACTGAAGTGAGCGATGCTTCCTAACTTTGCTTTGTGAATTGTAAGATTTGTTCTATTTCATTTCCACTGGATGAACTTGTTATAAAATTCTGCTTCCATCTTTTTTCTTCCTGCAATCACTGTTCTTTTACTTCATCCATCAGTCACACATCTATTCAATGTCTTCATCATTGTACTCGCTCTATGGCTCTGGGATCACCAGTTCATACTTCCCTCTTTGTCAGATCTGTTCAGGGATTATATGTCTTCTCGTCTTCCCCACAGAGCACTTTTGTTAGGAGAAATCACTCCAGGCTCTATATTTCATTGTTCCTACTTGACACCAATTCAAGCTTCACTTCTAGCAGCCGTTCTTCCTTTTGGGGTGGGGAGATTATAAATCCTGGTTTCCGCTGTTTACCCAGCAGCCCTTCTAGTTTAATGTTTTCTTGTATTTTTCACTTTTCAACAAAGAAAAAAAATTATTTTTAGAAAGTAACAGTTTATTTTAAATGTCTTTTTTCTGGTAACCACTATAACTAAATCACCAATGGGTGTCTTTTGTTTGTTTGTTTTTGTTTTCCTTTTGATTTTTACTTATTTGGTACTATATTATAGAAAGCCTTGTATTTTTTTTTCTTATTTAATTCTAAATATTAAATAAGAAAAGTAAATAAAACTCCTGATGATAGTATCTTCTTCCCAAAAGTGGCGATTTCTCTTTTCAAAAGCTGTTAGAGTACCAGATGTGTAATTCATCTTAAAAGTTGGGTTTCAGCCCTGGAAAGTCTTGCCAAGCGGTTAGAGCATCAGCCCTCACATAGTGTTGTAACCCGTGAGAAGCAAACACTCAGGCTCCACTATAGGCCAAATTGAAAGAGCTTTATTACCTGCGCAGAGACTGTTCCCAACCTTCACAGAGGAGGGAAGCAGCCCCGAGCTCAGGGAGGGGGGTGCTTATAAAGGGCAGAGATTTTGCAGTCCATGGCAAGCAAGCATGTACAGAAGCAGATATCATGGTTAGCAATTAGCAACTTTGCAGAAAGATTCAACAGTTCTCAAGGTTACTGCATGTCTCCCTAGTTTTGTTTATCTTGAGGCAAGGTTACTGTGTGCATCCTTTTACATAGTTCTCATATCTGTGCAAAGACTTAGGGTTGGGACAACCCCTGCAGAACAAAGTTTTTCTCAAAGGCAGCTCACAGAGACTGTTTAACCCTTTTAAAGCTAAAGTGGCCTTCAACAATAGAAGAGTCACAGGTTCGATTCTGGTCAAAAACACATACCTGGGTTGCAGATTTGATCCTGGGCCCCCCATCAGGACATATGTGGGAGGCAACCAGTCAACGTGTCCCTCTCACATCGATGTTTCTCTTTCTCCCTCCCTCTTTTCCACTCTCTCTAAAAATCAATGGAAAAATATCCTCGGGTGAGGATTAACACACACAAAAAGTTGGATTTCAGTATTTTTAGAGATAGTATATAGTCTTTGCTTTTCTTACTAGCCTGTGTTTCTCATTACCACTGTGTAGTCTTTCTGAAGCTTCAACAAAAAGCCCAGGGTTTTAGCAGCTCCCCTACACCCCGAGTGAGCAGGGTTTGTACTCTGAAGTTTTCCTCTCCAATATTTTGTAACTAATAACTTATTGCGCGGTGCTGTAAGCTTCCAGTTACTGGTTCTATCTGGAGTTACTAAAATCTTACTTTGTGTACTTTTAACTCAAAACAATGCCCTGAGCCCTGGCTGGTTTGGCTCAGCAGTTGGACAGTCGGCCCACAGACCAGAGAGTCCCAGGTTCGGTTCCCGCTAGGGGCACATACCTTGGCTGCAGTTTGTCCCCGGCCCCAGTTGGGGTCGTGTGGGTGGTGGCCACTCAATGTGTCTCTCTCACGTCGATGTTTCTCTTTCTCTTTTCCTCCCTCTCTCCCTCTGGCTCTATCTGAAGATAAATGCAAAAAAAAAAAAAAAAAATGTCCTGAGAAGAGAGTGGAATATGGCTTTTAAGTTCCCTTCACCGAACTCTCTCTCTTCAAAATGTTACCTCTAAAATCTTAGATGTTTTGGCAGTTTTAACTCCAACCTATTTCTACTCGTCTCAGAACGACTGTCCTTTTTCACTTGAACTTGACTCTCCTTGTGAATTAAAAAAATGACCCAATTAAAAAAAAAAGGCACGGATAAATTTGGGGTTGCAACACTGTGCTTCTAGCTCAAATATCATAGGCTCTCAAAACGCGCCTTGATTGCTTTCTAGTGATTTATTTCTGTTTTTAATGTGTCCTGGTTTCCACAGTTTCTTTTAGTGATATGGTTATTCTAACAGAAGCTATTCCATTATGATCAGAAAAAGAAGTAGCTTAATTTATTTTGTGGTTAAAATTTTAAAATTATTATGACTTGATGGTAGATTGACTCTTTAGATATTAAAAAATGTACCTCATTATCTGTACTTATGCATCTTAGTTGAAGTGAATTTTGTTTTTGCTTAAAGTGACTTCTTTTTTACTTTCAAAATTGTAATCTAAATTTTATATATTTGTATATTTTTTTACTTTCAAAATTGTATATTATATTATATATACTATGTAATGAGTGTCTCTTTTAAGCAGCATGCAATTTCTAAATATCCAGTCTGACCATCTTCATCCTTGTTTATTAATTCCATTTACATTTAATGTAATTTTAATGTATTTGGGTTTAAACTTATATCTCACTATGTCTTATTTGTACATCATTATAGTTTCTATTTTTCTTAGTTTTCTCCTTTCTTGTTGCAGAAAGCAAAATAATGCCCCCACCTCCAAGATATGCACTTAATCCCTGGAAACTATGAATACGTTACCTTGTATGGCAGAAAGGAATATGCAGATAAGATTAAGTTAAGGATCTTGAAATGTTGAGATTACTCAGTTGGTATTCTCAAGGATCCTATAAATCAGGGGTGGGGAATGTACAGCCTGTGTGGGCCCACGAAATCATTTGGTCTGGCCCTGCTAAGGCAATCGTAGGTAGTGCTCGAAATTCAATGAGTCTGGGAGGTTTTTCATAGGAACATAAATTTATATTAAGTAAATCAAAATAATAACGTAACTCTTGAGAGACAAGCAAGGAACGTCCATTACGTGATAGACAGGACACATACGAGTCCATGACAGGACAGACATGTATATTTCTCGTCAGCCGCCCGAGGCCCATCTGTCTGTATTGCAGTGACTCAGAGGACAGTCAGTGCCAGGCAGGCTGGGCATGTACACGATGAGACAGTGTTAACACACTGTGATGAGATGATTCCTTGCAACGTTGATGATCTTGCCTCAATGATTGACAACAATGTTGTCAACTTCTTTGTCAACACAGACGAGAGCTCCAATCCAACCTTTATCCACACGTCCATTATCAACAATCCTCGCAAAAACTGAATCTCAAATGAAGATTAAGGAAATTACAGTACACAGAAAAGACCTCAAGAGCCGATGATGCGAACATTGAATATGTTCCAAATCCAAGATGCAGGGTTAGAACAGTGATCAAAGCAAAATAATCGTGTTGCTGGCAACACACACACTGGATAGTTATTAAAATTTAAGTGGTGTGACATCTTACAAATGGCGACTACAAAGAAAAGAAAAGTTGATGCCACGTGTCTATCTTTCCAAGGGAAATGGACAAATGATTATTTTTTTGTTGAAGTCAAAGGCAAACCTGTGTGCCTAGTTTGTGGCGATGTGTTAGCAGTAATGAAAAAAGCCAATCTGGAGCGTCATTACAGCTCAAAACATGCTAACCTCAATAATTGGGAGGCTAAATGCATCTGGATAAAATCAATGCTCTTTGGGGGAGTTTGGAATCAAAACAAGCCACTGTCACTAGGCCTCATTGTGACAGAGACAACGTTATGCAGGTGAGTCATGTAGTGAGTGAGCTAATCACAAAGAAGCTGAGGCCTCATGTATGGGCAGAGTCTGTGGCAGAGCGCATGGTGGCTGCTGCAGAGTTGTTGGCACCAGACAAAGCAAAATTCTTTCAGGATGTTAGTTTGTCTTGGAAAACCATCTCAGATCAGATTACTGATTTAACACAAGATATTGAAAGAACATTAAAGGATTCTGCAGGAGATTTCCAATTTCTCTCTCTGGCTTGTGACCAGACAACAGACATAATAAATACTGCCCAACAGGCCGTTTTCATTCATGGGATAACCACAGAGTTTGACACACAAGAGGAACTGCTGTCACTGGAAGCCATGCCTGGCACTACAAGAGGTGAGGACTTGTTTGAGAGACTTGTTTTATCCATGAAAAAACTTGTGCTAACATTTGAAAAGTTAAGTGGCCTTACTACAGATGGAGCTCCAGCCATGGTTGGCTTGAAAAAAGGGTTAATCCCATTTGTCAAGAAAAAACTGAATCGTCTCAGTCTTGATCCAAGTGATTTAATTATATGCCACTGCATCATATACCAAGAAAGTCTCTGTGCACAGTTGTGGCTCAACAATGTGATGTCAATGTTATAACCTGACGGCGAGATAACCAGAGACGCATGGCCGAATTGTAAAGGAGCACTTTATTTCGCCGGCGGGCTGCGGAGGGCATAGTTTCCCCTCAGATCAACAGCCCCGATTCTTCTTACTCGTCCCATTTTAAAGACAGAAACTCCCTCCTCCTTTTGCCCCCTCCCCTCAGGGAACCAGTACAATAGTGGGAGTGACAGAGACCACAGAAGTCAAAATTAGCGTTATTTACCGACGGCACAAGTACTTACAAGTACCTGCAAATACCTATACTCAGGAAACTGCAAATGCCTCCCAACTCCTGGGGCAACTATAATCTTAGGCAAAATTCCTTTATGTCTAGGGGTAATTATCCTATTGTTGGAAGAATATCGAGGAATGTCTATTGGTGACAAAATGGAGTCTTTTAGTCGCCTTAACCAAGGGGCCTGCATAAAATGGAATCTAGTTGCCTTAGCCTTGGAGCCCACAACAGTCAACAGTAGTGTCATGCATAAATTTTGTCAAAAGCAGAAGGTTTAACAGCCACCCATTTAAGGAGTTACTGAATGACCTTGACCCTGAGTACAGTGATTTTGTTTATCACTGTGAAGTGCGGTGGCTGAGTCGCAGGAACATGCTCATGAGGTTTTATGAACTGCGGGATGAAGTCAAGCAGTTTATAGAGATGAAGGGAAAACCTGAGGGAACTCAATGACAGCACGTGGCTGTGATTTAGCGTTCATGGTGGACATTACCAAGTACCTCTCAGAGCTGAACATCAAGCTGCAGGGCCCCAACCAGCTTCTCAGCTCCCTGCTTTCAAACGTGAAATCATTTGAAGCTAAATTAAGGCTGTGGAAAGTGCAACTCGAAAGGAATAACACAGTGCATTTTCCCACTCTGGAAGGACAAGAGCCTTCCAGGACACATGAATATGCTGGTAAACATGCGAAACTAATTGAGGCATTTAATGAAAGATTCAAGGATGTGAAAAGTAAACAAATGGAATTGAACACCTTTGCTACACTGTTTATTGTGGAACCAGCTGATGTGCCTGATAACCTACAACACAAAATCATTCACTGCAAGGTGATGAGCTGAAAGCTAGGTACAACCTCCCACTACTTGAGTTCTATAAACGTTACATAAGCAATGATGAATTTCCCACTTTGAGGAGACATGCATTGAAATATGCATCTATATTCAGAACAACTCACTACTGTGAGCAGTTCTCTTCAAAACTTACCATTGCAAAAAGTCAACTGCACTCCAGACTGACGGACGCAAACCTGGGAAAGCAGTTGTGAGTAGCAACATCAATACCTGCTAACATCACACGCCTCACCAAAGAGAAGCAGTTCCAGACATCACAGTAGGGGTGAGTTAATTAAATGTTTGACCAATATAGCAGGCTAATTTTTAAGGTGATAATTTTGTATGGCCTAAAAATGATGTTATAAATATCCAAATGGCTCTTGGCAGAAAAAAGGTTGCCTACCCCTGCTACAAGTGAAAGAAGGAGGTAGGAGAATCAGAGAAGGAGATGTGATGGTGGAAAAGTCAGAGTATACATGAGAAAAAGACGAGACAAGCTTTTGCTGGCATTGAAAATAAAGGATTTGAGACAAGAAACAAAGGCAGGACCTAAAGATGGAAAAGGCAATAAGTGGATTTCCCCCTATATCTTCAGAAGAAAGTCAGCCCAGCCTACACCTATATTTTATTTTTTCAATTACAGTTGACATGGACTATTATATTAGTTTCAGGTGTATGCATAGTGGTTAGGCATTTATATAATTTATGCAGGGTTTCCCCTAATAAATCTAGTACCCAGCTGGCACCACACACAGTTATTACAATATTATTGACTGTATCTCATATGCTATACTTTACATACCTATTAATGTTTGGTAACTACTAATTTGTACACCTTGAATTTAGCTTAGTGAGGTGTATGTGGGACTTCTGACCTCTGGAACTGTAAGATAATAAATTTGTATTCTTTTAAGTTACTGAATTTGTAATAACTTGTTAGAATAACAATAGGATGCTAATACACCTGTGTCTCAGGTAAACCAAGTATTTTAATATTTCCCTGTAAGTTAATTTTTTAGCTATAAATTCTTTTGCTATTCTCAGAATGCATACTCTAAAGATTACAACATATTCATCCTTAAGGTTTTATTATTGAGTTCTAACATAAGTGATTATTTTTACTACTTTCAAAGCATAAAAAAAATGTAGATATTTGAAATTGGGTTATGCTTCTCATTTGTGTCATTGTAACATTTTAATCTTCTATATTTTATAAACCCCAGCATTCAACATGGCTGCCATAGTAATAGCTTTTAATGAATGCTAACCAGAAGTTGTATTACATAGTGCTCTTTGAATCTGGTTTTAAAATTCAGATCACATCATTGTTACTCTTAAATAATTTCACTTATTTTTTATCCGAAGTATTTTATGCATGCTTAGAATGGGAAATAATAACTAATTTGTTGACCCTACTAGCAGAATATTTCAAAGTTTCTCTTTCTGCTGTCTGACAATTTTTTTAAATGATTGAGCCTTTGAAGAACTGCTTTGTAAATGTTACAAAATTCAATACTAGTGTCAAAACGGAATGTTTTGAATACTTAACATTTTTTCTGTGCTCATTGTTCAAATATTACTTGAAAATCTTTAATTGACAATTAAAATGTCCAAACAACCTCAGCTTTTCAAGTTTTTGCCAAGAAAACTTGCAAATAGGAAGACATTTAAATGTAGGCCTATAAACAAATAGAAATTGAATAAATTAAACAGTGGGAACTCAAAAGGTGATACTAGTTAATTTTGAAATATTATAATTGTGTGTTGAATATTTTGACTTGTGTGAAGAATATTTATGGAGCTCCAGAATTTAGATGGATACGTTTACTTTCTACTCTGGAATGGAATAAAGTTCAGAGCCGAAACAGTTGAGATAATCACACATAAAGAAAAACTACTCGATGAATTTTGTCTTCTGACAGGTTGTTGAAGAAAGGTAATTTTAAGTAAGTCAAAACATAAAAACTTGAAAATATTGCAGCTAAATATTTATGTATTTCATTATGAGAAAAGCTGAAGTTGAGGCTATTTTCCACCTTAACTACATACTCATTGTGATTCCTTAGTGTTCAAGTTGTCCTAGACTGAAATATCTTGTATTTCTATGACTTTCTTGCTCCTACTGATGCAGTATTTTTAGAAAAATTGTTACAGTTTCATTTTGTTTTGGAATGTTAATCTTGGATATCTGTGGCCTGTATATCTGTCAGTCCTCTTCCTCTTAATAGCATTTCCCCTTCAATATCTTGGAGTCCTCAGGCCAATGCAGTTCCTAGGAACTTGCTCTAATTTCCCAGAGGTGCTATGCAAAGTACGTGTATAAGGCCCCCACTGTTACCCTTGCCACAATCAGAAGAAAAATACTAATAATAATAATTAGGAAATCATGTTATTTTATCAGCGCTTACTGTGCACCAGGCACCGTGCTAAGCATTTTACATATGAAAATTCATTTAAAACACACAAATTTTGGAACTAAGGGCTATAAACCCTACTGCACAAAGGAAGTAATTTGCCCAAGGTAATTTGGAACCATGGAAAAACTTATACTTCAAATCCAGATTGATCTGGCTCCAAAGCACTTGCTGCTAACCTTATGCTACATTGCCATAGAAAAATCAGAGTAGCCTTAAATCTCATAGCCAGTATTACATCCATACATCAAAGAAACAAAACCTTCCTAGTGATTGTTCCACACATAAAACAGTGATGCTACACGCGCTTGAGTAACTGTCTGACAGAAGGGCCATGAAATCACTTTTGCTGAGTAGGAGTTCATTTTATGTTTCAATTCTTAAGTTGCACAGTTCTGATCTTTCAACAGTCTTATTTTAAGATCAGAGATTTTATTCCTGTATCTTGACATGGATCAGTGTTTGACTCACAGCTACTTTTTCATAGATCATGAGCCAATCTTTTAATATTTGTAGGCATTTTGTAGTATTCATAGTGGCCCCCAAATCTCTAAATACCTTGTACTTTAAAGATAGGTTTGATACCTTCACCCCCTTACTTGTCGCTTATTGTTTGATCTTTTATTTAATCCCTTTCTACAAAGTATGTTTTGGCAAAGGATTTGTTGGTAATCTAAATTTCCAAAGCATGTGTTTATGTCCTATAAGCATGTTCTACTTGATTATGACTTCATTACATATGATTATATTAATTCTTGCAAGGAATAAACTGTATGTAGAGGCTAGTCTTCTGGGAACATGTTTTGAAACAAAATGATTAGTTATTTGACCAATTGTTTTAGTATAACTCAGTAATGTCAAGCTAGCTTCAGCACTTTAAAAATGTGATCATTGGTTGTCTCATACAGATCATAATATCATATGATCTAATGCATCCCAAACACATTTAAGGAATCAACAAGTAAGTTGACCCATGACATATATTTCTTAGCCAAGAAATATAAAATATGTTGATAATGTACTTGCGGGATGAATAGGTATCTTGACCTCATCCAAAAGATAACTCTTGATTTCCACACACCCAGTCTTCTAGTCCCCCAATCTTCACTATCGCAATAAATGTTACCACTATCCATGTAGCTGTTCAAGTCAAAACTTTACTTTATTCTTGAATCTTCCCTTTTTCTCCCCTTCACAAGAATAAATGATATGAACTTGTCCCCTCCTGTTTATCTTTGCTACTCTCACCCTGGTCCAGGCAACATCATGTCTTGCCAGAACTACTGCAGGCACCTTAAACTCTTCTCTCTAGTTTCATTCATACACCCTAGTCCAAAAGCTTTCCCCAACGTAAGTCAACACATACCTCCCTTCTAATGTACACCCTCTAAAAATAATTTCATATCACACTTTAAATCCAAAACCTAACTATGATCTATAAGCAACTGCTTTATCTATCCCCTGATTTTTCTCCTTGACCTCATCTTGTACCAATCTCTCCATGTGCATCATACTTCAGACACATTGACTTTCTCTTTTGGGGTACACCAAGCTCAATACTATCTTAGAAATTTTGCTTTGGACACATTTGGTTGACTGTGTCCTTCTCTTAATTTAGATGTCAGTTTGAATCAATTTCTTAGAGAGACTTTCTCTGATACCCAAATTAAAATGAATATTTTCAAAATCTCCCTGTCACATTAATCTCTGGGTATTTGATATTTTGCTATTAATTTTTTTGCCTATTTAGTTACTGGGTTTCTTCCTTCATAAATGTTGGTACCAAATCTCTTTTGCTCAGCACTATACCAATAAAATTTGGGGGGAATAATTTAATGAATTAAAGAATCATTCATATATAAATATTAAGACAAACATGAAATTTGTGAAATTGAGAATTAGGGAATATTAATCATAGGAATTACTTATTATGATGATGGCTCTAAAGGCTTGAAAAGATGTCACAGTGATGGTAGTAAAGAGGAAAATCTTGCACTTTCTGAGGCATGGCACAAAAGAAAGGACCAGAGTTGAAAGTAAAAGCAATGAGGAGAACTGATCAGGGGATATTATTGGTCCCACCTCCTGGTGTCCTTTGTTCTAAGACCTAGACTCAGAACACCTGGACTCTCTCTCTCACTGCCTACTTCTACTGACTTGAGAACTTGGTAATAAAGTCTATCTAGAATTTAATTTAAACTTTGCCATAAGACAACATCTCAACATGTTCCCCTCAGCCCTCCATAGTGAAACCTATACTAAGCCTTTATGAGCTGACACAGGTTCTTAGGCAGCCTCACCCTTGCCTTGGCTCTGGCCCTCTTAACTGAAAGAAGTAGGTGGGGGAATTGCTCAGGAGCATGTCAAACAAAAGAAGGAGTAGAATCTGGTATGACCTAGTAAAGAGACTTAGAGTTAGAAGTGATATGATGTCACTTCTTAAAAAAAGCAATGCCCTAAGCAGAACTTGCCTTTGAACCTTCAGGATTGACATAATGTGATTTAGGTATGCCCTTAGCAATTTTATTAACAATGACTTGATGAAATAGCTTTTACACAGTGAAATTATACAAGCTATGGTGATGATAGATATCAATTAATGGTCTAACAGTAATGCTCTACTTCTGAAAGTTAGCAACCGTAATAATAACCATGGTGGGGTAATGATAATACCATTTAATGAGTGCTTATTAAATAGAAAACAGGCACAGATTTTCTTATTTAATCCTATGAACAATCATAAGAACTAGATATTTTAGTTTCTGTTTTCAGACAAAGGAATTGACTCTCAGTCCCAAATCTCAAAACTGGTAAGTTGAGCCAAGATTTGAATGTAAATCTGTTTGACTCCATATGTCGGCATTTATATTAAATATCTAAAGAATCACTCTGTGTCATTAGACTACTACAAAAAATGAACTTAAAAATTAGAATTTTGGGGAAATGGCTGATATGCTATGGAAAAAAAATGTGTGTCCATCTCTTTTTTTGTATAAGACCAACTAAGAGCCTGATCCAAAGAAAAATTTTGATAGAATTCTTTGTCCAAATGTAAAAATTTTTTGCGTATACTATCAGGACAGTAAAAGTAGACCCTTATCAGTTGGGAGCATTTAAAGGAACTATCTTCTATTCTAAGACTTTCCTTTAATTCCTGATGTGATAAGTCTGGAAAATACTAATTTGAGCATCAGGTTTTCTAGACCACCAAACAAGGGAAGGGAAGAGCTGCAGAATTTTTAATATTCTGATTAAAAATTTTACAGAGATACCACTTCTCAGAGGCATTCAATCAACAGCAACAGATAGTAATCATAAAGCAAGAATCCTGCTGTCTTTTACCGGAGCTGGCCACCCTGTGAAGCTGCACATACTGCAATATAATAGATAGATATAATATGGCATCCATGCAGCTAGGGATTCTAATCTATGTCCTTGGCATTAAAGTGTCTCAGTTGGGCCCTCTCTAATTTAATTAGATATCTAATTGCATCCCATCTCTAATTGAGTCCATGGAGCCACTAAGACATACATATCTGGAGAGTACATTCCAACTTTACTCCAGAATTATTGTCCAAACAAGCCCCCTAGCCTATTTATAAGTTCTGCATGATCCTCTCTCTCTCACACCAGATGCCCTGAGGCTGATCTGAGCTGTCAGTGTTTGGGGGAAGGTGAGTAGAAAGAGTTTGGACATGTGGCTGGCTATCCACATGCATGTGCAAAAGACTTTTTGCAACCCGCAATAGCATCAGGGCTGGGAAGAGAAGGAAAATGGCCCACAGATGTACTAAATATTAGGAGTGGGCAAGAATCTGTATATAAATGAGCAGAGGTATATGCATATGTATTTGTCAAGGTAATTAATAATGAAGGTGAAACTATGCTTCATAAACCTTCAAATTAGTATACAACAGCTATTGTTAACTGGTCCTATAATAATCCCATATATGCTTTTACCAACCTCTCAAATTGTATCAGTCTGATTTTATTATTAAAGTAACTTTCCATACAAAATCTCGCCTGTTTAGACTGCAATGGTGACAAAATAGTGTTTGGCAAATATAATCCTCAAATTTGAAATTTATAAATAACTTCAAGGAACCAACCTTTAAGTTTGTCATTTCTCTTTATGACTGAAAAGTGGTATGATGGATCTACTTATGATTATATCATTTAATCTATTAATATGAAAAACATTGCATATCAAATAATGTAGGGATAAAAATATATTGATACAATAGAGGTTTATCTTAAATATACTAAAGGAACCCCTTTATTATGCCCGCAAAAGCTGAGTGCTTAGGCTATGACCATACTCTGTCAAAATAACTAAATCAACTTAGTTGAACTACATTCAAAAGGGAGAGAGGTTCATTCTGTTATTGAATCATAATTGACTTGAGGGCAAATTAAGCTTAACAGTCAATTCTCTCAAAAAAGCTTATGTGGTAGTTCTACATGGAACATTTACTATCCTTCTTAATAATTCCTTCTCTTTCTTTATAAACACCCATTTGAATATCTCAATAAAAGTTGTGTTAAGTTTAGTTTTAAGGAAACAAAAATAAATCTAAATAATACCTTTGTTTTTTGGAACATTAAGTCCTAAATCTTACAACCTAAACAATTATTACTTTTTCTGTTTCCCAACAGGCTATATTCAATTGCATATTTATCATTCTAGCTATTTGCATTTGCATATACTTCTTAAGTTTTATCATTATGCTACTGAAATAAAAAAACTTTGTTTCAAACATGGGAAAAACTGTTAAATTTGTTTTTCAGTTTAATAATACACAATCTAATACTGAGCTAATACATCTTAGTTTAAATGATAAATAATGGAATATATCATTGCAATTAAAAAATAAAATCAAGGGAAAGTATCTTTTTCAACCCTCTCTGTCAAGTGAGATATATCACTGAAGAAATCAGATATAGCTCTACTTAGGATGCCTACTACAGCTAATGAAATGTTAAGAAAATATCTCAAGAAAAAAAAAAGCATAGTTGGAGACTAAAGAAAAATGTAGTAAAAAGGATGCAAACTAAAATTAAAACAATATACTTGCTTAAGGAAAATACAAGACATGAATACTAGCAAGAGCATCACTTAGAAGGAGCAAGTGAAATAATTAGTAATCTAACAGTGCTAGAGAATCAAATGACAAAACTTATCAATAGAAGAAGTTATTCTATAAAATATCTCAAAGCTGAGTTAATAATATGCTGCAGTCAGTCATATTGGCTTTGCACAACTCCTTACTTTTGTAACTTTGACTGCCTCCCCTACATTGTACAACATGAGACAAAATTATTGAAAATTCTCTGTTGAAGGTATTGGGCTTTGGCATGCAACCTTGGTAAGACATGAGCAGGATATGGCAACAGAGGACCAAGGCAGGAATAGGCTATTAGTGTCTGGGAGACTGACTTTCCACGTGTGGGTTGTTTCCTCTTGGGGAATTCATTCAAGGCCAAGTCTTCCAGGACAAGATAAAAAACTGAAAAGAATTGAACACTGCCCCAGATTTTTTAGTGTTCTACTTGAGGAGATTTTTTTATAATTCAGATTTCTTTGGCCCCACCCAAAACCTCTGGAATAAGAATTTATTGGGATATAGACCACATATTTGCGTTTAAAATAAACACCCAGGTGGTTCTGACACTCTAAAATGAAAATCTAACAGTAGAGGATCTGATAAACCAGGCAAGTTAATGGAACAAAACTTCATGATGGGAGATCAAATAGAACTGACGTATTAGAATTCGAGAACTTAAAGGTGGAAGTGGAATAAGATATCAGCATAGGAATTGTGCTAGCCTTATCAGAATGGACTTGCTGTATCATATCAAGAAATCATAAAAATTATACATTCAGGATTTAGAAAATTAGAGTCTTCCTTGGGACAAGTTTTCCACAGGAATAAATCTCCAGAATAAGCAGAACATGTAGGTCAGTTTATCAAGAACATTGATCATGATGCAAACATAACTGAAAAACACACCTAAAATAATATACCCCCAAAAGGTTTGGTGGTGCAACAAAATCATAATAATGCATTGACTGAGAAATTGAAAAACAAACAAAAATAATGAATGAAAGTGAGTTAGACAAGATAGGCTATCTTCTATAATAAGCAACTCCCAAATCTCAGTGGCTTAACATGATAACATTTATTACACATCATAATCTAATCATCTTGTGAGAAACCACCATGGGCCTAAGATCTTATTCTAATACCAGGCAGAGATCTGCTATCACTGGGTGAGAAGAAGGAAAACTTTCCTGTCCAAGATGAATCACAGACCGAGGGCACAGTTTGCTGCCAGAGTCATGGCAGAAATGCTAAGGGGGAAAAAAACAAAAACAAAGGCCCGGGCTCACTAGACCTGTTAAGACTGAGCCCGAACCTGAACTACAGAGAACTTCTCTGCCCTCATAAAAAATATGGCACCAAATTCCACTTCTGGGTATTTATCTGAAGAAATTCAAAACACTAATTCTAAAGCATCTGTGCACCTCTACGTTCATTGCAGCATTATTTACAATAGCCAAGATACAGAAGCAACCTAAGTATCCATCAATAGATGAGTGGATAATGAAGATGTAATATATATATATATAACAGAGTATTACTCAGCCATAACTAAGAATGAAATCTTGCCCTGGCAAGAGTGGTTCAGTTGGCTGGGTGTCATCTCATGTACCAAAAGGTTGCTGGTTCGATTCCCAGTCAGGGCACATGCCTGTGTTGCAGGCTCAATCTTCAGTGGGGGGAGTGCAAGAGGCAGCCGATTGATGTTTCTCTTTCTTCCTCTCTCTTCTTCTCTCTCTAAAATCAATTAAAAAAATTTTTTTAAAAGAATGAAATCTTGCCATTTGTAACAACATGGATGAACCTAGAGGGTATTATGCTAAGTGACATAAGTCAGACAGAGAAAGACAAATACCATATAATTTCACTTATAGGTGTACTCTAAAAAAACAAAATAAAGGAACAAACAAACAAACTCATAGATACAGAGAACAAATTGCTGATTGCCAGATGGGAGAGGGGTGGGGGGATGGGTGAAAAAGATGAAAGAGATTAAGAAGTACAAATTGCCAGTTATAAAAGGAGTCACTGGGATGTAAAATACAGCATAGGGAATAGGGTCAACACTATTGTAATCACTATGCATATATCAGATGGGTACTAGACTTATTGGGGTACTAGATTTTATAACTTATATAAATGTCTAATCACTTTGTTGTATATATGAAACTAACGTAATATGTCAAATTTAATTGGAAAATAAATAAATTTAAAAAACAACACACCAGTGCCAAGGAACAAGCAACATCAGCCTGCTGCTAGGGGATGGCAATGCCATGGAAGGCACCCCTCCTCCTGGTCAGGTACAGGATAACCAACTTTTAGAGAGCCAACCCAGGACACAGACATACTAGACAACAACAAAAATAATACTGTAACATATGGTAAGTAATTATACATTTTAACATGAGTGTGAGTTTTGTACATCTCCCCTAATTTTCTGTCCCCATCAACAATAAACCAGGACTTTGTACATCGTAGGAAGGGGTTCTGGGAAGTGGGACAGTCCTGGACCAACTAGCACATTGGATGACCCTTTTGATGTGCAGGGACTGCTGGAAACGGAGAATGGGTTGGAACACTGGGAACATCTCCAGAGTTAAATTAATCTCGAATTCTTGGTATAAAACACACTTAGACATGGTATAGGCTTTCTATATATTGGTGAATTATTTTTGCTAATATTTTGTTAAAGTTCTTTGAATTCATATTAATAAAGGATACTAGTAGGTAGTTTTACGTTTTGATAATGTTTTCATCTGGTTTTATATCCAATTAATACTGGCCTCATAACATGAATTGGGAAGTGAGTGGATCAGACGATCCATCAAGTCACGCAGATATCCTCTTTTTTTTTTTCCATTCAGATTCTATCATCCTATCACAGGTTCATTTCACCAAGAAGTTCTGTTTGGTCTATTCCAGTTCATTGCTACATTTCTAGACTTTTCTCCTCATCCTGTCCCAAGTACACACCACTGTCAAATTAGTCTTCAAGAGGCACAGTTTTGTAATGTTGTTTTTGTATTTCATGGACTCCAGATGTGCTAAATAATAGAATATAAATTGCCAAATCTCACATGTCAAGTCATCCTCCATCATCTGTAATTTTCATGCAAGTCTTCAAATTCTCTATCCCAGCAGTTCCCACACCCAGGTGTGTCTCGAAACCCCTTGGGGAGCATTTAAAGACTAGCGGTTATGTCACATAGAGAAATGTGTTGCAGCAGTGGCCTTCGGGTATGCTACCAAGCAAGCTGTTTCAGAGATCACGCAACAGAAAGATTCACAGACAAAAGACTCAAATGGCATTGTTATTTTTTATTTTGCTTGTTTTGATTATAGTTTATGAGACCATTTAATAAATGACCTGTTCTTGATACAAAGGAAATTTTTCTTATATTGCGCAAGCTTTACACTTGTCCATTTGATAAAGCTATTTTAATTAATTGGTAAATATATTATCTTAAGATTTGATTTTGAAGATACATTTGATTGAGCTGGTCCTGTTTATCCAAATGAAGTGAAATAAAGCTGAAATCTATTATCATGTTTATTATTTGTATCAAAAAATATACGTTCCCAATAGAATTCTTGAGAAATAGAATTTTCTATTAGATTATCAGAACTATTGGTCACAGCGACTGCTATTACATTCCAAATGACAGGAAGTATTAAGGAACTGTTACTGACAAAGTGTCACTAAACAGTCTTCTAATCCATCAACGAGAGACGGGAGAAGACCTGAAAGTGTGCGTGGCTTTGGTCACATATAGGTGAGTTACTAATTCTTCTGGTCAACAGTTGCTCTATATTGTATATGGATAGAATTAAAAGTGCATTTTTCATTACTGATACTCTTCACTCTAAACAATTAACCTTATTAAATATTTTATGTCCTAGAATCCTGCAGCAAGTGGAACACTTTAAATTTCGCTTCTCTACTTAAATTAGTATTGTTATTAGATTATAAAATGCTAATCGATCTAACATTTTATCAGGATTATAACATATTATGTTTACTTCATTTTGTTTGAGCAAGACTGAATTAGCAATAAAAGTGACAGTTGTTAAATTTTAATGCCAAAATAAAGGCAATTATGTGGGCCTTTAGGTAAATTAGACACTTATGGAAGAGATGGTAGAAAATTTGAAATTGTTGGAAATTTGAAATTGTTACAATGATACAAAATTCCAAATTTTGTGAATGTTCAAATTAATTTATACTAATAAATAGTATGTTCATTTATACATTGTTTTTGATGACACAATATATATTGAAAATCTCTTTTATGGAATATCCAGTTTCTTTGTATAATGTCATCTGTCCTGATACAAGAAATTCCTTTAAATGAACAGATCTGCTCAGCACACATCATTTATGATAAAAACAAGATTGAAGATAGTAACTAATCCATCTCCTTTTTTTTCCTGCCCAGTCTAGGACCTTTTAATCTAAAGCAATTTCTAAAGCCTTGTTTTATAAAGTAATATTTCACATGGCATTTTTATGGGATAACATACATATTTATCATCCATTAGGGGAATATTTACCCCAAATCCTCTACATTGCAATTTTTCAGAAGAAAGAAAAGCAGATGCTTTATTATTTTATATTTCTCCTGAGTTTATCAAAGCCAATAGTTTTGTTGTAGTGTTAATGAGGATATAATTTTGCTCTTTTGGGCAAAAGATAAAGGAAATTATCCCCTCCCCCCCGAAGTGGTTGTTCAGAATCAAAATTACTTTTGTTACTCTAATTACTACTCTGACCAGATGTCCTAGTAGCAGTGTACATATCAACACATGTCAACAAGAAATATCAAGGGAACCAGCCTTGTACTGCGTACTTCAAAGGAGACCATCAAGAAAATGAAAAGACAACCTACACAATGAGAGAAATATTTGGAAATCATATATCTTAATAGGGGATTTGTATCCAGAATATCTAAAGAACACTTATAAATCAATAGTAAAAAGAGAAATAGTCCAATTAAAAAGTGGATAAAGTATTTGAATAGGTATTTCTCCAAAGAAGATATGCAAATTGCCAATAAGCCATGAAAAGGTGCTCAACTTCATTAGTCATTAGAAAATGCAAATCAAAACCACAATGGCATGCTGCTTTACACCCACTCAGATAAGTAAAATGAAACAAATAAAAATAAATGTTAGCAAGGATGTTGACACACTGAAACCCATATATGTTACAGGTGGCACTGGTAAAATGGGGAAGCTACTTTGAAAAATATTTTGGCAGTTCCTCAAAATGCTAACTGAACATAGCTACCACATGACCTTGCAATTTCATTCATGAGTATATGCACAAGAGAATAGAAACCATGTGTTTATGGACATAGACAACAAAGCTGGGGATGGGGTGTGGGGGAATTGGGAGGAGGGTGTCAATGGGGGAAAAAAATCTGTAACAAAAATTAATAAAAATAATTTTTAAAAAAAGAAAACATGTGTTCATACCAAAACTTGTTCATAGCACCCTTATTCACAATAACCCAAAAATGAAAACAACAGAAATGTCCATCATTGATGCTTGGGTAAACAAAATGTGATATAGTTATACAGTAAAATATTATTCAGCCATCTAAAGGAATAAAATACTGATATATCTACAACATGGATGAACCTTGAAATCTCATTCTAAGTGAAAAAAGCCAAGCACAAAAGACCACATGTATTATGATTCGATTTATATGAAATTTTCAGACTAGGCAAATCCATAGAGTGGGACTGGAGTAGGAGATTTGCCTGCTGATAGGCACGGGGCTTCTTTTCAGGTAATGAAATGTTCTAAAATTAGAAGTGATAATTACACAACTCTGTGAGTATAATAAAAACCCCTGAATTATGCACTTTCAAAGGTGAATTGTGAAGTATGCAAATTATATCTCAATAAGCTGTTATTTAAAAAAAGACTTAGAGGCTTAAAACAAATATTTTCTGCAGCTGACTAAATCTGTGAGTCAGGATTTGGCGAGAATGGTTTGCCTTTGTCTTGTGATGTCTGGGGCTTCAGCAGGGACAACTCAGTAGGGTGGTGATGACTCTATAGCTGGGGACAAGAATCACTCGGAAGTATCTGCACTCAGTTAGACACTAGATGCTGATTGTTTTCTGAGACTCTTAATAGCACTTAGTCATTGCTTCTCAATGTGCTCTGGCATCTCACCATGCATGGTGGCCATAAGGTAATCAGACTGCAGGGCTCCACAAGCCAGTGTCTCAACAAACAAGGCAGACGTTATATTGCCTTCTCTGAGACAGTATTATAATTCATGCAACATTCTTCTGCCTCATTCTACTGGTTTCAAGTGAGTCAAAAGCCCACCTAGATTCAAGGGGAAGAGACAGAGAACCTACCTCTCAATGGTCGTCAAAGAATTCGTGGCTGTGTGATTTTTTTAACTGTGGCAAATACGCATAACAGGAAACTTGCCATCTTAACTATTTTTAAGTACAGTTCAGTAGTGCTGAGAACATTCACATAGTCACACAACCTATCTCCTAAACTCTTTTTATCTTGCAAACCTAAAAAATATTCAATACCTATTAAACAATAACTTTCTTTTTTTTTTCTGCAACCGAGGTACACGCCCTCAGCGGGAACTGAACCCGGGTCTCTCTGGTCCGCGGGCTGATGCTCTAACCGCTGAGCCAAACCAGCCAGGGCTAAACAAGTTTTCATGCTAGCTCCCAGTAAACAGCATTCTATTTTCTGTCTCTATGAATCTGACTACTCTAGGTTCCTTATATAAGTGGAATCAAACAGTATTTGTCCTTTCGTGACTGGTTTATTTCCCTTAACATGATGTCCTCCTTATCCATGTTGTAGTATGTGTCAGAATGTCCTTCCTTTTTAAGGCTGAATAATATTCCATTGTATGCATACTCCACATTTTGTTTATCCATTCATCTGTTGATGGGTTGCTTCCCAGAACACTTGGGTTGCTTCCACCTTTTAGCTATTGTGAATAATGCTACTATGAACATGGGTGTACAAATATCTCTTCAAGTTTCTACTTGTAATTTTTGGGAATATATACCTGAAAGTGGAATCGCAGGATCATATAGTAATTTTATGTTTAATTTCTTGAGGAACTGCCATATTGCTTTCCATAGCAGCTACACCATTCTGCAATCCTACCAACAGTGCACAAGGGTTCTGTTCTTCAAATCCTGACCAACACTTGTTATTTTATTGTTTTGTTTGTTTTTAATTTATGATAGCTATCTTAATAGGTGTGAGATAGTGTGGCTATGTTTTTAAATAACAACTGGACTTACAGATGCAAGGGGGAAATGCTACCAATTAAACTGCTTTCTTGTCTAATCAAAATGGTTTATTGCATTGAATTTAAGCTGACCTTGTGACTTACCTTAGCTAACTAACAGAATGCAAGGAGAGGAACACTATGAACTTCCGAGTAGAGTCTCAATTGGCACTGAAATTGCATCTATCACCCCCTTGGAAATTTGTCCCGGAACTACCACGTAAAGACACACACTAGCCTGCTATAACAGGAGAGTGCATGGGAGGAGATTCAAAGTATCCCAGCCTACAGTGAGCACCAATTGCCAGACACGTGAGTGGGTGAGGCCATCCTAGTCCATGAGGTCTCCATCTGAGATGCTAATTGGCTACAGCCATACGAGTGGACCCAGACAAAATCAGCAAAGGAACCACCCAGTGATCCCAGAAAAAATTACTGTCCAGAATTGTAAGCAAACCATGAGTGTTTGCTTTAAGCTGGTAAGTTTGGACGGTCTGCTGTGCCACAATAGATAACCGACACTGTCAAGTCAGCGGTGCGCTGGAGACCGCTCTCGCAGCCCACACAAGGCAGCTCTTCTCAGTTCCACACACTCCCTGTTCACGAAGCCACACGGCCTGCATGAAGTCGGCCATGCTGTGACTATTACATATTTACATGTGAACATCAGCAAACAAACTGGAGTCTCTTTTGTTTGTTCTTGTTTTGTGAAAGAGAACTGTTTAAACACTTTTAACACACCACTAGATATATAGTCACTTAGCTGCCGAGAGGATGACAGCTATCTAGTGACAAAGGAACAGACTTAGAAAACCCTGTGAGCGCTGTTGACAGAAGTAACTATTGGAAACCACGGAGCTGCTGTCCTGGCTCGGAGTGTCTCGAGCTGCTACTACTATTTGGAGTTGTACTGCCAGCAGATACTGGCACAGGTTGCTGGTGCCACAGCTCATCGTATGATGGTGGGAGCCACGACAACTAGAGAGCAAATGTGACAATATCCATCAGGTCTGAAAACTGCTGAAGGTGCCTGTCATAGGACTAAGTGCCTTGACATAAGGTAGCTATCTTGCATAACATATAGGACATTGTGTAAGATATAGGCTAAGCTTCTGTAACAAAGAGATTCGAAATGTGATGATGTCTCAACTAGTACAGAAGTTTATTTCTCTCTCGCATCACAGTCCGAGAGGAGGTGGACAAACAC
Organism: Tadarida brasiliensis; assembly: GCA_030848825.1. Taxonomy (NCBI): domain Eukaryota; kingdom Metazoa; phylum Chordata; class Mammalia; order Chiroptera; family Molossidae; genus Tadarida; species Tadarida brasiliensis. The sequence goes on along the minus strand of CM061262.1, from coordinate 41,790,597 downwards.
ATTGCGAGCAGGTGGCTTTGTTTCCTGAGGTCTTCCCGGTACCCACTTCTTTCTAGTGCCCTGCTCAGGGTGCGGTCCTTGTCTGCATGCCCAAGCTGCCTGCCTCATCAGCATCACAGCTGACATCTAGTCTGTGGAGAAGGTGATGAGAATAAGCAGAAGATATGTAGTTTGTTTCTATGGAAATGACACAGAAGTTACACACATCACCTGTGCTCGCATACCACTGATAAGAACTTATTCACTTAATTCACTCAGGGCTATGTGAAACTGTTTCTAACTGAGCAGCGATGTGCCCAGCTGCAACTCAGGGATTGATGGCTATTACTAAAAGCAGAGGAGAGGAATGATGCTGGGGAATCATTGCTACACCAAAAGTGACTAGTTAGAGAATCTTACATTCATCTAACAAACGTGAATCGATTCATGTAGCTGATACTATTGATGTACTCAGATTATACAGAAGAAAGACTCAGTAATTACCCTCAAGGTCCTCACAGTGTAAGAGACATCTAAATAGGAGGAATGTAATAACATATGAAATTATAGAAGTATCATGAGATCGCAGAAGAAAAACCGAATAACTACCTGAGGGCGTTATGAAAGCTTTTATTGAATTGGAATTATTTTTTAGGTGAGAAACATGCTTTCATTCTTTATTATGATGTGTTAGGATGTAAAGGAAGAAATAAAAGTGAGAAACGGAATAACAGTGGGAAAAAAATCCCAAATCTTTTCCAAAGCAGACTTTGAAAACTATTTTGACTTTAAAAATGGATAGATAGCTACTTCCTGAACTTGTTGGTAAAATGGCATTTGGATTGGAAGCAAAGACATTCTTCTCTCATATTAGTGACAATCTCAACTTACTAAATAGTGGGAAATTCCGTCTTTATCTCAGACAAAGGTCCTCCTTTAGGACTTACATTCCCAGGTTCCAGGAACACCGTCACTGAAAGCCCTGAACATTTTGTTCTCTTTGAGCAGCTATGATCCCAAGTGAGACCGCGCGTTGATGCACATGCTGTGGACTCAACAAATCAAGTCAAAGGCCAGCTCTCACCTATAGGTTGGCAAGTTAGCTACTACTGTTACAAAGCTTAGAAATTACAATTCTTGGTGGGGGAGAAACAATCATAAGTCATCTTTCTTCTGTAGTCAAGTCTTTTCATTTTATTACATTTTTTGAATTAATTGGAGTTACACTGGTTAATAAAATCATATAGGTTTCAGGGGTACGATTCTACAACACATCTTCTGCAAATTGAATTGTGTGTTCACTACCCCAAGTCAAGTCTCTTTCCATCTCCATTTATCTCCGTTTAATGTCGTCTACCTTCCCCCACCCCCTGTCCCTCCGGTATCACCATACTGTTGTCTGTGTCTAGGAGGTTTGGGTTTGTTTCCCTTAATCCCTTCACCTCTTTCACTCAGTCCCCCAACCCCCCTCCGCTCTGACAGCTGTCAGTCTGTATTGAGTTGGAATTTAAATAGAGTCTTGGAGAATAACCAGGCAATCACAAAACAGAAAAAGAAAGGCATTATAAACAGAGCAAGTTCCTTGACATCTATTGCATGTCCAAGATTAATTGAATTTATGGTAAAGCCATAAAACGGGAGGCTCAGAAGCCTAGCCTTTAGAATTGTGGAGGGACATGAATTTTGAAGAACAAAAAAAGAGCATCATAAATTTATTTTTTAAATTGCTTAGCATAAAATGTATAAACCATGCATTTATTTATGAAGTTAATTTAAAATGTCATTTAAAATTTTACCCGTAAAATGTGACTGCCTGCATTTGAAATGTGGGTTGGTGTGAGAGTCAACAAGGTAGTCTCCTGAAGCCTTTCTAGATATTGCTAACTTGACTCCCATTCCTCCCATTGTTCCTTTGATACCACTCTGTTAATATTCCCTCACAGACATTTGCTGAAATAATACTCTATGGCTCTAAAGCAAGCCTTTGCCTTAAGTCTTAATCTCCTCTATACATGTAAGGTCATTATGCCCTTTCAATTTAATGACAAATTTTTATATTGCATTTTATAAATAGTTATCACTAGGGTGTTTTTCATTCTAACATTTATTTCCAGAATTCACTGTCATTTTTTTTTTAATCAGATGATTTTTTAAAATAGCATTCCATAGATTGATTGAAAGGAAAGAATTCTTGCCCTGGCCGGTTTGGCTCAGCGGTTAGAGCGTCGGCCTGTGGTCCAGAGAGACCCAGGTTCGGTTCCCACTAAGGGCATGTACCTCGGTTGCAGTTTGTCCCCGGCCCTGGTTGGTCGTGCGGGTGGCAGCCACTCGATGTGTCCCTTTCATGTCGATGTTTCTCTCTCTCTCTCTCTCCCTTTCTCTCCCTCCCACTCTATCTGAACAAAAAATGAAAAAAAAAAAGTCCTCAGGTGAGGATAAAAAAAAAAAAGAAGAAAGGAAAGAATTCTTTGTGGTCAGATATACTAGAGAAGACAAACAGAGATTGATCTTCAAATAGACAATTTTGTATATTTTACGGAAGTATTAAAAGCTCTAAAATAATATGAGGGAGAAGCATACCCAAATTAATTCGCTTTGATTAACTGTATATTTCTGTTTCTAATCAGCTTTCTGATTGAATTCGCTACCTACCCCACCAATTTTGTTGAAATGATTTTTGTAGATATAATTAATGTGGCAGCACATTCTTAAATTCTTGACAAAATTTTTCTTAAAAAGGAATCAAATGTCAACTGTATTGTGTGCCATGTTTGATAAAGTAGTGATTGCTGTCATTTAACTGAAGACAATGGAACCACCAGAAACGTCATGTTTTAAAAGGCCTAATCACCTTGTGCTATACTAACCTGGGAGCTGACTCTTGGGCAATGCAGTGTGTCCACATAGTTCTGGCACAAATATTTCTGTACTTCTGGTAGAAGAGGTGGAGGGAGGTAACTGACAGGCTTCTACTGAGGTGGTGCATGCTTGGAAATGGGGAATAGGATTGGGTTGACTCTCCAGTTACACAATAGAATAAAGATTCAATATGCCTAATGAAGTGAAAGAGAACCACTAAAAATGTTCCTTAATGTTTTAAAATTATTTTCAATAATGATTACTAATGCATTATAAAATTTGGAAGAAAGCCAGGTTCTATATTGCTTCAAGTTTCTGCATTTTTTAAAAACGTTGACAAATCGACCCATGCACCGAGAGGTTGCCAGTTCGATTCCCAGTGAGGGCACATGCCTGGGGTTGTGGGCTCGATCCCCAGTGTGGGGCATGCAGGAGGCAGCCAATCGATGTTGTCTCTCATCAATGTTTCTATCTCTCTCTCCCTCTTCCTTCCTCTCTCTCTAAAATCAATAAAGAAAAAAAAATTTTTTTAAACGCTAACAAAGCCCTGGCCAGTTTGGCTCAGCGGTTAGAGCGTCAACCTGCGGTCCAGAGAGACCTAGGTTCGGTTCCCGCTAGGGGCATGTACTTCGGTTGCAGTTTGTCCCCGGCCCTGGTTGGTCGTGCGGGTGGCAGCCACTCGATGTGTCCCTTTCATGTCGATGTTTCTCTCTCTCTCTCTCTCTCTCTCTCTCTCTCTCTCTCTCTCTCTCTCTCTTCCTCTCTCTCCCTCCCACTCTATCTGAACAAAAAATGAAAAAATGTCCTTGGATGAGGATAAAAATAAAAAATAAAAAAAAAATAAATAAAACACTAACAAAAATTTTTATAATTTTTTAATTGGAAATAATTCTGAAAATAAATTAGAATAAAAGTAACTGAGAAGTGTGAAAAATATGTACTTTTTATTTATATTCAATCAACAGTCATTACATTACAAATAGTAGGGCATTTAAAAATAATTTTGTGGGAACATTCAATGACTTCTTCCCACAAATCTTAACAAGGATTCAGAGAGGTATCAGGACAGATTGGGTTATGCTGCAAAAACCAACTAGAAAACTCTCAGCGGTTTGAAAGAACAAATCTCATTTCTTGCCATGCTACATGCCTCCTGAGGGTTGGCAAGGTTGTGGAGGCATCAAACTTGATCACAGAATTAGGTACCAGAGAATATGGCATGCCATGTTCTGGTACTTAATACCTCTTCCTGAAAGTGATACATAGCATTTCCATTTATGTTTTATTGGCCAAAGCAAGCCACAAAGGCAATATCTGACTTCAAGTGGCCGACACGTCCAATTCCACCAGGTGTTGGGAATGAAATGAAGGTAGAGCCTACCCTTTGCATTATAAATATTCAGGTCACTATTGTGAACGAAAAAGGGACCACATACTAAACCTGACAAGCTCAGGGGAGGCCTGATTGGCAGCCTTACAAACTCAGAGACCTAAAATAACCACATAGGATGATATGAAATTGAAACTTTCTAACTAAAAGTGAGTCATAGCAGGTAGTCATGTCCTAGGCCAGCATCTTTCTTGACAAAGACCAATCTTTACTTAACTGAGCCTATTTATTGTCTTTTTGCATCTATGATAACATACCTTTAGAATGTCAGGGTAATTTCCTTTTTCCAGACCCCTTAGGGCACAATCTCCCACCAGAGCAGGAGACCACAGAGCCCCTCATTCTTATGTTATCGTGTTAACTGTTAACTAGCCTGTACCCACCTATGTAAAAGAAGTATGTGTCTATTCATTTTTACTTTTCACCCAATCCCAGAGATTTCACTTTGCTTTCCCCGCCTCCTTAATCTATCAACAATGAATTTCATGTAATCCCTTTACATCTTCCCTTTGATTCTGATGTATAAAATAAGTGGTAAAACTGCCATTTTCTCAATCTGTTGAGATGTTCCTTCCCAGCAATTGTCATCAGTTTGACACAAATAAACTCATAAAAGTTTGTACAGGTTTGCATGTTCCTTACATTGACACTATCCTTTCCACATGCAATATGCACTTATTTCCCCTAGGAGGAAGAAAACCCAGAAGACACGCCCAAATTGTACTTAGCCTCCAAGGTCAGTGCTTTGAAATAATCTGTACCAAGTACAACGTGTTTTTTCTTGATTTGGAAATCAGAACAAAGAAAAGTGATCTTCCCCTAATAAACACACTATAAGTAGTGAATCAGTAAAAAGAGAATGGTGATAAAACACTCCCATTCTAGTACTACAGACAGGTAGCCATCTGAAATTTCAATGACCAGACATTATGAGGAGCCCCTACCCTGGGCAGAGGGTGAGGTGGAATTACACATACATTTTAGCTTCTTACACATATTCCCTGTATATTTTTCACTGATTTTAAATTTTAGTTTACCGAATTATTAATAGTACTAGTGCAGTTGTTCTCAGTCTGGGACATTTGGCAAATACTACGATGGCCTCCAAACCAAGAATTATCCAGTCCCAAATGTCGATAGTTCCAAGTTGAGAAAACCTGTACTAGAGGGTTCTACTGACCTTGACCTTTAGTGTAGCTCCCCAATCCTTGGAGGGGAAGCTGTTTTTAGGAAGCCTCACAGGCTACAATTAAGGTTCAAGATAGGTAGGTACATCATATGGTAAGCACTGGGAGAGACAAATCTAGCCGAAGTGGTTAACAGGGATTTATATTCTGTTTTTAAGTTTTAAGTCCTATGCATATTCTTCTCTAAAAAAGTCATAGACTCTTAAGGTTGGAAGATATTAGCTAATATGACCTAGCCTGGTTTCTCACTATGCCACACTCCCCTCTGTGACGCCATCACCATCCCTCCAAAACCAGCTGATCCTCCACCTGGAACACCTCCAGTGACATGGTTTATAAGCTCTAAAGCATTTTATTAAGACTTAATTCTCTTCCTGGTACTTGAACCATTTAATTCCAGAGTAAGTGTGAACAAGTGTGTTCCCTGTGTCATTGGCATTCCAGTATTTGAAACCAGCTATCATCGCGACACTACTTATCCCCACCAGCCTTCTTTTTCTTCCACTTTCCATGTTTCTATTCCTTCAGGAGGTGCTACCATCCCTCTGTGTGGTACCACCACATCTCTCAGAACCTAGCAGAACACGTACGGGCATATAATGGAGTCTTAACCATCTTGTCAGAATTCAGTTCTTAAGTGTAGCATTCACCATTCAGCTCAGCGTTCCAGCTGTGATCTAAGTAACACAGGGTCCGCCTGATTTAGCAATTACTATTGCAGGATAGAGAGATAGGTAGGTAGATAGACAGAAGTAAATTAGGTTAAGTTAAATTAAATTAAGTTTAATTAAGTTGTATTGCATTGCATTAGAAAAGCACCCAGAGGCCCAGACAGAATTCTTCTGGACTCCTATAGCTGCTATGTATTTTATCTGAGGCACTATTGACATCCTCCCCGTCTCGTTCCCCTCACTGCTACGCATGAACTTGTATATACATGATATAAACATACACATACACCTCACCTAGAGACACCAAGTAGCTCTCCTTATGGGTCTGCGCCCTTTCTGCCCTTCCTACTAGAATGCACGCTTTTAGAAAGGAGAGATTTGACCTGTTTTGCGCACTACGGAGTCCTCAGTGCCCAGCGCAATGTCTTGTATGCAGCTGAATGAACTGACACAGAAGCGTTTCTGTGTCCTATCTGTGCAATGTCATGTCTGACAGACTTCTGCCCACTACAAACATCATTTCAGGAGCAACCCTCCAGAAGCCACCTTTTCATAACCAGCCTCAACCTTGGGGTAGCAAATGGACAACAGTACAAAGTCCACTTGCCATTCATCCTCCACCGTGCCAATGTCACTGTCGACCTCAGTCATCACCAGACATGTATACCTCCCTCATTACTTAGACTTTTTTTAAATACAGGTTTCCCTTGCTATCTGAAAGGAGAGCGTTCTTATGAAACCTTTCATAAGCCGAGATGGTGTAAAGTGGGAAAGCAATTACTTTAGGATACATCTTGCTAAAAGATGCAGAAAATCCCTTGATATGAAGCACAGATGCTCAGACAGTGCAAAGCTGTGGTGGCTTGATGCTGAGATGCTGAGTATGGTTCTGGGGAAGGAGCTTGGGGGCCACCCTTGCTGCCTGGGGTGCAGGGTGCTTGCTGCCTCTATAACAGCTCAGTGCAAAACAGAACCTGAAAGGTATTTTTGCTTTTTTTCAAAAAAGTGAAAATCTCCTTCAGATTTCTTTCAGTTAGCAAAAACAGGTACGAATGTAGGCATTTCATGAAAGTGAGTGGCGTAACACAAGCTTTCAAAAGCAGGGGATGCCTGTTCTGCTTCCTGTGCCTTGTAATTCCATGCTTCTGTCATGCTCTGTGACACTCAGATCACACTCAGCAAAATGGAAATATCCTTGCCCTCGTTAATGTCCCCTTAAGGACGTTAGGAGAAGGGCACGTAATAGGAAAAGAACCACAGTTGTTTAATGATTATTCACCTTACTAACTATAGATACAAGGTTTTCTTACAGACCCTGGGAAACTGGAGGATGTGTTGCAAGAAGATAAGACAGCCTTGAAGCCCGGATGGGTCCATTACTCAGAAAAGAAAAGAAAATCTGAGAGCCGACCAAGGACAGGACACGCTTTGACTTGGTTGCTGTGCCTGGACACTGACCCACTCTGGGAGTTTGCCTCAGGAATGCTGACTATTCTCTGGTCCCAGGAACGTGCTGAGCTGGTTTTAACATCATAGAAGATTAGCCACCTTGTCATGGGGCTTCGAGCTCCTGGAGGCAGACACGCTGCAGACCCTACACTCCTCTTCTGCTGTTTCACTCCCAGCTGCACGTAGTTATCTTCCCTCACCCCTGTGTAATCAGCCAGCTGGCAGAGGAAGGGAGGGGGCAGTTTTTTCCAGGGCACGAAGCCTGCTGCTCACTCCATATTGCTGGCAATAGGAAATAAAGGCTCATAACGGATGCAGTCTTGTCTCTGCTCTTTGGCTCAGTAGTGACAGGCACCAATGGGCCCATGTTGTGTCCAGTACCAAGGACACTACTTTCCTTGCAGCTTTCTCAAACACTAGCTGTTTTATTCCATCCCACAGGATCTCTCTCAAGGCCAGGGAGTAGACAGTGATATTCCTGCTCATTGTTGAGGCTTCAGACTATCACTCCCGCCTTCTGCCAAACTTGTCTTGGGGGCACGCTGCTCTCGCAGAGGGCTGAGCCGACACCTTGGTTCTCGAAACTCACTTGAGGTTTTTGTCTTTTCCCACTGAGAATGTATCTCCTAGTTTGGGATCAATCTTCAGGTTTGTATTCCATTGGGGAGTTCTTTAAATGTTTAATCATAAGCTTTGTTCCAATTTGACATCAGTCCACATCCAACTCTGATTTCACTTGCACTTTTCTGCTTTTACTCTCACATCCTGACCTTTCCCCCAGCAATTAATTACTGTGGTTGGTAGCCTTGGTTAATTGTTTCTATTGCTTTTTCCATAGTAACAACCCAATCATTGCCACAGCCAGCCTGTATAATGATTGTTTCATTTAGAAGCAATTTTCTAGTTTGGATAAAAGAGCTGACAATTACATTTACTGAAATACATTTCTCATGTGCTATCCAAACTAATTAAACCACCCAAAGTCGTGTTGATCTTTATTTATTATAACAGCCAATCTGCATTTATTTGAGATGGTTCAAATGGGCATTCTATTGACTCAAAGAATAATGATTGAACCCAAAGTTTTTATAGTAATTTTTATATAAAAGAACATATTCATTAATCCAACTTCATCATATTTTATTTTATCCCCTATTTGTTGATCAGATTCTAATGGGTTTAAGTCATTGTAATAAACAACAATTTTCCTTGTAAAAAATTTTGTCCTATAAATTTGGGAAATGTTGGGATTGGGCTAAATCAACATTAACCTTTTAAGCTATACAAGAATTATTTTATTTTATTTTTTTACTATTTCGTTTAAATATAACCACGAAATATAGAAGTCATAGAACAGGGCTCAGTGCCTTGAAAAAATTATTTACTCAATAATTATTGTATTTTGAAAGTTATAAAGTATAGATTATCTTATCAAAAATAGTAGATGACAGAGGTATCCTGTTTCTATTTCCTGCATCCAAATTCCACACATTCTGTTTCTGCAGTTACTTCCTTTCTTATTTTTTTAACACCCAAACTTCTTTTTACATTAAATTTTCAATTCTGAGATAATTGTAGATTATCATACTGTTATAAAGAATAGTAAAAGATCTCATTAATCCAGTTAACAAGATGCTAACAACTTGCAAAACAAGTTGTTAGTACAATATTGTACAGTAGTACAATACTGCAACCAGGATATTGACTTCTGTAAAATCAGAGTGCCATCACCATATGGATTTCTTGTTTTGTCTTTTTTTGGGGGGGAGCAAAAAAAGATTTATCTTCCTCACACCCTACACACTAGAAACCAATAATTTGTTCTCTATCCTATAATTTTTCATTTTAATAATGCTATATAAAGGAATCATATATTATGTAATATTTGGAGAGTGGCTTTTTTAAAAAACATTTTATTTATTTATTTATTTTTTCTTTCTTTCTTTCTTTTTTTAGAGAGAGAGAGGAAGGGAGAGGGAGAGATAGAAACATCAATGAGAGAGAACATCGATTGGCCGCCTCCTGCATGCCCCTTCTGGGGATCGGGTCCACAACCTGGGCATGTGCCCTGACTGGGAATCAAGCCGGCGACCTTTTGGTGCGTGGGTCGACACTCAATCACTGAGCTACACCAGCCGGGCTGGAGATTGGCTTTTAAATTAGCATAATGATTTGGAGATTCATTCAATTTGTTGTGTGTATAATTACTTTGCTACATTTTATTGCTAACTGTACATGTCATGGGTAAAGAAGGAGAAGGAATGTACCTGGCTCTGCCTTTATTAGGGTTGAGGTGGGGTGCCTCGGGTATCATGGGTTCATTTTTTATTGTAAAATTTAAAGCATAAAAGAGAGAATTAGGGCATGGGAAAGGTAAAGTTGGGCCACTCAGTTATCTAGGTTGCCCAGGGCTTTCTACAAAAACCTCATGGATGGGGCAGCTGAACTGGTGTCTTATTTAGGGTTTTGATTAGTAGCTGTGTTGTACAGTTAGTAATATGTTTATTTAAGAAGAATATCTCTGAAATGGATGCTTTGGTAACGAAAAGGCTTAATGTCAGGAAATTAAGAGAGATCATGTGTGATGACTCTTGCCTCCTTAAGGGAGTGAGAAACAGCACTGTCTGCTGAGAGTAAAGGACAGAGTCTAACAGGGTTTGAATAAAGAGCTTATAGGACAGTAGAGGTCTGATCTAGCCTTCCAGGGGGGATGAAGGAGGAATCAACCAGGAACAGGTGGAACATCCACAGGTGGAGCTGAGAGCTAAGGTTTTAGACTAGGTGGAGCCAATCTGCCAATCTATATTGATTATGTGATTTCTTTCTGATTGTGTGATTTCAGTCCTTCCCAATCCCACCTTCCCACCCAACTTCCTGAGTAGGATTGATGAGGACAGATGAAAGGGTTGCTCAGGAGATCAACCACTTGCATTAAGAGAGAAGAAAGGTTAGGAAGAGGTTGGGAAGATGAAGAGGTCAGGGACTGGAAGTCTTAAAAAGATGGATTCCAATGCAGAAAAGATGGGTCATTTCAATGAGAAAGTAGGACATTTGAATGAGGTGAACCAGATTTCAAGATGATGCCATGGAGTTGTAAAAGGGGTGGATTAAATCTGGCCACAACTTCTTTACAGCTTCTCTTTCCACTCTGAATCTAAGCTGGCCTCCGGACTTGCTTTGATCAGTAGACCGTTGATAAAGGGATGTTGTGCAAGTTCTAGAGTCTAGACCTCAAATCTAGGCCTTATGGCTTCTGCCTTCCCCCTCTCGGAACACTGCTCTGGGATAGCCCAAGCAGAGCATGAAAAAGTCCCAGATGAAATACCATGAAAAGAGAGACTGAGACAGCCCAGTTGTCTCAGTTTAGCTCATTCTCTATTCATCACCAGCTGAATGCAGCCACCACGGAGTGAGCCCAGTGGACACCTGCAGAAGGACTGCCCAGTCGGCCTACAGACTGACAAAAAATAATAAGTATTTGTAGCTATGATGTATTTTTTTGTTAAAGTAAATAAGCATGGCATGTTGGAAGTGCAGCTAGTAATTCAGAGCAAGCAGGAAATAAGGTCAGAGAGGACATGGGGCGAGGAAGGTGATGATCATGCTTAGAAATTATTATAAAGACTTGGCCTTGTCCTCTGAGATGCAAAGTCATTCAACAAAATCATGCAGAGGAATCACATGATCTGACTTAAATTTTAAAAGGATCACTATTACGAATACCTATAATATGACATTACATATAGACATGATATGACATTGTCCTATTTATTAGTTCACTGAAAACTGGTTGGCATATGAATACAAAATGCATGAATCTGGCAGTCACATTAATTGACTACTGTTGACAGCTAAATTGGATAATTTGGAGTCGTAATATAGAAATTTTGGCTTCAGGTTTTGTGGATTAGACACTTTAATTAACTTAATTTTGCTTCTCCAAGCCTCTAAGTTACTTTTCACAGTTACTGAGTTCATTGTTTCCCAAATTCTCTAAAATAGAGTTTAGGTCAAGTGAGAAGCTATAACAATGCAAATTTCTGTGTAAAAGTAAATCTTTTCTAGACTTCAGAGATATATTCCATAAACAACCAAATGAAATTTTTTACAAATCAGAAAATTTTCAGTGACTGTCTCATAAAATCTTTATTGCTAAATTCTGTCACAGTACAATAAAAAAAAATTCAGTGATACAATGTTTGAGATAATACAGCTAAATGAAGAAAAATGATGTATTAAGGCACTAGAAAGTGCTGCATCATTTAAATTTGCATTACAACCTTCGACAATGACCTCTCCTTGAACATGGGACACATTCAAACAAACGGCAACGTTCTACTAAAATCAGTACAGTGACCTACCTCTAACTTTTGAAGCAGCAAGACAAATGGCATATTTTATTTCTATATTCAATTATCTATGTCTAAAAATAAAACAAAATGCTGAGTTTAAATTTGGCCAATATGACCTCAATAATGCATTTTGCACAATTCCATCTTCAGGCATTATCTCAAATTTCTTGCTTGAAACCAAAAGGTTGTCAGGAAGAGGCTTATACAATTATAGGAGCAAAAATAAAGACACCTTTTAATATGAACTATAAATCAAGATAACATTTGAAAGTACAAAAATTAGAATCTAGAACGAAATAGATGCTCAAAAAGTCATTTCAGCATGATTTTAATTCGTTTCCCCAAGATTCGAACATCTGTAGCAGGATAATATATTAAAATATTAATTTTGTGTGTTACATATTTTCCCCACTCCCATATTCTGAGACCCTTTAAAATTCCTTGCCTTAGAGAAGTTTGCTGTTAGCAAAGCAGAAATTACTTCAAACTTTCACGTTGCGTAAACTTTCACAATCTTTCATTTTCAAATTTTTACCAACTTTCATTTCTAGGCCATTTTCCTAGAACTTGAGCCAGTTCACTGATTGTGGGAGGGGCCACAAAGGAAGACAAAGGGCAGGCAGAGTGCCCTGAAGAAGCAGGTAGGTTGTCAGATGAGACTCTTCTAGCCTGAATGGTACAGGTCTGTCAGTTCTCTATTAGGATCAGCCCCGGTAAAGGTGATTTGGCCTCAAGGACAAGGCAGTACAGTACACCAGGAAACCTAGACATTGGTTTAGAGTTCTCAAGGTCACTAAAGATTGGGGTGCTTCTTGTGATGTCCAGAGAAAGCAGATGGATGGCACTGACCACTCTGGGCAATTGGGCCTCCCTGTAGGAGTTTCCTTCACACCTTGGTGACTTTTATACAACCTTAGGGTAGCAGGAATTCCAGTGTTGACTGAAATTGAATAGCCATCAATTTCCATAACTGCAGACTTCTGTCAAGTAAGTGCACTGGATTGGGCTGTCCTTCCCAAAAACTTGGAGAGGAGAGTGCAGTGTGCAGTTCAGTAACTACAACTGCTAACTAGATAATGTAGAAAGAAAACTTCTGGGAGACTGAATGCTTCCTTGAACTACTTTATGTTGGGGTGCTGGGGTGTGGGGCACTGCAACCTGAGGAAGGAGGAGGCTAAAGGTGCCAGTCGGAGGAACAGATAAGGAAAGCTTTCAGTACATTTAAGGAGATTAGTCTTCGAAGTGAGTTGCAAATATTTCCCCTCTAGATGGTTATTTGATTTTTAACTAGTTTTAGGCCTTGTAAAAGTTTTACAGGTCAGTGTGTGTGTGTGTGTGTTTTTAAAGCTCCCTATCTTTTTGTTTATGGCATCTTCATTTTGGTCTTATCTAGAAAAACTTTCTTCACACCAAGAAAATGTAGAATTTCCCGTGTTTAATTCCAGTACTTTTATACTAATACTTTTTACATTTAAATTTTGATTCATTTGAATTTTATTCAGGTGCATGATAAGAAGTATGGATCCTAAACAAACTGATGAACAAAATTGACCCAGAGACGTAGAGGTGGGGTACAGACTGACAAATCTCAGAAGAGAGGGTGTTGGGGGGAAGAGATAAACCACAGAACTTATATGCATGTATGCATGACCAATGGACATAGACAACAAAGCTGCGGATGGGGAGGAGGGTGTCAATGGAGGAAAAAGGAGAAACATCTGTAACAAAAACAAATTAATAAAAATAATTTAAAAAAAAGTATAGATCTAAATTTATCTTTTTCCAGATACTTACCAAGGTATCAAGGTATCCCAGTACTACCTTGATAGTATTTAAGAAAATTATCATTTTTAACTATAAATATAATATAAAACTTACCTTATTAACCATATTTAAGTGTACAGTTCAGTGGCATTAACTACAATTAGGTTGTTGTGTAACCATCTCCACCATTCATCTTCAGAAGACTTTTCATTTTGCAAAATGGAAACTCTATACCCATGAAACCATAACTCTCCCTTTCTCCTTCCCTCAAGCTCTGCTAACCACCATTCTACTTTCTGACTGTGAATTGGACGACTCTAGATACCCCATATAAGTGGAATCATATGGTATTTGTCCTTTTGTGACTGGCTTATTTCACTTCGCATACTGTTCTCAAGGCTCATCCATGTTTTAGCATGTCAGCATGTCCTTCCTTTTTAAGTCTAAATAACAGTACACTGCATGTAAATACCACATTGTCTTTATCCATTCATATAGCAAATTGGAAGTTTGGCCTCTAGTTGGAAGTTGTACTTCTGGTATTATGTGATACGGTAGAGAAAAAGAGTTCTAAAATTCTGAAAGATGAGGTACAACTATTACTATTTGCATGTAATATCAGTAATTTTATATAGTTGTTTATACCTTAATAAAATGTAATGCTCCTGTGAGTACCATTTTATGTGTATCCCAGAGATTCTGACATTCACTGTTTCTGTTGTCATTGTTTTCTACAAATCTTGTATTTATTTGAACTACCCTTGTAGAAACAGTTTCTTAAGATTAAAAATTTAATATCTCTAGCTAGGAGAATATTTTTTCTGACTGAAAAATTTTATTTTTATTTAATTGTGACCCAAGAGAATATTTATTATTTATTTTTACTTATTTGGAATTTATTAAAGTTTGCTTTGTGGCCTTTATACTTGGTCCATTCTTATGGTTTTTTTTCCATGTGTAGGTGAAAAGAAGGCATATTCTCTAATATTAAGATATAATGTTAAATATATATCCCTCAGATTTACCATATTGACTTAGTTGTGTACATCTTCTGTATCCTTACTTTTTTTGTTCATTTGATCTGTCTTGGAACATGAAATATACAAACCTCCTAATATTAATGTCTCTGTATATTTCTTTTTATATTCTTATAGTTTCTGCTTTATAAAATTTTTTTTATATAAGTTGAAACAAAAATATTTACAAATGTTACATCTCTATTATTATATTATCTTTTGGCATAATGATTTGTGTTCCTGTGTCCAAATTAATAATTTTTAGCCCAAATCCTACTTTGCCTGATAGAGAAAGACCTCTGCTTTATTTTATTGCATTCGCTTGGTATTCAATTGTTCAAACTTTTATTTTAATGTTTAGTGTGACATGTATACAACAGAGTTGTTTTTTGCTTTATGATATAACATGAAATTTTTTCTTTTAATAGGTGAATTGAGCCTAATTACATTTATTGAAATCATATTTCCTTGACCTCATTCCTGTCATATTATATAATTTTAACTTTTTTAAAAATAATTTTAAGAGTTTCAATGTGTTGTCTGTTTACAGTTTTGTGCATATGTGTGTATGTTTATTATTTTTTTTAGTAGTGACCATTATATCTTAATAGAATTTCCTTAGTACTCTTTCAATTATATAATTCTTATTTATTCTATACTATAGACTTAAGTAAAATTAACTTTTATCTCCTTCCCTTCATCACCCAATTTTATTCAATACTATTATCATTCTTTACCATTGTATTCTTTAAAGGTCTACAGCTGTCTTTGTCAGCTTAATTGTTGTTGCTCAATTCTGAATGATTAAAGATTTGGAAGTAAATGACCTCATTTGACAACATAAGCTCTCTCCCTTTGTTTCCCACTTTGTGATATAGTTTTGTCATTTCCTCTTTGTCGGAATATATGACATGTGTATTTCATTCAGCCACTCTTACTGTATCTTTCCTTTCCTTCAGATTTCAGCTTAAATATTCAAGGCTCTGTAGCTGTCTTTTTGTTATAGTTTCCTGAAAATAACTCTTTGGTTAAGTGTTATTAACTTTTCCCAGAAGGGCCTGTCTGAACAGTATTTCCTGAGTTCTTCCTCCCCACCCTCATTTGGCTTTTTTATTTGAAGGACATTAAATATGATACATTTTAGGTGGCCCTAGGGGGGCAGGAGATAAGGAAGAGTAAGAGAAATAAGAATAAGAATATGAATGGGGGGGGGCCTTATAATAATATGACCTAAACTGCAGTTAATATAACGTTAAATGCTACACCTGATGAACATTTAAATTTGGGACTTGAAATTTATACCACTCAATATCATCATTCTAGACAATACATTTTCAAGTGTGCGGGGATGAAGTAAAACTGTGTGTATTAATTTATTTAAAATTATACTAGCTCCGCCGGTGTGGCTCAGTGGTTGAGCCTCCACCCATGCACCAAGAGGTCGCTGGTTCGATTTCTGGTCAGAGCATGTCGTGCCCCGGTTGTGTGCCCAATCCCCGGTGGGGGCATGCAGGAGGTGGCCAGTTGATGTTCTCTCTCATGGATGTTTCTGTCCCTCTCTCCCTATCCCTTCCTCTCTCTCTAAATCAATAAAGAAAAATAAAATAAATAAATAAATAAATAAATAAATAATACCAATACATGGCTTGTAATTACAGGCTGTTTGTTCATCCGGCAATTTATGATGTGGCAACACGTGCCCGGCACGATCCATGACTAAAGTTCAGCAGCGAACGATCCTTGCCCTCTTAGAGTTTACATTTTCATTAGTTAGGGATATTTGTGCTTTGGGGCCTTTCTTTGCATAATCTTTGGACAGTCTCTTCTTTCAAGCTGAGATAGGAACAGATATACATTTTTTTTTTAATTTGCTTTTATTTCTGAAATATGTTTTAGTTGTAGAGAACTATGTACAAGTGATTTGTTTTGCTCATTAAGTGTGGTATTTGAGAACAATAATTTCATTTGTATATATAATAAAATATGTCAATCAATAAACAAAATATCATATTTTACAATGATTAAGATCTGCTAGAACCATATATTAATATGTTGACGATAGCTTACCTAAATTAGCCAAGTATTTAAGTACCTCTAATTACTTACACTTCTTAGGTACTTTATTTAGTAACATTTATTTCCCCCTTAAAAAATAAAAATTGAAAAAAGAATATTGATTTGAAATGGAACTGGAGAATGGTGAGCCTTGCTTTACTGGAGAATATTCAAATTCTACTTATAAACCATTTGTCAGCACTTTCTGTACACCTACATCTTAGTTACTGCAATATGATACTGAAATGACCTGTTTCTGGGCCCAGCTCCCCAAGGGGAATATAAACTCACCCATGGGGGCTGGTGCGCTCCTCATCTTTGTATCCGCTGCTCGTACAGGGTCTGGCACGTAAGGCCCTTCAGTATGTTTGCTGCTTTGAACTACACCTTTCTCTGCATGATAGGAGCTGCAATGATACCTGATGTGCCATGAAAACTTTAATATTAGTAATAGAATTCTTCCCATCTGGGTCTGCGTTTTATCTCCATGCAGAGCCGAGTGCTTTGCTTATAGTTCCAGATGCAGGCGGCCAGACCTTCACGGTGGAGAAGAAACTAGGACACAGAGAAGACGTGGGTTCTGCGTGTGGACCTGCGTCTCAACTCGGGGAAACGCTGCCCCTCGGTGAGACGGCCCCCAGCGCCCTGCACAGGCTGCTGTGCACGCGCAGGGGGGTTGACGGCTGTTCGGTCCAGATCCCTGGCCTCTCTCTCCTGATTCTCATTCCCCCAGTTTTCCTGCGGTGTCAGCCTCAGGCAGAATGCTTTCCGAAAATTCTCTCCCCTGAGCTTCATACAACTTAGTGATGTCCTAAATAACTAAGAAGTGGAAAACGGACGCCCAGGGAGTGGCATTTTCTGCCAGGCAGCTGTAAATAGCGTGCCATGAAGATGTGAAAGCAAACTGAGAGTCAGTATCAGTAATGTGAAGTAGCAGTGAGCAGGAGGTCAAGGAGAGAAGCAACCCTCGCGTGCTTCCTGCTGAAAGCCAGATGCCTGCAAACCTGCGGAGTCCGGGGACCCAAGAGATGGAAAGGACTTCCAAGTCAGCTAGAACCTTCTAATTCCTATGCAGACACCCCTTCTGCATCCCTGAAGGCCATCCGGACCACTCTGGGAAATTTTCCCTGAAGGAGGTAAATGTAGGAGTCACGACTCTACTCTGTAGAAGATGACACCCCACAACATGTGATCGTTGAGACCAAGGGACCAAATGCAGACTAATTTATTACATTTTAAGGGGTAGAAAAATCCATTTGTAATAAACAGAGGTAAAATTTAATTATTGAAGCAATGATCTAACTAATTGAATTAAAAATACAGCTTTGTCTGAAATGCAGTTTTATACTTTGTATTATGTGAATGAATCACACTTTGTTTGCTTTCTTTTTAAAAAAAAATTTTTTTTTTTAATCCTCACCCAAGGACATTTTTGCATTTATCTTCAGATAGAGCAAGAGGGAGAGAGGGAGGAAGAGAGAAAGAGAGAAACATCAATGCAAGAGAGACACATGGAGTACTTGCCACCCACACGACCCGGTGGGGGACAAACTGCAAAGGAGGTATGTGCTCTTAGCAGGAACTGAACCTAGGACTCTCTGGTCTGCAGGCCCGCGCTCTAACTGCTGAGCCAAACTGGCCAGGGCTCTGTTTTTTTCTTTTTCCTTTATTGATTTTAGAGAGAGAGGGAGTGAGGGAGAGAGAGATAGAAACATCGATGAGAGAGAACATCGATTGGCTGCCTCCTGCATGCCCCCCACTGGGAATTTGGCCCACAACCTGGGCATGTGCCCTGATGGGAATAGAATCAGGACCTCCTGGTGCATGGGTCGGCTCAACCACTGAGCCACACTGGCCAGACTGTTTGCTTTCTAAAGAAGCATTATAAATAGAAATAATTCCTCCTGACTTCTAAAACTTAGTCTTGTGTTTCCAAAAAATTTTAACTGACACAGTAAGAAATACATTTTCTATCACGTCTTGGTGCAAAACACAACGAAAGCTTCACAGAACAGCACTCACCTTAGTATTAACGCAGGCTGGTGCTCGCTATTATTTACTTCTCTAGACTATTTCTATTGTTTTATGACATCGTCAAAGTTTTAATTTTTGCTCACCAAGTGTACATTCTAAGCTGGCTCTGGCTCTCCTACACGTTGTCTTCCCCAGGACCTAACCTGGTGAAGCAGCTTCTAGCGAAAACATAGTCCTTGTTTGTGGCTCATGGAGAAACCCTATGCTGGTTCTTAAGGCTTCTGCCCAGAAATGAAACACATTCCACTCCCATACATCGGCCGAAGTAAGCTCCCTGGCTAGGTCTAATGTCATCAGGCTGGGGAAGCATGATTCTCCCGCAGAGATAATTAGCAGATATTTGTAAAAAAAAACAAAACAAACAAAAACAATGCAGCCTACCTCAGAGTTTTACATACATTCTGACTTCTTATAAATCTTAAAGCCTGTTTACATTACTATATATTATTCATCCTATTTAAATCACGACACAAATAAGGTCCCGTAGAATTATTAATGACAAAACTTGGATTCAGAGCAGATCTGTGATATACAAACCCATTCTCATAACTAGTACATTTTTTTTTATCATATCCCAATAGACTGAGTTTTCTTTTACAAAGATATCCTAAAACCAAACACTTATGGTAACAAAAATACAAACTTTATAATAATATTCCTATTTTATCATTTAAAAATAATTATGATCCCACCACTGTAAAAGATTCAAATGGACAGTTTGGAAAATGCTGGTCTATGGAAGTTCAAAGAAGTTCTGAATGTAGAGAAATGTATTTGTTTCTCATAAGGACCGATTCTGAGAAACTAAGAATCACATTCTTGTGAATGTTTTATAGCTATTATCCTTGTGGTTACCACAGGATTATAATTGACATCATAAAGTTATAACTTTATACCTTAAGTTATAACACTCAAATTCAAGTTCAATTTCTAATGTGGAATTATGCCAGCTGAACTTCAATAGCACACAAAATCTCTGCTACTATGCAGCTCTTTCCCGACCACCTTTCAGTACTAATGACACGAAATTACTCCTTTCTGTACTGTGTGACCACAAATAGACTAACATAAATTCAGTTTTTCCATCTCTTAGTAGGCACAAGGAGGATATATTCTAGGGAGATAGAATTTAAGTAAAATCAATATTTTTCAGTTAATTCTGAAACTCTTCTGGCCCTAAGAAATAGAATGTTATTCAAATAATTTGGTAGAATCTAATGGGTTGTGGCTTTGTTGTGTTGCTATATAATAATTTTGTTAAAATATGAACAGTACTGTAAACTGATCAGGAAATGAAATACAGGAAACACTCCCATCAACACACACAACTTGTCTTATATTGCTTCTTTATTAATGGCTAACCTATGTATATATTAAGTAAATGTTTTTCAAAAAATAGGTGAAAATCCATCATATTCTTGACTTTGTCTGTGTCTTCTTTTAATCTTTTTGAGTACCTTCACAACAGTTATTTCTAAGTTTCTGTCTCATAAATCTGCCATCTGATCTTTCTCAGGGATGCTTTCCCTTGATTTATTTTGCTACACTTTAATATTTCTTTGCATGCCTCTCTTTTTGCTTTTATTGTCAAAAACTGGACATTTGGCCCGGCCGGTGTGGCTCAGTGGTTGAGCGTCGACCTCATGCATCAAGAGGTCTCTGGTTTGATTCCTGGTCAGGGCACATGCCCAGGTTGTGGGCCAAATCCCCAGTGGGGGGCATGCAGGAGGCGGCCAATCAATGTTCTCTCTCATCGATGTTTCTATCTCTGTCTCCCTCTCCCTTCCTCTCTCTTTCTAGCATCAATAAAGAAAAAAAAAATGTTTTTCTTTTAATTAAAAACCTAACAAAACTGGACCTTTGAATCATTTCAGGTGATAATTGGAGATCAGGGAATCTCCCCCAGGGTTTGCTGGGGTTTTGTGTTGTTTTGTTTTTTTGTTCATTTATTTGTTTGTTTTATTGTTGCAGGGTTCTCTGGGCCAACAATAAACCTGAGTACAAACGTAGAGTCTTCTCAGTTCTTTTCTGAGCACTACCTTTCCTGGGTACGTGCAACCACTTTCTAAATCCCCCTGTATATGCAATTGCTTTTGAATGTCCTAATCCAGAATTATCTGTCTCCCAAAAGGGGAGAAAGAGAAAAATGAAGGGGGGGAAACAGAAACGGGGATCTTAAAATACCCTGAGAGTCATGTCAGCAGGCCGGAGGAGTTGCAACAATGGCGGTGAGGGCGGCAACAACATCCGCTCTTTCCTGTGTCTGCACTTCCAGGACCAGAGCAGCAGAGAGCACTCAGAAAACACATCTTCAGTGTTTGGAGGACAAAATCCTTCTTGCCTACCCTGACTCCTGTAAGCTGCCTGCGAACTGCTCCAGAAACCCTGCAGGGCTGCCTGCCAGGGGCTGTGGTATGAGGATAGGTAGCAGCTACCGCCCTAAAAGCTGAAATTGACCCAGAATCAAGGACAATTTACCATCCAAGACTTCTCCTAGATTTGCCAACATTCAATAGGCTCCAGAGTTCTAAAGTGGTCACATCAGACAGATGCTGCCAAGGTAATCATTGTCTAGACGGAGATTTCTGGTGCCTCTTCTCTGCCACCGTACATGTCCTTCATTGCTGCATTCCTGTAGTTTCCTTTTGTTCTTCTATATGGGCAAAAATTGCTGATTGGCTTCTTTATATGTACGATGCATGGGGTAAAGACTTTTCAAAATGCATCAAACTATGAACTGCACCCAGGACTCCAGCTTCTGCGTTAGCCTGGGGATCGCTGGAATGTTGCAGCTGCTCCAGGTGCTGTGAGGACCTTGCCCCAGTCATCTGTCCCCTGGAGTTAAAATAGGTCTTGTGATGGAAATGGCTAACAAAGTTCACTTTATTCCCTCATTTTCCTAAAACTGCATTCACAATACTACTTTTTCTTTCAGCCTCGCAAAGGGGTCTGGGAGAAAAGGGAAAGGGGATGGTCTTTCCCAAATCCTGAGAACTTTCCAGTAAAGTTCTGTTGATTCTGTTTCCTTAATGTCCCTCTGTCCCCTTTCTCACCATGACAACTACTAGTGTGATCCTAAGCCAGCTAGCTCTTCCTCATCTCTCTCCTTAATTATGTTATTTGTCTCCTGACTGCTTTCTGCCTCTGCTCTCTCCCTCTCTAACTGATCTTCTATATGGACCTAGATGCGATCTTTCAAAAACAAATACGTGATCGTGTTACTACTCTGATGAAAAACTTTGTCCTTGGGATGTGAACACAGGTATTCACATGGTGTGGTCATTGACCATGATGAGTTGGATTCAGCCTGACTCTTCATTGCTAGAGACATGGGTGGGTGATGTGCTGAGAGGTGCAGCCCACAGCTGAGCACCTTCCTGTGGTCAGAAGCAGAGAAAGTGAGGTACGTGTAGCAGTAATGGTACATGTTTAAAGTTATACCTAAGGGAAAGAATAAGAAACACAATGATTCAAACAGAAAAATGCCACCTGTGCGTATTCACAGCACATGCCCAGTGTTGGTATCTACCTAGCGCTGTTGAAAAATGTTGAACTTAAATCTGACCATGAAGAAGCAATCAGAAAATTAAACGTGTGGGCTTTCTAAAAGACTGCTGGCCTGTGCTCTTCAAAGATTCAATTTTCTGAAAAACAGAACCAAACCCAACACAAGCCGAGGACAGTTTTATTTATAGGCAACTAGAGAAAGAGGGCATGAGCTTTCAACTGCAGTGTAGGAGCCTTGGAGAGATTCAGGATCAGAAAACATACACTGTGCACACGCACCGCCTCCAACACGCATCCTCACAGCTCTGAAAGTCATTATGGTATAATTGGAGAAATTAAAATGTGGTTATACACTAGTTAATTATACTGCTTAGCACTCATACCTTCAGGTGAGATGATGCTCTAGGAGGGAGTTAGAATTGGTACCGGAGAATGAAGAAAAAAAATTAAAGAGAAAGACACCTTGAACTGACAGACAGGATTATCTCAAAAGTTTGTTCCTCAGATTCAGCCAGAAAACATACAAACAAGTAGTCAAAACCTCCTGGGGCCTCCAGCATGGAATCCAAATCCCTTGGCATTGTCCATGAATCTTTCAAGATCTGGTGCCTGTCAGCTGCTTAGGTACATCTCTTCCCTTTTCTCCTGTCTTTCTATCCCACAGGGGAGTTAGGCCAAAGCACAGTGATTCTTGCAGGCTGCTAGGATCATTCACGTTCCTGCTGCTTTGTTCATGCTGCTTTCTCTGCCAGGAATGTTCTCCTTTTGTTGTGTAGCATAGTCTTACTCACTTTTCCAGACTCAAGGACTTGTTAAAACATCCTCATCTTCCTCTTCTGTCACTTTCTTAAACCTTAACACTCAAACCTAAATGCACACACACACCACACAGTTCCCCTTACATATATCCTAGACTCTATCACTGTTTATTGCACTGATGAGCTTGTGTGTCTGTCTCCCCATCTTAGAAGGAAAGTTCCTTAAGGTAGAGACCATGTTTTATTCATGTTTGTTTGCCCAAAAGTTAACATAATGACTGATAGGTGGATGTTCAATAAATATTTGTTAAGTAAATGAAGACAGAAGAATGCCATGGTCTCCTTACATTCTCAGGCTTACCAGGAAAGTAAATTGCTTGGCAAGGTCACCAAGCTAACGAGTGAGTCAACGTTAGCTAAATCCTAGAACAGAGCTCTCTGATATACTAAGATTATGTAATCATGCTGTCTTCATTCATTTGCAAACACTTATCAACTGCCCATGATGTACTTGAAATTGTTCACAGATCCGGGAAAAGAAAGAGACAAGTCAGACACAATTCCTGAGCTCAAATGTCTTAAAATCTACTGGAATCAACAAAACATATCACATATTTACACTATGGTAGTCAATATCTTGAAGGAAAACAAAGAAAAAGTTTGAGAGCTTTAGAAGAGAGGTTAGCCTAAATTTAGTGTAAAGAAAAGTTTAAGGGAAAATGTTGGCATAAATCTTAAAAGGTGCATGAAATTTTAACAGGTGGGGACAAAGGAGAAGAAAGAAGAAATAGTGAAGAGAATACCCCAGAGGCAAGACAAACTGTGGTATAAGGTGGGTGAAGAAGAGGAGGGAGTGAACACCTCTAATTTTGTTCTCACAGCCATTCCCACAGCCATCCTTGCCTTAGTTCAGGGTCGTATTATGTTGCCTGGCTGACTGGTTGCTGGACCTCCATATGGCCTCCATGCCTCACTAACACCCTGTGATTCATCTCCACTCTGCCACATGAATTATCTTTCAAATGCAAAAATCTTAAGAGTTTGCTTAGAACCCTTCAAAGAGTCCATTTTCCCTCCGGGTTAAAAGTCGCATACACCTTTGCCTATTATAGAGCCTCCTCATGATTTCCCCACCGCCTGCTGTCCAGCCTCAACTCCTACATATTTCCAATGTGGCCCCTGCGTGTCAACTGCGTTGAGCTCTTGAACATCGACACTCACCGTTCTATGTCTTAGCACATGTTGTCCCCATAGACTGGCGTGCTCTCACTCCCCCTTCCTTCCTTGCCTTCCTAACTCTCTTCTTTTTCTAAATAAATATTTCCTGAACGCTGTGTGCCAGATACAGTACTAGATGTAGAAGTACAACTATGAAGGAGATACCTGCAGCTTTTATCCTCATGAAACTTATGTGCATTGTTCCCAACAAATATGTTTCTTGTTCCCCAACTACAGATCAACGACCTCTCCTTTGTGTGCCCAGTAGTACCTCATGTTTAAAAATGCTTTCCTGTGTTCTGCATTGTATATGCTGCATTATAGTTATCTACTATTTGTTTACTAATAGTCATTTGTGATATCCTTGAAGACAGATTATATCTTTGAATAACAAACGTATTGATAAAAACCCACTCTAATATTGATAATGATACTTTTTTCAGGTTGTATCTTTTTAAATCTTTTCCCAAGTATCTTGAACAAATAAAAAATTTTGAAGTGAATGAATGAACACACTATTTCCAGATTCATTTCTAGATTCACTTAGTCATTCAGTGGTCATTTATTGAGATACAACTATATGTCCCTTATTACTCAATGCAATGTGGGTATACAAGAGAACAAAACAGAAAAATTTCCATACCCATGGAACTTATGTTCTACTGGGAACATCTTAAATTATTTGCTAAAATAAATTAAGGCCAATCACTTATGTAATATCTATTCCCCTTTTCTCCTCCCTGAGAGAAACCTGTTTTGATAGTGGTAATTTACCCACCTAAATATTCCTTTGCCCTATCCTTTGAAGACCAGGGTAATGAATGTTATGTAAAAGAAAATTACCTCCAAGAAAGCTCTTAAAGGGGGCTGACTGTGCTAATGAATATTGTCATTTACTTTTCCCTTCTTACTTCTTTCTTCCTGGGAACCAAATATGATGGCTGGAGCTGCCACTGCCATCTTGCTACCATGAGGCTGGAAATCATGCCCTAAGGGTGGTGGAAAGGAAGATGAAAGGA
Organism: Tadarida brasiliensis; assembly: GCA_030848825.1. Classification (NCBI taxonomy): domain Eukaryota; kingdom Metazoa; phylum Chordata; class Mammalia; order Chiroptera; family Molossidae; genus Tadarida; species Tadarida brasiliensis. Next base: position 41,765,339 of record CM061262.1, on the reverse strand, counting down.
GGCAGAGGGACTGATGACATCACGGAGCCACTGTATTCCTCATGGACTGCCTGCCTCCAGTCTTAATGTAGAGGGAAATGCCTCCCTATCTTTTTAAAGAAATTGTTCCTCAGGTTGTAACACTAGCAATTGAATTCCATTTCTAACAAATACAGTAGAGCTCTTAAAACATTTGAGAAGGATTGAAAGGGTTTAGATAGAAAACTAGAATGATGCTAAAACTAGAGTGATTGTCTTAGAGTGGTATGGTAGCAGGTAGAGAGAAAGCATGTACAAAGGATACTTCAGATTTTATCTGAGGAAGAAGCCAAAGGAGAAAGCAAGGGCAAGATAAAGAAGGGAGCTAAGGCAGCAGCTAAGAGTAGGTAGGAAACATTGTCAGACATGAGAATGTTGAGGGGAATTTTATTTGGTAAGGCAGAATCAAAGTCATTTTGGATAAAATGCTAATGAGAAGAAATGTCTCATGAAGTGATGTCTCTGAGGCTCAAAGACACTCAGGAATAAAATTCACAGAGAGATCTGGAAGAGGATTGTTTGAGCAATAGTCCTTGAGGAGCAACAACTATGAAGAGGTAGCAGGAAAAGAAGAAACCAGAGATGTCCTTTTCAACAGGACACCCCGATCTTGGTATCATGTGACTAACTGACTAAATACATACATATATATTGATTTAAAATGGTCATTTGTGTGCCTTTGTACTTCTGTAAACAATCTTGTATCATATTTTGATTGTAGGCTCATTGAATATAAAAGGTAAAGACTCTAAAAATATTTTTAATTACCAAATTTTCTAGCAAATTCTAGTACACAGTTGGCTATGAAAATTTTTTTACTTTAATTTATGTTGATTCATCCAGGACAGGCAAAGTCTCCAGGCTTTGCAGACAATGTGGCGCTTTGGGACATTTCCAGCCTGCGGGCACTGAACTCTGCACATGACTTGTTCTCCTCTTTGTGATACTTTAGAAAAGCGAAGCATAAATATTTAAAAAGAAAAGGGTTATTGCTTTGTTTTCTTTGATTGATATAAGTGAGGAAAGAAAAACTAAAAATGTAAAGATATACTCTATGTTCTGCCTTTAAATCAAGTGAATTAACTTCACCTCCAGTCCCCTTCAGTTTGCTCTGGGAATTAGTCTTTCCTAAGGTAACATGGATTCTACATTATTATTTTAATCCATAACAAGATTCTGAGAAAAACAGTTTCTCCCTGCATACCTGTGAGAGATCAATAAATGTTAAAATAAACAGGCAGCTATAAAAATGAACCTGATTTTTAGCCATAGCAAATACCCTTGATTGTAAATAGAAATCTTTCTCTAAAATGGTATGAATTGGAAGTGAGAGTTTTTCAGCCTTGTACTATAATGAATAAGAATGGCAGAGCCCATAGTGTGTGTGTGTGTGTGTGTGTGTGTGTGTGTGTATTTGATTAGTATTAGGAAGTTTGAAAACTTGCAAAAATTACACTTCACAGAGGTTCACACGATTTGTGCATCATAATCTATTCCCCTTTCCAACCCTAATCTGTTTTTGCACTGGGCTGTTATCCCGAGCTCCTTGGTGCTTCCTGGTATTACTATCAACCGTCACGTTATTTCTGTCATTTTACATGTATACCTCCTCCAGTGTCCTTGAGTGTTAGCTCTATTATAATCTCTATTATTGAGAAGGTAATACATGAAACTATGAAGATTTCATCTGTATAACAGAGAGGGCATTTTTTTTTTTAATTCTCTTTTGCTTAACCTCTTGGGTAGAAGTAACATAATCACTGGGAACTTTCTCTTGATCTTTAACTTCAAGTGTCCTGAAAGTATGAAGTAGAGTTTTTCATTCCTGTAGAGCAGAAATGAAGAGCCCAGAGCTGGGTTCACATCAGTTTTCCAGTTACTGGCTGCGAAGCACAGGCAACTTGCCTTATCACCTAGCACCTTAGTTTTCCTACCCACACAACGGACACAGAAGCAATACCCAGACTGGGACTTGTACGAGAATCAATATACGTAAAGCCTTTTGCAGAGACAGTTCCAGGATCACAGTAAACCTTCACAAAATTATAACAATTGTTCTTTAAACATCTACCAAGCAGTTTCTACTCATAAAGCGTATGTATATCTTGCTGTGGGAAACAGGAGGAAAAACCAGTCTGTTGGTCAGTCCGCAGCCATGATGATTGTATTACGATAGTGATGCCCACCCTGAAGTACTCTGTATTGAAAATTCTCAGCCATATATTATAGATAAGTCACAATCCATACAAATGTTCACACAGAAAACAACCCGTGAGATTATCTCGTTAATCTCCATGTAGAAGAAATCTCAAACCTGAATACTTATTTCATGTGCATTTCCATTAAAAGTTGTTGTTGTTTTGTTTTGCCTTGCTTTTGTCAGTTCCAAAGGAAGGTACAATTGCCCCGTAAATGAGGCCACACATTGAAAGTATGGAGGGTATCGTTTTTACAGCAATTAAAACAGGCAAAATTTGTATGTTTTTATTCAAATATTTAAGTGTGGATCACCAATTCTCTATATTCTTTCTCAGCCTCTCAGTGTTGGATTCTTTCAGGGGGCCCTCAGCAGCAGATTTCTTACATTTTTAAAAATCTTCATTGTTGGAAGTATTACATTGTCCCCTCTCTCCCCATTGACAGGCAATTTCTTGATGGCTCCAATGCACTTATTTGAAAGAAAGTGGCTTCCACTAGAATTTTATTAAGTCAAACTGGGACAAGTTGAATATAAGCAGGAAATGCTAGAAGAAATGGTATGGAGAATAAAATCTTAACATGCTCAGTCAGTATATTTTTTAAATGGTATCTACTTTAAGTTCACAATTTCCTGTACTCTTTAGGAAGATTTCAAAGGGGATGTTTAAATGCATGCTCTTTAAAATCTGAAAATTAGCATGCCGTGCAGTAGATGGAAATCTTTCTTCACATGTGGCACATTCATAACTGCTTTTGTTTGCAATAAAAATTAGGATGATTACTTACCTTCTATGTTTCAACTAAAATAATTTTCAATGTATGATAATAAGTTCAGTATCCATGAGCTGTGGCCACCAGAGAATGTTGTATCGATTTACCTTTATATTTCAAATGTACAGCCATGATGTTTTAAATTCAGGGACTCCTTAAACTTTTATGGTTTTTGTTCACAGCAGTTAAATGTCCCTCTGAGAAATAAGTCTACAAAAGAATATTAGGACTGCAAAAGCAAAAGTAAATGGCTCTACATGCTATTGGTAATACATAAACTTGTAAATAAAACAAACAAATTTTGGAGAAAAGATGACTTAAAGCATTCATAAAAAATGATGTATTTATTCATTCTTTTAACAGAGCTTAGAGTATACCAGTAGATTTTAGGTGCCAAAAATGAAAGTGCAAGTAAAAGAGAGAATTTGTCTTCCTGGAAATTGCATTGAAATGATAATGATGTCTAAAATTCTTTTAGGTACAGCCCTGGTCAGTATGGCTCAATTGGTTTGTTGTTGTTTTATGCATCAGGAGGTTGCTGGTTCAATTCCCAGTCAAGGGCATATGCTCAGTTTGTGGGCTCTATCCCTGGTAGGGGGTGCAGGAGGCAGCTGGTAGATGTTTTGCTCTCACATAGATGTTTCTCTCTCTCTCTCTCCCTCTCTCTCTCCCTCTCCCTCTCTCTCTTCCTCTCCCTCTCCCTCTCCCTCTCCTTTCCTCTCTCACTAAAAATCAATAAACTATTAAAAAAAATCTTTTAGGTACATACACTGAGATGAGTTAGAATGCTGAAGAGTATCTCCAGGCTGGAGGGCAAAATTACCTTATAATTCTATCTGTTTTACTATTTTGGTGCTTTGACTAAGCTGCAGATTTTTTAAATATAAAGATAAATATCACATAATAAACATAAATACTATCTTTTCTGCCTTTAGATTTATAATGTCTGCATACAGGAAGTATGCATATCAAAATGTCATAGTCTTAACACTTCAGATATTTTTTATTCCTATATGCGTAGTTACACGTTTAATCCAGTAAAAAGGGTAAGGTCTCGCATAATGACAATGAAGACATAAAATGGGTATTAGAAATGAGGCGGGCAATTCTCCAAGGGCTAGTGATTTAAAGGCAGATGTGATGGGTGGAGCTGGAGCAACCACTTGTGACCATGAAGCCACAACCGTGCTGAGGAGCAAACACGGTGAGGATGCCGGAAATAGACAAACTCCTATTTGTTTGAGCCACTGTAAGATGGGTGCTTTCTTATTTGCAGCTAAAGGTGCTCTTTTGTGTTATATCTAGTATGAGTGAAAAACAAGATTTGGATTAAGAATGTTTTATACCTCGATGTTTGCCATGATGGTAAACAATGTTGGACTGAAGGAGAGTAACCTGGCTACCAGTCCCGTGGGAGAAAGGCAAACTGGGTGTGGGGATATGCGGCAGGCACAGACAATAATGAGTGGGTGTTGCAAACATCATGAAAGAAGCAATTTGCTGGGGTAAAAGAAGTTCAAAAAAGGCTTTGCCTGTGATGAAGTTTTAAGTACAGGAGAAAGGACAAATCTTCTGGGAGTGGTAATTCCTAAATCCCGTTTCATCTCTCTGCTCTGTGTATCTTTCCTTTCCCTTTTGTGTATTCGTTTCTTCCTGGTATAATCCGTATGCAGCATTGATCGCATCAAGCAATGAGCCTTGAAACAGTAAGCACTATTTTCTCACTTGGAAAGAGTAAAATTAATTAACACCTTTGGCATTTGAAGGCTGTAAAACTTGCCTAAGATCACCCAAAATGATCCCTCATGGGTCTTTATTAACAACTTTAGCTTAGTCCACTGGGGACCTGTAGGTTTATTTTTGTCAGAATTTTTAAGGAAATAAATTATTTATATACTAATTATGGAAAGCTATTATTTCAACTGGTTATTAAAAATGACCACAGGAAATATATCAACCTGTGAAGCAAAACCATTTTTACTGAACATAGAAGGAAAAAAATCTTTTTTTTTTAAGGAAACAAAAAAAAGATATAATGATGTTTGAAAAGTCAAGTAAAGATATAGATAAAAGACACAATTTAAAAAAACAAAACAAAACATGAAAACTAGAAAACATCCTAAAAATAGTATGTTGCATTCTAGAGAAAATTTTAGAAAAAAAAAAAATTAGCAGCCTAAGAAAGAAACCATAACAAACATTAAACACTTAAAGATTTTGTAAATTGTTTCCAGCCACAGATTAACTGAGTTTGATTTAGTTCTTTCTCAAAATTAAGAAAGTTGCAAATATAATATAAGCCCTAATAGGATATACATTCTCATGCAAAATCCCACTTTCCGGACTGCCAGCGATTTTGCTTTTCCCTAGAAATATAGCAAGATACAATCAATTCCAAGTCCACAGCTTATTGATTTTTCTTTGGTTGACAGATAAGCTTTCCTGTTAACAGGTCTCTAGAATGATCAGGAATGCAGGGAGGGGGACAATGATGTAATATATCTGTTCCAAAAAGCTTTCAATTAGAATTCTAGACGCAGTGCCATTTGAGAAGAATACTATAGTGCCAGGCACCACACTTGACTCTCTTCTTAGTACTACTTCTAACTAAGAGTGTAGGTGGTATTAAATACCAGAAGCATAGGGTCCTGAACAACCTGTAACTCGTTTAACTGGAAAATAAGTAGTGCTCCCTTTAATAGCATCAGCCAACCTGAGACAGTCTGTAGGCTGACACTAGTTGCCTTCATCTGTGTTAATTATTATTAACAAAAATGAATTTCATTTCATATTGTAAGTGCTAAATTATAAAACTATATTTCATAGATTGGGGAAAATGAACTAAACCCCTTGCAATTTATGAAGGATTTGTATAATTATTTTCTTTCGAAAATGTTGATCTCATTGTTATTTGCGAATGTCAGGAAAATGCAGATAAAAATCAAAGTTCAAAAGACAGCAACTGGCTAAATGAAACATACTTATCTCACACTGTGAAATACTATGCAGTATTTAAACTGTTTAATGTAGAGCTCACTTATTGGTCAAGCAAGATGTACACTTTATTTTAAGTAAAAATAAATCAGGTTTTATATCAGTAAAATCCCACTTATTATAAAAGAATTTGGTTGTATACGTGGAGTTTCTGCATTGTTGAAATACAGAGAAAAAAATGTGTGGAATGATACACAGTTGTAAAAATGTTGTTGAGTTGAGATTATTTACCAGTTTTATTTTCTTCTTTCTGTTTTATTTGACTTTGATAAAGAGAAATAAAAGCGCTATTAAAATAGATATTGTAAAACTTTAAATTTAGAGAGAAATTAAAAGATTATTCAGTCCCATCTTCTATGTAGTTGTAGAGTTTCTTCTGAAATGATCTCATCACATGATAACTCAGTCACCAGACAAATGTCTCTAGGAAAGTGTGGCTCACTTGATTTCTAGGCAAGATGAATGGAAATCTTCCATTATCAGAAATGTCTTTTTTCGTTTTGTTAATTTAGTTTCCTTACTTGTAACCCCTCTTTGGTTCTTCTTGTCCTCCATAAGTGGTAAGTGGGTTGAACAAGCCTTTTTTTAAAAAGAAAGAAAAAATGAATGAAAGGAAGGAAGGAAGGAAGGAAGGAAGGAAGGAAGGAAGGAAGGAAGGAAGGAAGGAAGGAAGGAAGCCTTTCAATATTTAAAGACCACTTTGTAGTCCAAGTCCTTTCTTTTCTATGTCTCCTTAATGTCCTGGCACAGGCAGATGGTGGAAGGGTGTGGGGAGCAGAGAGAGGGAACAATCAATAATCCTGAACACGGTGTCGCGTGGCCCCACTTGCAAACAACCCATTTTCTGCAAGTGGTTCTCGATTCCTTCAAGGGGCTGGAGGCTAGAGGCAGGTGGGAAGCTCCTGTGTGAGGGAATATAAACCACATAACAGAGTTGAAGACGATACCTGGAGAAAAATTAAAAATGATAACTTTTGTAATCTACAATTGATTCCATGTATTTTAAATATTTCCACTACTAGGTTGTCAGCTACTTGAGCACTTTAAGGCTGAGGTGTTTCTCTGAGTCATTCATAGTACCTGATTCAGACTTTGCATGTAGTAACACTCCGGGTAGTTCCTGTACTTAACACATGTTAACATTATGCAAATATGCATACATACCACAGCTACATTCACAATTAGAATCATATGCACACAGGCTTTCTTAAAACAGGTATGATAGAAAATTGAATTAATGACAAACATCAACATTGAAAAACAAGTCATAATTATCCTGGTCAGTTGAAATATACGCAGAACATGAATGAATTCACAAATTATTCTACTTGCTGTATGTTAACTTTATTATAGCATTATTAATAAGTCATCATATAAATTAACTGAAAACATTCCTGTCCTATCTGAGATCAGATCAGCATCTGCTGGTTAAAGTCAGGTGTTTCTTTAATACTTATGCTCTTAGTTTGAACTCTAAGGTTGGATGTAAGCATTGGTTTCAAATTGTCTTCAGAATCTTTCTGGCCAAGAAAAATATATGAACAGATTCCACTTTAGCAGAAAATATGGAGTAGGTAAAATTAGATCCTTTAGAAAATATTAACTCACGTACATTATGAAAGGTAATAATTCAAACTGCTATTTTCTAAGATCCGAAAACCTCCCACAGAGGCCCTACTTTGGGGCTTTCAAAATAGCTCAGTCTAGGATGCAGCATGAAATGCATTTGGGCCACTGTGCGTGTCGGAGCCTCACAATGAGTCAGCAGTCGGTCACAGTTTTCTGTCCCATGGGTCACAGATCAGTCTGTTCGGAACCCTAAGAGGGAAAATTCCTGTCAGGTTACACAGGGTGAAAAGTCTCCTCTCACTTTAGCAGGAGGAGGGAGCTCTCCACAGGACTGTTTTAGCCCTGCTACTCACTGGTCACCCAGGGACATCACCAGTTCAGATTCTTGAAGGCAACCAGAGAAAGTGGTGTCACTCACCCGGCACCTCAAAGAAGAGCAGAAATGTGGCAGAAACAACCCTGGTTCAGCAACAAGGACTTATGCCTGAGGAAGTACAAAGGCAGCCTCCTGAGTCCAAGGAAAAGCAGAATCCAAACAGGAAGAGAACATGCAGGGATAGATCAAGGGCAAGAGAGAGACATGTAAACACAGAAGATACAGATATTCCTGCATATAACTCTGTGGTAACACTTGTGTCCACCTCCCTGCCTCCATCAGCTGCATCTACTTGGTGGTTTAACCTGACCAGGGGGTTTTCCATCTCAATCACTGTACACATCATTTCTAGAAATGCTGTGTTGTTCTTTCCTCAAATCAGATTGATTTTTTTTTTTTGTAATCACTTCTCCTCTGGTCACATTTGCATTCTTTTTTTATTTCTTTAAGCATTATAAACAATTATTTTATACTCTGTGTCTAATAATTCTAATATCTGAAGTCTTTGTGGGCCTGTTTCAATGTACTATTGTTCCTGCTGGTTCTCATTCTTAGGGCCTTGTTTTGTGATTTTTGACTCTAAGTGAAGCATTTTCCTTTCAACTTTGTTCATGGAAATTCATTGGGATGGGAGTTGCAGGTGAGTCCCTTGGGGTAACTGCTTTCATCAGCCAGTCTATGGGGCACTTCTGATCCAGAGACACATGCAATTAAATTATTAGGTTAAAGTTGTTCAGCTCACTAGGGTTATGTGAATTCAGAACACAACCCATGAAAGATACCCAGTGTTATGAATTCTCAATGTAGATCTTTAACATAGCTCAAAGCTAGAGATTGCTGTATCTCTCCACTAGGCAGGGTTTAGTTTATCTTACACTAAGAGTATAGTTGTCTGCATCCATGCAGGAGTCTGTTTTCAGATTCCCCATCATGCCAGCGACCTGGTCTTTATCGTCTGTCTCTTCTCCGCTACGCAGCAATCAAAAGAGAAAGCTAATTTATCTCCCAGAACTCTGGCTCTCACATCATTTATTTTTCAGTTTTGCATTTTCCTTATTTTTAGTGCCAGCTCAGCTCAACATTTTAATTGTTTCAAACAAGAAGGTAATTTGTGGTATCCATTTCACCAAACCGTCTACAGTAGAAGCGATTACTGCCTTCAAAAGGTTCATGTTCTGATATATTTTCCCCATTGGACTATGTTTCTAAGCTCTCTTTCCAGGACCTCACATGAGCTGACCCAGAACGGGGCTAAACTTGGATGAGCAGAAACTATGCACTTCATGACATTCTTCCCGTGTGGACTCTGACCTCAGCGACCCTGGCTTCTTTTGGTTGTTTCTATTTCTTATGCTTATTCCCACATCAAGACATTTGTAAGACTTATTTATTCCTTCTTCACCTCCTACTTTTGATAATCGTAGCTCAGAGATCTCTTCCTTAAGAAACCTTTCTGGCATGCAGACAAGGTCAAGTCTGCCTGATTTACATTTATGCAGCACTCCCTGCTTCTCTTTCATGGTGTTATCATTATCACAATGAAAAGATTAATGTAGGGATTAGTTGTTTGATGTCAGCCTCCCGGATAGCTAGAAGGCAAGCTGGTGAGGAAAAGAAGAGTGCCTGGCATACAGAAGCCTTTGTTAATTCTCTGTTAAATGGATTCTTAAATGAAGTTGAAAGACATTATACACTAAAGAGGGAGCAATTGCACAGTAACCTCTTCCTTACCTTTTACTTTAGGTGCATAAAAAATGTGGGGATTTAATAGTCCTTTAGATGATCAATGGTGTGTAACCAATTCTCCCTTCTAATGAGGCGGGCAGGTGGAATGCAGCCAGAAATCGCTCCTCTTTTCAAAGCCAGAAAGTTGCATTACTTACCACCTCAAATATTTAAGGTGGAGAAAAACACTTATTTTAAACCATTTATATGATTTAAGTTTTTCATCACCTCAAATTTATTTGCATGCCTAACATGTATTTGTAATTCAACTTCACAATAATTCCTATGGAGAATTATCAAAAAAAGGTATGTATAAATAAAGTGACGCCAAAACACTGTCGCTGGTAATCAAACATATATTTTCTCCTTCACTGAGTTGTAGCATCTTAGGTGTCAAATCAACATTTATGGGAGTCTCTCTTGACAGAGTCACATTTCATTCAAGCATGAAGCAAAACTTTCAGAAAATTCAACAAAATAAAACAATGTTGTAAAAAAAAATTGTATTTGTTCTGGATTCTTTTAATGACATTCTTTTTATGATCTGACAACAGTAAGAAATTCACCCCACAGGTGTGGCTCAGTGGTTGAGCATCATCCCACGCATCAAGAGGTTACCAGTTCGATTCTGGGTCAGGGCACATGCCCAGGTTGTGGGCCCAATTCCCAGTGAAGGGCATGCAGGAGGCGGCCAATCAATGTTCTCTCTCACTGATGTTTCTATCTCTCTCGCCTTCTCTCTCTAAAGTCAATAAAGAAAAAAATATTTTAAAAAATAATAATAATAAAAGAATAAATTCATCTTAAACATATTAGAAATAAATTTATGCTAAACTCTAAAGCAGTAGATGAATATTTCATAATACATTTAGTATAATGACTTTCATTAGAACATCTATAATTAAATTTAACGTCATGTATCTCCATGACAACAGGCTTTGTTTCCTATTTTTCTTGTGAAAGACAAAACAATAAAATAAAATATAAAAGCAAAGACAAAGCAAACTCCCCAAACCAAAATATGTAGGTTTACATTTAAAAAGAGAATTAAAAAGATCATTTTAATCCAGGGAATCTGCAATCTTCTTTTGTGGCATTTTTATACTAAGGAATTGTTTACATTTTCTTTATAAACAAAACTGAAAATAAACAAATAGGATCCCCTGTTGTTTAAAAAGAAATGGATCACTTTCTACAGCCATAGGACCCAGAATACCCAAAATTACATGTGATGATTGAGGAGTGATTTCAAATAGCCACAGACAAAAATTCACTTCACAGGGTTAGCAAATTACTTGTTCTTTTTATTTTTCTAAAAGAACAACTGAAGAGATAGGAAAAGAAAAAAAAAAAGCACCTAGCGTATAATGGAGGATATTTAACCAAGAAAATAACAAGTAATATTTAGGACCCATTTTGTGGTTTATAAGCTACTTACACAACATTTCATCATCTGATTCATACAAAAATCCCATAAAGACATCAGTTTACCTTTTTCAAAACATGAGGCAGCCCTGGCTGGTTTGGCTCAGTGGTTAGAGCGTCGGACTGCGGACCAAAGAGTCTTTGGTTGATTCGAGTCAAGGGCACGTACCTTGGTTGGTGTTCGGTCCCCGGCCCTAGTTGGGGTTGTGCGGGAGGCAGTCAACGTGTTTCTCTCACATTAATGTTTCTCTCTCTCTCTCTCTCCCCCCCACTAAAGAAAAAGAAAATGAGTCATCTCAGAGAGCAGACCCCTGTTTCTTAAAATCAAAAGCTAATAAACAGTAACATCAAACTGGAGGCTAGATCTTTGTTCTACAAAGAGATGTTTTTCCCATAACACCGGACAACTGAATATTGACTGGGAAAATGAACTGTTTCAGCATAGCTGGAAAGATATGGTCTTGCAACAAACATGTAAAACACATAGCAGAATATCAAAGCATAATGTCAGTTAGAGTAAGAGAAACAGCTAGTCCGAAGGAGGTAATCAGCTACCTTTAGTCTGTATGGTTAGACCAATAGGAGTATTATGTCGAGTGCTGAGACGTCTGCTGTAGGAAAATTATAACTTAAGGGTCACTACCAGACAGGCATCCCGGTCAAATCTGGCGCAGAGATGTTGTTTGCCCAGCCAGAAGAGTAATGGAAAATGCAAAACATGCACGCCTTTAGGCCATAAAGGCATCATTGTCTGGTTTTCCATGGGCCCCCTACTCCCTAGTGCCTCATTCCCAACAATCAGACACACTTATTCTCTTTCCCTGCCTCTTGTACGCGTTTGATTTTCCAGACTACTGATATAAATAAACTAAAGACTTTTTCAAAAGGAGTGGCCAGGTGGTGAAGAGATAAAGTGTGTAGTCTGAGGCTATGTAGTCAAATTAAATGAAATTTGAGGCAGATTCATCCTGTCACTACTCTGCTCTCAACCATCTACAGTCTACCATGCCTACAGGACAAAGGCCAAACGTTTGACAAGTCAGAATAAGCTTCTCCTCTATAAACTGACCTCTCCCTAAACTCATTTCCTCTCAAGGAGGAAAAATGCAACCGACCGCTTCGAACCCAGGGTTCTCATGACTCCGTGTTCTTGCACAGGCTCGGTCCTCTGACTTGAACACTTTGCTCATGGCGTTTGCCTAAAGAAATCATCCTCTTGCTGCAGTTCAGCTCCAGCAGCCCTTACCTCGGAAGCCCCTCGACTTCCCCAGGAGCTAGTGCACCGAGCCGGGCTCCGCTGGCAGGATGCTCTGCTTGCACGGCGCCTCCCCCGCTCCTAGGCCGCTCCACAGCATCTCCCAGGGAGGGGTTGGCCTTCTCTGTTTTTGAGCTCAGTCCTCAGTGCAGCATCAGGCACATAGAAGGTGCTCAAATAACGCTGAACAAATAATACAGCACGTCTTTTCAGTATCTGAACACCCAGTGGATGGAAGAAAAATTAGGATTACCCTATGTGGGTGGAGACTCGAAACAGGACCGCTGAGCGAAACTCGCGGGAGTACAGCTTCCTGTGTGAGGAAAGGAAATCTTTCCAAGACATCAGAATTCTTCCCAAGATAGAAAGGCCTCCTGGGTGGAGAAGCGAGGAAGACAGCCAAGCATGGGGCTGAGGACAACGTCTAGCCCCCAAAAGTGAGTTGATTCAGTGGGACTTTCAATTCCCTTCAGTCCTGCGTCCAGCAGTTCTCTGAATGTACACCGTGGGAGTGGAGAGGCTGTGCACAGAAACGCCACACTGGAGGTTGGGGGTAGCAGTCGCCACCCTGGGGTTGAGCGTAGGAGGGAATTCTACTCCAATAAATGGGATCTTAAGGGAAAAGAAAATAAGAAGGGTCAATCTGGTAATTTTGTGGTTCTGATGACAGTGGCTGAGGTTTTCAAAGTGTTCCTAAATCACACCAGTATTTCACAGAGAAACACTGCCAGACGACAGAATTTCCTCTGGTTCATAACCTTCGCTTGTTGAGAGACAGACATTACACAATTTAGGGCTCCAGGAATCTGGGCACCTTGAATGAAAATGTATGAATACAGACTGAAAAAAAATATGTTCCATAATCATAATCTGGAGAAAATCACTTTAGATTTACTTTTATTTACTCTTGGGTTGCTATAAACCTCTCTTTCTCTCATTCTTGTATTCTCTTTCTTTTGCCTAATTTTCTGTCAAACCTAGGTTCCCTTCCTTCCTCTTTCCTATCTGTGTATCTATCAATCATCTATGTCTATTGATGTTATTGCTCTGTTCTTCAATGTCACTTTTCTTTCCTCTGTTTCAGTATAGGAAGACTTTGCATTCATCTCAAATTTCACTGAATTACAGACACAGGACACTGCCTACATCGTTCCTTCTAATGAATCACAAAGATTGTACCTGGAGACCACCCAGATGGATAAATGGACAGATTTTAATTCCTGCTTCACACAGCACCCAGAGTTTCTGGAGGCCCAGAAGAATGTTATACATTTCTGCAATTTCTGAAAGCCAAAGTTTTAAAAGACTAGTGAGTACCGAGGTGAGACTGAGAGTTGACCTCCTAGTTACAGCTGGGATCCACAAATGTTGCCATGTGGCACTGGACGAGGCAGCTCTTTCCAGAAGAGGCTCCGTGGCCTGTTCTCTGAAGCAAGTGTGATGGAGTGCTTACCCCCAGCCTCCGAAGCGGACTGCCTGGATTCTCACACAAGACTCTACGTTTGTTTCCACATATGTCATAACGATAGTACTTACATCATGGGGGTTTTTGGGGGTGTGAGGTAAGAATTAATGAAATTAATCCTTGTGAAATTCCTAGATATTGTGTTTAAAAAGTGCTCTTACGCCCAGCCGGTGTGACTCAGTGGCTGAGCATCGACTCGTGCACCAAGAGGTCGCCGGTTTGATTCCTGGTCAGGGCACATGCCCAGGTTGTGGGCCTGATCCCCAGTGGGGGGCATGCAGGAGGCGGCCAATCAATGTTCTCTCTCATTGATGTTTCTATCTCTCTCTCCCCCTCCTTTCTTCTCTCTCTAAAATCAATAAAGAAAAAAAAATTTTTTTAATAAAAATAAAAAGTGCTCTTAAAATTTTTTAGTATTAGGGTGTTACTGAGGCCAAATGACCCCAAAGTGTTGAATTTACTAAAATTCAGTTATTAGACTAAACCTCAAACCCTGCTGCATATTTAAGTATAAACAATTGTTTATGTACATGACATTATAAATTAATCACTGTAAAATTATTCATACTGCCATAGAGAAATAACTCAAGTAATCATACTGAATGTACATTCATCCACTCATTCATTACCATGGAGAAATAATTCAAATAATCATGTTAGCTATACATGCATCCATTCATTGATAACTCATACATATTTATTCATCTCCATCAAGGTACTAAGGATTTATGTGAAGGCCAGCTCTTTCCAAGAAGAACTTATGGGATACAAAGTTAAAGTGTCCTTTGGCAACCGTGGGACAGAATAAGCAAACAAGACCCAGCTTATATCTTTATTTTAAACATATATAGTGCCCCTGATAAACTGTCCACATCCATCCCTCAGTATTTTTGTTTCCTTTGGTAAAATCAAATTGATTCCATATTATATAAATGAGGTGTCTCTGAAGATTCAAGTCCTAAGTGATGTAAGCAAGTGAGATACAAGCTGGAGTCTAAAGAAACATTTTCATTATCCATACAGGCTAAGTTTTTATGGTGGTGTGATTGCAGTATCCAACAGACACCACATTTCTAAATGGTGTGTGCATAGGGGAGAGGCAATGATGGTCCTGCTAAGATTTCGTAGCCCAGACCCACACAAGTCATGCTGGAGCAGGACGTCGCAAGTAAGACCCAATTATTCCTCTCTCTCTCTCTCTCTCTCTCTCTCTCTCACACACACACACACACACACACACACACACACACACACAAATAAAAATGATTTACCATGAGAGAAGAGCAATTGCTTTTTAGCCCTTACTTTTTGAAGAATTACTGGATATAAACTAGAAATATTTTATTGAAAAATTTCATGCTTCCCAATAAACATTTTCATTTAAAGGAATTTGCCTTAGATTGTGAGTTACTATCAAGAAAATTTTGTTCTATGACTATAATGAGTGATTCCAATTATTCCCAGTAATGCCAGTGATTCTGTTTTACTTTCATTTTCTCTTGATTTAAACAAGCCTTTCACACTTAACTGTAATTTGAGAAATTAAAATATGGTAGTTTCCCACCCTCCAAATAAATTTTCATCAGAGCTGCCTTTCATTCCTAATTCTGCTTCATTTCTTATAGTTTCTCACTTCTCTTTGGTTTGGATGGTTGATAAATTATTCTATTGATGCAATCTGTGTTGAATCTAATGACCTGTCTATAGCCATCAGAGATTTATTTTACAAAGTGACAACAGAGACTACGGAAACAGAGAGCAAGAGAAACCCTGTGCGAAAGGACAGTTTTGGGGTTGGAGTGACAGTGATTTTTCTTTTTAGATTTGCTAAAATTATACCATCTGACTAGTGGTTAGTGGATATCAAAGGTGAGCTTCACATGTTGAATAAAATCCTTGGTAGAAATAGTACACAAAGGAAACAGCTTTAAGCAATGAGGAATGAAAAAGACAAGAGAGAGTTTCATGTAATTTTACACAAAGGGTCAAATTAGATTTGCTTTAATACCGAAGACATAGGAATTTAAAAGAAAATGGTTCTTCATGGTTTAGTTGTACTGAAGTGAAATGCTTTGTTTAAAAAAAAAAATAAAGCTATTTTATCTGATTGATGCATGAAGGATTGTTTCCTATTCAGAGCAGCTCTTTATGATTCTTTATATCATGTGCTTCAAAATTTGACCACAGTTCTGTGCCAGTTACAAATATATTATTGCCCCTCAGATCCAAAATTATCCTTCAATATATGTCTTGATAACAATATACCTTTAAGAATCTCTTCTTCACAATGAGCATGACGTTAACTTTTCTCAGTAGAGGGTGCTGGCTGGGTGTAAAAGAGGGGGCTCTCCTGATGTTTCTGCCTGCCGCTTGGTGGGTCAGCCATGTGCACATGAGAACGTTTGGTGGAGCTCTGCCCTGGAGTGTGGTCCCAGAGTGTGTGGTCCCTCAGTAGCATTGCTGCTTGATCTGGCAATAATCTTTCAGCAGCCCTCTCATTCCAGAAACCAGTACCCCAAAGGATTCCTATCCAAACTGTTGCCCAAATCCACTTCACCCTTCATACTAACACCCAGAGTCATCTCAACCACGCTGGCACCTCCCAATGCAAGCCCAGCCTTCCTTCCTTAACTCCACGGGCTTCTCACTGGACCTCTACTCTCTCTGTAAGTCTGGTACATTTTTCCTGTGGCCTGGGAAGGTTCTGACCACCCTGCTCCCTACCTGTGCTCCAGGTCATCCTCTATTTACCCAATAACTGCAGACCAACTCCAGCCTGGCCAACCAGCAAGCCTCTTTGCTCTCTAGTGAGGGAAGCCACACCCCCAGCAAGCTCTGAACACCTTCCAAGTTTGTCTTTCACTGGGTACTCTCTCTTATTCCCAGGATGCCACATTGAGTTTTCTGATATTTTATGGTTACTCTTTCATCATACTTAAATAATTTAAACGTATCCTGTTTAGCCTACTGTGGGGTTTTTAATCTTCTGAATAAACCCAGACTGATACATGAGAACACATAGCTCTAGTTTGTATATCCATGTTAGGAATAAAAATAAAAATTGTGTGTCAAATTCAAGACTTTCCAATAAGGCTTCATGGAGTCTCTTCTCATTTTCAAGATCCTAATGCTGAAAGGTGGGTCTATTTCTCTTGCCACGAAAAAAGGTAATCTGGTCTACAGTTTTCCTTTAAAGAGATAAGAAGTAAGTTGCTAATGTTTTAATAATTATTATTTAATTTTATTTTAATTAAAAATAATGACTTTTGAAATTTCGCATATGATGATGATAGTCAATTAGGTATTAGATTTGTTCTCCCACCATAAACAACTAAAAACTGGATAAAGTATATAGAAAGCTTTTTTCAGGCTTTGGATAACATGCAACATTGAAGTTTCATGCATAAGAGAAAGGAAACAGACAATATAAGCCTTATAATAACACTGATTTTATGCTTTGAGGTATTTTCAGACCTCAGCACAGGGAGAGGTGACCCAAGCAGAGAATGGTAGCCTCACTGAATTGAGGGTACAGAGACCAAGTACGGGAAGGCCAAAATGCTCAAATTTATGGGCTGTAATATATAGAACATACACTGAGCAAGAGCTCCAGAAATCTGTCTATGGGTCACAGTGAGTCTATCATGGATTCTAAGCTGCGTGTATGGTGAGTGAAACACCAGAAGGACAAGAAAAGAGTGACTGGGTACCTATGAGCTGAGCAGGCCCTAAAGCTTATAAAAAGCTAGTATATATACAATTTATAGTAAGCTCAAGTGGAGACATGTAGTCGCATACTTATAACATGCAATTGAGACAGGAGAGTCACACTGCAGTAGGAGGGTTAACCTGCTGGAAAGCAAAGATTACTCTGGACTTACTATATCAAGTCCTAAAAATAAGCCTTTATGGGCTCAAGCTAATCTACCAGTAGTCTAATATCCTGCCAAAATAAATTTAAAGGAAGACAACAAAAGCAAGGCATCCATCAATGTAATATTAATGATGTTCTAAGTCTAATAACAAATTGATAAACATGCATTAAAAAAAAATGAAAAATATGAGATTCCAAAATGGCAGCAGAGTGAATGGAAGCTACACAGACCATCTCCCAGGACCAAACTGAAAATACAACTAAAATAAAGACAAATTGTCGGGAAAAAGCAACGCAAAAGCAGCTTGCGAGGACCATACAACTAGGGACACTGAATTGATCCGGGTAGGATTGCAGAGGAGCGAGAGGGGGGCTGGGAGCCGATGGACAGCAGTGGCCTTAGCTGTGAGCACCGCCCTCAGGGTTAAAGCCCAAGCCGGCTCCACAGCACGGAGGGCCGGGACAGAGCGCTAAAATAGCCACAGCCACTCACCTTGGGCTCCGGCAGAGGGAGAACAGACTGGACTGGAACTGTGTGGGGACACTCGGGATATGGAGGGCACTCAGAGCTTTTGCTGAGTTGCAGCCACGCAGGACGGTGGCCATCTTACTCCTTCCCAGGGCTCTGGGGAGATGTGGCAGCCCCACCCCCGGAGATTCAGCCACAACCAGGTGGGCCATTGAAATGCAAATTGAGGCTCATTAACTACCAGCATCTGCCCTACCCTTGGGAAATCCTCTCACCTTGAACACCTGAGGGAGGTTTTCATTCAACTGAAAACCCAAGGCTCTTCAAGTAACCGGGACTAATAGCCTCTAGGCAAAAAGCTAGAGGATAAATGAACCTTTTCTGGGCTTGCAAATCTACCCAGGAAAGTAAGACTCAACACTGATGTATAACGTGTGTCCTCCCACGCTCATCCAAACACAGTAGAGGGAGACACAAATAGCGAACACCAACATCCACAGGGAAAATTTGGCAGGCTCCAAAAACCACTGAGATAGCAAAAATGGTGAAACAAAGAAACAGATGCCAAATGAAAGAACAAGAGACCTCCACTGAAGATGAGATAAATGAAATGGAGTTAAGCAAGTTAACAGAGCCATGATCTCGAGGAAGCTCAACAGCATGAGTAAGGACATCAACACCATGAGCAAAGACATAGAAATATTGAAAATAAACCAATTGGAAATGAAGAATGACATAGCAGAAATGAAGAACACATTGGAAGGACTAAACAACAGAGTAGAAGAAGCTGAGGACCGGATCAGTGAATTAGAAGACAGGGTAGAAAAAATCAACTAATCAGAAAACCAAAAGGAAAAAACAATGAAAAAAACAGAAAGACAGCTTAAGAGAACTGTGGGACAACTGGAATCGTAATAATATTCGCATCATAGGAGTCCCCGAAGAAGAAGAAAATGAGAAAGGGTTAGAGAATATATTTAAAGAAATAGTGACAGAAAATTTCCCTAATTTGGTGAAGGAAGAAGGCATTCAAGTTCAAGAAGCACAGAGAGCCCCAAGTAAGAAGAACCCAAACAGGCCCACACCAAGACACATAGTAATTAAAATGCCAAAAATTAAAGACAAAGAGAATCCTAAAGGCAGCAAGAGCTAAGCAACAGGTTACCTACAAAGGAACCCCCATAAGGCTATCAGCTGACTTCTCAATAGAAACACTACAGGCCAGAAGAGAATGGCATGAAGTAATCAAGGTCATGTAAAACAAGGATCTGAACCCAAGACTACTCTACCCAGCAAGGCTATCATTCAAAATAGAAGGTCAAATAAAGAGCTTCCCAGACAAAAAAGGCTAAGGGAATACATTAGCACCAAACCAGCACTGCAAGAAATGTTAAAAGGAATGCTGTAATTAGTAGAAGAAATAGGAAGGAAAATAGAACCACACTAAACAAAAATGGCAATAAATAAGTACATATCAATAATCACCTTACATGTAAATGGATTGAATGCTCCGATAAAAAGACACAGAGTAGCGGATTGGATAAGAAAGCATGACCCATATATATGTTGTTTACAAGAGACCCACCGCACAACAAAAGACTCACATCGATGGAAAGTGAAGGGATGGAAAAAAAATCTTCAAAGCAAATGGAAAGGAAAAAAAGCTGGGGTAGCAATACTCATATCTGATAAAAATAGATTTCAAAATGAAGGCCATAACTAGAGACAAAAAAGGCCACTACATAATATTGAAAGGATCTATCCAACAGGAAGATATAACCTTGGTAAACATGTATGCACCCAATATAGAAGCACCAAAATATATTAACAATCTTCTGAAGGACTTCAAAGGAGAAATTGACAGCAATACAATCATAGCAGGGGACTTCAACACCCTGCTGACATCACTGGATAGATCCTCTAGACAAAAAATCAACAAGGAAACAGAGACTCTAAATAAAGCACTAGACCAAATGGATTTGATAGATATTTACAGAATTACACCACAAACTATAGAATTCACATTCTTCTCAAGTGCACATGGACATTCTCAAAGATAGACCACATGTTAGGAAACAAACAAAGTCTCTACAAGTTCAAGAAGACTGAAATCATATCAAGCATCTTCTCAGATCATAATGGCATGAAACTAGAAATCAATTGCAACAAGAACATGCAAAGACATTTGAAGACATGGAGGCTAAATAGCATGTTATTAAACAATGAATGGGTTACCAAGGAGATCAAGAAAGAAATTAAAAACTTCCTGGAAACCAATGAAAATGAACACACAACAACACAAAATCTGTGGGATGCAGCGAAAGCAGTTCTGAGAGGGAAGTTCATAGCACTACAGGCCTACCTCAAGAAACAAGAAAAATTTCTAATAGACTTTCTAACCTCACAACTTAAAGAACTAGAAAGCAAACAAAAAGAAAACCCCAGAGCAAGTAGAAGGAAGGAAATAGTAAAGATCAGAGCAGAAATAAATGACATAGAGACCAGAAAAACAATTCAAAGGATCAATGGAACAAAGAGCTGGTTTTTTGAAAAGATAAACAAGATTGATGGACCCTTAGCTAGACCCACTAAGAAAGGAGAGAGAACCCAAATACACAAAATCAGAAATGAAAGAGGAGAAGTAACAACTGACACCACAGAAATACAAAGGATCGTCAACAAATACTATGAACATTTATATGGTAACAAATTCGACAATCTAAGCGAAATGGACAGATTTCTAGAAACACATAGTCTCCCAAAACTGGACCGGGAAGAGATAGAAAACTTGAACAGGCCAATAACAATGAAGAAAATTGAAGATGTAATCAAGACTCTCCCAGCAAACAAAAGCCCAGGCCCGGACAGCTTCACGGGGGAGTTTCACCGAACATTCAAAGAAGAACTAACACCCACTCTCCTCAAACTATTCCAAAAAATTCAAGAAGAAGGAAGACTTCCAAACTCGTTTTATGAGGCCAGCATAATTCTAATTCCAAAACCAGAAAAAGACACTACAAATAAAGAAAACTACAGGCCAATATTCCTGATGAACATAGATGCCAAAATCCTGAACAAAATACCAGCAAATGGGATCCAGCAATACATCAAAAAAATTATTCACCATGACCAAGTGAGATTCATCCCAGGGATGCAAGGCTGGTTCAATATTCACCAATCAATAAATGTGATACACCACATAAACATAATGAAAGATAAAAACCACATGATCATATCAATAGACGCTGAAAAAGCATTCAACAAAATCCAGCACCCATTTCTGATAAAAACGCTCAGCAATTTGGGAATAGAGGGATCATATCTTGATATAATAAAGGCCATATATGAAAGACCTACAGCCAACATCATACTCAATGGGCAAAAACTAAAAACATTTTCCTTAAGAACAGGAACAAGACAGGGATGCTCACTTTCGCCACTCTTATTTAACATAGTACTGGAAGTCTTAGCCACAGCAATCAGAGGTGAAGAAATAATAAGAGGAATCCAAATTGGAAAAGAGGAAGTGAAACTGTCATTATTCGCAGATGACATGATATTATATATAGAAAACTCTAAAGTCTCCATAAAAAATCTACTAGACCTAATAAATGAATTTGGCAAAGTAGCAGGATACAAAATTAATGCCAAGAAATCGACGGCATTCTTATACACCAATGATGAAATCACAGAAAGAGAAACTAAGAAAACAATTCCATTTTCCATCGCGGCAAAAAAATTAAGATACCTAGGAATAAACTTAACCAAAGAAGTAAAGGATCTATTTGCAGAAAACTACAGGACATTGAAAACAGAAATAGAGCAAGATATAAAAAAGTGGAAGCACATACCTTGTTCATGGATTGGAAGAATTAACATCATTAAAATGTCCATATTACCCAAAGCAATCTATAGATTCAATGCAATCCCCATCAAAATACCAGTGACATATTTCACAGAACTAGAACAAATACTCCAAAAGTTCATATGGAACCAAAAAAGACCCCGAATAGCCACAGCAATCTTGAAAAAGAAGGACAAAGTAGGTGGGATCACAATACCAGATATCAGGTTATACTACAAAGCTACTATAATCAAAACAGCCTGGTACTGGCACAAGAACAGGCATATAGACCAGTGGAACAGGACAGAGAATCCGGAAATTGACCCAAGACATTATGCTCAATTAATATTTGACAAAGGTGGCAAGAGCATACAATGGAGTAAAGACAGCCTTTTTAATAAATGGTGTTGGGAAAATTGGACAGCTACATGCAAAAAAATGAAACTAGATCATCAACTTACACCACACATAAACATAAACTCAAAATGGGTAAAAGACCTAAATGTGACTCGTGAATCCATAAAAATCCTAGTAGAAAATGTAGGCAACAAAATTTCAGACATCATACGCAGCAGAATCTTCACTGATACATCACCTAAGGCAACAGAAACAAAGGAAAAAATGAACACATGGGACTACATCAAACTCAAAAGTTTCTGCACAGCAAAAGAAACAACCATCAAAACGGAAACGGAACCCACTGTATGGGAAAGCATAATTGCCAGTGATATATCAGATAAGAGGTTAATCTCCAAAATATATAGAGTGCTCATACAACTCAACAAAAGGAAGACAAAGAATCCAATTAAAAAATGGGCAGAGGAACTAAATAGACACCTCTCCAAACAGGACATACAAATGACTAAGAGACATATGAAGAAATGCTCAACATCACTAATCATCAGAGAGATGCAAATTAAAACAACAATGAGGTGTCACCTCACTCCTGTCAGAATGGCTGCCATCAACAAATCATCAAACAACAAGTGTTGGTGAGTCTGTGGAGAAAAGGGGACTCTAGTACACTGCTGGTGGGAATGCAGACTGGTGCAGCCACTGTGGAAAACACTGTGGTGTTACCTCAAAAATTAAAAATTGAATTGCCATTTGACCCAGTGATCCCACTTCTAGGAATATACCCTAAGAAACCTGAAACACCAATCAAAAAGAATACATGTACACCCGTATTCAAAGCAGCACTATTTACAATAGCTAAGATCTAGAAACAGCCCAAGTGTCCATCAGTAGACGAATGGATAAAAAAGCTGTGGTACATATACACAATGGAATACTATGCAGCTGTAAGAAAGAAAGATCTGTTATCCTTTGAGACGATATGGAGGGACCTGGAGAGTATTATCCTAAGCGAAACAAGCCAAGCACAGAAAGACAAATATCACATGATCTCACTCATTTGTGGAATATAATGAACATAACAGTCTGGGGAACAGAGTAGACCCAGAGATGTGAAAGTGGGGTACAGACTGACAACCCTCAGAGGAGGGCGGAGGGGAGGGAAGAGATAAACACAGAACTTATACGCATGTATGCATAACTGATGGACATGGACAACAAAGCTGGGGACAGGGTGGGGGGTTGGGGAGGAGGGTGTCAATGGGGAAAAAAGGAGAAACATCTGTAACAAAAATAAATTAATAAAAAATAAAATAAAAAATAATAAATAAATAAATAAAATGAAAAATATGATCATTAGTCATATAATAATCAGTTAATAGAAACAGATCCCAAATGGCAGAAATGTGAAAATAGTAGATAAACAATATAAAACATCATTTATACATATGCTCGAAGATTGAAAGAAAAAATTAACATAATAAAGAAATGGAATTTTAAAATAATCAATATAGTATCTAGAGTTGAAAAATTATCTGAAATGAAAAATTTATGAAAGACACCACAGAAGAAAAGATCAGTAAACTTAAAGACATGAATGAAACTTCAAAAACTGAACATTGAGAATTAAAAAATTCTAATTGAAAAATAGAAATTCTTAGGATATTACCCAGTTCATATGCATTTGATTTGTTTACATTTTGTTAGAAAAATAATTATGTTAAAAATAAATTAAGAATTATTTCTGGTCTATTTGGATTTGTAAGTTTTCACTTTGACACAATCCCTTTGCTTCAGGCATTTATCAATATAATATTTTTAATGTAATTCTATTATGACATAATAGGTTCTTAAAATAAAACTAATAGTATTAAAAAATCCTATCAAGACTGTGTAAGAAAATGAGCAAAATTAAAAAATTAATAAATGAAAGGCAACAGATTAAAGCAGAGTAGAAATTTAAATTTCATAAATTTAAAAAGTTAATATTATTCAAACACATTAAAAACTTATATAAAATGGGAAATGTATTAGAAAATAGAAATTACCAAATGGACTCAAGAAGTAATAATAATATTAAATGAACCAAAAAAATTTATCTAAGAAAAATGTAATGCCAATTATCTTCATCTTTGAAACTATTGACAAATGGCTAACCAGTTCTATGAAAGATGTATTTGATCTACCTAGATGTTTAGGTAACCAATGACTGAAAATAATGAAAAAACATAAAATGCAGTGACTAGTGCAGGATTACAACCACTGCTCTTTCTCTCTGCGTCCTTTCCTGGCATTCAAAGCTTGTCATGGGCTTTTCTCCCAGAAGCACAGGTGGTGGAGCAGAGAATAACTCTTACTGAAACCCTAGGTGGAACTGCAAGTTGTAAAATTTGTGGACTACAGATAGGGACTTGGACAATGCTAACTTCTAACTGGAAGGGTATTGAGCCTGAGAGGCAGGGGATTTAATGAAGTCAAAAGCAAGGAATGGGCTGGTGGGTGGGAAGAAGCAATTATGAGAGAGAATTGTTCAAGTGGAACACACTCCACTGGCCTAGAAAACACATCTGTGGACATCTCAATGGCATGGTCAGGGAAGCTATGAAATCATTTACAGATTAGGAGTTAGAGTGATTATCTGCCCTGGCCAGTTTGGCTCAACGGTTAGAGCATCGGCCCGTGGACCAGAGAGTCCCGGGTTCGATTCCCACTAAGGGCAAGTACCTCGGTTGCAGTTTGCCCCTGGCCCTGGTTGGGTTTGTGTGGGTGGCAGCCAGTTGATGTGTCTCTCTCACATCGATGTTTCTCTCTCTTTCTTCCTCCCTCTCTTCCTCCCGCTCTATCTGAAGATAAATGCAAAAATGTCCTCGGGTGAGGATAAAAAAAAAAAAAGAGAGTTAGAGTGATTATCTAATAGCAAACTTTTATACCTGCAATCCCTCACGTAGTACAATTTTAATTTTACCACTGGAAGCCTTAAATAAGCAGATGCTTAAATCTTCTTTGAAATATACATATGTGAGTATTTACTAAAGGGATCAAGGTGGTAACTGGTGAATGCAGAGTTGTATTCCCTCCAATCCTTTGCAGTCAGTGTCAGGGATAGAGACCTCTTTAACAGAGGAAGAGAGTGATAAAAAAGAACAGAGATAAAGTCATAGGCGTTTCTGTCCAAATCCTGGACACTCCCACATACTCACAAAAACACCTCAGGAGAGCTACAAAGACCATGCCAAATCCAACTCCATGGCCTTGAAATGACAGGTCAGAAATTCAAAAACTTTTATAGACTTCACTAGACTAAATTACTTAGTAAATTATGCAATGTCTAATCACTGGGGTGTACACCTGAAACTAATGTATTCAAGTATGTCAACTGTAATTGGAAATTTTAAAAATAATTTAAAATGAAAAAAAGAAAAGAACAAAGCACAACATTTAAAAAAGTTAAAAATTCTGAGGTAGCAGTCAAGTAACATTAAACTAAATACATGCATTTGTTTGTACATCAGATATTAGATGCTAATACAAAATGGCACTATGCCCACCCTCTTGGGGTTTATAATGCAAACAAAAAGAGACCTGAATACACAGATAATTCTCTCCTCACAGTTATGTCTGTCCAGTGATGTAGAAATGGATGGCACCAATGAGTACTGACATCAACCTGGGCATTGTGTGTCTGCGGTGGGGAAGCATTCTGACAATAACTTTTCATCTTGCTAACCTGGCAGGACTGTAAAAGGATCCCTGTAAAAGGATCAATGCACTAGGAAAAAGCAATTGTTCTGCATCAGTTCTAAGGGGGAATGAGAAACAACCTGTATCTTTAGTTAATCTCCTAAATTGATAAGTACGTTTTAACAATTCTAAATTGCAATGAAATGGGGTACTTTATTAAGGTAGGGGGTTCAGTAAAGAAAATATACTTAAATAATGTAAAATACTGTTTTGTTTTGTTTTTCACAAACGATAGTAATTTGTTCTATTAAAGTCGGTCAAATCACATGTGCTTCCATTTCCAAATGATTTCTCGATTATAGGGGAAGCTTTGTATGGATACAAAAATAAAAGTTTGAATTATTTTTCATTGTTTCTAACTGTGCCCTGCTGGCTTCACAAAGCAGCTAAATAGTGGTTCCTTTAATGGTATCTTAGAGAGATTTCATGATACTCCCCCCCCCCATTATTTTAAGAATTTAAACAAACTTATTTTAGTAGCTGAGAGTTGGTCCTCCTTGTCCTGTCTGATTGAAAGTTCTTTCTATTCTCTCCCTGACGTTTGGATCATAACATCTTGGAATGGAATGAGAAAGATGTGCTTCGCATGCATTTCCTCCTCCTCCTGTTCTTCTAATGTATTCTCTGAAGTTGGAGAAGTGCTCAAGGTCAATTTCATGGAAATTTATTTACTGAAATCAGTTCACCAAAAATCAATTCTCCCAAAGCCCAGTTTGCCAAACAGTTAATTAGGGGAATAATCTATTTGGTTTAACTTTATAAAATTTACATCATTTCATATTGAATGGTAAGTTTTTGCAGGTTTGAAGTTTTGTTTTATGAAGATGACTTGAATGGTTTTCATTTAGTCTCCTTTACAGCATTTTAAGCTTACCTGCCAGGCATTGGACTGTATCGGGGCTTTCAGGAAGAGAGGGTAGTGCTGAAATTCAGCCCATTCTTTGATTGCCACACCATGAATCAGAGGGTTGCTTTCCGTTGGAAGGAATTATTATTTTTAAACAATTTACACAAAGGTATTCTGTATGGATTTGTAGTAGGTGTTGCAGCATTAAGAAGCAGGGGTAAGAGAGAAGACTCTTTGCTGGGAGCAAGATAAAAATAAAAAAAAGAGCATGAAAATGCAGCATGTCTCGGGCTGTTGAAATGGATGCTGTACTGATGGGCAAGAGAAGGTCAACTGAGGGGTCAAAGACACAGGAGATGTTGAGACTAAAGGCCTAAAGGAGAGTTGAAGTAGTAGGAAGTAAATGCTTCTGGTAAAGTAGCATTCCTCTTCTTTTTGATATGGACTGGTGATGGCCAACTTGTCCTGCTGAGAAAGCGGCTCATTCCTGGGCAGTTCCCGTAAGCACTGTGTGCCTCTTTGGTCTCACACTGGGGGCTTCACATCACCTTTCTCTGGTGTACAAGCATCTTTGGCAACTACATAGTGGCAGTCCTGGCAAAATGGTACCCTCCAAGGTCATCGCCTTTGAGTCAAATATCAGGCTTATAGGAAGATGAAGAATTCACCGCCTATTCCTCTCAGCAGATGACAACTTAAGTCTCCATTCTGTAGGCAATCTGCTTTCCATTTGTTCTTGCTCCAGCAGCACCAGGGAAGATCACAGTGTTTCTCAGTCAATGAGCAAATTAATGCCAGCCTTCCATTCTTGAAAGCAACCTCCATCCCATCTTTGTAAGTGATTCCCTCATGCTCCTTCTCTTAGCTTTGATGAGAAGAAGCTGCACTCCACAGAGGTGGTATCTGCTCTACTGGTCTTCTCCTGACATTACTGGAGGGTAAAGTGGAGAGAGTATTAGCTTTTGTAGCCACACTAGTTGTTTAAAACTGGCATCCATTTGGATTAGTCAGTGCTGTGCCAAACTAGTTAGTAAATACTTTTAATATCATCCCTGGTGGGGTTTATTCTCTGAGTTCATTCTTCTCAACAAGTCTTGAGAGCAGGCGCCTGGCTCTAATCACAAGTTATTCTTAGAGTATACAAAGTATAATACTTCATTTCTCTGGTCTCCAGCTTTGGGCCTTTGCAACAATTCCGAGGCCAAAGGAAAATTCCACTAAACATTCTATACCATTCTCCTAAAGGAGTTTAATAATGCTGCCATGACAGTAGGTATTTATTGCCTTTTAAAATAAGCATATAGTTACATTATCCAATGCTTTCTTTGATTAATAGAGTATATTATGCTCATATGTTTATTCAACACATATATACTTAATTTGAACTTCTATTATGCTCCAGGCAATTCACATGAAACAAAAATGAAGATAAATAAATAAAATTAGAACCATGAAATCAAGAAGTTAAATGTTGAGGGGAGAATAAAACACCTTAGTATGTATAGATAAAACACAGTGATAGTTAAACATGAGAGATAACACACACATAATGGAGCAGATTGATTTGACCCAGTCTTGAAGGAAAGACAGGAATTGGAACCACAAAATAGAAAGGATACAAGACATTATAAAGGTATTATCAGAGCATTTATTCTTCTCTTGTAAAATATACTTGATAATGATTTCTGCTGCTTTGAATTATTTTTTATCAATTCTTATGAAACCTTAAGTCTATCTAGATTGATATGGGCATTATCATCAATTATAATATCATGGAATTTTAAGAAAACAATTGCTCTATTTTATAGTTTAGCTATATATTAAATGACTACTATAATGTGCCTATAAGAAATAAAAGATACTGTTTTTACCCTCAAAAACTCAATCTAGTAATAAACAAATATAATGAGTAAATCAAACTATTCCACTCAACGTTTCCATTTTAATGGGGGAGCAAGCAGCTTATAATAAAAAATGTTCTGCATGTGTCAAAAGGCATCTGCATTTTGCCGTACATGAATCAGCCTTTTCCCAAATCTAGGTGGCTCTTGATACTTTCTTCTCTACAGTAAGGGAAAGTTTCTATTCATCTCATCACACCCCTAGGAATCTAGGTTAGGATATACATGTCTTCACTTTTTAAAACGAACAGAATTTGAGCAACCTGTGTTCACTGAATTCTCAGCAATGATAACGTAGCTGACACCAACTTGATTCCAGGAATGATTTAGAAAAAGCCCTCTGTTGAAGCCATAATTTTATCTGATGTGAAATATATATCCACAGTGTGAATAACAAGATTCAACAATAGTTCTTGATTCTTTTGAATTAGAAGGGAATATTTATAAATTTAACAAATAAAGGAATAGATTTTTTTAAATTCCTTGTGTGAAATTTGAAATGTTTAATATAAATAATGAAATGAAAAAATATTGTCTTTAAATATGATGTGGTCAGTCTTAATATTAAATAAACTTTCATAAACCTATGTTTTTTTAAAGCAACTAAAACACAAAAGGGAAACGGAGAATCAAGATATATAATTCATCAAGAAGAAATAGAAATACTAGTAATTAATAATATAAAAACTCTATCAACAGCATCTAGAAAGTAAACATCCCAATCTATTGAGATAAATTATTTTTGATGGTAGACTCATGGCTGAATTCTCTTTGTTTATAATTCACTGTATTTTTAAAATATCTAAAATATATGCATATTATTTTTATCATCATAAAATATTAACATTTCTATTATGAAAAGGTGGAAACATAATTAAAATAGAGAGAAAAGTCCAATCAACTCCAACATACTCAATATCTTGAATTAACAATTTTTCATTGTTGTTGCTAAAATTATTTTAAAGCAAATCCCAGCCTTCACATCATTTTACCTCTACATACTTCAGCACATACCTTCAAAAAGTATGGACAGCCCAGCTGGTGTGGCTCACTGGTTGAGCGTCAACCCATGCACCAGGAGGTTGTCGTTTCAATTCCTGGTCCGGGGACATGCCAAGATTGTGGGCCCAATCCCCAGTGGGGGGCATGTAGGAGGCAGTCAGTCGATGTTCTCTCTCATCAATGTTTCTGTCTCTCTCTCCCTCTCCCTTCCTCTCTCTCTAGGGTCAATAAAGAAAAAAAAAGTATGCACAATTTCCTGCATAAAGTCAATGTCATTTTCATGCACAACAAAATTAATTCCTTTATACCAACCAATATTAATCACATAAATTCCACAGATTTTTAAAAAAAACTTTTTCATATTTGGTTTGTCTTAGCAGGATCCCTAAAATCCATACATTGGTCACATTTGGATGTTGTATCTCTGGGTGTCTTTCAGTAGGAAGCTGTCCTCACATTGGTAAGCCAGTGATTGTTTCAGAAGCAATTTCTTTTTAACTTCTGGGGTTTCCTGACTTAAACTTCATCACCAACTCTCATGCTAATCATAACTATAATCATTTTCAATCCATCTAGTCTATGATTCTGTCTATATAGATTTTCTTCATTTCCTTCATTTCAGGAGAAATTTCTTCAATAGAAGATTTATTTCTATTGTCATTTTCTCTGACATATTTAGAGGAATGGGATTCCCAATATCAATAAGAAAGAAAGAAAAATGCTTTCCATTTTATGGAAGTTTTTTTTTTTGTTTGTTTTTTTTTAAGTTGGAGATCCAGCCAGAGAATTGTGATATGAAGTATTTGTCCTAATAGGTCTGTGCTGACACTTACTCAGATCGTAGAGAGACCCAGCACTCCACATTGCTTAACATTTTGTTGTTAAGAATTTCCCTTTTGTCATTTTTGGTTGACTAAAATGTTTCTTCTTTCCCAAGACTTCCTTTCTCTGTAATAATTTTAGAATATATATCTCATGAATTTGATTATTTTCTTGCCTAATTTTTTTCTTTTGTGTCTTTTTTTCACATTTATTGTCTATGATTAATATAGGAATCTGTAGGAGCCTAGTTAATACATACAAATTCAAGTGAGATGAACCATTTTTTTGTTTTTGAAGGGATGAACCTTTTGCTAAATACTTTATTGTAATGAATACACCCCAGAAAACTTTATTTAATAAGGACACTGGGCACATTTTTTAAAAAACCCTGATCTTTCATACACTTAAAAGATATTTTTGTTGTTCTGAAAAAGTCACGTGTAGACATTTGCTTTTTCTCCAAACTTGAGTGAATGAAAATCAGTTATGAAATCTCAGCAGCACCTCCAACCCAGCTTCATCTCTTTCCTCTAGAATCAATAGGGTCTATGAAGAAAACAGGTCACAGGAGAGCAGATTTTATAGCCCCCATGACCATCACAACTCAGTCCCTTACACACTGTGCGCCATGCCAAAGTGCCCCTCCCATTTATATATTTATTTAGCTTTGTATGATGTGTTTGTTCTGTTCAACTATGTGGAGTTATTTGTTTTGGAAACATATGTAGTACAATAGAAAATGCAAAATACATGAACACTACTTCCTGCTGTTTTATTCTAAGGACTATTTTGCACAGAGAACAAAGACAATAGATCCTCAATTACTCCAGGATCATCATAAATTTTCCTGATCCCAGGCACAGAGGCTGGTAGTTATCCATCGGAGTGCTGGCGTAGTTTATCACTTTCTACCTTCAAGAAATGGAGGCTTTTGTCTTCATTTTTAAATTTTATTTTAGTGAATTATTTCAAACATATGACACAGGAGTGAACTGAGAGATGATCAATACTGAATTTAAAATTTCCTCTTATTTGGATCCAAATTAACATCCCTAATCCAGTTTTAATCACTAAAACACAATGAGCCAATTCCTTTTCTTCCTTGGCAATTCCAACCTCTCTGCTCACGTTTCTCATTCTGTGGTCCATCCCACCAAAGACAACTTCATTTATCAGTCTCTACTATACCCTGGTACCTTCATGTATAAACCTGAGGCACTGGTCATGGGAGACTGATGAATTATTTGAAAGACAGAAATATTGGAAGTGTCAGAATACAAATTATTGTGTACCTAAAGTTGTTTGTTATTAGCAATTTTCTTAAAAATTCATCTTTTCATATTATCTATCTGTTTAATGTTAATTTTTTTACCTGAATCGCACCAGCAGCATCTGTATCAGCATTGTTAGCTTTGGACTGTAAATTACAAAGAGATAGATTATGTCTGTCTAACTTGCTGTGAACAGCAGCTAACAAAGCATGTTATGAAGATAGAGTCTCTATGTGTTTTGATGGTGATAAACTTTACTGAGTCTATTTTAATATCTTATTCTGGTTATGCTTTAAAAGGGAACCATCACTATCAGTATACTACACAATTAACTCTAATGCATTTGAAAAGAAAACCAAGATATGAAATGTATTTGAAGTTTATATCTGGATTATTTGAACTATATTAATTTTGCAGGAAAAAATTTGTACAAGATACAATCCAAATGCCATTGAGTGAACAGTAATTAGAAAATACCTTGAAGATTAGGCTTCTGTTAGTATCCAGTTAATGATCCAATAGTTTCATCAGGGAAGTATGTTTAATTTAGTCTTTATTCATTCAAAATTTGAAGTTACATTAGGCTCAAAGCTACTGCACTTTCTATGGGCTGATACCAATAATTATATGACTCTGAAGTGATTAGCAAGCTGCTAATATTTTCAGTTTATTTTAAGGTTACAATTATAAGGAGAAAGGTGTCAAATGAACTGATTTATACAACAAGTAAAGACATGTCACAAAATTATTATCTTAAGTCAATAATGCTAAATTATAATCTACTGAATTTAAGTACTAATTTTTCTGCCAAAATTGCAAAGTGAATTTCTATTTTAGAAAAGTTTCTTTTTTACTTATTGTTCAATGTATTTTCTTCCAATGCATTCAAAAGAAAAAGTTTTTGGACTTAATTTTTTTACATATAGTCATCTTTGAGTATGCTTAATTTATTTGAACCTCAGAAAAATGTCTACCACAGATATTTTAAGAAAAGTAATAACTCTAAGGGCTTTTCAACACACATCTCCAGGAGGCAGGGTTCATGTTTTGGATGGAGATGAACTGAGAGAAAGCTCCATAACTCTTACAATCTAAGCTGCAGAATGTCACATCAAACACAATTTTATTTGAATTTCAATACAAAGGCACATTTTAAGTGGCATTAACTATTTCACCATTTTGTATAATCCAGAAGTGTTCCTCTTTGTTAGTTCAGTTAATTAAGTGGTGGGGAAAATGTGTAGAACATTTAAAGTTCTTTAATCACTTTGTAAATCAAAACTCCTCGGATGAAGTCCTCGCGTTGCCTGTTGATCCCTCCAGTGCTGCTCCCCTAAGTATCCTCTACCTCACCCTCCAGAATTAGTGCAGTTAAGCACGTGAACATCCTCTGGAAAGGCTATATGAAATTTCCCCTACTATGGCTTTTGCTCTGTCTCCTTTCTTGGAATGTTTTCTTTTCTTTTCTCAGGGTTGATTTCTTGCATCTTCTATAAGCTTCCAATACAAGTTCTACCTCCAACTTGAGGGGTTCTTTGACCATTCTTGTTCACAATCCTCTTAAACTGTACCAGAACCCATTTATCTGACAGTTGCAAAAAATCGCCATTTGACCATCTCATTATTACGTAACTTTTATATTAGTGTTAAACTTTGTATGTTCACAAACTTTTCTGTAGAGGGTAAAATTCAGTGAATTCATTTTCTGTGTATCCTTTTCATTGCCAAATGGAGTACAAAGAGCTTGTTCAATAAATGTATGCTGAAAAGAGTAAACAAAGAGGTGAATGAACGCAATGACCTTCATTCATTGTGTAGCTCTACTACGTTTACTTTGGGTAACACCAGATGTGAACTTCCATGACAAGAGGAGAGGGGCTCGTCTGCTGATGCTGGGCACACAATGCTTGAGCTTGTCAGAATAGTTCGTTAAATGCTGCGCATAATATGGTTTACTACTAGACATTGTGTTTTTGATGAATGAAAACTAGTCATATGTACAAACGTCTTGGCAACTAATGCACTTCTTACAAATTAGAAAAATAATTTAAAACAACATTTCTTTCAGAAGAGGTTGGGTGAGAAAAGAAAAAATAGAGCAGTCACAAGTGTCTATTTGAGATAAGTTGGATTCAACCTATACTTTAATTGGCAAACACTATCTTCATTCTTTTTCCTCTTTAGAAATAAACAAGAATGAATATTTCTGTAAGTGAATTTGAAGGGCAAGGAAGGTATTGAGAAATAATTTCTTATTGAGAGACAGATGTTTGCCAGTTTAGGGTAGGGATTTTTCATAGTTAGTTCATTTTGTTTCTTTGCCTGTTTATTTGTTGTTTGCTTATTTTAAACGAATTATTACATAACACAAACAAAAACAAGAAGATAAACGTAAGGCGACTACAGGAAAAAAGACTAACCACAAGGAGAAATCATTTGTGATTTTCAAAATATTTTTGTTTTGTAGATTGTTTATATTTATAATAAGACACAGAAAACAACAACAAAATATATAGTATTAAGAGAAAGAGAAATAAAAAGTGACCTTATTTCTAAAGGTCTTCCCTTACATCCACACTATACTTAGACTTCCAATCCAGAGCCACTATATCCTTGGGAGCCATGCCTTGCTAAGGAAGGCTTCTTTCTTACCTCTTCTATAGATCATATAGACCTTGTATAGATATATGAGGTTTCTTGTTATATATAAATGACTAAGATGAATACATCAACATTTTATGGGAATCCTCAATAATTTTTGGGTTTCACAAAGAAGGCCTAACTGGGCTTTGTGTCATGTCTGTTAACTTTGTGAAAGTCCTGTATTTCTCAGACTGAGGTTAGCAAATGTATTTTAGGATTTTCAAGCTCTATACCAGAACTTTTTGAATATTGACTTTTCATTTCAATGATAACCTAAAAAATAAATATAAATAAAGCTTGAAAATAAGCTAGAGCATTGCATAATCCACTTTCTGTTGGATGTCATTATTTACCATAACACAGACAACAATCAAAAGAATCTAAAACTACTTTTCATTTTTTATTGACATGTCTAAAGGTTATCAAAACCAATCCAATTTATAATCCAAAATAATGCTCCATGGAAATTATTTCTCCTATTTCTCTAGCTTTTAATATTGCATATACCCTTCAGCTTCCCCTTCAAACTAAACTCCCATTAACCTTCCCCTAAGCTCCTGCCCATATAATGGTTCTTTTCTTTCTTCCTTGTCTCCCTTTTCTTTCATTTTTCCCCTCAGGTAACCGAATATCCCTTTGCCTGTTTTAGTATCTCTCACTCACACCCCAATTTAAACATAGATAGTTTAAATATCATTAAGTAAACCTTATAATCTATACAAAAACTAAGAAGAGTAGACTTGAAATGCCTAGCTGGTGAGTCATACAGAGAAAAGGGAGAGAAGCTGTGAATAACCATATACTAATAATTTTTGTGATTGTTAAATAAGCATATTCTGACCTTCTTTCAGATGACCAATTAATGTCTATTCTATATTTGAATTACAGTCTCATTTGTGTTATATGACCACACATAAAGTAAGAGAATTTGCACTTAAAAATCACGTTAAAAAATTCAAACTAGGGATAGAAGTTCTTAAGAGGCCCATGATAATTTTCTCAACAGCCCTCAAATTTTTATATTTGAGAATGAGTATTCTGAATTGAAAGTAGGTTGGACTCTCTAAAGTGGGGTAGATAATTGAAGAGACTTTCACAGTATGTTTGGGATGAAAAGCATGTGGGAATAGTAGCAAGTGGAAAAGTGAAGAATTTAGATGTCACTAGGCATACAACAGTAAGTATAAATATAAAATAGAAATAGGAAGGAGAGTGCCAAGTGTGCCCTGTGGGAGGGAGCAACAATTTCTAAAGTTTTCCAAGCTAGCCAGCTTGGACAGAGAAAATGGATAGTCATTTCATTAAGGGAACCAAGGTAATTAATGTTCATTTAATAATATATATCAATTTTCCTTCAAAAAGTATTTATATTTAAATTATGTAAATATTTTATTGGAATAAAATGCATGCAGAAAAGTACACATTTTAATTGGCAGCTTGATAAATTGTCACAAAATGAGCACAGTCACGTAACCATAAACAGATCAAGAAACCACATGAGATCCCATATCCCACACACTAAGGTGGCTATAATAAAAAAGTGGAAAATAACAAATGTTGTCATGGATGTAGAGAAATTGGTGCTCTCATACATTGCTGGTAGGAATATAAAATGGTACAATTGTTGTAGAAAATAAGTGGAATTTCTTCAAAATGTTAAACATTAAATTACTTACTCTATGACCTAGGATTTCCACTCCTACCTGTATATCCCTCCCAAACTGAACACCGATACTCAAACAAATACTTGTACACAAATGTTCATAGCAGCACTATTCATAATAGCCAAAAGATAGAATAAATTCAATCATCCATCAACAGACCGATGGGTAAACAAATTGTGTTATATACTTACAATGGAATACTAATTAGCTATACAAAGAAATGAAGTACTGATACATGCTATAACATGGACATGCGTGTAAGAAGCCAAATACAAAAGGTTTTGTATGATTCCATTTATAAGAAGTATGCAGAATAGGTAAAGCCATAGAGAGACAGAAAGCAGATTGGTGGTTGCCACAGCCTGGAGGAAGGGGAGAATAAGGAGTGATGGCTCAGTGGGGATGGGGTTTCTTTGGGGGTGATAAAAATGTTTAAAAGTTGATAGAGGTGGTTTCACAACATTTTGAATGTACTAAATATCACTGGACTGTACACTTTCAAATGTTTAATTTTATGTCATATGAATTTCACTTATTTTAAAATATATATATATATTTTTTTATTATTATTTTTTTTATCCTCACCCGAGGACATTTTTGCTTTCATCTTCAGATAGAGTGGGAGGGAGAGAGGGAGAGAGAGAAAGATCGATGTGAGAGAGACACACTGACTGGTTGCCACCCACATGACCCCAACCAGGGCTTGGGACAAACTGCAACCAAGATACGTGCCCTTAGCGGGAACCAAACTCAGGACTCTCTGGTCCGCGGGCCGACGCTCTTAACCACTGAGCCAAACCGGCCAGGGCAAAAATAAATATATATTTTAAACTATACTGGGTTCATTTTTCATTTATCTTATTAGAAAAAATGCAAATATTTGAGAATGCACAAAGTTGACTAAATTGTGAAGGAAGTCACCCTTATATATTGGTGTTAGAAATGCAAATTATTACAAACATTAAGGAGGGTTATGCCTTTTAATATAGCAGTTCCAATTTTATATTACCAGAGCATCATGTATAAGAAGAATATAGGGTATAATTCAAATGGTAAATAACATATAGGACAGTCATACAATGGAATGCTGCACTGTTTTTAAAAAGAATAAGGAACTTGGTATTCACTGATATAGAAAATTTCTAAGATATATTGCTAAGCATAAAATAATGAAGATTCAGGTGTATTTGGTGTAAAATAAGGGAAATTGGATTATATATTAATGTATGTTTGTATAGGCATACAGAGTCTTTGGCAGAAATAAAAAAGAAGATAGCAATAACAAAATGTATGTTTACATGTGGTCTTCAATTCCTTCATTTCCTGATCTCACTAGTCCATTCCAACCTGGATTCTGTTTTTCCCTAATACATCACTGATTATGCTTGCAAAGACACCTCTATGCTACTGAAAATCTCATATATGGTCCGCATCCTCCAGGAGCTCCGTCTCAGCAACTCTTGACCAGATAGAAGCATCTTCCCTCTTGAAATTCTCCCCCTCGGTTAGCACTGAGGACGACCACATTAATTTGATTTGCTGCTATGCTTCTGACTGCTCCTTCTCAGTTTGCTTTGGCTTCTTCTTTTCATCCCAATGTCTAAATATTGAATACCTCAAAGCTTAATTCTAAACCAATGATTCTTTCCATGTGGAATCATAGTTCCTAGAAAATCTCAGACACCCACATAGATGAGATTTAAATATCATTCATTCCAATATTCCAAAATGGCGGCGGAGTGAAGGGAAGCTACACAAACCATCTCCCAGGACCAAACTGGAATTACAACTAAAATAAAGACAAATTGTCTGGAAAAAGCAACAGAAAAGCAGCTTGCGAGGACCATACAACCAGGGACACTGAATTGATCCTGGTAGGATTGCAGAGGCATGAGGGGGGGCTGGGAACCCACGGACAGCAGCAGTCTTAGCTGTGAGCAGTGGGCCCGCCCTCGGGGTTAAAGCCCAAGCCGGCTCGCAGCGCAGAGGGCCGGGACAGAGTGCTAAATTAGCCACAGCCACTCACCTTGGGCTCTGGCAGAGGGAGGGCAGACTGGACTGAAACTGTGTGGGGACACTCGGGATTTGGAGGGTGCTCAGAGCTTTTGCTGAGTTGTGGCCACGGAGGACTGTGGCCATCTTACTCCTTCCCAGGGCTCTGGGGAGAGGCAGCAGCCCCTCCCTCGGAGATTCAGCCACAACCAGGTGGGCCACTGAAATGCAAATTGAGGCTCATTAACTACCAGCATCTGCCCTACCCTTGGGAAATCCTCTCACCTTGAACACCTGAGGGAGGTTTTCAGTCAACTGAGAACCCAAGGCTCTTCAAGTAACCACGACTAATACCTCTAGACAAAAAGCTAGAGGATAACTGAACCTTTTCTGGGCTTGCAAATCTACCCAGGAAAGTAAGACTCCACAGTGGTATT
The DNA here is from genome assembly GCA_030848825.1 of Tadarida brasiliensis. NCBI lineage: Eukaryota > Metazoa > Chordata > Mammalia > Chiroptera > Molossidae > Tadarida > Tadarida brasiliensis. The sequence continues at coordinate 41,726,681 of CM061262.1, read as the reverse complement.
TAACATGGGTCCTCCCACGCTCATCCAAACCCAGTAGAGGGAGACACAAACAGCAGAACACCAACATCCACAGGGAAAATTTGGCAGGCTCCAAAACCCACTGAAATAGCCAAAATGGTGAAACAAAAAAACAGATCCCAAATGAAAGAACAAGAGACCTCTACTGAAGATGAGATAAATGAAATGGAGTTAAGCAAGTTAACAGAACTAGAATCCAGAGCCATGATCTTGAGGAAGCTTAACAGCATGAGTAAAGACATCAACATCATGAGCAAAGACATAGAAACATTGAAAACCAATCAAGTGGAAAAGAAGAAGCACCAAGAAGAAATGAAGAATGACAGAGCAGAAATGAAGAACACATTGGAAGGACTAAACAGCAGAGTAGAGGAAGCTGAGGACCGGATCAGTGAATTAGAAGACAGAATAGAAAAAATCAACCAATCAGAAAACCAAAAGGAAAAAACAATGAAAAAACAGGAAGAAAGCTTAAGAGAACTGTGGGACAAATGGAAACGTAATAATATTCACACCATTGGAGTCCCAGAAGAAGAAGAAAATGAGCAAGGGTTAGAGAATATATTTGAAGACATAGTGACAGAAAACTTCCCTAATTTGGTGAAGAAAGAAGGCATTCAAGTTCAAGAAGCACAGAGAGTCCCAAGTAAGAAGAAACCAAAGAGGCCCACACATAGTAATTAAAATGCCAAAAATTAAAGACAAAGAGAGAATCCTAAAAGCAGCAAGAGATAAGCAACAGGTTACCTACAAAGGAACCCCCATAAGGCTATCATCTGACTTCTAAACAGAAACACTACAGGCCAGAAGGGAATGGCATGAAGTAATCAAGGTCATGAAAAACAAGGATCTGAACCCAAGACTACTCTACCCAGCAAGGCTATTATTCAAAATAGAAGGTCAAATAAAGAGCTTCCCAGACAAAAAAAGGCGAAGGAAATACATTAGCACCAAATCAGCACTGCAAGAAATGTTTAAAGGACTGCTGTAATTAGTAGAAGAAATAGGAAGGAATATAGAACCACACTAAACAGAAATGGCAATAAATAAGTACATATCAATAATCACCTTAAATGTAAATGGATTGAATGCTCCAAACAAAACACACAGAGTAGCGGATTGGATAAGAAAGCATGACCCATATATATGTTGTTTACAAGAGACCCAACTCACAACAAAAGACTCACATAGGTTGAAAGTGAAGGGATGGAAAAAAATCTTCCAAGCAAATGGAAAGGAAAAAAAAGCTAGGGTAGCAATACTCATATCTGATGAAATAGATTTCAAAATGAAGGCCATAACTAGAGACAAAGAAGGTCACTATATAATATTGAAAGGATCTATCCAACAGGAAGATATAACCTTGGTAAACATATATGCACCCAATATAGGAGCATAAAAAATATAAAAAATCTCCTGGAGGATTTCAAAGGAGAAATCGACAGCAATACAATCATAGCGGGGGACTTCAACACCCCGCTGACATCACTGGATAGATCTTCTAGAAAAAAATTAACAAGGAAACAAAGACTCTAAATGAAGCACTAGACCAAATGGATTTAATAGATATCTACAGAGAATTACACCAAAAAACTACAAAATTCACGTTCTCTCAAGCGCACATGGGACATTCTCAAAGATAGACCACATGTTAGGACACAAACTAATTCTCTACAAGTTCAAGAAGATTGAAATCATATCCAGCATCTTCTGAGATCACAATGGCATGAAACTAGAAATCAGTTGCAACAAGAACATGCAAAGACATTTGAACACATGGAGGCTAAATAGCATGTTATTGAACAATGAATGGGTTACTGAGGTGATCAAGGAAGAAATTAAAAACTTCCTGGAAACAAATGAAAATGAACACACAACAACACAAAATCTATGGGATGCAGCAAAAGCAGTTCTGAGAGGGAAGTTCATAGCACTACAGGCCTACCTCAAGAAACAAGAAAAATTTCTAATAGACTATCTAACCTCACAACTTAAAGAACTGGAAAGCAAACAAAAAGAAAACCCCAGAGCAAGTAGAAGGAAGGAAATAGTAAAGATCAGAGCAGAAATAAATGACATACAGACCAGAAAAACCATTCAAAGGATCAATGAAACAAAGAGCTGGTTTTTTGAAAAGATAAACAAGATTGATGGACCCTTAGCTAGACTCACCAAGAAACAAAGAGAGAGAACCCAAATACACAAAATCAGAAATGGAAGAGGAGAAGTAACAACTGACACCACAGAAATACAAAGGATCGTTAAAAAATACTATGAACATTTATATGGCAATAAATTTGACAATCTAAGCGAAATGGACAAATTTCTAGAAACACATAGTCTCCCAAAACTGGACCGGGAAGAGATAGAAAACTTGAACAGACCAATAACAGCTAAGGAAATTGAAGATGTAATCAAGACTCTCCCAGCAAACAAATGCCAAGGCCCGGACGGCTTCACGGGAGAGTTTTACTGAACATTCAAGGAAGAAGTAACACCCATTCTCCTCAAACTATTTCAAAAAATTCAAGAAGAAGGAATACTGCCAAACTTGTTCCATGAGGCCAGCATCATTCTAATTCCAAAACCAGAAAAAGACACTACAAAGAAGGAAAACTACAGGCTAATATCCCTGATGAACATAGATGCCAAAATCCTAAACAAAATACTAGCAAATCGGATCCAGCAATACATCAAAAAAATTATTCACCATGACCACGTGGGATTCATCCCAGGGATGCAAGGCTGGTTCAATATTCGCAAATCAATAAATGTGATACACCACATAAACAAAATGAAAGATAAAAACCACATGATCATATCAATAGACGCTGAAAAAGCATTCAACAAAATCCAGCACCCATTTCTGATAAAAACGCTCAGCAATTTGGGAATAGAGGGATCATATCTTGATATAATAAAGGCCATATATGAAAGACCTACAGCCAACATCATATTCAATAGGCAAAAACTAAAAATGTTTCCCTTAAGAACAGGAACAAGCCCTGGCCAGTTTGGCTCAGCGGTTAGAGCGTCGGCCTGCGGTCCGGAGAGACCTGGGTTCGGTTCCCGCTAAGGGCACGTACATCGATTGCAGTTTGTCCCCAGCCCTGTTTGGGTCGTGCGGGAGGCAACCACTCAATGTGTCCCTTTCATGTCGATGTTTCTCTCTCTCTCTCCTTCCCATTCTATCTGAACAAAAAATGGAAAATGTCCTCAGGTAAGGATAAAAAAAAAAAAAAAAGAACAGGAACAAGACAGGGATGCCCACTTTCGCCACTCTTATTTAACATAGTACTGGAAGTCTTAGCCACAGCAATCAGACGTGAAGAAAAAATAAAAGGAATCCAAATTGGAAAGGAGGAAGTGAAACTGTCATTATTCGCAGATGACATGATATTATATATAGAAAACCCTAAAGACTTCATCAAAAATCTACTAGACTTAATAAATGAATTTGGCAAAGTAGCAGGATACAAAATTAACGTCAAGAAATCAACGGCATTCTTATACACCAATGATGAACTCGCAGAAAGAGAAACAAAAAATAATCCCATTTACCATCGCGGTAAAAAAATTAAGATACCTAGGAATAAACTTAACCAAAGAAGTAAAGGACCTATTTGCAGAAAACTATAGGACATTGAAAAAAGATATAGAGAAAGATATAAAAAAGTGGAAGCACATTACCTTTTTCATGGATTGGAAGAATTAACATCATTAAAATGTCCATATTACCCAAAGCAATCTATAGATTCAATGCAATCCCCATCAAAATACCAGTGACATATTTCACAGAACTAGAATAAATACTCCAAAAGTTCATATGGAACCAAAAAAGACCCCGAATAGCCACAGCAATCTTGAAAAAGAAGGACAAAGTAGGTGGGATCACAATACCGGATATCAGGTTATACTACAAAGCTACTATAATCAAAATAGCCCGGTGCTGGCACAAGAACAGGCATATAGACCAGTGGAACAGAACAGAGAATCCGGAAATTGACCCAAGACATTATGCTCAATTAATATTTGACAAAGGCGGCAAGAGCATACAATGGAGTAAAGACAGCCTCTTTAATAAATGGTGTGAAAATTGGACAGCTACATGCAAAAAAATGAAACTAGACCATCAACTTACACCATACACAACAATAAACTCAAAATGGATAAAAGACTTAAATGTGACTCGTGAATCCATAAAAATCCTAGAAGAAAATATAGGCAACAAAATTTCGGACATCATACACAGCAGAATCTTCACTGATACATCACCTAAGGCAACAGAAACAAAGGGAAAAATGAACACATGGGACTTCCTCAAACTCAAAAGTTTCTGCACAGCAAAAGAAACAGCCATCAAAACAGATAGGGAACCCATTCTATGGGAGAGCATAATTGCCAATGATACATCAGATAAGAGGTTAATCTCCAAAATATATAGAGTGCTCATACAACTCAACAAAAGGAAGACAAAGAACCCAATTAAAAAATGGGCAGATGGACTAAATAGACACCTCTCCAAAAAGGACATACAAATGGCTAAGAGACATATGAAGAAATGCTTCAACATCACTAATCATCAGAGAGATGCAAATTAAAACAACAATGAGGTATCACCTCACACCTGTCAGAATGGCCGCCATCAACAAATCAACAAACAAGAAGTGTTGGTGAGTCTGTGGAGAAAAGGGGACTCTAGTACACTGCTGGTGGGAATGCAGACTGGTGCAGCCACTGTGGAAAACACTATGGTGTTACCTCAAAAAATTAAAAATGAATTGCCATTTGACCCGGTGATCCCACTTCTACAAATATACCCTAAGAAGCCTGAAACACCAACCAGAAAGAATACATGTACCCCCATGTTCATAGCAACACTATTTACAATAGCTAAGATCTGGAAACAGCCCAAGTGTCCATCAGTGGATGAATGGATAAAAAAGCAGTGGTACTTGTACACAATGGAGTACTATGCAGCTGTAAGAAAGAAAGATCTCTTATCCTTTGAGACGACATGGAGGGACCTTGAGAGTATTATCCTAAGCGAAACAAGCCAAGCACAGAAAGACAAATATCACATGATCTCACTTATTTGTGGAATATAATGAACATAACAGTCTGAGGAACAGGGTAGACCCAGAGATGTGGAAGTAGGGTATAGACTGACACCCCTCAGAGGAGGGGGTGGGGGGGGGAGGGAGGAGATAAACCACAGAACTTATGCGCGTGTATGCATAACTGATGGACATGGACAACAGGGCTGGGGAAGGGGTCGGGGGATGGGGCAGAGGGTGTCAATGGGGAAAAAAGAAGAAACATCTGTAACAAAAATAAATTAATAAAAAAAAAAGAAGTTAAAAAAAAATCAAAAATCCAAAATAAAATATCAAAAAAGTGAAAATAAATAAATAAATACCATTCATTCCATGTGGACTTCGTGCATTTCCCTTTTCACAAGTTCCAGGATAATATGTCCAACCAAGCACTCAACATTTACTTTTTAATAAATTTACCTTTTGTTTGTGTGTATGAGAATATTTAAGTTCTACTTTATTAGCAAATTTCAATTATACACTACAGTGTTATAATTTATAGTCATGTTATACATTATTCCTCAGACTTTATTCATCTTATAACTGAAAGTTTGCACCCTTTTACATGTTTCTCTTTACTTTCCCCACCCTCTGTCCCAGCCCCTGACAAACATTTTTCTATTGTCTCTTTCTACTGATATGTACTCTTGGCTATCACAAAAATATCTCAAATTAACATGTCAAAATGGGATCCTTGATTTCCCCCTCTGCATTCCTCCCTCAATCTTAGTAAAAGGCATTACATCTATCTTGGTGCACCATTCAAAAACATAGAAATCATCTTATTCCTCCCTCATTTTTTCTCAAGACCATTCTAATATATCTCCAAAATAGATCTGGGTTCTCTTTCCATTTGCCTTCCCTCCACCCCATCTCTGCCCCTAGGCAAGCACAAAAGTACTATATTCCTTTCTCATTACTTCCTCTCTGGCCTGTTCCCGACCATTCTCTACTAAGCAGCCAGAATGATATTTTAAAAGCATAAATTATATCATACCACCCCCTCACTTAAAAGTTTTAGTTAATTGGCTTCTAACTGCACTTAGAATAAAACTCATAGTTCTCATTATTCTACAAAGTATGACATGATCTGACCATGGTCTGGCTACCTCTTCAGTGTCCTTTACTTTGATAAGCTTCTTTCCAGCCACACTGGCTCCTTTCATTTCTTGGAACCATCAGTCTTGCATTGGCTTCTTTCCATTTGCTTTGGGATTCGAATGTGTATGCTTCTGTTTCTTTGCCTGGCTGGCTCCTCCTGTGTCATCTCTCAGTTTAAACATCTCCTTCCCAGAGACCTTTTTCTGACCATGTTGTCTCTGTAATCATGCACTCTCTCTCCTCCATTACTCTGAATATAACGGACCTTCATACTTCATTAATAATCATTCTAAATTCTATATTTGTTTGTACATTGTTATGTTCTGCCTCCAATATGGGACTTTACATTCCAGAAAGACAAGATTTGTACCTATCTTTTTCATCTTGCTTTTTAGCCCCTCTCCCAGAAATATCAATTCAATGAAGGAGAATGGGCATCACAAAAATAGGGGAAAGATCAGGGTATCACCATGTCTGTTATTATTCCAGCTACATATTATTTCTTAATAAATACTTTTAGTTCATTGAATCATTTATTATCGATCTAGTACATACCTGGTCCTCTGCTAAGAGCTGGGGTGGGGGGGTGGGAGGAGGTTACAGTCATGTGTAGACTACTAATAAGTAAAAGGATATTTGAATAACATGTGCTCCATAGGGGTCAGTGTACAGTGATGTATAGAGTCTACTTCATCACTCCCTTGAACCTGGGAGAGCCGTGAGTCCAGGTTGAAGCCCTGGTCTGGTAGCTGCTGCTTCCTGCCTCCTCTCAGTACCTAGTTGCTATGCAGTGAGACACTTAAGCCCCATGGAGAATCCACATTTAAGTGATGCAGTCCAGGCCAGTGATGTGAGTAAATCATCTTGGACATTCTCCTGATGGACCCAACCTTTCGATGGCTCAGACCCACCATCTGTTTGGCTGTAACTGCAGGAGACAGCATAACCAACTCAAAGGTCTGGAAGAAATAAAAATAAATTGTTGTTGTAAGTCACCAAGTTTGAGATAGCTTGTTAAAAAGTAATGGAGAACTGAAACAGTGACTACAATTTTTTACTATAGTACTGATAAGTTGTGTTTGTTGATATTGTGACAAGAAAGGGGAAAAAAAGTGTAATTGTTTAGCTGAGGGCAACTTAGGTCAAAGAAAACATTCGTATTAGCTTCACATCGCTCTGTGGAAACTCAGGTTCATTTCACACCTCTGAAGGCACCTCATCATACATCTCTCTACCGACCCTCATTTAACATTTATGGGGCTCCTACTCTGAGGCAAGCCCTTGCTAGACAACAAGAATGCAAAACTGAATGAAAATAGATTTTTGTTCTCAAAGAGAATCTGTGTGATTGGGAAACATTAAAAAACTACAGATAGGCTGTGAGAATTATTAAAATAGAAGGTAACATTTTGTTTGTTTGTTTTCCTTTTTGGTATTTTTGAAAGCAGCTTTTCCCTGAAGTCTTCAGTTCTCGGATCAAAATCTCAAACACACTTCTTTGTTCTGCGTACGTACTGGAGAAAACAATCTTGACTGATAATGGAAAATAGTTGGGAATCCAGTGTGGAAGATGGATTGCAGTGAGGGCTGAGTCTGGAAACAGAAAAGACAGAGTAATTGAGAAAGAAGGTTTGTGCATCACCCCCATAGTCACCTCCTTCCAAGAAGTATCAGCAGATGCAGGAGAGCAGGAGTCGGAGAAATACGGAAACGATGGTCTGGCTGCTGTTAGAAGCATCAGGTGTCCTGCTCATATCAGTTGTAATTTCTAAGTTTCTATCAACGTTTATTTCTTCACCATACTTTATATGTACACAGTTTACATCTATATGGCACCAGATATTAAAGCAGGCAGGTTATTTGGCAACATTTTGTCCACTTGATGATCAATGGAGACTGTTTAACATAGTTGGCAATAAATTGGGGGCCATTGTTTTTAGATTATTTAGTTTTATTATCCAGGCAATTCTTCATTGCCAATGAATATTTATTATGTGTGTTCCTGCTACAGCAACACTGAGAGTAACCTAAAGTATTCGCATCTGATAACAAGTATTTTCACATTTTATTCTTGGTGCCCCTCTATCTGCCTAGTCGTTTTTCTACAAGCATGTTTGTCTTTGGTCTTCAGACCATGCTGCCTGCAGTAAGCCATAAAAAATTCATGTTTCTCAAGCTCACTTCAAAAGCACTACCTGATCTGTCAAAACACATTTAAAAATGTCAAAATGCCTTTCCATTATGGCCTTATTTGGTGCCGTGGTGCTTTATAACCCCATTCTCCAGGGGAAAAAAGAGGTGAAAAGACACGCAGATACTCTGAGCTGCAAAAGGACAAGTAGCAATGCATTGACGTTTAGCAGGACATCCATAAAGCCGCAACGACTTAATAATTTATGTTTGCAAATTATGTAAATGCACATTCAGACCTTGAGGAAAAACGTGTTTTTAAAAACTGAAATAAAACTCATCACTGTGATGTTTAAGTTGTCTAAGGTAAAAGGAGCAAGATCAGTCCCTCACTGTTAACATACTTAATGTTAAGGTGCGTGTTAATCAGTAAAAATTCTCTCCAAAACCCGGTGTGAAGGCACCAACAGTTTCCATCATAATCAGTACTTTCACAAGCAACCTCAACTGGGAGTATGGAAGCAGAATGTGTATCAAAGAAATTGATAAAGAACTGTTGAACCATCATTCTGCAAGTGTAGCCATGGCATTTTAGTATTTGCCACTCAACCTGATTTCAGACCCAAATACTTCATCATGTGGCCGCTAAGGTCACCTGCCTCCTGTCCCAGCAGGGCCAGTCAGCTTTGCTCAGGTTCTTGATCTTAGAGGACTCCAGCACTCCACCTTACTGATTAGGAAGTCTTTGTAATAAAGAATATATATTACATGCATCGATGCAACTTCATCATTGTAGGAGGAAAAATAGTCTCACGAGGAAGGCATCCTCATAATGAACCCATAACTACAATCACATGTGGTTCATAACCATTATTATGATAACTTGCAATCATTATTACATGAGTGCCTACCTTAACTTTAAACAGATATTAAACAAAAGTGTTGTATTATGTAACAGACATTTTGCTGAGAACAGAGGGTACAATAGCTGGAAAGCAGCAGAAATGTGTTGCCTGCCCTCCCGGACCATATACTTTAGTAGGAAACATGATGGAGACGGAAGTTTAAGGATCTTATCCTCAACCTAGGACCACAGCAAAAAAGTGACATCAGTGTCAAGCTATCTATATAATCTCTTGCTTTGTGAGAAAAAAATTTGTTTGTGTCCTGGAATACAGATTGGAATAAAATAAATAAAAAGTAACATGCAATCACCATTAAGTCAACCATGGCTTGCCCCTCACGCAATCACAGCTGCCAGGAGGAGAGACATATCCGTGAAGGGTCTCAGGGACTGGCTACTCCTGTGCTTCCTCAGAGGGCTTCTCTCACTTCTCAGCTGTGTGCATCACCTGCTCAGTCTTTGAAGAATTCACAGGTAACAGCATCATATGTGGTATTATATCCAGTCCTTACTAGGAATCCTGGATAACTTAAGAATCTGATACTTATAACTTAACAGAAAAGAAAAAATGAGTTTTTCCTTTGGATTGTTTTTTTCTGTGAACACAGTCATCTTCCATTATTATGTGAATCATTTTGAGACAGGGAAGAACAAGCTGGGCAGTAGGCAGCATCCAGTCTTCCATGGTGGTCTCGTGATGTGTCTTCTTCTTCCTCTATAATCCTGTAACCCTGACACCAGCTGGAGCTGCTTACTCTTTAAGAGATTTAAATTGTATTAGTTCAAGTCTCTATCCCATGCAGTGGTTCTCAACCTGTGGGTTGCGACCCTTTTGGGGGTCGAACGACCCTTTCACAGGGGTCACCTAAGACATAACAGTAGCAAAATCACAGTTATGAAGTAGCAACGAAAATAATTTTATGGTTGGGGGTCACCATAACATGAGGAACTGTATTAAAGGGTCACGGCATTAGGAAGGTTGAGAACCACTGCTTTAGAGGAAGTCCAGTGACCTTCCCAAGATTTTTGACACAGCGGCACTTAAGCCTACCTAGTCCCTGCTGGCTCCAAATCACCACCTTCGCTGAACTCTTGACTTGATTCATTTTTTCAATTCCTACTGCAGTTTATCCCTTTTTTCCATGCGCACACAAAATTTCTACATCTGCTCCTTTTCTCTGATTTCCCCCCAAGATGACTTCATTTGTATTCATTTGAGTGTATTGATTTAATGACAATTTGGAAGAGATGAGCTTTAAAAATATTTTAATATTAGGCTTTAAGATTTTTGACCATCTTTCTTTAGAAGTATGGTCACCCATGTCCTGCCAGGTTATGCAACCAAATTTCTGCTGCAAAATTCCAATGCCCTTCACATTTATTATGCAGAACATTCGGCTCCCTTTACACAGCTCATGGTTGTGTGCCAAAGTGAAGGACCTCAATCTACTAGCACAGAAGACCTTCCCCAAGTTTTGTTTCTTTCTTTATCCTATATTGATCGATCTCTAACACAGAATAGATGAGACTAGTAGACTAGTATTCTAAGGTGATTTAATTTTCCACTAATATGAACTATGTTGCTCTCAAATACAAGACGGTGACTACATCTACATTGGGTTTCAAACAAATTTTCACTTTATTGCAAAACCTTGCTTTGCTTCTCCTGACTCCCACAGAACTCATCATGGCACATTATACTGTATTGTCTGTATCTCCCATTATGCTGAGATTTCCATGCGCAAAAAAGTCCTGTATATTTTTTCACTCTTTTCTAACACCTAACCACTGCCTGGAGGTTGCTACTCAACAAATATTCGTTATGTGAATGAATGAATAGTGTTAGATCCCTGGCAATGATAAGACCTGGATCTTCACCATATTCTATATTTCAATATAGAAGCTGTTACAACATGATTATAATAAAAACTATAAAGAAAAACCCCAAAGGGTACTCCTTATTTATGTTCCTAATTCTAAAGATGAAGATTTTGTGACCAGAGAAGGAAAGTGGCTTAGCTCAGGCTCACACTGTAAGTAGCACCCAGGGGCTAGAAATTATACTTCCTTTCTCTGGGTCCTGCATCTTTCCGTCAAGCACACCTGCACCTGAGGAGTCAGTCCTGCCTCTCGGAACCAAGGAAGAAGCTAGTGGGTAGCCTTGCAGAATCAAGCACTGATTGTTTTTGCATCGCTTTACACATAGTATGTGATATGAAGCTGCCCCACTCCTGGTAGCCTGACATGACTTATCAAGTTTAGAAAAATAACCCAGGAGAACACCATTCTTGATGGACTGACTTTCTAAGGGCATTTAAGATTTTCAAAGCTGTTCTTGGACATTGGGAAGCTTTAGTTTCATGAAGGTGATTTAAGCTGTTTCCTCTGGGCGGGAAAGGATTAAAATTTAAGAACTACAAGTGACATTCATTTAAGAATAGTAAGAATTAACCACCAAATCCTGCTTGTTTATTTGTTCCTCAGACAAACCTTCCAGGAAATACTTCATTATACATAACAGATGGGAATCCTTGGAAAAGTCCTCTTAATCCACAAGATTAGAAAAATCTCCTTGATGATAACCACTAGATATTTAATTTCCACTGTGCCCTTCCCCTTCCCGTAACATTTCTCTGTGCTCTCTTTAGCCTCACTCCCAACCTATCCATCATTCATACCCTGCAAGCAAACTACAGATAAGCAGCGGGAGTATATTATGAGAGGCAACATATAAAAAATTGCCTCCCCTTAAATCCCTGCTCCATCACTTTCTAGCTGTGTTGACTTTACTGTTGTTATTCCTCCAAAGAGAGAGAATAAATAGAACTAATTGAGTTATTACATGTAAGGTACTCACCTAGCACATGATAATTGATCAATAAATGTTGCCTAAGTTTGACAACACCTTATCTGCAATTCCAAAGTGACAGGTTTGAACTGTTAGTTTTCATGTAGTTCTTCTGGAACAAAGCCTGACCCGAGCTGAACTCACTTGACAGCAAAGCCCAACTTGAATTGATGAGAGGCTGAGTCTGGTCTACATTCATTCCACTCAGTACAATATATGTTCGTTTTACTGAAGAAATTAATTGGCTTGAATACAGGGTGCTGTACCAGACCCCACTGAATATTAGAGAGTATATCATAACTCTGTATTGTGTTTCTCAAATCTAAAAAGATATGAATTCTGAAATGCACTGGGACCTAAGAATTTTGTGTAAGACAGCAGGAGCTTGGATTGCAATTGCTTCCTGTACTGCTGTCTCCCCCGCATGTTGGTGTTACCCTCACCCTACCCTGGCCCTGCTCATTCAGCGGGACCCAGAGCCAGTGTGTACAGCTCTGTGTAACTTCCTTTGCTAGTGGTCGTTCTTAACACTGCACTCCATACCATTGTCTTTGCTTCAGTTTGTGAATTGCATTCTGCGGAAAATCAAGCATCACTTCAATTAACATATAATATTGTCCCTAATGAATATTTTCTGCTAACGCTATTTACTTAATAAAAGTAAACAGGATTTTTTAAAAATCTGTTTTAAATTGACGCTGAAGTGCTAAATGTTATTAATGACAAAATTAATTATGTAAATAATAAACTTGCTTTCTTCTTTGTGGTTTCAAAAAATAACCACGTTACTGCTGTGCAATGTGTTCTGACAAGTACTGGCATGTAATTTCACAAAAATGCCACCAGCAACAAAACCACAGGATTCGATTGCCAAAGGAAAAACTATTTACATTGAACAATCACAGATGTTCCATGTTACACTACTCGAGACAGTCATATAGGAATAAATTCAAAAAGATATCCAAGGGCACTTTGAAGCTTTATGGATCTAAAAAGTCATTATGCACTACAATCTTAAGATTATAGTGGATATTTTGAGAACTTGTTCTTTTATTGTCTTTTTACCGCATTTATTTTCTCCTATTACAAAGATGACATCTGTTGTAGAAAAATTAGAAAATACCTATAAGCAAAAAGAAAAGTTGCTAATAATCTCACTATTCAGAAATATCAGTTACATATTCATTAGATCACTTGCCTATTCATGCATATGTAAATAATGATGTGCAAGTGTGTGCATGTGCTTGTATATCACAGATCTACTCTGCTTTAGTTAGAGTGAAATGGTTATATTATACTGCAAAGAAAGCAATTATATGAAATATCTAAATGTAATTAGATATGGTCTGGAAAAGACAATTATATAAGTATACAATTACAAATTATGGTTTTCTACAAAGGAAATAAACAGAGGATTAAAATATAGAAAAACAGTATCAGGGAATAAAGCCATTAGGGGAAGAACGTCTGAAAAGGAAATTTTAAAAGGCAGTATTCTTGGAATACTGGACAAAGTAAAGAGGGAAACAAGATGGAGGAGAAGTTGATAGAGACTGGACCACATAGTGTCTTGAACTTCATTGCAAGGACATCAGCTTACTTTGAGGAACAATGGAAAAACATCAAAGAGCTTGCAGCAGAAAGGCTGATGTGATTTGGCTAAATCTGGGTTATTCAACCTCCCCACTATTGACATTCTGGGTCAGATACTTCTTTGTTTCGAAAGGCTGTCCTTTGCATTATAGGAGGTTTAACAGCACCTCTGGTCTCTATACAACAGATACCAGTAACATCTCCCGAGAGATGACAACCAAAAATGTCCCCAGACATTGCCAAACATCCCCTGTTTAAAAACAACTAGCTTAAATAAATTAAAATTATTCTGGCTAGTAGGTGAAGGATAGATTTGCTTCTTCTCTTGTGGTAACATAACTTCTGATTACAACAGGCAACCATCTTGTCACCACAAGGGAAATAAGCCTTAAAATGACTAGTCAGTAGATTTCAGAGCTGCAATTGAGAAATAATCTGGATGCTTTATACATCAATGAGCTGCTGAACCAAACGACCTGCATCTAGGCATATGAGAAAGCAAGTCAAAGTGCAAAATCAAAGACCAGTGAGTTCCATTGAGGAGGTAGCTAGTGGTCCATGGTCTACAGAGACACGTCTTGGAGGTATGACTATGGAGAAGTTGTAACAGTGAAGAGTTTTGTGGAGCTAGAATAGACATGATTTGAATTTGTACCTCAATCCAGTTGCCACTCCATTCCTCAGCTCCATTTCACAGCAAAACATTTCACAAAAGTTGTCCTTTTTCCAGATACAGAGGGAAATACTATACAGTATGTGTATTATCTTGGTTTATGACCGAGGTTCCCATACACTGTAAATCAAGTGGCACAATGTGGACTGTTCAATCGATGTTGGAACTAATGGCATTCTGGGTAATTTAAAAAAATAGTTTTCCTAAGCCACACCTATAAAAAATAAGATCCAGGTTAATAAAATACATTAATTTGGAAAGCAACACTTTAAAGCTATGAGAAATAATATAGGACAACCTTTCCATATAGTGGGACAGAAAGAGATATTTAGGGAATCATATAAAAGCAAACATCAGAAAAGAAAAAAATAATTGATATGTATGACTACATAAAAACAAAGTTTTCTGTCTTATGACAGACTCTATAAACCAAGTAGAAAGGCAAGATGATACAGTTTTTAAAAAAATATTTTATAATACATATAATAGACACAAGATTTCCATACAGAATATATGAAGAACTTCATATTCAAAAGAAAAAAACCAACCCAATTGAGTTACATGTTAACTCCAAATAGAGGTATCAAATCCTCCCCCTTAAATCTGAGCAGCTCTCCAACTTCACTATTAAGGAAACACAAGTCAAAGCAAAAACAACTTCATTCACAAAAGTATAATTACAAAATATATTCACAAAAACATAATCTTGACTATTGCCGGTTAAGCGTGTGGAATATAAAAATTCTTACAATTTCTTGTGAGGACATATTAGAATAACTGTTTTGTGAATTTATAAACATCTGGTAACAGTTAAAAAAATGTTGATTCTAAAAACTTAAGCAATTGACTTCTGGGTATATGTGTACCTTAGAGAAATTCTGTGCAAAGCTATCATGAGACATTGCAATGTTATTTACAACAAAAACAAAATCTTAATAGTCACCCAACATAGAGGTCTAAAGCAGTTAAAGTGACTGAATTGTACCCATATATAAACAGGCTAAAATTGAAAAATATAATGTTGGCAACTATAAATAATATTCTATTGAGCTGTCTGTGTATATAGTTTTGCTGCTCATGTACATGCATTTCTGTTGGATATTTACTTCAAAGTGAAACTGATGGCTTAGTGGGTATTATATGTTTTGCTTTAGCAAATTAGATAACTAGATGTAGTAGATTGTATTAGTTTCAATGGTTTTCAAAGTGGTAATGCCAATGTACATACTCACCAGTAGCGGAAAAACTAGAAATAACCCAAATAGCGTCAGCAGTATATGTATCAATAAATTATAGTACATGCATAACATGAAATGCTATCAAGCAATGAAAGAGAAAGAATTGCTGTTTCACACTCAAGAAAGAGAAATCTCACAGACAATGCTGAGCGAGAGATGGTTGACATGAGTTTATATTTTATAATTCCATTCATTTGAGTTAAAACAATAACAAATGTAATATATGATGATAGAAATCAGAATAGTGATTATTTGGGGGAGTTATGACTAGATGTGGACTTCAAAACAGCTTCCCTGTACTGATAATATTTCATACTGTACAGGATCTGCCTGAGGGTTCTAAGGGCTCATTTACTTGGCAAAAATTCATTCAACTTTACACTTAATATTTATGTACTTTTTGTGTGTGTTAAAAATTAAAAATATGTTAGTTTTAAAAAGATACATAATACACAATTGATAGAATAAAACAACATACATAAAATTTTCAAAGGTATACAATGCAGCAATATAGTTTATGGATATCTCTTGTCTATCATCTATCTATCTATCTATCATCTATCTATCTATCAATCATCTATCTATCTATCTATCTATCTATCTATCTATCTATCTATCTATCTATCTATCTATCTTTTCCTCCTAGGGAAGGAATGAACCTACTAAGCTGAAAATAAAAGACTTTATTTATCTGTAGGGATAATGATAATACCCACTTTCCAGGAAAGTTGTAAGAATGGGTGTTAACAAATATAAAACTCATAGAAGTTTCATATGTAGCATCATTCTTGGCCCCACCATGGAAGGGTAGCATTTCAGCAAGAAGTACGATTAGGCCTCTGGAAACAGAACTTTGGAATTGAATCCACCTGTTACTGGTGGATGATTGAGCTCAGTGAATTGATAGTTTCTACTCTCCTCAAATATATGTTTAATGTGCTTGTTTATGTGTGTGTATTTTCTGTGTTTGTGTATAGTATATATGTATTCTCTGTAACATATATCTTGTTGCACATGTGAATATAATTAAATGAAAGAAGTGTGCCTATATTACGTAGCCTCGAAATGGAATGTCTTTAAATTAAAATTTAATCTTGAATCATTCTGCAACTTCATTATCCTTTCTCCACAGAAAAAATTTGTTGTAGTATAAGATTTAATTATTCAACTTTGATTTTTAATTAAAAGTTTGAGAATTTATATCTTTTGTTCCATAAATTACAAATGAGACAATCAGCGTAGAGGACGAGAATGGGTTAGTTATAATCCATATAAATGTTACTGAACTGCTCATTCACCTATGAGTTTAACTGATGTGTTTACTCAAAGCATGGTGTGGGGTGCTCATTTAGCCAAAATCATCATGACCCTTGTTCTTATCCCAGTGCTACTTTATAAATATTACCACTAACAAGGTCAGAAATCTCATATACACATCGCTTTTAAGAAAACAAAAATGGAAAAACAGGAAAGCTGACATCTTTATGATTCAAAGGTAAGTTTGAATGCTGACTTTTATTCATTAGCAATGTCTCCAGAAAAGTAAAAACATCCACAATGTGTAATCATTTACCTAAACTCCAGCTAATAACTACCTTTCAGACAAATATATCTTTTCTGATATGGAAGAGCAGGTGTATTTATTGAATCATTTAACACTTGTTTTACTAAAATTGTATTACTATTTATGAAATCATCCCACATGCCTGACATTTGACTGGGTCTGGGGATAAGTGGAGATAAGATAAGACTAGATTCCTGTTCTCTTCAAGTTAAATACATTTCAGGGAAGACTACAAATGAGTATACAAAAAGTGAACCGCACCAGTGATAAATGCCCTGAAGGATAAGTACTACCTGATACAAAAATGCTGAATGAAGGAGGGAGGGACAAGCTCTGTCTGGAGGGTTGGAGGTAGCTGTCTCCCCCTCACTAAATATTCTCAATGTCAGCACAAAACATTCACACTTCTGCCAAGTTGCCTTATGGGACCTGGTTTAATGGGATTGACATACAATGTAAATCAAATTTGTAAATTTATTTTTGTCCCTGTAGAATGCTTCTATAAATCTGATTTAAAGAAACGTGGTCAATCTTTAAAGAAATAAGAAGTAGAACTTAACCAAAAAATAAATATATAAATAAGATCTTAACATATATACAGTACAGTTTTGATGCTTTTATATTTGAAATGTATTTGGTAGGAATGAAGTTTACAGAAATAAAAATTGCTCAAATAATTTGTTGGTGGGTTTTTAAATTTTAAAACATATAAAATAATAAAAAATTCACTCAAGACTTTTTTAGCACAATATTAATTATAAGACCATGATCAGAATAAACAGACATTCTTTACAATTAACTACTGAAGTGATATTTTAAGCACAGAGGTTTAAAAAACTAAACCAGGATAGCATTAAAATGACCCTACAGTATCCTCTGCAAATTACAAAAACTATGTGTATTTTGCTTTGTAAATTGTATTGTTGTGATTAACCTACTTTTGCCCACCCCTGTATATATATGTATTTATATAATAGGCAAGTATAGTACCAGTCAGAAAATAAATGCAGCCATTTTGTTGTTGACTTTCAGAAAAACATCTTAATCAATCTTTTCTTTTTTATTTATGAAATGAAAGATCTACTTATAAACCTGTGAAAGAAGGTTGACCAAGAGAGAAATATATTACAAAGGAAAGATGCATAAAAGAACATGTTGCATTCAGCATAGATCAAATAGTAATTTTATAATACTATAAGGTTATTTATATATTTAATGCTTTATAAATATTGACACTTAACAAAGGTAATACAGTTTTGTCCTTTTTCTACAGATGAGAAAATTTTGGCACAGAGGAATTAAGTTACTTGCCAAAGTTCAAAGACAATCAGAGGCAGGCTAGAATTTGAACTCAGGCAGTCAAGATTCAAAGGCCATAATCTTAACTTCAATGCTATGTGGTTTCTCCACTAGAAAATTTGAACACAGAGATGACAGGAAGGATTATAAAATATATAGGACATTGACTTCAGATAAAAATACTAGATAATTCATATCAAACTACATGCAAAAGAAAATGTGAAAACCTAAAATACATATGGACTCTGGCAGAAGTTACTGAAGAACTAACACTGTTGTGAAGAATAACAGGCCAATAAATAAGCCTGACACCTTACTTACTGAAGTAGAAAAGGCAGCTGAAAGGCTGGGCAGAATTTTTGATAGTCTCCTGTATCTAGGCCACAGAGTTGGAGCATAGGGCCCATGAAGAATGATGTTTCTTGCAATCTATCGTCTATTTTGAGTTAAAATGGGAAGGACTGCATCCAAGAAATAAAAATTAGCTAAATATATAATAGTGTTTACACAAATAACAGCTAAACTTCAAATCCATATTTTTAAAAAATCCAATTCTTGAAATTGGATTACAATGATACATCATGGTTAGTGGTCTCAGAATGAGGCAAACGAAAGTCCTGTCTGGAGGTAGAAAATATTCTTGTCCTCAAAATATATCTATTTTTCACACTATTTAGTACAAAATCAAAAGGTACAAGACAGATGAATATAAAAGTCACATGAATTAAAATCAGCAAAAGAAATAACAATGGAAACAACAGCTCCAGAAATTGAATGATCTGATATAAACTTCAAGAAAAAGGTGATGACTACATTAAAGAGGTAAAGGTCAAGACACAGAATATTGAAGCAGAGAACTGGATACAAATTCACCTAAAAAGAACAAAAAAGAAATTATACAAATACATTGTACCTGAAATTAGGGATACCAGGAGTGGGTGTCACATCAGGTTAGACACAATTAGTGAGATACAGAACTAGATTATAAAGTCAGGAGAAAATGAGTAGAGAAAAAGCACAGAGAAGTAAAAAGATGAAACAAAAAGAGAGGCACATGGCCAAAAGATCTAACACACATGTGACTGGCATCCCAGAAAGAGAGGAGAGGAAAAATAGGGTATGACTGAAGAGATGTGGCTAAGAATTTTCAAAAAATAATAAAAAACATTAAACCATGGATTTGGAAAGCCTATTCTGTACATGTCATAATAAAATTCAGAAAACTAAAGACAAAGACAAAATAGTAAAAGTCTCTGGAAAAAAATGTATAGACTGCAAAGAGTAACTTGTAAGTGACTTCTAGAATGACATCTTCCTAATGCTGAAAGAAAGCTACCAAACTAAAATATCATCAATGAAAATACATTTCAATAAATAAAGTGAAATATAGATATTTTGTCTCAAATCCAGAAAAATATGTATCTACCAAGCACTGCACTAAAAGAAATATTGTAATAAAGAATATTCTTCATCTGGGAGATACCATAAAGGTCATGGTAGGAAAAAAATGAAGAGAAATAAAACCAATAAATCTGTGATCACAAAAAATGACTAGATAAAATATGAATAGTAATAATTACAATAGCATATTAATAATAAATAGTAGTGTATTCTTGTAAATAGTAGTAAAAATTATAAGAAATCAAAACTACTAAATGGAACCAAAACATTCTAAGATTGTAGTGTTGACTAAAAAGAGAGAAGAAGAGACGATTAGCATTACATTTTAATTACCAAGGATATGTAATCTGGGTTATCACTAAAATAGTAATAAAAATGTGCATTACTTACAAATAGCAAAAGAAAGCAAGTTATTAATAATAAATACAGAATCATTCTAAAAGACATTAAAAATTGATCATAAAACAGGACAAATAGAAAATAATCATTAACATGGTAAATATTAGTGATTACATTGAAAGTTTGGATAAAGAGAAGAATTTACAAGTAGTATTATATTCTGGAAATAAAATTATATTGTTTATATGAGACATGTAAAACAAACACAAAAATTAAAAAATATATGATATAAACATATTTACTAAAAAATGCTATTGTAGCTATATTAATATTTGAGAAAAGACAGACTTTAAGGAAAATAATTTTCAGAAAGAGAAAATGAAACTGTAATGGATTTATTCACAAAGAAATATATATACATATATATTTGGAGATATATAAATCTTCTACATCAGAGCACCCAAATATATGCAGCAAACATTACATATCTGAAGGGAGAAATAGACAGCAACACAATAATAGTAGGAGATTTCAATACCCTATTTTTAATAATGAAAAGAAAAACCGGAAATAAGATCAACAGAAAACAGAAGACTTGAACAATACTATAAACCAAGTGAACCCAACAGCAGCAGAATACGTACACATTATCTTGAGAGCTTCCCAAACAATCGCCACAGTAGATCACATTAGGTAACAGAACAAATTATAACACATTTAATAACACTGAAATCACACCAAGTATCTTTTCTGAACGCAGAGAATAAAACTAGAAATCCATAGCTTAATGAAACTGAAAATTCAGGAATATGGGGAAATTAAACAACACACTCATAAACAACTAATGGGTAAAAAAAGAAATAAAAAAGAAAATTAGTAAATATAATGAGACTAATAAAAATGAAAACAAAACACGCCAAACTTATGAGATGTGGCAAAAGCAGTACTAAGGGATAAGTTCATAGTGATAAATGCCTACATTAAAAAAGAAAAAAATATTTCAACCTCAATTTACACCTCAAGAACTATAAAAAGAAAAAGAACTAATTCCTAAGTTAGAGGAAGAAAAAAGTAATTAAGATTAGAGCAAAAATACAATAGAAAGTGGGAAAACAATAGGACGAATAAATGGAACTAGGAGTTGTTTAAAAAAAGAAAAAAACTCTTAGCTAGACTAAAAAAAAAAAGAGAGAACTCAATATCAGAAATTATAGAGGAGAGATTACAATTGATGTCACATAAATAAAAAAGATTACAAGAGACTACTATAAACAATTATGTCACCAGACTTGATAACCTAAAAGTATAAATCCCAGAAACATACACCTGCCAAGACTGAATCATAAAAAATAGAAAATCTGAAGAGACCAATAATGAATGAGGAGATGAATTGGTAATCAAAAACCTCCCAACACAGAAAAGCCCAGGGTTTTACTGCTATATTCTACCAATCATTGAAAGAAGAATTAATGCCAGTCCTTCTCAAACACTTCCAAAATATTGAAGAGTAAGGCGCACTCCCAAACTAACTTTACAAGGTCAGCTTTACCCAGATACCAAAGCCAGATAAGGACATTATAAGAAAAGATACCTATAGGCCAATATTCCTGAGGAATATATAGTAGATATAAAAATTCTAAAAAAATATCTAGTAAACCAAATGAACAGCACATTAAAAGGATCATGCACCATGATTAAGGGAGGGTTTATTCCAGGAATGTGGAAGGTTCATACACAAATCAATCAATGTGATACACCACATTAACAGAATGAAAAATTAAAATCACATGATTACCTCAAAAGATTCAGAAAAAGCATTTCACAAATTAAACACTCTTTCATGATTAAAAAACACAGAATAAGCTAGGTGTAGAAGTAAAGTACCTCAATATAACAAAAGCTTGTATGAAAAATCCACAGCTAGCACCATATTCAATAGTGAAAAACTGAAAGCTTTTCTGCTAACATCAGGAACAAGGCAAACATGCCCACTCTCACTATTTCTATTAAACATGGTATCTAAGTTCTAGCCTAAGAAATAAAACAGAAACAAACAAACAAGAAAATAAATAAAAGACAAATTGAAAGAAACAAATAAAATAATCTCTGTTCACAATGATATAATCACATAAGTAGAAAACCATAAAGATTCCGCACACACATTTTTAAAAAATGTAAGGTCTAATAAATGAATTCCATAAAGTAGCAGGATTCAGAGTCAATGCATAAAAATCAGATGGATTTCATATACTAATAATAAACAATCTAAAAGAAAGTAGAAAATTCCATTTACAATAGCATTAAAAAGAATAAAATACTGAGGAATAAACTTAACTACAGTGGTAAAAGACTTGCACAATGAATACTGAAAAACACTGCTGAAAGAAATTAAAGAAGATACAAGTAAATAAATGGCAAGGTGCTGTGTTCATGAATTGGAAGACTTTATATTGTTAAAATGTCTACACTACCCAAAGTGATCTACAGATTCAATGCATTCTTTATAAAAATCCCAATGAAATTTGTTGCAGAAATACAAAAACAATTCTAAAATTAGTATTGAACCACAAGACCTCAAAAAGCCAAACAATCTTGAGAAAGACGGGCAAAGGAGGTATTACACTTTCTGAATTCAAAACATATTACAAAGCTACAGTAATCAAAACTGTGTGTACTGGCATAAAGGTAGACATAAAATCAATGGAATAAAATAGACAGCCTGGAAATTAACTTATGCATATATGGTCAAATTACTTTTAACATGGGTACCAAGACTATACAAGGGGAAATGATAGTCTGTCTCTTCAAGAAATGGTATTACTTACATGCAAAAGAATGAAATTGTACCCTATTTTACATCACACACAAAAACTCAGAATGGACTAAGACTTAAAGATAATACCTGAAATATTGCACTCCTCAAAGAAAATATAGGGTAAAAGCTTTATATTATTGGTCTTGACAATGATTTCCTAGATATGACACCAAAAGCACAGGCAGCAAAAACAAACATAGACAAGGGGCATTACATCAAACTAAAAATTTCTGTGCATCAAAGGGAAAAAAACCAACAGAGTGAAGAGGCAACCTACAGAATGGAAAAACAAAAAACATTTGCAAACTATGTATCTGATGAAGGGTTAATATTTAAAATACATAAATAATCCCCGCAACACAACAACATATAAACAAATAGCCTGATTTAAAAATGGGCAAAAGACTTGAATAAACATTCTTCCAAAGAGGACCTATAAAGGGCCAACAGGTTTTTGAAAAGACACTCAACATCACTAATGATGAGGGAAATGCAAATCAAAACCACAATGAGATATCACTTCAAACCAGTTAGGATGGCTATATTAAAATAAAATGGCAAGTATTGCTGAGGATATGGAGAAATTGTAATCCTTCTCACTGTTGATGAGAATGTAAAATGGTGCAGCTGCTATCGAAAACAAGTTTGGACATTCCTCAAAAATTTAAAAATCGAACTACTATATGATCCAATAATCTCACTTCTGGGTATGTTCCCAAAATAACTGAAATCAGGATCTCAAAAAGATATCTGCTCTCCCATGTTTACTGCAGCACTATTCCTAATAGCCAAGCTATAGAAACAACACAAATGATGAGCAGATGAATAGGTATTTTAAATGCAATCTATACATACAATGAAATATTCCTGAGTCAATAAAACAGCATCATCCTGTCATGTGCTACAACATGGAGGAAACTTAAGGATGCTTAGTGAAATAATCCAATCAGAGAAGGACTGCATAATTCCACTTATTTAAGGCTTTGAATACAGTTAAACTCACAGAAGCAAAAAGTAGAATGGTGGTTGCCACAGGCCAGGGGTAGGGAGAATGGGGAGCTGTTATAAATGGGTATACAGCATCAGTCATTCAGAATGAAAAAGTTCTAGAGAGCTGCATTACCACAATATGCAAGGAAAGAAAATATGCAGATGGTCAACAGGTACATGAAAAGATGCTAAGCATTATTATTCATATGAAAATGCAAACCACAATGAGATATCTCCTCACACATGTTAGAATGGCTACTATCAAAAAGAGAAAAAATAACAAGTACTGATGAGGATGTGGAGAAAAGGGACCCTTTTGCACTGTTGGTAGGAATGTAAATTGGTGCAGCCACTATGTCAAACAGTATGGGTGTTCCTAAAATATGTAAAAATAAAACTATCATATGATCCAGAAATTCCACTTCTGCGTATTTACTCAGAGAAAACAAAAACACTAACTCGAAAAGATATATGTCCCAATATTCATAGCAGCGTTGTTTACAATAGCCAAGATACAAAAACAACCTAAGTGTCCTAATGGATGAATGGATAATGGATAAAGAAAATGTGACATTAGGGGTGAGAAAATGGCGGTGGAGTGAATGGAAGCTACACAGACAATCTCCCAGGACCAAATGGGAATTACAACTAAAATAAAGACAAATTGTCAGGAAAAAGCAACAGAAAAGTAGCGGGAGAGGACCACACAACCAGGGACACTGAATGAGTCTGGTAGGATTTGCAGAGGCGCATGAGGGTGGCAGGCTGGGAGCCCACGGACAGCAGCGACCTTAGCTGTGAGCAGCGGCAGCCCTGCCCTCGGGGTTGAGAGCCCAAGCTGCTCCACAGCGCAGAGGGCTGGGACAGAGCACTAAATAGCTACAGCCACTCACCTGGGGCTCCAGCAGAAGGAGGGCGGGCTGGACTGGAACTCTGTGGGGACACCTGGGATTTGGAGGGCACTCAGAGTTTGTGCTGAGCTTCGGCCACAAAGGAGTGGCCAGTGGTGGCCAGCCCGCTCCTTCCCGGATACACAGAACGGCAGCCAAGTTTGCTCCTTCCCAGAGCTGTGACAGCCCCTCCCTCGGAGATTCCCAGGTGAGGCAAAGAAATGCAAATTGAGGCTCATTAACAACCAGTATCGGCCCCACCCTCGGGAAAGCCTCTTACACTATAAACACCTGAAGGAGTTTCTCATTCAACTGAGATCCTAAGGCTTTTCAAGTAACTGAGGCTAATAGCCTCCAGGCAAAAAGCTAGAGCATAACTGAACCTTTCCTGAGCTTGCTAATCTACCCAGGAAAGTGAGACTTGACAGTGGTGTTTAAGGAGGGCCCGCCACACTCATCCAAACCCAGTAGAGGGAGCCACAAATAGCAGAACACTAACACCCATAAGAAAATTTGGCAGGCTCCAAAACCCACTGAGATAGATAAAATGGTGAAACAAAGAAACAGATCCCAAATGAAAGAACAAGAGAACTCTACCAAAGATGAGATAAATAAAATGCAGTTAAGCAAATTATCAGAGGTAGAGTTCAGAGCCATGATCTTGAGGAAACTAAACAGCATGAGTAAGGACATCAACACCATGCAAACCAAGTGGAAATAAAGAATGACATAGCAGAAATAAAGAACACATTGGAAGGACTGACTAGCAGAGTAGAAGAAGTGGAGGACCGAATCAGTGAATTAGAAGACAGAGTAGAAAAAATCAATCAATCAGAAAACCAAAAGGAAAAAACAATGAAAAAACAGGAAGATAGCTTAAGAGAACTGTGGGACAACTGGAAATGTAATAACATTCACATCATAGGAGTCCCCGAAGAAGAAGAAAATAAGCAAGTGTTAAAGAATATATTTGAAGAAATAGTGACAGAAAACTTTCCTAACCTGGTGAAGGAAGAAAGCGTTCAAGTTCAAGAAGCCCAGAGAGCCCCAAGTAAGAAGAACCCAAACAGGCCCACACCGAGACACATAATAATTAAAATGCCAAAAATTAAAGACAAAGAGAGAATCCTAAAAGCAGCAAGAGATAAGCAACAGGTTACCTACAAAGGAACCCCCATAAGGCTGTCAGCTGACTTCTAAACAGAAACACTACAGGCCAGAAGGGAATGGCATGAAGTAATCAAGGTCATGAAAAACAAGGATCTGAACCCAAGACTACTCTACCCAGCAAGGCTATCATTCAAAAAAGAAGGTCAAATAAAGAGCTTCCCAGACAAAAAAAGGCAAGGGAATATATTAGCACCAAACCAGCACAGCAAGAAATGTTAAAAGGACTGCTGTAATTAGTAGAAGAAATAGGAAGAAAAACATAACCACACTGCACAAAAATGGCAATAAATAAGTACATATCAATAATCACCTTAAATGTAAATGGACTGAATGCTCCGACAAAAAGACACAGAGTAGCTGACTGGATAAGAAAGCATGATTCACATATGTTGTTTACAAGAGACCCACCTCACAACAAAAGACTCACATAGGTTGAAAGTAAAGGGATGGAAAAAAATCTTCCAAGCAAATGGAAAGGAAAAAAAAGCTGGGGTAGCAATACTCATATCTGATAAATTAGATTTCAAATTGAAGACCATAACTAGAGACAAAGAAGGCCACTACATAATATTGAAAGGGTCTATCCAACAGGAAGATATAACCTTGGTAAACATATATGCACCCAATATAGGAGCACCAAAATATATTAAAAATCTTCTGGAGGACTTCAAAGGAGAAATCGACAGCAATACAATCATAGCAGGGGACTTCAACACCCCACTGACATCACCGGATAGATCCTCTAGACAAAAAATTAACAAGGAAACAGAAATTCTAAATGAAGCACTAGATCAAATGGATTTAATAGATATATACAGAGAATTACACCTCAAAACTGCAGAATTCACATTCTTCTCAAGTGCACATGGGATATTCTCAAAGATAGACCATATGTTAGGGCAAAAACGAAGTCTCTACAAGTTCAAGAAGACTGAAATCATATCAAGCATCTTTTCAGACCACAATGGCATGAAACTAGAAATCAATTTCAACAAGAACATGCAAAGACATTTGAACACATGGAGGCTAAATAGCATGTTACTGAACAATGAATGGGTTACCATGGAGATCAAGGAAGAAATTAAAAATTTCCTGGAAACCAATGAAAATGAACACACAACAATGCAAAATCTGTGGGATGCAGCAAAAGCAGTTCTGAGAGGGAAGTTCATAGCACTACAGGCCCACCTCAAGAAACAAGAGAAATTTCTCATTGACTACCTAACCTCACAACTTAAAGAACTAGAAAGAAAACAAAAAGAAAACCCCAGAGCAAGCAGAAGGAAGGAAATAGTAAAGATCAGAGCAGAAATAAATGAAATGGAGACCAAAAAAAAAACAATTCAAAGGATCAATGAAACAAAGAGCTGGTTTTTTGAAAAGATAAACAAGATTGATGGACCATTAGCTAGACTCACCAAGAAACAAAGAGAGAGAACCCAAATACACAAAATCAGAAATGAAAGAGGAGAAGTAACAACTGACACCACAAAAATACAAAGGATCAGTAACAAATACTATGAACATTTATATGGCAACAAATTCGACAATCTAAGCGAAATGGACACATTTCTAGAAACACATAGTCTCCCAAAACTGAACCGGGAAGATATAGAAAACTTGAACAGGCCAATAACAGCAAAGGAAATTGAAGATGTAATCAAGACCCTCCCAGCAAACAAAAGCCTAGGCCCGGACAGCTTCACCGGGGACTTTTACCGAAAAATCAAAGAAGAACTAACACCCACTCTCCTCAAACTATTCCAAAAAATTCAAGAAGAAGGAAGACTTCCAAACTCGTTTTATGAAGCCAGCATAATTCTAATTCCAAAACCAGAAAAAGACACTACAAAGAAAGAAAACTACAGGCCAATATCCCTGATGAACATAGATGCCAAAATCCTGAACAAAATACTAGCAAATTGAATCCAGCAATATATCAAAAATATTATTCACCATGACCAAGTGGGATTCATCCCAGGGATGCAAGGCTGGTACAATATTCACAAATCAATAAATGTGATACATCACATAACAAAGTGAAAGATAAAAACCATATGATTATATCAATAGACGCTGAAAAAGCATTTGACAAAATCCAGCACCCATTTCTGATAAAAACGCTTAGCAATTTGGGAATAGAGGGATCATATCTCAACATTATAAAGGCCATATATGAAAGACCTACAGCCAACATCATACTCAATGGACAAAAACTAAAAGCATTTCCCTTTAGAACAGGAACAAGACAAGGATGCCCACTTTCACCATTCTTATTTAACATAGTACTGGAAATCTTAGCCACAGCAATCAGACGTGAAGAAAAAATAAAAGGAATCCAAATGGGAAAAGAGGAAGTGAAACTGTCATTATTCGCAGATGACATGATATTATACATAGAAAACGCTAAAGACTCCATCAAAAATCTACTAGACTTAATGAATTTGGCAAAGTAGCAGGATACAAAATTAACATCAAGAAATTGACGGCATTCTTACATCAATGATGAACTCACAGAAAGAGAAACTAAAAATAATCCTATTTATCATCACGGCAAAAAATTTACGATACCTAGGATTAAACTTAACCAATGAATTAAAGGACCTATTTGCAGAAAACTACAGGACATTGAAAAAAGAAATAGAGGAAGATATAAAAACGTGTAAGCACTTACCTTGTTCATGGATTGGAAGAATTAACATCATTAAAATGTCCATACTACCCAAAGCAATCTATAGATTTAATGCAACACCCATCAAAATACCAACAACATATTTCACAGAACTAGAACAAATGCTTCAGAA
The DNA here is from genome assembly GCA_030848825.1 of Tadarida brasiliensis. Lineage (NCBI taxonomy): Eukaryota > Metazoa > Chordata > Mammalia > Chiroptera > Molossidae > Tadarida > Tadarida brasiliensis. Next base: position 41,697,808 of record CM061262.1, on the reverse strand, counting down.
GTTCATATGGAACCAAAAAAGACCCCGAATAGCCACAGCAATCTTGAAAAAGAAGGACAAAGTAGGCAGGATCACAATACCAGACACCAGGTTATACTACAAAGCTACTGTAATCAAAACAGCCTGGTACTGGCACAAGAACAGGCACATAGATAAATGGAAATGAACAGAGAACCCAGAAATTGACCCAAAACTTTATGCTCAAGTAATATTCGACAAAGGTGGCAAGAGCATACAATGGAGTAAAGATAGCCTCTTTAATAAATGGTGCTGGGAAAATTGGATAGCTACATGCAAAAATATGAAACTATACCATCAGCTTACACCATACACAAGAATAAATTCAAAATGGATAAAAGACTTAAATGTGACTCATGAATCCATAAAAATCCTAGAAGAAAATGTAGGCAACAAAATTTCGGACATTATAAGCAGCAGAATCTTCACTGATACATCACCTAAGGCAATAGAAACAAAGGAAAAAATGAACACATGGGACTACATCAAACTCAAAAGCTTCTGCAGAGCGAAAGAAACAACCAGCAAAGTGGAAAGGCAACCCACTGTATGGGAGAGCATAATTGCCAATGATACATCAGATAAGGGATTAATTTCCAAAATATATAGAGTGCTCATACATCTCAACAAAAGGAAGACAAAGAACCCAATTAAAAAATGGGCAGAGGAACTAAATAGACACCTCTCCAAACAGGACATACAAATGGCCAAGAGACATATGAAGAAATGCTCAACTTCACTAATCATCAGAGAGATGCAAATTAAAACAACAATGAGGTATCACCTCACACCTGTCAGATTAGCCGCCATCAACAAATCATCAAACAACAAGTGTTGGCGAGGGTGTGGAGAAAAGGGGACTCTACTACACTGCTGGTGGGAATGCAGACTGGTGTAGCCATTATGGAAAACATTATGGTGTTACCTCAAAAAATTAAAAATTGAAATACCATTTGACCCAGTGATCCCACTCCTAGGAATATACCCTAAGAAGCCTGAAACACCAATCAGAAAGAATATATGTACCCCCATGTTCATAGCAGCGCTATTTACAATAGCTAAGATCTGGAAACAGCCCAAGTGTCCATCAGTAGACAAATGGATAAAAAAGCTGTGGTACATATACACAATGGAGTACTATGCAGCTGTAAGAAAGAAAGATCTCTTATCCTTTGAGATGACATGGGAGGACCTGGAAACTATTATCCTAAGTGAAACAAGCCAAGCAGAGAAAGACAAATATCATATGATCTCACTTATTTCTGGAATATAATGAACATAACAGTCAGAGAACAGGGTAGTCCCAGAGACGTGGAAGTAGGGTACAGACTGACAATTGCCAGAAGAGGGGGTGGCGGAGGGGAGCGATGAACCACAGAACTTGTACGCATGTACTCCTAACCAGTAGACATGGACAACAAAACTGGGGACGGGGCAAGGAGGGAGGGGGAGGAGGGTGTCAATGGGGGAAAAAAGGAGAAACATTTGTAACAAAAGTAAATTAATAAAAAAAAAAAACGGAAAGAAAATGTGACATTATATATCACATTTTCTTTATCCAAGAAAACACACACACACACACACACACACACACACACACACAAACAATGACAGTTTTCAGCCATAAAAAGAAGGAAATCTTGCCATTTGCAACAACATGGATGGACCTTGAGGGCATTATCCTAAGTGAAATAAGTCAGAGAAAGACAAATACCACATTTTCTCATTTATATGCAAAATATTAAAAATCCCATCAAATTATAGATACCCAGAGCAGATTGGTAGTTTCCAGAAAGTGGGGGGAAAGAGGTGTAAAATGAGTAAAAAGGGTCAAAAGGTACAAACTTCCCATTATAAAGTTATGTAAATCATGGGGATGAAATGTATAGCAGTTGTTAATAATATTGTATTGCATGTTTGAAAGGTGCTAAGAGATTAAATCTTAAAAGTTCTTACTACAAGAAAAATAAATGTTGTAACTATGTATGATGGTTGATGTTAACTAGACTTATTGTGGTACTCATTTTGCAATAGGTCAATTATTTATATCTCAATAAAAACAACAATGTGGATATAGTTAACATTACTGTACAGTTACACATTTGCAAATAGGATATAATTTAAATTATGTGTGTTTTTTAATCAAAATAAAAAAAGAAAGGAAGGAAAAAAGAAAGGAGGAAGGAAGGAAAGAAAAAAAGAAGGAAAGAAAAATTGCAAATTAATAATCTTATCTATCTCATGAAGTTTAATAAAAAGACAAATTAAATATAAGAAAAGAAAATAATGACAAGTGCAAAAGACAGTGAATAGAAAACAAGTATACAATAATCAATAAAGCAAAGGATTCTTTATTGAAAAGCAAAACAAAATGGATAAAAGTATTGTGAGATTTTTCAAGAAAGAGAATAGCCCTGGCCAGTTTGGCTCAGCGGTTAGACCATCGGCCTGTGGACCAAAGAGTCAAAGGTTCAATTCCGGCCAAGGGCATGTACCTCCCAGTTGGGGTTGTGCGGGAGGCAGCCAATCGATGTGTCTCTCTCACATCGATGTTTCTCTCGCTCTCTCTCCCCTTCTCCCTTCTTCCCTCCCACTCTGTCTGAAGATAAATGGAAAAATATCCTCAAGTGAGGATTAAAAAAAATAGAGAATATGTGTATATATGCATATAAACCCATGCATATACAGGGTGAGAGGCAAAGTAGATTTATACTTATTCATATGGAAAATAGTACAATAATTAATAAATACAAGAATAAACTCTGTTTCACATACAAGTATAAACCTACTTTTGCCCCACCCTGTATATGTATATATAATCAGTTAGAAATTAAGTGGAGAATATTATAAAAGATCCTGCGGATGTTAAAATGATCACAAGATATTATAAGAAACAACTTTATCCTAATAAATTTGAACAAAATTAAATATATACATTTATTAGAAAAACACACCAGAACTGATATATAAAGATTGAGAAATTAAACTTGAACTATAATTATTAAACAAATTAAATCTGCCATTTTAAAAAAGTCTATCTACTGTGGAAATTCCCGGTCCAGGTGGCTTCACTAGTAAATACTATAATTATAGTAAATACCACCATTTACAACTAGTAAATTATTTAAGAAATAAATAACCCAATATTGAAGAAACTGTTCCAAATACAGAAAAAAACATTATCCATTTTTTATGAGGACAAGATAACCTTGATTCCAATATATGGCAAGAAGTATAAGAAAAATTGTAAACCAACCTCTGTTATGATCACAGATGAAATATCCTAAATAAAATATTTGCAAATTCAACAATATATAAACAAGATAATTATATGAGAAACTTATAAAACTACCTCCCTACTAATTGTAAATTAGTAACAGATGGGACATTTTATTTTAGTACAAAAGTTTCTACATAAACAAATCTAACAGTGAAATTTTGCAAGCTTTTTTAAGGACTGGGAATAAGACATGAATTACCATTACTATTCAATGTTTTCCTATTTTTCCTATTTGGTTACTGATGCTCCCAAAAATGTAAAGTTTAAAAATATACATAACTTCTAGTACATGTTCTGTATTAGAAAATCCAAAAGAATCTAAGAAAAATTATGAAAATCAATATTAATAATTTGAAATATTAAAAGATAAACAGACGCATATTAAAATTTTGGCTTTGCACAAACATGGATTTGAGTCTGGAAGCACCAGATAAAGTGAGTAAGAGCGCCCACCAACAGGAGTTGGGTTTCCAAGGAAAGACATTGAAGGGAAGCATAGACATTATTTAACTGGTTATAACTTAAGCTGTTGCCTTATTTGCAAAAGTTTAGTTGGCTTTTTGTGATTAGTTGTTCTTAAGTTTCATTTGATTCTAGCTTAGGTTTTAGTTTGTTTATGAAGGTACAAGGCATTAGACCCACTTCAACCTAATGGCCTCCTTGACTACTTTAAATACTTGAACAGAATAATTATAAGAATTAACACACTTGCTGAATATAAAATCATAATAAAAAATATCAATGATTTTCTACATTCCAGCAATAAGGATTTAGAAATGAAAAGGTTTAAAAATATTTGACAACAATACAAAATGTGTATTTAAAAATAAAATACCAGAAAATTGATCATAACTCTACACAGAAGAAAATTAACCTTTCTTGACAGAAATTAATGAACACAAATAAATGATGTCATATACCATTTATGGATTTGAAGTCTCAATATTACAAAGATGATCAAACAATCCCCATCTCAAATCTGAACAAATTTTGCTTTTCATTTTCTCTGACATTTTTTTCCTAGAACTTGACATATGATTCTGAAGTTTATATGAAAATATATGCAGTAATGCAAAAATTGAGACTTTCCTTAAGAACATCAACTGAGATACTCCCTCAATCACACACCAAGACTTGATTACTAGACTATTAATTATATCTATGTACTTAAAGATGGCAGAATTAAAAACCCAGTAAGAACACTCAACATGTAAGGATACATGATTTACAGCAAAGGCAATCCAACAGAGCCATGGAGAAAGAACAAGGACAAACTTTTCAAAACGTCATGTTTGGGCACGTGGCCATCCATCCAGGAAAAAAAAAATTAATTTGGACGCTTCTTTACATCAGTGACACAAAAATAAATTCCAGGTACATGATAGAACTATATCTGAGACATAAGATAATAAAACTTTTAGGAGATAATGTAAACAAATATCTGTATCTCAGAGAAAAATTTCTTAATCAGTGCACAAAACACATTAACAATACAAGGAAAAGGCTTACCAATTTAACTACATTAAAAGTAAGAACCTTTAGCCTGGCTGGTGTGGCTCAGTGGTTGAGCATCGACCCATGCATCAAGAGGTTGCCGGTTCGATTCCTGGTCAGGACACATGCCCAGGTTGTGGCCCGATCCCCAGTGGGGGGCATGCAGGAGGCGGCCAATCGATGTTCTCTCTCATCAATGTTTCTATCTCTCCCTACTTCTCCCTTCCTCTCTATCTAATATCAATAAAGAAAAAAAAATTTTTTTTAAGTAAGAACCTTTAAAAACATTTCACAATGTATACATATATCAAAACATCACACTGTACACCTTAAATATATACAATTTTTATCTATCAATCATACTTCAATAAAGTTAATAAC